>CAMZMU010000040.1:15988907-16588907 GCA_947311845.1 Poa pratensis | reverse complement strand
TGGCTGCACCAAGCGACAGATTAATCAGAGATCAGACCACAGAGATGAATTTACTTGCACGGAAGCAAGATCGACAGATATTCTAGGTTGATCAGAGACGGCGCACGCACCGACGAGGTCGGACTGAACCATGACGTTGGAGAAGCGGCCGGTGGCCTGGTAGGGAGGGTACCACTGCAGCGACAGCTCGCAGTTACGGTACTGCTTGAGGAGGTTGCCGGTGTCGGCGAAGGAATCGCCGAAGACGTAGAAGCTGAACTGGCGAGGCTGATCGTATTGGTTCCCGCCGTTTCCGTCGTGGTCGCGGTGGTGCCCCTGTCCGGGCGCACGATGCCCTGCTCCGCCCCCCTGCGGCTGCGGCCTAGACGACTCCACGCGAGGTACTGCATGCAAGCAATCGATTCGATCAAGAGGCGAAGAAACATTAGCAATCTGTGTATAGATACAAATTGATTGATTACGTAGCGTGGAGACGCACCATTGAGAAGAAAGATAAGGACGCAGACGAGGGAGAAGATCGCCGGGAGCTTCATGACCATGATGCCGTGGGAGGGGGAGAGCAAGGTATCGCCGGCTGTGTTTTTTTGCAGGCTGTGTGCCAAGTATTTATAGCTAACGAAGTACGCCGTACGAGAAGATAAGTTGAGATACAAAGGTTCTCGATCCTGTTGTTGATACGAATACGTTACGTACATAGCCGCGGACGCCGGACGGTGATACGACGAGAACACGTACACAGTACACTAGAAGAATCGCTTGGACAGTAGTTCGACTCGTACCTCTTTTTTTTGCAAAACAAAGTAATGCATGGGCTCATAGACACGCACGCTCTCACACATACTAAAATTAGAGCATAGTAATAGGGTGCGCCTAGAGCTCACTTGAGTGAAAACTAACTTAGATCTCACTCAGGTTATGTCGTCCCTTTTCGTGAGTCCATAGTCTATACCGCTGGCGGAAAAGTGTTTTTGCAAGCACCGGTGCTTTCAAAAATAAAATAACAAAAATATCTGAAAAAATCTGGATATAGTTAATGATGTATTCTACAAACGTGCAAAAGATCAACTTCAAATACATTATATTCGGAGCTGCACAAAAATGACAAACTTTAATAAATTTAGAGATTTGAAAATAAGTATAACAATTTTGTCATTTTTGTGTAGCCCAAAATACAAAGTATTTGATGTTTATTTTTTTTACATGTTTGTAGAATGCACCAATTGCTACATTGGAGATTTTTTTCAGAATTTTTTGAAACAAGTAAATATTTTTTTCGAATTTTTAAAAGCGTCAGGATCACTGGTGCCCTGGAGGCTGGAGCACAAAATCTCTACTCATACCGCTGGGGGCCTTTTTCTTGTTTGTCTGTTACTGTTTTGATTTGTTGGGCTTAGTTTAGGCTTTGTCTAGATATTCTAGCGAGTTGAATATACATCTGTGTGTTTTAGGATGATTTTCTTTTTACTTGCAAGTTGCACACGCAACTCTACTCTGTACGTTGAATTTTTTTTCTAGTGAGTTGCATATGCAACTCGGTTATTTTTTATTATCGAGTTGCACATGCAACTCGCTATTTCTTGATTTGCCAAGTTGGCGAGCTGCATATGCAACTCGTATTTTTGATTATCGAGTTGCACATGCCACTCCCTATTCCTTAATTTACCGAGTTTGCGAGTTGAAATATGCAACTCGGTTATTTTTAATATCGAGTTGCACATGCAACTCGTTGTTTCTTGATTTACTGAGTTTTTTTTTGAGAAACACAGTACAACGCAAGCGCTCATATACACGCGCATACACTCACCCTTATGAACGCACACACGCACACCCTACCCCTATGAGCACCTCCGAGAGACTGAGCCGGCGGATCAGGTCTTGAGATTGACGAAGTCACCACGGGCCCTCGCTGTCGACGGGAACGTCGCCTCCCACTGAAAAATATTCCGCCTAAATGAGAAACACCAGCGTCAAACCTGGGTTTGAACTCTGGTGGGCCGGGGTACAACCACCCTCCTAACCATCTTGCCACGGGCAAGTTCTCTTGATTTACTGAGTTGGCGAGTTGCATACGTAACTTGATTTTTTTTATTAACAAGTTGCACATGCCAAAAAAAACATACATCTGCTAGTTTGGATACTTGTCTAAAACAATACTCTTAATTCATCTCTCGGTTGTTTTCCAGAACTCAAAAAGAAATGTGAAAAAATAAAACAACACTATCCTATCTTTTGCATGCATGCTCAATTACAACTTCTTACAAAAAAATCAGCCAATCACTTGAAAAATTAAATAAGTCACAAAAGAGAAAAAAAGGACGGTAAACTACTAATTAACTTGGGGACTTGTCCAGCTCATACATTAAAAATCATTGCTACATATAGGTACTACAAGACAACTAGACAAATATATAACAAAACACTCGTAGAGGTACTCTCTCAGGTTCATCACATTCTATGAGCGAGAGAGAAAAGCCTATCAAAGACAACGGCACAAAACCCACACTAAAAAAAGCTCATGAAGACACAACGGGGAGCTCCTAGTTATCGCGTTATGCGGAGTTAACTCCGCTCCACGCAGCCCACCGGCTAACAACTCCATCTTCTTCCTTCCCTCCGCCCCGCCATAGCTGCTGCTCCAGCTTGCCCCTGCCGCTGCCGCCGGCCGAACCGCGTGCTGACGCCACCCGCGGCCGGCGTCGCTACCGCGCCGCCTCGCCACCCCGCCCTGTCCAAGCCGCCTCCTCCGCCGGTCCGCCGCCCCCCGGCCGACCCTCCCTCTAAGCCCCCCCCCCCCCCCCTCCGGCACACTGAACCCTAACTCCGGCCATCCTCTCTGGTCGTCGCTGAGCTCCGCACCCGCACCTGCACCCCCTGCGTTAAGTCTCTTCCTCGCCTCCGCCGGCGACGCCGCGGCCAGCCGCGTCGTCCCTCTCGTCGGTGAGTGGCGATGGGCCGGCGAGCAGCGCGGCGACCGCGTCTTGTTCTTCCCGTGCTCGTGTTCTTCTTCCCGTGCGCATCGTGCGCCGGCCCACTAAGGGTGCGCGGAGCGATGTTAACTCCGCGTACGGGGAGACTAGGATTTGCCGACACAACGACACAGAAGCACAGTACAAAAAGAACCAAAAAAACGTGGCCCAGAAAAAAACAATTGGCTGGCCTTACGCGAACACAACCATAATAACGCGGGCCGGTAACATCGAAAAGTCAAAAGAGAAGCGTGAATCTCAGGGCCAGAAATTCAACGGCAGTGGATGTGAGTGAGCTCTAAGCTAAATCTCACATGAGAGTGAGCATTAGCAAAACCGTAAAAATAACTTTCCAGTGCTTGAACGCTTGAAAACGGATGATAGTGTCATCATCCTTGACTTGCAAGAAGAAGACCTCAATCATTGGAATAATTTTACCCGTCATGCTTCTTAGCTTGTTTTTATAGTTTATTGAAGAAAAGACTCTCGACACGATATGTTGCAATACGGAGAACTAGTACCAATTTCAGCATTTGTAAAAAACGATGTATTAAAGAACCATGTTTGTCTTAACAAGCATCAATAGGATCCGCTAGAATTTTCAAATTCATGAAGTTTCATCTTTACTCACATCATTAATATAGCGGTTCAGTTCGAAAGGAAGTTGGATCAGTTCTTCAGATTCAAAAACGCGAGGATACAATAGAGCAAGCTTAATCAACATCTCAACGTTGAAAGCAGAAATTGACTTGGTTGGTTTGAATGATGAATGATGACACACATCTAAGTAGGTTTCTGTTTACCCTCATCAAATTTGTTATTAAGCTCTTGAAGTTGCCTATCAATGTCACCAAAAAAATGTTAATTAATGGCACCGTTTTTTTTTTTTTTTTTTTGCTCTTTTATAGGCTTGTACTTCCCCTCCATATTTTATATGAAGTAACCATGACTCAATTTTTTATCAATTCCGAAGTAGTTGGATTTGTGCTTATTCCTCAATATGGGTTTGAAATTTAAAAACTGGTATTCAGTATGAAATTTCCGGGTATCTGCTAGAGATGTTGTTGCTTGCTCCGTTTCTAAATATAAGTTGTTTTAGGTGTTCACATGTTGTCTAGATTCAGACTAAAATGAGTGGACATATACAATAAAACATGTCTAGATATATGTGTAGAACATAGATTTCTGAACTGTAAGCTGTGTGGTGAGACCAAGAGGTCGACTCGAGAGTGTGGCAATCAACCAATCAGCTGTTCGCAAATTCGTACCTGCACGCCGCAACCACACCTTCGCCGATCATGTCAGTCACCTAGCCGCAGCCATGCTCCACTGGTCTGACAGACGAGGACTCCTTATACATGCGGTCCATGCTGGAGCGTTAGAGCATATATCCAGTGGGGGCCTCCAAATCGGTGTCCGGCACCCTCCCCCCCCCCCCCCCCCCCACCCCCAATTGGGGGTGTCGGATACATGTCCGCCCAAGTTTTGGAGGCCTAGACTGTGACACCCCCCAAAGCCCGCCCCCAAACGGTCCGAGATGATGACCAAACTACAAACACTTTGTGGGCGTTCGGCTACAAATGAAAATCAAATTTTAGATTCAAACATAAAAGCGAGGATTGTTTTAGATTCAAACTTAAACTAAGACGATACAAATTTAGACCTAATAAAACTATACAAACTTAAACTAAACCCTAATCTAAACGCCGCCGCTCGAGCCAGCCTCGTCGTCGTGCGCGGCCTTCTGGGCTAAGCGCGAGCGCATACGCCTCTCCTGCCGGAGCGCGCTCGCCTCCCGGCTCATGGCATCCCTCTCTGTCGCCCGGCGCTCGGCATCCCTGTCTGCCGCCGCCGCTGCTGCCCTCGCATGCGCCTGCCTCGCGAGGCGCTGCTGGTTCAGCTCCTCGTGCGACTCCCGCTCGGCGCGCAGCTGGGAGGCCGCATGCGCTAGCTCCTCCGCCTGGGCAATGAGCTGTTGCTGCCTGGGCTCCACCGCCTGGGCATTGAGTTGCTCGTATGCGCTCGCTCGGTGGCCATGAAGACGCGGCAACGCTCGTCGCGCTCCGCGCTCAGGATGGACGCCTGGATGATGGCGGCCTCCACTGCATCCCCAGCTGCTTTGCAGCCGAGCCTGACCTGGCGGCTTGCCTGCTCGTTGCGCCAGCTCCTCGAACGAGTTGGCGGCAACCACCTTGTCAGGCGGAGCGCCTGCTCCGGCTCCTGTTGTGGCGGTTGCGTCACCTCATCGAGCTCCAGCGGCGGCTCCTGGTCGGGGTACGGCACCTGCACCGCTCCTGCTCCTCCTGCTCGTCCACGTCTGCCCTGCAGGCGGGTTCGTCGGCGGCGTCTCCTGCGCCGTGGCGTGAGCACGGCGAGCTGCCTGGGTGAGGGTGGCCCATCATGTGGCGAGGCGGCAACGCATGCTGTTGCTACGGCTATGGTGGGCTACGGTGAGCGTCAGCGGTGGTGTGAGAAATTGGTGCACGGCGGGGGCCTCTTTATAGCCGTCCAGGGTCGAGGCGGGAAACGGAGGCGGGAAGCGGTGGCGCTGGGCGGGAAGCGTCGGTGGGTGAGCACGCGTCGCGTCGGAGTTAATGGCGGCGACATGTCTCCGCCTTTGCGCCACTTACGAAGCCGGGAAAGGCTGGGCCCTTTGCAGGCGCCGTCGTAAATGCGAGGCGTGCGGCAGACGCATCGCCGTCCCGTCCCTTCGTCGCTTGCAAAAACGCGTTGCCATTAACACGGTCGGAACGGCCTCCTGCACGGCACCATTAGAGCACATGTTCGCACCCTGTCTCTATGACGAGTGGGCCGCACCTGTCGGAGGGCATGTTCAGACACTTGGAGGCTCTCTCGGGGGTGCCGCTGGTGACGACTTTTTGCGTCCGAAACCCAATAAACCTTTGGGGAGTCATTTGGAGGCCCCGGTGGAGATGCTCTTAGCCATGCATGCCCCAAGCATAAGTGCAAAAAGGCAGAAAAATCCCAACCAAACAGCTCCTAAGTGTATGTGTGCGCTAATGATTAGGGATTAATCAGGACTGGACATCATATTAGCAATAGTGAATTATTTAGGGGGGTCCAGCTAAAAGGTGAGCACATTGACGCTGTGGTCTCCGGCGATGTATGGCGGAAAAAAGGTTGTTGCGGTATAGCACACTCGAAATGTTCTCCATAATGTAAGTTCAGTTTGCTAAAGGGTTACCGCGATCTTTATCCAATAAAACTGTTTAACGTTATAAAGAAATATGCTTAGGTGAAGATGATTGGTTGCTCCTGCTGCCGGTGTTCATGGTTATGTTCAGCTAGAGTCTTAACTTTGTCCAATTCCCTTGTTAGTCTGTCTAAAATGCTCCAGATGCCTCAGGATGAGATTACCTTTTTCCTAACACCGTCAGAGGGCACCCCACAATGTACGTACATGCTTATTTTTCTGTTCCATAACTTGCTTTCTCATATATTTTACCGATGAATGCATACACACCATTCTCGCTAGTTAGCTTGCCTTCAAGGCAAATTGGCAAAACAAAAACAAAAAATTGCTTCAAGATCGACCTTCAGGCCGGCGGCAGCACCCTGGAGTATGGTAGATTTTCAAGTTCATTGTGAACGTGACTACAACAAACAGGGGCGGCGCCAGCAGGGGCGAGGTGGGGCGCCCCCCCCCCCCCCCCCTCAGCTTGGCGAATTTTTTTACCTATATTATACGTATCTGTCCAGTCCAAGTATACGTGAAACAGGAGGGATAAAAAAAAGGAAAAAACTGCTAGCTAGGTTCGATCAGCCTGGGACTGCTCGCTCGGTCGCTACTGGCTAGGTTCCCCACGCCTGATTCCCCACGCTCGACTCGACCCCGGCTGGCTCCGCCGCTCCGCCCTGCTCTGCTTGATCCGCCGTCGCCCGCCGGCCGCTCCTCGCTGCTCCTGCTCGCTCCGCCCTTATGCTCGATCCGCGCCGCCCGACGGCCCCTCCTCGCTGCTGCCTACTCGCATCCTGCTGCATTTAGCACCTTCACGAGCGCCGGGCGTCACCGGGCGCCGCCGGCCCGTCTCGCCGTCCGCCGAGACGTCGACTGCTCCAGGAGTCGGGCGACCAGCCGAGCAGCCGAACCTGAGCAGCAGCACACCGATTCCACAGGTAGTTCCCAGTTCCCAGCTATTTTCCCCTGTTTCATACTGCAATAGGCCAGTAGCTTCTGTTTCGATTTTAATCAGCTATTTTCCTGTCAATCCAAGACATCCAGTACCGCATTAGGCTATGTTTGTTCTGTCAATACACTAGTTTAATAGTTTTGATCTGTTTTGTTGTTATTTTTGTTGTAGATTTGATAAACATGAAGAGAGGCAGTGACCATATTGCGGCGCTTTTCGGCAAATATGAAGCAAAGAAATTTGCTTCTGAATCCCCATCAGTTGTGGTTGATTTGCAAGCTGAAGGCACTCCAAGAAGTGGACTTTTATTACCTTCAAACATAGCTGGTGAGCTATAATATTGTGAGATTTCGACTTATTTACATTGTTCTTTCCGTACAATTGTGGATTACATGTGTTGTCAAAAAAAAAATTTCGCCGGTGGCACACCCTTTGATAATTTCCTAGCTCCGCCACTGTTCGCCCCCCCCCCCCCCCCTGTCTCAATTCCTGGCTCCGCCACCGACTACCAATGTGCTCCGCTAACGTTCAGGCGCACCAATGCATGAAGCACGAAATAATCAAAGCCGTCTCGTGTTTTCTGTTAGAGTAAACTGCCTGCGTATATTTTTTTGGTTGCATACACCAACCTCTACCTAGTTTGTAGCTGGTTTTGTGTTCCGATTTTATTCACAACAAACATAACTGAATATCCTGTTCCACACCCTAATATATAGTCATGCATATCTCCGAAAACAAAAGAACAAGAAACGACACAACCACAAAAAGGAAGATATATAATTCAATTCATTACCATCGAACAAGACGTTCGAATCACTCTGGAATCCAAACTATTATCCTGCTTACATGCATCGCATGCTAATTTGAAATGATAAATAAATAAAAACAATGTAACTAGATCTGATCTACTCCTGATCCTCGATTTCTAGAAACTCCTTGACGTCGCCCTCGAGCTGCCCCATGACGGCAGCCCATCCAGCCTGCGTCGGGTGCATCTCGTCAAAGAAGAAGTGCACATCAGGGTCACTGCACGTCCGGTACCTGTTGATTGTAATCGGAGGGTCGAAGCGGCCTTCCTCTGTCCTCAGGCCGCAGTAATCGTTGTGTTCGAAGCCGTAGCAGCACGGCTTCAGCCTATGCTCGAAGTTGTTGTACGCCTCGTTGGTGTCGTCGTCGCTGTCGCTGCTGTCGGTGGCGCCGCTGCCGCGGTAGTGGATGATGTTGGAGAAGGCGGTGCTGAGGTCGAGAATGAGGACGCCGTCCATGTCTGCGAGCTTCTCGGCGAGGTAGCGGTTGTGCAGGGCGGCGCCCTGGTTGCCCTGGGGCTCGCAGGCGGTGTAGTTGAGCGGCCTGGACTGCGACGGCGCGCAGCCGAGAGGGTAGAGGTTGTTGACGAGGACTTTCTGCACGCCGATGTCTTGTAGCCGCACCACGTTATTTACGATCTCTGACGTCACATTGTCGACGTAGGCCTTGATCTGTTAAGTATATGAAAAACGTAAATTTTACCAAGATATATATAATGGAGCAGTTAGTTAGTTAATGAAGTGATACGTGTGGTGGTAATAGAGATACTCACATCGCCGAAGCCGCTGGTGTCGACGCCGACACGATTGTAGTCGTTGCCGGAGACGGCAACGAGCGCAACAGATTTTCCCTTAAGATGCTCTCTCTCAATATTTCCGCCCACGATTTCCGACATGAAGTTGAGGATCTGCAATTTGAGGGTCGGCTTTTGCTGTGGCACCTTGAAGACGCCGGAGCCGCCAACGGCAAAGTTGACGCCGATCCTGCTGGGATAGCCTCTGAGCGCGTGTGCCGCTGGGGCTTTGGACAGGCCTAAGATCTTGGCTGCAACAAAGAAGGGAGATCGACTAAGATCATATAAATAACCTGTATTAAAATGCATGGATGCACGAGGTACTAGATCTTAGGAAAGAGATAGAGATGAATCAGTTAGCCACGGACGAACCGATGAAGTCGGACTGAACCAGCTGGTTGGAGAAGCGGCCGTCGCCGGCGTAGGGGTAGTACCACTGGCGCGACAGCACCGGCCAGTTGTCGTCCCATTTGGGGAGGTTGCCGTTGTCGACGAAGGAGTCGCCGAAGACGTAGAGGCTGAACCCATCGTAGGCATGGTGGTGATGGTGATGATGCCGCCTGCCGTGCTTGTGCCCGCCATCGTCATCGCCATCCCCGTCGTGATCGTGGTGGTGCCCCTGCCCGGGCGGGTGGTGCCCCTGTCCTGGCGGGTGGTGGCCCTGTCCGGGTGGGTGGTGCCCGATTAGCCGAGACTCCACGGAACAACCTGCACGAGATCAATCAAGAGGAGAAGAAACAGCAGGGATTAGTCCGTGCAGGAAGAAACAAGTACAGATGCGTTCGTGCGAATGAACAATCTAGACAGGGCGAACGGACCATTGAGATTGACGAGGAGCAGGAGGGCTAAGCCGAGGAGAACGATTGCTGTGAGCTTCATGCTGCGGGGCGTGGTGGATGCGGAGGAGGAGGAGGTGAATGCAAGAGGAGGTGCGTGATGAGGAGATATTTATAGCCAACCAGCAGCGGATCGAGCGTGGAACAACCGGCGAGTTCCTCTCGCCGGCAGTCCCGCCCTATGTGCTGTTTGTTGCGCGGGAGCAGGGATCGCGTGCCCTAATCGCCGGTACATGATTTAATTAGCCCATGTTTTAGTCCAGCGAACTAAGCCCAGTAGCCCATTTACCTACCTTAAAAGTCGCTGCATCGCTGCATCTGGCAATGGGAGCGACGGTTCGACGCCGCGTCGCCCACTACGAGGGCTTACTGGGCCGGCCCATGCGCACGCACGCTTAGTACTGGTTCGCGGGACGACTGTTTCTTCGCCAGACGCGCGATTTTTTTTCGTATAATTTCTTTTTCGTACCATGTCAAGCGGAGGAGGTTAATTTCAACAGTTTTACTGAGTTTCTCTTTTTTTTTGCGAATTACTGAGTTTCTCTTACACTAGTATAAACTTGGAGGTGGAGTGTCAGAAAAATAAAGGTTTTGGAGTACAAACAGAAATATATTTTCCGTTCAACCAATTCATGGTACTGCTCGTTCCGCCGCACTGTTTTCTTGGATTTTTTTTCTTTAGTGTATTGTGCGTACTGTTTCTTTAGTGTATAAATGTTTTAAGTTGTTTCTACTAGCTTATGCTCATAGACTGTATATATTCTACTAAATAAATGATTATCCAAAGAAAACAAAAAAAGTCAGTGAACGGTAACTAGTTTTGAACAATTTTTAAGATGCGTCAAAAAATGGCTTGAATGAAAAAATAAACCATTTAAAAAAACAAGTTTCAATGATTTTAAGACGCGTCAAAAAGAAAATGGGGGTGAACAAAACTATTTTTGAACGATTTGAAAAGTGAACAAAAAATGCCGGTGAACGAAAACTATTTTTGAACAAATTTTAAAAAATGAAAAGAAAAATGGTTTATGAACAAAAGTTATTTGAAAGATTTTAAAAATTGAACAGAAAAAGTCGGTGAACAATAATTATTTTTTATCAGATTAGAAAAGTGAACAATTTTTTTATGAACGAAAGTTATTTTTGAACGATTTCAAAAGTGAACGAAAATTACTTTTGAAGAATTTAAAAAGTGAACAAAAAAAGTTCGGTGAGCAAAAATAATTTTTGAAAAGATTTAAAAGTGAACAAAAGTTATTTTTGAAGGATTTTAAAAGTGAACGAAAATTATTTTGAACGATTTTAAAAGTGAATAAAAATTATTTTGGAACGATTTTAAAATTGTACAGAAAAGGCTAGTAAAACGAAAACTATTTTTGAACGATTTAAAAAAATGAACAGAAATTGGGGTAAATGGAAACTATTTTTGCACGATTTAAAAAGTGAACAGAAAAAGAGGTGGAACATAAACTAGTTTTAAACGATTTTAAAAGTGAACAAAATTATTTTGAACGAAAATTATTTTGAACGATTTTAAAAGTGAACGAAAATTATTTTGGAACGATTTGAAAATTGAACGGAAAAGACTAATAAATGAAATCTATTTTTTGAACAATTTTAAAAAATGAACAGAAATGGGGTGTGAACAGAAACTTTTTTTTGAACAATTTTAAAAGTGAACAGAAAAAGCGGTGGAACAGAAACTATTTTTGTACGATTTTAAAAGTGAACAGAAAATGAGGGTGACCGGAAACTTTTTTTGCATGAATTTTAAAAATAGAAAATGCGGGTGAAAAGCAAAAGGAAGAAAGAAAAAAAAACAGAAAATAAAAGTGAAAACCGAGAAAGAAAAGAAATAGGAAAAGAAAAATTAAAAGAACGAAAAAAAGTAAATGAAAACAGAAAAGAAAACGAAAATGAGAAAGAAAATGAAAATCGTTCAAAAATAAAAATAAAAATAAAAAATGAAAGTGAAATAAAACGAAAACAGAAAAAGAATACGTAAAAGGAAAATAAAAATAAAACAGGAAAGAAAAAGAAAAACGAAAACAGGAAAAAGAAAAAAGAAAAAAAAGACGAAAACAGAAATAGAAAAAAGGACTGTTGGGCCGGCCCACACGCGGCGACGCGCGCGTCCCCTTCAGGCGACGCAAGCGAGAAGCGTCGCCGCGGGGCGATATAAAGGATTCGCGTCTGGCAATACAGTTTTCAGGCGAACCCTATATATCGCCCGTTAGCGGCGCTTATCGCGCGCGCCGCCCGAAGGATTCGTCCGCGAAGCTTTACTGGGCCGGCCCATCTGGCGTTTTTTTCCTTTTTTGTTTTTTTCTCTTTCTGTTTCTTTTCGTTTCTTTTTTATTTTCTATTACTTTTATCGTTTTTGTTTTTCTTTTTATTTTTTCTTTTATTTTATTTTTTGTTTTCTTTTTTTCATATTATTTTTCGTTCTTTTCTTTTTTGAAAATGTTTTCACCATTGAAAACGGTTCCAATTTTGAAAATGTTCCAAATTTTGAAAATGTTCCAAATTCTAAAATGGTTCGTTTTGAAAATAATTCCAATTTTGAAAATGGTTCCATTTTCGAAAATGGTTCCATTTTAAAAAGGATTCCAAATTTGAAAATGGTTCGAATTTTGTAAATGCTTCCATTTTTTGAACGGTTCCAAATTTGAAAATGGTTCCAATTTTGAAAATGTTCCAAATTTCGAAAATGTTCCAATTTTGAAAATGGTTCCAATTTTGTAAATGGTTCTATTTTTAAAATGGTTCCAAAATTTTGAAATTGGTTCCAAATTTGAAAATGGTTCCAATTTTTCAAAATGGTTTCAAAATTGAAAATGGTTCCAAATTTTGATAGCTGTTCATATTTTAAAATGTTCACATTAAAAATATTTGAGTTTTAAAAATAAGTTTGACTTTTTCGGATTTTCTTTCGGAGACGTACTTTTTTTTTGAATTCAAACACGTACTGGTTTTTGTTTTTAGGGAAACAAACACGTACTGGTATCTTTTAGATCCTGTGTCGCCTGCAGCGAATTGGCTAATGGCCGGCCCAGATGGTACCCGCTTCAGGCGGTGCTAGTCTGGTGCGCGGCACGCGGGAGCCACATAGGCGCACCCCAGTTTTCAGTATAGATAATGGAACTCGACTTCTTCTGAAGTCGTGCTCTTCCTGTTGAGGAGCTTTTCGTTTATTAGTTTATTGTCTTTTGTTTCATTTCGTTATTTGAGTTCGAAGAATCTGTTCCCGACGTAAATTTCTCCGGATTCGTTCGCATGTGCGGCGGCACGCGTGCAAATCGCGGCAGTCCCGACTCGCGCAGTCCCGCACTTTCTGATGTTTGTTGCGCGGGAGCTGTTTTTTTGGTTCGCATACGTGTAGGGGGAGGAAATGGATCGATATGCGGATTGGAAAGTGCGCTTTTTTTTGCAGACGTGTTGTTCCCACGTTTATTTTCCTATTTTCAAACACGGTACAAGTATGATTTTGTCGAATACGAAATTTTTGGGAATAAAAACAAATATAACAAAATAATGCACTGGTGTCTTACAATGAGTAAACTATAGAACGGTATAGAGATAAATAATATAGTGATATACTCGATACCGTATTGCAGAAAAATACATTTGACCATTCTGTTAGTTTTTGTAGCTTCGGCAATTGGCGTATCAAGTTAGAAATATCAAAAATGGCTAACATAACTTTAGTCGGATATGTCCTTTTCGATGTTCATATTTTCTCCAAAATTCAATAGCACATTTGTGTTTGTTAAAACGAATCCAGATATATATACCACATCTATTTAATTTCGTTCTGATTCGGATATTACCAAATCTATTTTCGATATCTCGAATACAAATGTCAGATAATTCAGATTCCACCCTACATATGGGCTTGCCTTCAACTTCTCAAATATATCTCCTCCAGGCACTGCCGCCCATAGGCCGGGTAAGAAAGGCGACCGCGCTGGGTCCGGATAAGTGAAGGCTCTAAATTGATAAAGTATAGAGTTTCACTATTCACTATGTTATTATCCATTACCTTGTAAAAGATTAAAACGTGAATGAATTTTTCTGATCAACACCATAAAATTTTGACTAGCATTTTTCCTTATGAAATGTCTATTATATATTGAAAATACATATGAAAAAGTATTCTACAAAACAAAATGCAACGATGTCGGTTATAAAAACTCAGTCCATGCACTTTGGTATTAATAGCGGCCAAGACGTGAATTAAAAGAGGTGAAAATTATGGGCGCCTTAAACTTTAGAATGTATAGAGTATATTAACAATAAAATAGTTAACTTGAGGAAGGAAGTACACTCCACATGCCTCTTAGAACATTGAGAAAACCCATGTGACTTGTGACAACAAGTTTAATTATCATGCTATTCTCTTCCGGTGGAATTCCGCCGGGTTTCACAAAAATCTACAAAAAGATTTCCCTGTTTAATTTTGTGAATAATATTTATTCAATAAAATGATGTCTAACTTGTGTACACCAGAAGATAACAAGGGCATTGCATAAGAGTATATCAAATAATAAATTTACATATGCAAAAATTGTAGAGTTCACACTAATTTTTTCATTGGTGATTACTATAAAGAAAGTCGTTAAGATACCAAGTATATAACATGCACACTTTGTTAAGTTTTGAGTCGGCGGGGTAAATTTGACCACGAAAGGGATGTGCTTACTAAATCATACACTAGAAACTGTTATTGAGACATTTGTAAGATCGTACTCTTTACCTTTACTATATATATATTATACATATTACGCATTATGGAAGACATAGTTAACATACTTTTGTTACATAAATACAGTTTAGTATCTTTCAATGGATAATTACAATAAAGCATACCAACTAATATTAAGTAATATTTTCAGTTCCGTGGTTAAACTATGCGTAAACAGAAATCTAACTTTTAATACTATATTATGCTAAAAAATAGTACCCTTAAAATGTATAAAATTTTAGTACAAATTGTATGTACGTGATATTCTCTTGGTTTGTAAGTGTGTGCGGCGGGTGGATGCCGAATCCATGCTGGAGGAGGAGGAGGATGCGAGTGCGAGAGGAGGTGCGTTGCGGAGGAGATATATATAGCCACCAGCTCTACGTGATTTTCTCTTGGTTCGTTCTCGTGTGCGGCGGCTGATCGCTCGCGGAACAACAAGCGGCTTTCTCCCACCCTTTCTGCTGTTTGTTGCGCGGGAGGTTTTTCTTGTCGCATATCTGTAGGGGTGGATGACGTGACAAATGCTCAATCAAATTCGGTTAGGGTAACTCGGTATCTCGATTTGCCTGTCGTCGGCGCTGGGACAAATTTCGGCCCACGTTTGGGAAGCACTGCAGCTGCAGCAGGCCCTGTTGGGTGTCCGTAATCTCGCCTCTCGCGTGGCAACAAGGCTGAAAGGACAATGATGTCTCCTAGAGGGGTGGTGAATAGGCGATTAAAACTTTTCCGGTTTAGGCTTGCTAATTGTGGAATAAAACTAGGTGTTTAAATTAACAAGCCAATAACCTAAATATACTAGGCTCACCTATGTGCACCAACAACTTATGCTAAGCAATACAAGCAACAAAGTGATAGCAATATAGAATACTTCAAGCACGAAGGCTATCACAATGTAAAGTGCATAAGTAAAAGCTAGGGTATAGAAATAACCGAGGCACGCGGAGACGAGGATATATTCCCGAGTTCCTCCTTGTTAAGGGAGTACGTCTCGTTGGAGAGGTGTGAACCAACACAATGGTTCAACAACCACAAAGGTTTCACCTTCTTCTCCGATGAACCGCACAACAAAGGTTTGGTTCACCTTCCACTATCGGAATCCTTCGAGGCGGAAATCCGGAGCCTTTCAACAACGATCCGGGGCACAACCCACAACGGGATTGGGGGCTCCCGAACAGCTACAAGTGACCACACAAGGGTCTCAACCACCACACGGGCGTCTAGGGTCCAAAGACCCAAGAGTAACAAATTCACAAGCTTTCAACTTCCACGAATCCTCGTGGAGAGAGCAAACCGATGCAACACAAGCAATGGCAAGAGCACAAGGCTCAAATCCTTCACTCTCGAATCCCACGACAAGCAACTAATGCTTATGGGGGGAGAAGAGAGGAAGAACAACGAAGAACACAACAAATGGAACTCCAAGATCAAGATCTAATAGGTTCCCCTCACTTAGAGGAGGAATGGATTGGATGAATATGTAGATCTAGGTCTCCTCTCAATTTCCCTCAAAGATATGCAAGAATCATGGGAGGGAATGAGAGGAAGGCAAGCTTTTTCAAGGATCAACAATGGAGGAGAGAGGGAGAAAAACTTGCTCAAGTGATGTAGAAACAATGGGGAAGAAAACCCCTTACAAGGCTCACTGGAAAAAATAGCCGTTGGACAGGAAAAAAGAGCTGGCCGAGCAAGCAAGGTGGCCCGGCCTGCCAGCCGGCCAAGCAAGCGAGGCAGCGAAGCAAGCAGCCAGGGAGCGCGTGCCCGCGAGCGAGGCCTGGGCGCGCCGGCCTGTGGCCCGGCCTGGGCCGGCCTGCTGCCCGACGCGCCCGGTCTGTGGCCCGGCCTGGGCCGGCCTGCTCCCCGAGCCGTCCGGCCTGGAGCCCGGCCTGGGCCGGCCAGGGAGCCGGCCTGCGCAGGAAAAAACCTTCTGAAATTCATAACTTTTTCAATAAAAATCCAAATGAGATGAAACCAACTTTGTTGGAAAGATAACGACGAATGCTTTCCTACAAAATATTACAACACCAAGGAGGACAAATATGGAGGAGATATCACACATGGGAGGTGTGGATCTTATCTCGAGGAGGACCGATAATATTTCCAACACCGAGAACGCAACAAGTTTTCCATCCGGACTACGATTTCGATGATCTTAGGTTTGTTGGAATCGCAATGAGGAGCATTACAAGATCATGCATAGAAACATCATAGTACATCATGTGAGGAGGAAATAAACTGTAGAGAGGTAAAACCTCTCTATAAAAGGATGAACCGGCAAAACCTCCAAAAACGAAAACGCAACAAGTTTTCAATACGAGATCCGTTTTCGGTGAACTAGAGCTTGGTATGGAGATGAACACAAGCTCTACATTCTCACATGGATAAAAGCCAAATAAGAACCAAGAAAGATGATATGCCAAGTATGCAAAGGTTTGAGCTCTCCACAAAGATACGATCAAGTTACTCACTTGAGAGCCCCTCTTGATAGTACGCCGTCTATCCTATAACCCGGTCTCCAAACTAACAACATGAGACCGGTAAAATAGAAACCCTATCAAAATCATACATTTGCCTTGCGCATTCCACTTGAGCTAGATGATGACGATCTTTACTCTCTCAAGTTGGAACACCTTTCTTGATTGTGCTTGCTAGCACATGCTTGATGAAGACTTCTCCAAATACTCCCCCATACACCATTATGGGAGAGCCTTGCTAAACTCCGTCTTCATGAATCCACTTGCACTTCATCTTCTTATCTTGATATAGATGATGGCTTGGAGATAAACATGAAGTTCACTCAATCTTATTTTCCAACCCATGCTTGCAATAAGCTCAACTCTTCACATGACCATTCTTCATGAAATCTTCTAGAGTCCAACACATGAACTCCAATCTTTTCCTATGGACAAGATCTACAAGTATATCTCAATGCAAACATTAGTCCTTAAGGATTGTCATTAATTACCAAAACCACGCATGGGGCAACACATGCACTTTCAAAGGCCCAATATGTTGGGGTGTATCAGGCTGGCGACGGGGCCTCTGCCAGTCAGGCCGCTGATAAAAGACAGCATGCCAGCGACTGAGGGCAATCCCTATTGAGAGAATATATGTTGGTGATTTATTCTCAGAATATACCACAGTTCTGGTAGTGTTTTCTCAAAAAGAATCATTATACCTCATGTGTATAGAATCATCAAATTTAGTGTACACCGGCAAAAATATAAGTGTGCACAGTTTTAGTGATACAATTTACTCATAGGTTCAACAAAAATGACAGAATAAAACACAATGTACAAATAAAACTTAGTTCAACTAAACATATATTTTCAGCACAAATATTACATAGTTCACTTAAATATAGTTCAAGAAAAAAATTGGAATAAAAAACATGGTTCAACACATAGTGGCTGGCATATTAAATACTACATTTTTCAACACAGAGTTGCAAAAACAATTTCATTTAATTTGATTCTTTACAAATTTCTCGGATCCTATCCTTTATCTGCATCACCTCATTGTTAGCTTTTTGCGCCACTTTCATCACAAGAAATTTCTCTTTAGGTTCTAATTCTCTTTGTCCATTTCACCTAATTCTTTGTTTGACTCCATCTTGAGGAACTCACATATAGCAAACTTCTGCTTCTGACCGTTCTTCATCTTGTGCATATTTTGGTCCTGCACCTTCTTCACAGCGACATCCATCCACTTATTCAATTCACTTAATAAAGTTGTGTACTTTTCCTCCTCCCTTCTTCTGTTTTGCTAAATTGTGGAGCAACTTTGTATTTTGATGATTTTCCTCAAATCTAGTATTTTGGTGTCCTCGTACATGCCCCACAATATAGAAACTATTTTGTAGTGCTTCAAGCCATGTTGGATCAATTTTAAAAACAGATCCATGATTTATCACATCCTATTAATAGATGTGGTGTAAAATGAGCTTAAATAAGCAAGAATGGAATCTTCTTCCCGTGTACATGCCTTCAAACTTAACACATTTCTCCAGCTTGGCATTGTGGACACGATGAATGACAGTCACATCCGCATCAATGCCAAAAAATGCAGCGTCATGGAATGAATCCGGTGCGTAGCCCAATTCAAGGTACTACAAATCGAAGAAATCAGCAAGAAATCGAAGTTCGACTGAACGAAAATAAAAAAATTCCAAAAATCGGAATCCCTAACCCTAGCAAATCGGACCGGGAGTGAACTCATATCGCCTATCCAGGGCTCCTCGGACCTTTAGCCGTCACTCTAGCTCGGCATGTCGGCAAAGCAACAACGGGAAAGCAGGGCAACTCCTCTCAGTCGAGCGGGGGCAGAAAAGGAAGAGAGAGCGAGGCACGCGAGAGAGGGAGAAAAGAACATTTATGTGCCAGTTTTTTTTTTTTTTGAATCTGTCTCCTCTTGCCACGTCAGTTTCAGAGTTAGATGAGTGTTTGAGATGAATTATTGCTATCAGTTAAGTGTTAGCGAGTAATGTGTGGTTTTTTGATATGCTAGCAAAAAAATGGCTGACCCTATTCTAACCGCAAATGTGGTGATTTTTCTAAATTTTCTCCGCGTGGTTTCAGGTTCCACCCAAAAAAGCCGAAATAAATACCCCTCTTAACTCTGAAACGAGATGCTAGCAAGGGTATATGTATGAAAAGGCATTTTTTTTGGTTTAACGTTTTAAAGAAAAAATATTGAGATAGATAGACCATTTGTACCGTACTACCGCTAAAAATCAGGGGGCTGGGTTTATTTTTTTTTTTAAGCGGAGCGCGCATCTTTTTGTACCAACAGACATGTTATCTGAAACCTGATATTAAATGCTCAAATAAGCAAGAACTAAACCATACATCTCAGAATCCAGATGACCCATCACCCGACAACATTTAGGCTAAATAGTCTCATGTCATATAGCTATTTCTCACACGAACAGAATCATCTCCAATGATTTGATTGATTAAGCATTGTGGCATTATTTGGTCAGAAAACATGCAGCAGACATGAGGAGAGAAAACAACGTAGAAAATAGGGAGCAAATTAGCTGAAATGGTCATGTCAAACACTTATAACGTGCAACTGCCGAAATGATAATATAAGGTCAATTTCGAACGATTCTTATACGTTAAATTGAAAATACACGGTTGCGTTCCTTGTGTATATATCAAGCCCGGCAAACGGTCGTCTGCCCATGCAGATCTCTTAACCGGTACTGGATTACGACATCTAGTTGAGAACACTGCATATAATTAGTTAAAGTGATCACGAAATCACAGGCAGAATGCTATATAAAAGCGCATCGAAAATCATCAGTGAAAACGAGCTAGCATCTCGTCTCACAAACGGGGCGATTCGATCTGACATCCTGACGTGCCACCCCATGCCGCTGCTGGCCGGCGACGACGAACGGCAACGGCAGCAGGCCGCAGGTCACGTCAGAATCGGATGCGGCACCGGGGGACATGACGTCGAGGTTCCCGCGGCACGCCAGAACAGCATGCAAAATCACGTCAGATTACGAGCAAAATCGCAGTGATCAAGAGCAACGAACGCTATTACGATGGGAATTAAGCGAGACACCGTTGACCCGCTAACTTGCAAAAATGATTGAAGTAGTCACCATCTGGAACAGAGATACTAGTATGACATGGCTCTAACGAACGCAAGATATTGTTTTCAGCTATGTAATATTCTTTTTAGTTTGTGGTCTCCGCTACAAGTTCCCCTTGTCGATCTCTGTTTTATTTTGTGGTGATTTCTTCTTTGTTTACGTTTTGATCGAGCAGGACGGCTACTGCCGCACGGATGATCGATGGTTTTGGTTGATGCTATTAGAAAATTGCATGCAGATGGGCCAGCTGACGTGATCCAACGCGGTATCACCCATTTCTTAGTTTCAGTACAACAACTAGAGTTCCTACTCTCTTATTTGATAGACTTTTGTAGGGTCTACTGATGTTCATTAATCCTGTAATTCTATATGTGTTCGCAGCGGGTAACAAACATATCGACTACTGGCCAATACATATATATAATAATCAAAGTTTTTAAGTCGAATAGGAATGTCCCGGATTGTTACGGGTACAAATGGAATATAAATTTGATGTCAAATTCATATTTCAAATTTGCACGAGTTAGGATATTTGTGCAATATTGGGTGTGGATTTGTCTCACACAAATTCGAATAGTAGTGCAATATTTTTCTTCGACGAAAGGCAGTTTTATTAAACTCAAAAGTTTGCATCCACACAATACAAGCAATGATTTCACACCCTGACTCTCCACAATTAGGGTGCACACAACCAATAAGAGAAACTAGAAGAAAGAGTAGAAAAGATAAATGGCAAATTAAGAACACAATGACTATTAAAATGCCTATGACGATTGACAAAGGACGGTATATCCGTAGATTACGCCACCACCCATGCGGTGTAAAAGTATCCTTCCTCGCTCGCTCGAACTACGAGCACACCACCGTAAACAAGGGTCGATGCTCCGGTTTGTGAAGAATAAACCACAACCAGTGCACATTAAAAATAACCCGTTGAGAAGCACTAAAAATCATGTCATTTCTACATAGCCATTGTGACCATAATAAGGCAAACCACTCCCATGTATATGAGGATTCTATCCTGGTTGAAATGAATGTTTGCGTTGCGAGGTGGATACAAGTTTCAAGCTACTCAGTTGATGGACCGTATAGAAGGCACAAACTTGCATTGGAAGAACAAGTGGTTTATATTATCTGCCATGATCAGATAAGCAACATTTGATACTACCTTGCCAGTTGCGCTTTGCGAGGTTATATTTTGTTAGAACAAAACCTCGATGAAGGTACCTTGTAGACATTTTTATTTTTACTGGTGGCTTCATTTTTCAAATGTGCTAATTGTCAATTACTGGCGCGAAGGAACGGAGTAGTACTTTGTAGATGGATTCCACCGATAATTTACCATTCTCATGCATATTTCTATGAAATTCGTTTCGTCCTTGCGTCAATTGGACTCAGGCCAACCATCCTTGTAGGGCATCCCATGTAGCAAAGTGTGCACCACCTAAATCCCGTCAAATGTCACGCTGGGTGGGGATGTTTCGAGCATGCACCTCCATGATGGTGTCGCTTTTGTTACGTGTAAGATAGTAAAAGTTATTTCCGGAGAGGGTATTTCCAAGCCATGAATCATCCTATTAACGGATCTCCGAGCCGTCCTTAGTTTAGAAAAATCTGAAGCAGGAGAAATGTTTATTCATTGCCATCAAACCAGCCCAAAAATTGTGAATCCCGAACGCGAATTATTTGCAACTAGTTGCGGTGCAACCCATTTCCGATACCCATTTCGAAGTTTTCAAAAATTACGAAATAAATCATGCACATCGATTATGTTGAATCTTCTACACCCAGAAAATTTCATCCAAAAATATGATCATACGTGGCTGTGCAAAAAAGACAAATGAAATTTTGAATAGTGTCACTACTATTAAAACTTTCATTTGTCATTTTTGCACAGGTCGCAGGTGATCATATTTTTAGATGAAATTTTTTGGGTGCACAAGATTCAACATAATCTATGTGCATGATTTATTTCGCGATTTTTAAAAACTTCGAAGTGGGGTATCCAAGAATGAGTTGGGTGCAACGAGTTGCAAATTAGAGTTTCCCAATCCCCTGGTTTTTGGTAAACTTGAGAGATAACCTTTGTACCCACGTATTTCCTTCTCGGGACGTTTTACCATACCCATTCTCAGCTTGAGCAGTCATTTACTAATGAGCGCATTGTTTTTAGCCTCTAGATAATGTATTTCAAGACCCTTGGTGTTAGGACAACACACGACGTTTCATTTAAGCCAGTCTATACTTTTTTCTCACTGTTTTCGTGCCAAAAGAATCTTGAACTAAAGTAGTCAATCTTTTTTTTTTCGAAACACAGTACAAACACAGACGTTTACATACACGCGCACACACTCACTCCATGAGCACCTCCGAAATACTGAGCCAGAGGTTGGGTCTTGAGATTGACAAAGTCACCACTGGCGCCTCGCCGTCGACGGAAATGTCACCTCCCACTGAAGAATATTCTGCCTAAATGAGAAACACACTGCCAAACCTGGGGTTTGAACTCTGGTTGGCTGGGTACAACCACCCTCCTGACTATCCTACCACATGCAGGTTCTCAAGTAGTCCAATCTTTAGAATACCCCTTTGGGAGACTTGGAAGAAAGATACCTCGGTCGTTTCGCCAAACGTTCTCGACAATATTTTACTTGACATTTGAGAGTCTACGATAATGTATCGATATTTCCAAATATCTAACGGGAGCTGCCATTGCTCATGGCTGAACAGTTCGACATACTAAGTGAGAAATTTCCGAGCTTTCTCAAAAGTTGCTGAAACGCTGAGAGTATTAGCTTTAGAACAATGATGAAACATATGAGCAAAATAAGTTCTTTCATATTCACACCCTATTACTGAATTTGGACAACCCGTAATCAGTTTCGGCATGTGAAAAAATCTTCCTATGGACGAATAAAACATATTCGTAGGAAAATATTAAAATAACATGTACCTGTC
Organism: Poa pratensis; assembly: GCA_947311845.1. Lineage (NCBI taxonomy): Eukaryota > Viridiplantae > Streptophyta > Magnoliopsida > Poales > Poaceae > Poa > Poa pratensis. Next base: position 16,566,047 of record CAMZMU010000040.1, on the reverse strand, counting down.
ACCTAAATCCTATCAGAAGTAGACTCTAACAGTAGCTTGAAATGATGACCACCGAATAGTGAATGCAAGAAAAAGCTACACAAGTTGTGCCTTTGTACTATTCCAAACAGGAAGCATCGTTGAAGGCCACATCGTCAAAAAAATCGTCCAAAGCCACATCGTAGGAGTATAATTATGGTGGTTTGTTCGTGCTGATTGGGTCGTGAAAAAAAAAAGCATATATAAGCACAAAAGCAAAAGAAGATACAAAGGAATAGCTTAAGAGGCCAACAAACACGGGGAATAACAAGAACCGAAGGCATCTCTATCTTTCTCATAAGTTAAGGGATCATATAAAGTACCAATACTTGGCCTGGGCAGGTCATCATTGGATTCAGCGCTTAAAAACATGAGTTCATAATATAATCAAGATCGGCGAGAAAGATATATGTCAACACCGTCACGAAGAAGAGTTTCCATTAACAAACAGATGCAACCATGCAAGATAAGAATCAAAAGTAGAAGGGGAGTGGGACCCATGAAGTAAAGAGCCATGAATAAGCAATAGCCGAGTTTTCCTAGCAAAGGAAATGCCAAACAATTTGAAGAGATGCGTCTTACTAATGTGTGCATTTCATTCAAAACAAATGAGAAAAAATTATATGCTCTTTTGGTTGGTACTGGTACTAACCCTGAAGAAAATGTGTAGTCCAACTATCACTCAAAGCAAACCCTTGACCATGTCTTATAGACACAGAAGAAGGATGCCAAAAACATGGTTACAGCGCACGAAAGCGAAAGTCAAGTTGCTAGGTAGGAAAAAACCGAACCACCCACTCCCCAAATTTCCCAATATATGAACAAAATCGTCAGAAAACGAAGCAGTCAACCACGCATGCATGCATGCCAATGAACCAAACATTTTTTTTTTGGAAAAGCAAAACTCAGAAAAGAAAGAGGCCATGAAAAACAATGCACTCACCAACGAACACCCAAAGAATAAAAAACAAAGCTGGGAAAAGGTCCCAGAGAAAAGCGCCTATATAAACCAAATTAAACGCACGGCAGATAACACATACTAAAACACACAAGAACAGAAGAAAGCACCCAACATTCCGTTACCCGGCCATCGATCGTGTTGTCCATTGTCGAGACGATGATGATGAGGTCGACGGCGGCAGTGTTCCTGGCGATGGTGATCGCGTTGACGCCGCTGCTGGCCTCGTCGCAGTCGATGCCGGCGCCGCCAGCCGCGCGCCTACCAACAACTCGCGGCTTGAGAAGGCGTACGTGGCGCTGCAGGCGCTGAAGCACGCCATCACGGACGACCCCAAGAACCTGACGCGGAACTGGTGCGGGCCGGACGTGTGCAGCTACTACGGCGTGTTCTGCGCGACGGCGCCCGACGACCCCTGCGCGCGCACCGTGGCGTCCTTGGACCTCAACCACGGCGACCTCGCCGGCACGCTGCCCGAGGAGCTGGGCCTCCTCTCCGACCTCGCCGTCTTCCACCTCAACTCCAACCGCTTCTGCGGCGCCTCCCTGACGCCCTCCGCTCCCTGCACCTCCTCCACGAGATCGACGTCAGCAACAACCACCTCTCCGGCAACTTCCCCTCACAGCTGCTCTGCCTCCCCAACGTCCAGTACATCGACATCAGGTACGTACCATGTCTCTTCACCGTGTATCACACCGTACCTGACCTGACTACCTAAACCTGCACTGCATAGAGATTTTATGGGTAGCGTGTGTGATTAACAATTGCTGCCGTTGTCTGAAGGTTTAACAACTTCTGCGGCGAGGTGCCGGCGGCCATTTTTGAGAAGAAGATCGACGCGCTGTTCATCAACAACAACCACTTCGAGTTCACGCTGCAGGACAGCTTCAGCAACTCCACGGCATCGGTGATCGTGCTGGCCAACCTGCCGCAGCTGAAGGGATGCCTGCCGAGCAGCATCGGCGACATGGCCGGGACGCTCAACGAGCTGGTGCTTCTCAACAGTGGCATCTCCTCCTGCATCCCCCCGGAGATCGGCAAGCTCGACAAGCTCACCGTGCTCGACCTCAGCTTCAACAGCATCGCCGGCACGCTGCCGGACACCATCGGCAACATGAAGGCGCTCGAGCAGCTCGACGTCGCCCACAACAGGCTCGCCGGCGAGATCCCCGAGAGCATCTGCGCGCTGCCTCACCTCAAGAACTTCACCTACTCCTACAACTTCTTCTGCGGCGAGCCGCACCGGTGCCTAGAGGTGCCACGCATCGACGACCGTCAGAACTGCATCGCCGGACGCCCCGACCAGCGGCCTGGCGAGCAGTGCATCGAGTTCCTGCACCAGCCGCCGGTGCACTGTGACGCGCACGGCTGTTTCGCAACACCATCGCCGCCACCTCCGATGTATGCGCCTCCACCGCCGGTATACTGATGAGTGGTAGTAAATGGTAATACTGAAATTTGTAACTGTTTGCTGCCTTTGGGCTGTGAGGAAGGGTAAAAATGCGCACATATGGTACATACTGTAATCTTTATTTTTCAGAAACAGAGTAATAATGGATTGATAGATTTGCATTATAGAAGCTCAACTGAACGCAAAGAATCATTTCAGTGTTCCATACCAGTACTTTCCTGATTTCAAGAAGCAATTGTTTAACAATCTAGAGTTATATAAATCATATGAAAATAATGTGCTAGCTTTAGCAGTGCAACTTCTGCAAATACTTGGTGTAGTTATTACTTGGATCTGGGATGCAGTTAGATCATAGATGAGGGACCATGCTAAGGCAAAACAGAGTTCAGAATTAGGAGTTAGGACCACTGCTAAAGTGGGAAAAGAGAGAGAGAGAGATAAATATATCACTGTTTTGCTCTGTAAAGGTTTAAAAAATATGTTGCACAGTTCAATTAATTAAGTTAAACATATTATTGGAAGTAACAGAATATCATGCCATTTGGCATTCAGATATCAACCACGGCCAAAACGCTCCATTTCCAAAGAATATTTACGTCCTAGTCGAGGAAGAAAGCTAGAAAAAACAGAGGATAGAGGAAGTAGTGGAAAACATAGACAATAAAGTGGAGCAGGCAGGATTCTAGCAAAGGTACACCCAAATTATGAACAGTAATGGCACGAACGCATTTGATAACGATTGGTCAAAGAGGAATTAATAAAAAGCAAGTACCGCTCATGGATTCCAGCTGCAAAGAGAGAATTCTTTTACCCGTTGGTTGATCAACTCAAAGGTCAAGGAAGCTTCTTCTACCTCTCATCTTGGCTGGCTCCAGGTAGAGGTAGGCCAGGGTTCCTTTATGCAATCCACTCGAACAAGACGGCTTCACCCTGCCCATATAAGTTTTGCACTGCTTGTCCCTGTCACACGCATCGACCTACTAAAAAACCACTATGAGCAGATAACTGAAAGATTACGGCGTACTATTTCAAAGTGTATCAGATAACACAGCACGTCAACGAATTCACAGATATGGATAACAGCGACAGGAACTGTATAACATATATGGTACGACTGAAGAATATAGGTAGCTACAAGGAGAAACTAATTCACAGAAAGTGGTCATGCAGCATGGAAGAAGAAAACGAAATGTGGTTATGAGCATGACTAAACCAGTGTTCGACCAAGTAAAACATGCTACTGCCCTAGAATAATTGACAAAGAAAGCTGATGGCATTTTTACCTCGTTCTTTAAGTCATGAACGTACAGACAAAGTCGTGCGATAATCAAATCCCCTACGATAGAAGGTAACCTAATGCATTGTCATGTTCATACAGCAAGGTCTCTTTACCAAGCACAGCATTCCAAACACATCTCAACATGTACTAATAGTGGCTGATTTAGCAAGTATTCATTTCGGTCATCTAAACAATGTGGCTAGCTAACCTATTTATGACATAACATAGAGATGATGAAACCAAACTGATACACTATTCTGTGTTGGTAGCAGCAACATGGGGTCCGAGATCTAACTCTGTTTAGACTATTCTTAGACATGTACTGGTAGGCAATACCACCAGTTTTATTAGGACAGCACATGCAAGAAAGAGAGACATGACCAACCTGAACCTTAAAAGCACAGTCTATGATGAAGTGTTGATTCAATTCAACAGAAGAGTAGGTTTATAAATAGTTTTTGGATATCTCTTTATCTCCAGTGGTATCAATGAGATACAAATGAGCAGGGGCGTAGCCAGGCCCCAGGCTACCCTGGCCCTGGCCTGGGGCGTGGCACATAGTTTCTTTGGTGACTGTAGCTACAGTAATTACTGTTTGGCACTGTTTGACACTGTCGCACGAAGTTGGCTTGGGGCGTTGATTTATCCTGGCTACGCTACTGCAAATGAGGACAACAAGAAAACACAAAATACCGTTGCTGGACATTATGTTACAAACACAATGAACTCAATCAAGTATGAGATGTGAGTGTAAGACTACAGACCATACCCCAGTATTTAAACCACCTGAATAGTGCAAGCTACAAGGGAAACCAATCAACTCATGCAATACCAACTTACATAGCAGATGTTACCTGTAAAATCTGGTAAAAATTCTAGCATAAAAAGAGATAAAATATGCATACGACCCAACCGTCGTAACAGATATGTGGTCAAAACTTATTAAATCTGGAACTGAAGTCAAACTTTCGCAACGCTTTAACCTCCAAAGGCTAGCTCCAGGAGGTTAAAGGACACTGTAGGACACTATGTTCGTGTTGTTTTCTGTGTTTTCTCGACGCACTTGCATCAAACCACCCCTGTAACTAGGGGTTTTTCCCTCTACTTTAATGCAAAATCAGAGCACCTGCTATTCATTGTCAAAACAAAAGGCTCCTGGAGCAGCAGTTGACTAGACACATTTATATGTGTTTTCAGTGTCGTGTCACCACCTTCCGTAGAAAGAACAGAGACCATGTGATTCTAATTTAGAGCTTATTTGCACTATCCTACATCAATCCTAACAATAGGACTATCAAGGATCAACCACATTTGTAGAAAGTAATTACTCATTTACAACCTAAGACTTCATCTTGCTCGTCTCAGGCTGATGGCCATCCAGGAGGCAGAGTTGTATACCAAACAACTATTTCCTCCCCTTGGAGAAATTTTAACATTATGTACTTCTATTATCTGATAATTGTTCCATTTAACATATGATTTAACTACATAGCAAGGCGCGGTGCTGATCTGCATTGCTAGGATCGGGCAAATCATCAAGCTAGCCAGTAATATATCAGCTTTATTATGAAGTAAAGTGGCAAAACAGCTGATTTTATGTTTTTTCATGTGCATGAGTAATAGTGTTGAAAAAAATAATATTAATAAAATATTAAGGTCCAGATGGCATAGTCTTATCACTGTACACCTGGGGAAATGTAAACATTGGAAACTAGTGGAAAAAATCAAGAAATGAACAAACTAACATCTTCAGAATAGCCTGCTTGGACCTGCTTCCGCCGGCGAGTCCGCTGCGTCGTCCTCAAGCTCGACTTCGCTTTCCGGTCCTCTGGTGCGACTGGATGGACTCGATCTTCGCCTAGTCCCGCTCCGCCATCCTCCTCAACGGGCTCCCAGGGAAATGGATCCGCTGCTTGCGTGGATTGCGGCAAGGCGACCCTCTGTCGCCTTACCTCTTCCTCATCGTCGCCGATGTGCTCCAGCGCCTGGTCTGCACCGACGACGTGCTGCTCCACCCACTGGTCGACGACGCGCCATGTCCAGTGCTCCAGTACGCCGACGACACGCTCATCATTCTCCGTGCGGACGGTGCGTCTGCCCGCCGGCTGCGCCTCCTTCTCCAACGCTTCGAGCGCGCGACTGGCCTCTCACTAGTGGAAACAAGAGCTTTAGACCAAGGCCGATTTTGCCTCTAGTCCCGGGTGGCTTAAGACCCGAGACTAGAGGGGTGCACTTGTCCCGGGTCAAAAAATTGGCACTAGTCCCGGGTGGGGAGGGAGCTTTTGTCCCGGGTGGTGCCACGATCCGGGACAAGAGGTGCGTTGGCAGGGCGCCCAGGGCGTGGACCTCTTGGCCCGGGTCGTGGCACAACCCGGGACAAGAGGTGGGAGCTTTTGTCCCGGGTCGTGTTATCACCCGGGACCATTTCCCCTCCCTGCATCACCTTCCACCCCAAGAGCAGCCCCTCCATTTTTCAGCTCGAGTTCATCTTCATTTGCTCCATTGTTTCCTCTCTCTAGCTCAAGTTTATCTCCATTTATTTCTCACTATTGTCAAGATTAGCGGCAGCCATCTATCCAAGGGTTAGCAACTTGATTCTTTCATCCGTCATTGTCCATTTTAGCTCATTTCTTTACTAGCTTAGCTCATTTCATTTTTGTGGTGCTTGGTAGGTGTTTGCTGAAATGCCTAAGTTAGGAAGTTCATTTGATTCATATGCAATTTAAGCTTAATTAGAATATTATGTGTGTGTTCCAGTGTCGTGCGCACCGCCGTTGATCGCCTCGGTTGTCCCGTCACCGGCACCACCTCGGTAAGCATATTTCTTGAAACTTTTATTTTTTAAAATCTTAGTTGTAGATTTAGATGCATAATTATTATTTGTATTTTTTATATGTATTTTGAGCTCAAATTAATTTATGATTTGTGGATTTTAGTGTCGTCCCGGTCCTCACCGCCGTGGATAGCCCCCGCCGTCCCGTGACCGGCACCACCTCGGTGAGCCTCTTTTTTATCTTTTATTTTAAAAAATTACTTGTATGATTTAAATGCATAATTATTTCATTTGGTCACTACTCTACTATCCCTATTATGTTCGTTTACCGTAATGGGTTTTAGCGGTGATTTGCAGATGAGTCATCCGTGGATGTATAATGACCGGCGCTCGAAAGGGTACATGGAAGGCGTGCAATCTTTTCTCAAAGTGGCTGAGGATAACAAGGGGCCGAATGGTTTTATGTGTTGTCCATGCAGGAAATGTCGGAATGAGAAGGATTACTCTGACACAGACAGAATTCACCTCCACCTGATAACTGAAGGTTTCATGGCCGGCTATAATTGTTGGACCAAGCACGGAGAAAAAGGGGTTATGATGGAAGACAACGAAGAAGAAGAGAACGATGACAACTACATGTACCCTGAATACGCTGGTAACCCAACAGGGGAAGCTGATGATGAAGAGGTACCAGATGATCCCATTATACATGATGATTTACGTGGGGTCGTCGTTGATGCACAGAACGAAGTAGAAAGTGCACTTGAGAAGTTGAAGTTGGAGCGCATGTTAGATGATCACAAAAAAAAGTTATATCCAAATTGCGACGATGGCAACACAAAGCTCGGTACCACACTGGAATTGCTGCAATGGAAGGCGGAGAATGGCTTATCTGACACGGGATTTGGGAATTTACTGAAGATAATGAAGCAAAAGCTTCCAAAGGATAACGAATTGCCTGACAGTACGTATGAAGCAAAGAAGGTTATCTGCCCTCTAGGATTAGATGTGCAGAAGATACATGCATGCATTAATGACTGCATCCTCTACCGCGGTGAGAAGTACGAGAATTTGAATGAATGCCCGGTATGCGGTGCATTGCGGTATAAGATCAGAGCAGATGACCCTGGTGATGTTGAGGGCCAGCCCGCCAGGAAGAAGGTTCCTGCCAAGGTGATGTGGTACGCTCCTATAATACCACGGTTGAAACGTTTGTTCAGAAACAAAGAGCATGCCAAGTTGTTGCGATGGCACAAAGAAGACCGCAAGAGTGACGAGATGAACAGACATCCAGCTGATGGTTCGCAGTGGAGAAAAATCGATACAGAGTACGAGAATTTTGCAGGTGACGCAAGAAACTTAAGGTTTGGTCTAAGTACAGATGGCTTTAATCCTTTTGGGGAGCAGAGCAGCAGTCATAGCACCTGGCCTGTGACTCTATGTATCTATAATCTTCCTCCTTGGTTGTGCATGAAGCGGAAGTTCATTATGATGCCAGTGCTCATCCAAGGCCCGAAGCAACCCGGCAACGACATTGATGTGTACTTGAGGCCATTAGTTGATGAACTTTTACAGTTGTGGGCTGTCGAAGGTGTACGTGTGTGGGATAAGTACAAACAGGAGGAATTTCCCCTACGAGCGTTGCTGTTTGTAACAATCAATGATTGGCCTGCTCTTAGTAACATTTCAGGACAGTCAAACAAGGGATACAATGCATGCACGCACTGTTTAGATAAGACTGAAAGTATATATGTATGTAAGAAGAATGTGTACCCGGGGCATCGTCGATTTCTTACAAAGCAGCATCCCCTAAGAAAGAGAGGCACACAACATTTCAAAGGTGAACCAGATAATCGGGTGAAGCCACCCCTCCGTAGTGGTGAAGATATATATATGGTAAAGGATTTAGATCATGTAATCTTTGGAAAGGGTCCTGGCGCTCTGTCTGTTCCGAAGGACGCAAACAGATTATTGGCCCCGTAGGGTCAGAAATTGGATGCTTGCTCATGGGGCAGAGTATGACGCATCAGGTGATGTAGTGGTGGATGAAACGAAAGAAACTCCTATACCCCGGCAAACAATTCTGAATGCAATAACAGATGCTCGTGAGGGAAGGTTTTTTCCCGACAGAGAACGCGACGTGCTGTGGAAGGCCCTCGGTACTAAAGAGAAAGGAGGAACTGTTAAAGGCAGGGGAGCTATGACGTGGCTTGAAGGGTTTCCCGAGGACCGTGACTCTTATAGAAGCCGAGAAAGAGCAAAGAGGAGGAAGGAACAGGAGCAAAACGACCGGTTGAGCAGAGTGGAAAAGCAACTAGAAGAACTGCGGCGCGAGCGAGCTAGTCAAGGGGCAACTCATCAGCTGCACCTGCAAGATAGTGAGCAAGGTGGTCCGTCTCAACGGAAAAGCAGCGTGGCTTCCACGACACCGGTCAGCGTGACATACCCCGTGGATTTTATCACTAAGAAGAAAACTTGTGAGCTACATGAGGCAGTGAGAAACATATCCCTGAAGGCGGCGGTCGGCTATGCTTTAACTTGTGAATCTACAGCATTGTATCGTGACAATGAGATTCCAGCTGGCTATGCTCGTGTCGGCGTGGATCACGTTGAACCCGGATATGAATCACTCGAACTTCATTTCCCTGGAGAGGATGATGAGAGGAAACTGGGAGATGTCCAGGGTGGACTCATTCTATGGCCCAAGAAATTGATCAAGTTTCCAGGCTGGACACCGCCAAGGCCACCATCGCCTTCTCTGAGTCGACATGATGACACTTACGACGACCACCATGGCACGAGTCCATCTCGATCTCCGTCGCCGCGTCAGTCGCTTCATCAGCCGACTCCTCAGCCGACTCCTGAGCCGTCTCCTGAGCCATCTCCTGAGCCGTCTCCACCGCCCATAAAGGCTAAAGGTCGAAAGGGTATGAAGGCTAAAGGTTTCCGATCACCCAAACACCGACTTGAGCCCCTCCCAAAAGTACCGAAAGTTCCTCCCCCGAGACCTTACGACGAACCTCCGTGTTCTAAAGAGGTATCCAGCATTTGGCTACAAACAGAGGCGAGAAGACAGGCTGCAGAATCTAAGGAGAAAAGAAAACCCCTGCCAAAGGAAACGTATGCGGAAGAGCAAATAAATTGGGCTGTCGATTTTCTTACTACGCCATCGCAGATTTCGATGAATAGGCCAGATGACTATGTACGTCAAATGAGGAAAGTTGCTGAAACCAGCGGGAAAAGGAGAAGAGATGTTGCCCAGCTAGGACAACAGTCAAATCAGTCCATCCCCCCGCTCAAGGTGACCACTGATGAGGACTCTGGGCTTGAGAAGGATCCCGCTCACCGCGCGCAATTTGCTGCAGATGCTGGTATTTCAGTTTCTCAACTGGACAACGAAAATCTCCTCTCCTCTACATTTGAACCTGCTAAATGGCCCTGGGTATACGGGAAGGATCTAGTGTCACCTGATGAGCTCAAGGTTCTACCAACACAAATGACAAGACTGCATAAGTGGTACAAGGAGGTCGTTTTGCTAGGTCGAGAAATGATCATTGTGAGAGTTACAAGTGAACATTTCAGCGGTATTACAAGCGAGTTAACTATTCCACTTGAAGAACTCTATCAGTTATACCAGCTTGACGCCCTCGACTTGAGCATCCTCAGTACCTATTGTCTGTAAGTGATTCAATCCATTTATTTTTTGTAATCTCATTAACATTGTAAGTCTATAGCTTAGCTCGGTCATTGCCCTGTTCTAATTATGCTCACTACGGTATTATGCAGAATGAAGAGCGATGAATGTGACAGAAAGGGGTCGTTTGAGATTGGGTTCGTCGACCCAAGCCTAGTTAATCAGAAAATGTTTACATTAAAGCACGACGATACGGTGGACAACTTGTTTAGGGCCCTCCGAGAACAACATTATAAAGGGCAGATATTGTTTCCTTACCATTTCAGGTAAGAGTATTACTGTCTTGTACACATTGGTTAATTTTTGCTTACTTGATGTTAAGTGTAACTGATTAGTTACTGACATATATAAACGTGCGCAGCGACCATTACATTCTGTTAGTAATTCGAGTCGATACAGCAGAAATTGATATTATGGACTCATTGAACTGGCCCAAAGAGAGGCACGAATTTATCCAAGGAGTGCTCGCACGGTAATTTCAATCTTTATCTTATTACATCGGTCTCTTTCCTGAGATATGAAGTAACTAATTAATAACTCATTTATTCAATTGTTTGCTGGGCAGGGTTTGGGAACTTTTCCGAAAGACTACAAAAGGTGACTTTCCGGAGAACCTTACTTATAAATACCCCAGAGTAAGTAGTATGAGCTAGGTGTTCGCGCATCCCTTTCAATTAAAATTTCAATACCATCGTGATGCTTGATTATTATTTGATTGAAATCTATTCTCGTGTAGTGGTTGGATAGGCAGCCACAAGGAACCAATTTGTGTGGATACTACGTCTGCGAGTGGATTCGCAAGATAGTCTCTGAGCGGAACCGAGACACATTTATCGAAGTAAGTGAACAAATAAATTCACAATTTCATTTTATAACCATCATTTGTGTTGAGTGTCATTCATAATTTCTGTTATGATGATTGATATTCATATTAATCTCCCTTCTTTTATAGATGGATCGAAAACGGAGGAACGTGAAACTAAAGGACCGCTTTCGAGCAATTAGCGAGGAAATTGCGGGCTTTTTGATGAACTATGTCTTAGATCCGAAGGGAAAATACAATGGCGCCGAATCAAGATAGATGACGGGCTCTAGTAGTGGCTAGCTTGATGATCTCCATGTAATCGAATAGTTGACGGTTCTAGTCTCTCTTATATATGGGATCTTTATTTGTAATCGAATAATCGAATACTTTCCCGTCTTCACGACTTTCCGTTCCGACTTCCGATTTCCCGACTATCTCATAAAGCTTGCTCTTACGAACATTTTGATATGTTATATGTTTTTTTCTGATTTACAGATAATTAACCGTATTTTTTGCAAATTATTCGTAATATACAACAATCGGAACGAAAAAAGTCACAGGCCGCCACGTGGAAGCATCTCTAGTCCCGGGTGGTATTACAACCCGGGACTAGAGCTCCTCTCACATGCGCATGCGCTGCCCCCGCGTGGAGGGCTCTTGTCCCGGGTGGTATTACAACCCGGGACTAGAGCTCCTCTCACATGCGCATGCGCTGCCCCCGCGTGGAGGGCTCTTGTCCCGGGTCGTAACCCACCCCGGACAAGAGGGGGAAGGCTCTAGTCCCGGTTGCCATGTACCGGATGGCAATCCGGTACATTAGGGGTTCCCAACCCGGGACAAGAGGGGGGGTTTCCACTAGTGTCTGCATCAATTACAGCAAAAGCACCCTTGTGCCGATGCACGTCGACGCGGCCGTCCTTGCTGACATCACCGACGCGCTGCAGTGCCGGGTGGAAGGGTTCCCCCAAACCTACCTGGGACTGCCGCTCTCCGCCGAGAAGCTCCGCCTCGCCGCGTTCACCCCCCTCATCGCCAAGGTCGACAAGTACTTATCGGGGTGGCGCGCGCTGCTGCTCTCACCCGGAGGACGGCTTGTTCTCCTTAATGTCGTGCTTGATGCTCTCCCGGCATACGCTATGGGAGCGTTAACTCTCCCTCCCGGTGTGATCGCCGCTCTGGACAAGCTGCGACGCGCTTTCCTCTGGGCTGCTGTTGATCGCGTCACTGGAGCTCAATGCCTCGTGGCTTGGGACTTCGTCTGCCGCTCGAAGAAGGAAGGCGGCCTCGGCGTGCGCTCGCTCACGGACCAGAACACATGTCTCCAGGTCAAGCTCCTCCATCGCCTTCACACGGCCGTCGACGAGTCCTGCCCACGGTGGGTCTGGGCTACTTTGGACGGTGCTCCGCTGGACGATGAAAAGCCAGGAACGCCACTCTGCGGGTTGCACTGGCATGCTCTCCTGCTCCTCCTCCCCCTCTACCGCTGCATCTCGCGGGTCAATTTGGGGGATGGACGGCGCACCGCGTTCTGGCTGGACTCGTGGATGCCGGCCGGCCCTCTCACGCACCAAATGCCCGAGCTCTTCTCCCACTGCACCAAGCAGAGCGCCTCCGTCAAGCTCGTCATCGACGGCGGCCTCGACTCCATCCTTGTGCCGCGGCTCTCCTCCAAAGCTGCTGCCCAACGCCGCGCCCTTCTTGCAGCCATGGCCGACACCCGCCTCTCTGCTGTCCCCGATCAACGGAGCCTTCCGCTCTGTGCCGGCGGCGGCGGGAAGTTGTGCACTTCCTCCCTCTACAGGCTTTGCACGATCGGCGGCGAGCAGGCGCGCTGGTATGACTTCGTCTGGCGCAACTGCGCGCCTTCGCATGTGCGTTTCTTCGCCTGGCTGCTGGTGCAGAGCCGGGTGCAGTGCCGCGCCAACCTCCAACGCAAAGGGATCCTCACCGCGGCGGAGAGCGTCTGTCCCATCTGCGATGCCCCGCTCGAGACCGCCGATCACCTCTTCTTCGAGTGTCCTTTTGCTCGAAGGTTTTGGGGAGCTCTTTACATACTGCATACAGACTCCCATGTTAGCTATCACTTACATTCATGCAAAGAAACGGTACTGCAATTTGTCCATAGACTCATATATCGCTCACAGCCTCCAACAGTATGACAATACGGCAACTTCCTCTCAAATAGGTTATAGCAAGTACTGTACAGATAATATTCTGAAAGGATCATGGTAAAACATACAATCCAGACAGCCAGGAAGTATGGTATTGGGTTACGGGTATGATTAAACAGTATACATCGAGCAACAAACTTGGTTTAATTATTATTTTTCAGTGTCATCAGTAGTTGTAAAAGGTCTCCAATCATCAGTTAGTTTTGCATGCATATACAAGTTGACCATACCTGAATAGACACAGGAAGGATAGAGCATGGGGGCACAAAAATGGTGTTCCTAAAATCTACCAGTAGTCTCCACAAGAGCAGACCCCATCCTCAAAGTGGTGGAAACGATTTAGATCCCTGAGTATGATCCGCCTATTAAAGAGCATAGAGACAATCTTTGCCATCGAATGACAATCTGGACATACACGAAGGTTCTTGACAACACGGAGAGTAGTTCCTGGAGATGTATTCAGAAGCCCGAAAGAAATTGCCAGCTTCTCACTATGGTATCTTAGGCTTGTGGCCTTCTCCTCCTCACCCATTTCAGCATGAACGACATGAGACGTATTAGGGACATAGCCAACAAGTTTTAGCTGTTCAATCACTTCATCAACCATTCGGCGTGCCTCTTGAGATTGTGGGTGTCTTCCATCTCCTGCGAAGAACTCATGAACCCTATTGTTTATCTCAATTGAGCTACATCCTGGCACCTTTACCACCCCCTTTTCATTCATCAGCTTCCTTACCCTGTTCATCTCTTCCCATTTCCCAGTGTTAGCGCACAAATTCGAGAATATTACATAGTCACCACCATGTGAATCATCCAGCTCAAGAATCCTCTCAAAGACACGTTTTCCAAGATGAGCATCTCCACGGCTTCCACAAGCAGAAAGCAACGTCCTCCATAGTATGGGGGTGGGCTTTATCGGCAGTTCATCAATGAACTTGTAAGCCCTTTCAAGCTGACCTGATCGAGCTAGCAAATCAGTCACACAACCGTAGTGCTTTATCCCAGGAATGATCCCATACTCTCTCATGCTGTCGAAGTATTGGAGCCCTTCGCTCACCATGCCAGAATGGCTACAGGCATAGAGCACACCTATGAATGTAACCTCGTCAGGCTTTATCCCTTGATTCTTCATCTCTTCGAATAGTGAAATGGCTTCCCTGCCGTAGCAGTGGTTAGCATACGCCACGATCATCACGGACCAAGCTTGCCTGTCTCTTGATTCCATCCCCTGGAACACACTGCTGGCTTCTTCCAAGCTGCCACACTTCCCATACATGTCGATCAGCGCAGTGTTGACCTTCACGAGGGAATCAAGCCCTACCTTCCTGACATACTCATGGATCCACCTGCCCAGCTCCAGCGCTCCCAGCAGCGCGCACGCCGAGAGCACGCTTGTCAGCGTGACGGACGTCGGCTTGAGCCCCTTCGCCTGCATCTCCCGGAACAGCACCAGCGCCTCCCCAGGCCGGCTGCTCCTCACGGCCGCGGTGATCATGGCGTTGTACGAGACCACGCACTCCCCGTCCACGCTGCCGAACATCGCGCGCGCGGCGCCGGCGTCCCCGCACTCCGCGTACATGTTGATCAGCGTGGGCAGGACGTACTCGTGCTCCGCGGCGCCGACCTTGACCGACACGCCGTGCGCCTGCCGGCCCTCATCCCCGGCCCGCGCGGCCGCGCACGCCTTGAGCAGAGACACGAAGGTGTACGTGTCCGGAGCGACGCCCTCCTCCAGCATCCGCACGAACACCTGCGCCGCATCCCCAGCAGCGCCGGCCGAGCGAGCGTACCCGCGCAGCAGCATGTTGTACCAGACGACGTCCCCCGGGCTGGGGATTCTGTCGAACACCTGGCGTGCGTAAGAGAGGTGGGCGGGCGCAGCGCCCTGCTCTGTGCAGAGCGTGAGGAGCCTGGTGACGAAGGCCGGGTGCGCGCTGAGGCCGGACTTGACGGCGGCGGCGTGGAGCTGGGAGAGCGCCCGGAGGCTCGTGCACTGCGGGAGGTAGGAGAGGAGCGGGTGGGGTGGCGCGCTCCTGGATTTGACAGGAAGGAGAGGGGTGGGCGTGGCGGTCAGAGGCGAGGACGACATGGCCGTCGACCGTCGTGTCGTCGTCTATCCTCCGGCGACTGTGAGGCGAGTGGACAGTCTCCTCGTCATCCGGAGAAGATTTTCACGGAGTTGGATGCTTTGCGACGTGTGCTTACATGTGGGCCCAGTGGGTCGCAGTCCAATTAAATGGAAGAAATTCGAATTCTGGATATATGTAAGAAACGTAACTATGTGGAAGTACTTTGTCAAAAAGTTTATTGTTTTATGTTATATTTAAAAAAAATGTCGCTAATAAAAACCATGTGAACACAAAGTTAGCTTAGAACAATGAATATTACGTGTTTTACGAGAATTTTATGATGAATAATTCGAAAAAAGTTAAGTCCCCATTATTGCATTTTCCATGGATATGAAAATGAGCACCACTGAACAACTCTATTATGTAACCCAGTTGCCACCCTTTATCCACGTTTGGCAAGCAGCCCACTTTGTCCATCATTATCCCTTCTTAAGCACCACCTCCCTCTGTGGTTCATTCATGTCTCTTCAACGACGACGACTAGGTGTCCACCTTCACCTCTGATCTATTAGCACACGCTCAACAAGTTCCCACAAATATGTGGAATTAACCTTCAAATCAAGAAGACATCCCTCTGATGGATCCTCTGATTTCTTCTTTGGGTAAGTGTTTCTACAAAAATTCTATCTATTATATGTTTGTTGTCGACCATGTTTCCATTGTTGCTAAAATTATCTTTACTCGTCACCCGCTTACATTTGTGTGTTGCCTGCATTATAAGATGCATAGGTCGAGGCAGAAATATTATCCATTATCTAAGAGAATGATTGCTCAAATTTGCAAAACCAATGATTCAAAAAAATTGCAAAACCATTTTGTTGCAAGCAGTCCCCTTTCTCTCTACAAACTCGAGGTCGTGGTTTTATGGGCAAATGTGTGGATGTGTCATTGGCAGAGATTTGTTGTAATCATACAAATAATGGTGCGCCTCATCGACATCACACGTAGTCATGTCAATGTCATTCAAGTGGAAACATTACACAAATACATAGCGTGATTACGAGAAAAAAAACACCATAAAAGGGTGGGAGTTTTCGAGGAGTCGTCGGGAATGTAACCTCTCACTGAAAAAAATAATATGCTTTTGATTGAGAAAAATATGATGTCAAACCTAGGGTTCGATTCCTAATGGGCTGGTGTACAGTCACCCTCTAACCATCCAACCAATGGAATATTATTTTATCCGCGATAAGGAAGATTTTCAATTCACTTAGCAAATGTTGGCTTTGTGTGGCTCACAAACCAAACGGTCTTGTTTTTGTCCTTGTGGGGTGAAAAGAACCCGTTGCAAATGTCCGTGGGTGAAATCAACCCCACACGAATACACGAGGTGTAAAGCAAAAAAAGGTCAATCGCACTGCACACAGAGAGACAAAAGGCTAGGCTTCTTCTCCACCGGGTCAACACTGATCTGGAGAGATGCTATACGTACGACACTTTTTATCCGATATGCGTACGACGCGTTGTACTACATGCATGTACACATGCATGTAGTCTCGACTCTCGACGCGCGCGCCGACGGAGCCGAGCGGGAACCGGTGCACTGTACGCGTGTGTGCTATCTCGACGGTCCCACGAGCGGACGCACGTACTCCTATATACGAGCGGTGCCATGCCATGCCCTGCTGCTACCACTACCAATATCACCCGGTGAAAAAGCGTGGACTTCTCTAATTTCTAGGGAGACTGAATCCAAGCAAACTGCCTAACGATGCACAAATACAGAATAGACAAGATGGAGATTTTTTAACTGATCGACCGAATATGACTGCGAACATAAATTTTTTTGCCGGACAGGAGATCTGTCCATTCATAAAGAAGAAGAGAGTTGCCCAGATTATTAGAAAAAAACCCGGCAAAAACCGGACTGTGAACATAAATCGATGCAGAGATCTCTTGTTTTCGAAAAAAAAATATATGGTGTACTCATTGGAATAAAATGAACTCTCCCTTTGGGAGAGAAAAATTCTGTCCCGGAGGTAGCAGGAGTCGGAACCGATGATGCCTATACATATGGCAATATATAGTTATAAAAAATTAAAGAAAAATATTTGTTAACACCTCTTGTATTCTAGAATTTTCTACTTATCTACTTCATTAAACCTATAGTTGTCCGTCTTGCAATTTATCGGTTAGATTCGTCCATGATGAAACACCCTGTCAAGTTCTCTGGATAGGTAAGTATTACTATATAGAAACTATAGCATGAATGAACACACTACAACACAATCGACAAGAATAAATTTGTCGTGTAATTAATAAATTTAATTTCTTTAGATTTTGGGTAAACCATTGCAACAATATATATTTTTTACCGTTTCAAACTAAAATCTAAAATAGAATAATTTTTGCGACGACGTATAGTTACAGTTTACCACACAAATATTATCTGTAATACTTATATGTCTAATATTTATACAATTGTACTACAAAATATGTACTCTTAGTTTATATGAATTGTAATTACACTGTTATTTTTTTGCAAGTTAAAAAAGTGAAATGTGAGGACATTATTCTCAACGTGTATCTATGAAGTATATACAAACATAAACAATATTAAACATACGCGTGACAAATTAAAAGAGTTCAATATAAATATGAACGATTTTAGAACATACTGGTTGAAGTCTGCACTTACTCAAACTATTTGGTGTGTGACGATCAATGATAGCAGGCAAGAAACAATTGTGTAGTAATTACGGATATAATGCATATAACTACAAATAATAAAATTTTCTCTCTGTATTTTCGAAAAGTAGCAATCAAATGATTTGTGCAAAAGAAAATACCATAGGGTAGACTCTACAAGGCCGCTAGCAGCAAAATGTGACGAACAACATCGTCCTTCAAAAAAGACACGCGAACACTAAATTGATTTAGCTAGTGCACAAAATCTGAACAAGATCTAGATTCTACCATCCCCTAACTCAACACTACCCGAATAAGCAACCAACAATGTGGATAATTTCACTGGAATGTAAATGACCAAGCAGTCAACATATCTCCATTTTCAGTAGTCACAAACCCACCGGATATCAACCGAAAACAACATGTTCGCTTCAGATTAAGAACTTCACCAGTACAAGGTTACGCTATGGCCACGGGTCAAAACGCTCTTCAGAAATGGAGATTCGATCTGTTTCCCGAACCCTAACACTAATGCGAAGGGATCATCGGCAACCAAGTGAAAATCCCTTTTCGATGAGGCCCTTAGTTATCAAGGGTCGTCCAGTTTTGTCCGTTTCTGAATATATAGTGCACTGGTAACGGATTTTTGTTTCCATTCATTTGAACAAATATCTTTAGTATTTCAAAAACATATTTATTTTCACATATCAATTATATATTTCACACACAATCAGAAGAATCGACAATGGTAATTCCAAATGTGATCTCGACACGTTAATTTTACAATGTACCGTGATACTTTCTATAAGACTGACGACCACATTTACATGTCTTCCATTGGGGTCGCAGGAGGCTCGAGTAGCCTTTTCATGCTTTTCTAAACCATCTTTTTTGTCATAGTTGCTTACAACACCAACTATCGAGTCCATAACATTCTGGAGAACCTGTTTTATTAGCAAATAAGCATAAGTACGAACTGTAGTTAAATCTCAATCAAATTAGTATGAGATTTAATGTGAAAAAGAAGAATAAACGAGTACATTTGTGATAGCAACTATAGATACACGGATACCAGACCGATCTCGCACATTTTTGTGGCATATTGGCTTCGCCAAGTTTTTCATTTTGAGGATTGGCTGCAGCATACCGATGGAACAAACAAAATACGAACTGCTAACGCTAACATAGTCATAGATCTTAGGTTGTAACTTGATCATGAGCGAATTTGTTGATGTTGCACAGCCAACCAAAAGTGTAGTGAAATGCCTAGAAGGTTTAGCCATACATGACATTCTTAATTGTAGACAAGCCGTGCACAGGGAAGGCCATGAAAAACCAAAAATATGGGTAAAAGTGCGACCTTTTGTACAATGTCACCAAAATAGGCTTTTGTTTTAAAATAAAAAAGTAAAATAGATGAATTGTTGTGATTCCAAAAGGAGCACTCATAAACATCCTTCATCTTAAATGGACATACATACAGTACATGAATTGTTGTGGTTCCAAATCAAACAAAACACAATACTTGAATTGCTAGTAAGTAGGTATCTAGTAACTAAATCATACATGGAAATGGCAAAGAAGTAAATTCAAATAAGTAGGTAGCTAGAAACTAAAGAACGGCCAGTAGGTTATTCTAATTTCTATGCATGTGAACAAAGGAGCACATTAAAATCATAGATTGACACTCGTGTAGAAACACTTGTTTATCGAAAGTGTAACAAAAGGATTTATGCCTTGCAGTCGGTGGGAGGTCAGTTTCGTCGTCCTTCGGTGTCACCCAGGTCTCATTAATTCTCACTGACTCCTCCAGCGAGCCCTCGACATCGTCTCTGCTCCTCCCCGCGCCACTGCTATGTCTTCTCCTTCGTGGCATCGCCAGCCTCCCCTCCTACGCCACCTCTTCCTCGGTGTCATTTGGTTGGCCCAAAGGGAGGAGGAGGCCGAATGTTGGGGATATACCCACTGGGGGTATCACTGACATGGGTAATCCGGCTAGTCTAGGGTGGCCCGCAGTGGTGGTAAAGGCTTTGCCTACCGGGCGGCCCAGATAGCTGACGACCAAGGCAGGCGGATGCCGGCAAGGAGAAGGCCCAAGACCGAAGCCCATGAAGCCACCAAGACCAAGACGGAAGGCGGCAGACTTGCCGGCTAGGTTTAGGACTCTGTATGCTTGCCAGATACGTAATCACCTTGTAACCCTAGGTCCGGCCGCCTATATAAGCCGGACCACGGGAAGCCTTTAGGGCATACTCTCATACTTTCACACCTCCCATAGCTCATTGTAACCTGTAACACGGCGATCTGCCTTATAGTGAGTTATAGCAGCACGTAGGGCTCCGCCACCGCCGTGGAGCCTGAAGCTGGGTAAACTGCCGTGTACAATCCCGACCTCGACGACGTCCACCTTCTTGCCCTATGTTCTCCCTCGGCTAGCAGGACCCCGTCTCCTATCCAAGATGTCGATACGACGACAGTTGGCGCCCACCGTGGGGCCTAAGGCGTCAGGCGTCACGTTCCAGGCGGGAACCCTAGGCGGCATCGGATAAATACCTAAATCATCTTTCATCAGTAATATGTGGCATCCAACAACAAGTCATATAACTCATCATTTCACCCGCATTCACGATCAATTTGTCGTTCAACCGCAGCTAACACCACCACCGAGTCAAGCGCTACTAACAACAACGGTGACAGCGGCGGACGATGCCAGAGACGACATAGGTGTTCATGTGCAACTACTGCGAGGGTTGTAGGAATTCTTTCAGCTCATTGGCGTTGGGTGACCACCAGAGGGGAGCGCAGGTGGCGTGCAAGTTAACAACGGACTTGAGACGCGACATCAGGGATGGAGGTGCCCTATAGTCCCAGGTGATTGATGGAGGCAGAGGTTTGTGCGGAGAGACGGCCAAACTTTGCGTAGGGACGGCTGTTTTCGGTAGAATACAGCTCGAGGGAGGCAGAGGGAGAGAAATAGTGTCGCGTAGCACAGGCTGCGTAACGATATGATGGACGGTGACGGCAGAGATAAGAGAGAGTTCTCGGATAGAATCGGTAGCTCCAAACTCACCGCAACTCTTTAAAAAAATAAATCAAAACAACTGTTTACGTTTCAGTTTTTTGAAATAAAACGTACAACTACGTGTATGTTGTACGCGCTCTAGAAGCTTTTTTGTATTTTGGTCTACACAAAAGAGTAATTTTGAGGGGAAATGGAGTTATTTTTCCTTTTTTTACAACCACAATTTTTTTATAGATGGGAATCTTTTTTATTTCACCAAAAATTAAGCATATAAGTACAACATATGTACACATCCAATAGAATTTGTTTCAAACTGCATTTAAAATTGTAAAGTATAAATAAATATAAATGGATGGGGTCCACATGATGTGGACATGTGGGAGAAGGAGAGGAGGGGTCCACCATGATGTTGACATGTGGGAGAAGGAGAAGACACCAATCCTAGGGAGTTTAGTTCTTTTAGAGATTACACTAGTACAGATTCTCCACCCCCCCCCCCCCCCCCCAAAAAGTACACTAGTACGCTAAGAGAAATTTAACTCCCTAAAATGTGAGTGTAGTTCTCAGGAAGTCGCCGGGAACGTAATCTGTCGCTGAAAGAAGAATATGCTTTTAACTTGGACAAATATGACGTCAAATCTTGGATTTGATTTCGGGTGGGTTTTGTGTACAATCCACTCTAAATCACGCACCCAACCCATGGATTGTTCATCCACGTGAGTACGTGACATCTCGGCTGCATACACATTTGAATTCTGCTCACCAAAATTTGGTGCTACACCAGAAACCTCCACTAACCCAAAATTTTGGTACTGCCAAATGTTGGCTTTGTGTACTAGCTAGCTCACCGACCTAACGGTTTTAAATTTTGCTAAAACATGGTCGTATGAAAAGTCCCCGGCTCAAATCATACCCCACACGCACACGAGTTGCACAAGGCGTAAATCAAAAGGTCAACTGCACTGCACACAGGAGAGAGAAAGGGCAAAGGATCGACCGGGTCAACACTGACGCATGCACAAGGTAAGGGTCGTCGTCGGCGGCAACCGAACCCATATCTGCCTGCATACGTGATCCGGATATATAGACGGATCGAGCTAGCCGGTGGAGTCTCTCTCTCGAGGCGCGCGCCGATGGAGACGAGCGGGAGCCGGTAGTGCACGATCGATACACATGTACAATCTCGCCGGTTCCACGAGCCGAGGCTAGGCCCTACGCGGAGCGGGCGAGACAGTTCTCTCCTTTGACTCGATCGGCAGCGTTCTTTCGGTCGTCCACGAGCGAGCGGTGCCATGCCATGCTGCCTATCAGTCCATCACCGATTCACCCGTACCATGGGTGGGTTGGGCCGGAGCCGGGATGGGAACCCGGGTGAAAAGGCGAGGGCTTCTCTACCAAAGTCAACTTCCAAGGAGACGATGCACAATATAGAATAGATAGGCTTTGTTTTTCATTCTAAATCATCTTTGTGAATGGATCGATGAGCCTTGAGCTTTTTTCAAGTATAAACCTTTGCGGATGATGTGATTGTTCTTCAAACAAATAAAGCTCACGATGATTGTTTTCTTTGAGAAAAGCTCTCTTTTTAACGCTTCTTTAAAAAAATATATACCAACACCGGTAGGTCAAGGTGGCAACGGGGACGGGGATGGCCGGGTATGACTCTACCGTCCCCGCCCCGATCCCCGCCAGTCCCCGTACCCGTCAATCCCCGCGAAGCTATCGGGGGGTAAACGGCCCCCATCCCCGTCACTGTCGGGTACCCGACACCCACCGGGTCTCCATGGAGACCTTGACGCCGACGCCGTCGAGCACTCGAGCTAGGTCAAGGCGACGACCATAGCCGAGAAGAGGAGAGCCCTGGGCGCAGAGGAGGTCGTCGGTAGCTCGCGGGAGCCCCTGTGCACGGCGGCGCTCGAGAAATTGAGGAATAGTGAGGATAGGGTGGTTGCTCGCTCGCGGGAGCCCCTGTGCTGTGCACGGCGGCGCTCGACGGACTGCGAGCAGCTGGGCCTGGGAGAGAGCGAGAAGAGAGCAGGGAGAGACGGAGGCAAGCGAGCTAGGAGGCTAGAGGCGAGCGAGCTGGGAGGTTGGAGGCGAGCGAGACGTCAGACGAGTACGAAGGGAGGCGGCGGCGCGGCGCATCGAGCGCAGGGGATCGATCCACTGGGGGTCGTGTGTGTGCGTGGTTGTTACTTGTTAGGGCTTAGGTCGGGTAGGTGGGCCGTGGGCCTTGAGTAGAGTTTTTAGCTTAATAAATATCCTCTTGCCCCACATGTCAGTCGTTAGCGGGTATCCATGGAGTCTCCATGGGGCGATTTTGTCCCCCATCCCCTCCCCGTTAGGATGTCGGGTACCCGCCAGGCTCTCCCCGTGGGGGCATTTTGCCCCCCGTCCCCGGTTCTTAGCGGGTATATACCCGCGGGTACCCGTACCCACGGGGAAAACTGCCATCTTGACCGGTAGGAGAAAAGGTTCAAGCGGTTAAATTCAGCGTTCCTACACAAAGGACCATACGCAGTGGTGGACGCAGCGTCCCTATTACCCCGCGCTTGCCCGGGCTTCCCGACGGCCGTCGTAGTGTATTCGTACTATATTTACTACTCCCTCCGTCCCAAAATAACTGTCTTAGATTTGTCAAAAAGTAGATGTATCTAGACATGAAACAAGTATAGATACATTCACTTTTGTACAACTTTGAGACACTTATTTTGGGACGGAGGGAGTAAAAAATATCATTCTAAGCCCTTAAATTTACTGTTTGTCTGGGCTTCGGAATATCATATACGCCCCCATGACATTCAAGTAATAAGGTCTGAGAGTGACCCGTGAAATAACCCAAAGAGGATAAATTTTGCCGCTAGAAGAGTAGGGCTGAAACTCCTCGGGCCAATAACCCATTCACGAAAATACTTTGTTTTTAAATAAGACCTAAACATAACTACTATTATCTAGGAAACTTTTTTTTGCGAATTATCTCTACTATATAATACGAGTAACGGTGTCCGGTACGTCGCCTTAGTTTTGCATCTTAGTCCCTTGCAAACGAAGAAATTAACCCGCAGTCCATTATACCGGTTCAATTATTTTCTTACTCGACCGAACGGAAAAGAACAGAGCTGAGCGCCGCCTTTGTCCCCCGACCTTCTCCGTCCGCTCCCTTCTTCGGCCTCCCTCCTCTCTTCGCCGGTGGCCAGGATGATGGCCGGCCTAGCTGAAGTGCCCACATAGTCTCCCTGCCACCTCTCTCACTCCTTCCTCCAGCTCCTTTGTGCCGGCTTGGTCGGGACAGCGGTGGAAGGACTCGACGGGCCGCTCACCCGTGGCGCGCCGACCAGGTCGTCTCAGCCTCCTCGGTTTTCTCCCTCTGTCCGCACCTCGCTCCTCGCTCCCTATCCGCGGCAGTAGGATCGATTCCCGCCGGTTCGTTTTCTGGGACGGAGCACCAAAGCAAGTCGCCTTCATCTACGGCCTTCTCGCGGCCGACGCCGGGCCCGCGGGGGTGGACGCTGCTCGGTGGCCTCGGCGCTATCGCTGGTGCGCTCACGCCACACGGCGCGCTGGGCTGGGCGAGTCAAAGTGTGTCGTTTCCTTCTGAATCATTGGATCAATCGCTTAATTTCGTCTCTCGTGTAGCTAGCCACGGGTGTCAGGTAGAAGAACATCAGTAAGTACCGGGCGTATGCTCCTCATCGTGGGAATTTTAATGCGCAGATTGGTGAAAGAAGATCCATTTTCCTCTTGTTTGGGTGACTAGGACATTTGAGAAACTCCCGATGCTACTGGATTATAATGCTCTTTTTCTCGAGAGGAAGCAAGAGGAGCTTTTGCTTTCTTATAAATTTCAGTATTTGTTACAGTAGTGTGCCTATTATGCTCATCTCAACGACCTACTAAATTAAGCTTAAAAGTATGTAACTCTTCCCTCGTGAGTAGTTGGAGGTATTGGGATCCATGGAACGTGGGAACACAACTAAATCACATGGTGAGAAACTAATGTAAGAAAACACATATCTAGACTAATGTAGTTGCACCTGCTACTTGTGTTTTTTTAAGATGTCACGTTTTCTATGTATTTTTTCAGTGTTCTAATGTTTGTAAACGTTGAAATATTGTTTATTTGATTTATTGCCTGTTGCAACGCATGGGCATTTTGCTTGTAAAGTTTATAATGTCAACGCTCAACACTGGCCGTTCATGATTCATCCTATCGTATTATTATCTCTGTTGACGATGAGCATGACTCAATGATGGATCTCGAAGTACATTGTCTAGTCTAGGGCATGTTGACTCATTATGGGTAGGGTGGCAAATAGATCGACGAGCCATGGTTGTGGAGGTGAAACGAGAGAAAAGAGTGTGGAATTATTACGTTCAATGTTGCAAAACAGGGGATAAGGGGAGGCAGAGGAGAGGATGCACCCAGTGGCGGAGCTAGAGTATTTGGAACCAGGGTGCACCCATGGTGTCACAACACATTTAAACAAGTTTTAGGGGGTGCATATATGGTCAAAAATTGCTATTTTACAAAGAAAAATAAATTTTACCGGTGTCCTGTGCACCCGGCTGCCATAAGGTGGATCCGCCACTGGATGCACCGACATGTAGGAGCCGAGAGGATAAGGTTCACGAAATTGAACAAATTTATAAATCTTGGGAATAACCCTATTTACATTGAAACGAAATACAAAACAAGGCATTGAAATAGCCCCAGATCATAAGAGGAGGTCGTCTTCTACGCAATGATGCAACGAGCAATTTCCCACGTTGACATTCGTGAGAACATGGACCAGGACCACACCTTATCTTCTCTTCCTTCATTCTCAGTCTTTTTGTCGACTCAACTCCTCTTCTTTGTTTCGGTTTATTCCTCCACCCCGCTTGCCATTGTAGCATACAGTGGCATCCAGTTCTTCTTTAAGCCTTCTCTTTTTGACACGATACTCTTCGCTTGGTCGACCGTTGCTACTGTCGTTGCCTGCGGCCACAAAAGACAAAGACCTAAATGAGTCGCATCTCATAAGTTCCTGACGTAGATGGCGGTGGATACATTAATGTTGGGATGGTACAATTGCTCGCATCAGCAAGCCTTTTATCATAGGGAGTGTGTAAACTCATTCGACTGATTTTTGCTTAAATCTTAGTCACCTCAGAAAAGTGCAGCGACGGTTTTATAAAAAGTGCAATCACACTTTTCTCTAAACCGTGGTTGCACTTTTCTAAAAAGTGACCGAGACTTAATAAAAAAATCAATCGAGACTTAGCAACTCCGTTTATCATAAGATGGCGCCATCAAAGCACGGTGTCAAACCTTGGCAAAAATATAAAAAAAAACCTTATATGTTCAATTCAGTGCCCCGTTCAAATAGAAGGATAAGAGAAACGCTGGAGCCTTATCCCCTCCCCGTCACTGTAGCTGAGAGGCGAAATGCGATTTTTGGGCGACCTCCGTCGATCCACCGCGTGCTCGCCGCCGAGCCGTGGGATTCCTCTCCTCCGTCGGCCGCTTCGGCGGCGGGAGGGTGGGGGATCCCCGGCTCCGGCTTGTACATATGGTAGGGTAGGGTGGAGATCCCGCCGGCGGTGCCTTGGAGGAGGTGGTGCTGGTGGCGGGTGATTTGGTGTCGGTGCGGCCTTCTCCGGCGGTGGAGCTCCTCGGGGCTCGTCGTCGTCGCGCTCGACTTGCAGGTGCTTGAGGCCCGGTGCGGTGCTCGAGTTCCTCTGCTTCCCGTCGGATCCGTGGTGGCGGCGGATTCGGTGGCTGGAACTCAGGGCTGGACGAGGTCGGCGGCTTCTGCCTGCGTCGAAAACGAAGACGGCTGCGGCAAGGTGGAGTAGCTGGTGCGGGAGGGCGCTTGCCGTGTTCGTTCACCGGCAGAAGCTCCGCCGCGGCGCGGCGGACGGGCTTTGCGGCGTCTTTCAAGGAAGAAGGTGCCCTCGGGCTGTGGCAAGAAGGTGGCTGACGGTCTTCGTCGTCGACGCCGGTGGAGCTGCCGATGTCGGATCTGGTTCTGTATCCCCTGTGTATTGTCCTTTGTTTTCTGTATTTGTACTATGTACGGTGTATGTGGTACTCGGTTGAATATACGTGGGCTTTCAAAAAAAGAAGGATAAGAGAAACGTAAAGAACATAGAGCTCTGTGGGGCTCGAGAGAAGAAACACGGCGTTACCGTGTGATGCGCTCTTGTAATTTCACATGACACACGATATGAGGCCGCCCTCCGGTGCACTTTTGGGGCGTTACCTAGGGGGGAGGGGGGCCAGGCCAGGGTGTCCGCCGTAAAATTGTAACCCCTAACTGAAATTTTGCAAAACGACAAACCAATTTTGACGAGGAAAAAAAGAAGCTCACTAAATATCGGAAAATGAACATTTCATCAATTAAGAAAGAAAGAAAGAAAAATTCGCAAGAAGCCGAGACCCCGTCTTGCTGCGACAGCGACTCTAGTGTGATTGATGGCAACAGATATCCAGCCCTCTCTCGAAGAAAAAAAGAGGCGCCATAAACAAATCCCGTCTCCAACGAAACCAGTACGCACTACTCCTCGTAGCAGCAGTATAATCTATCCATTGGCTGGCTCGAAGTGGATCGATTCACACCGGTCGAAATTTTCTATCCTCCCCGCAATTATCTAATCTCCTTGGTCAGGGCCCGCTCATGCGTTTGTTGCTTTGCAAGTTGGATGCAATTGATCCCTGTCCGTGGGGTCTGCCTGCAAGGGAAGAAGGAGCGGAAGGAGACTGCTTGGCTGCCACCATCTTTATCGGCTGGATTCCTTCCCTTCCTCTCTCGCCTCCTTCCTTTCCTTCGGGCTTCTCCGAGACCCACCTCACCCCTCCCTCCCATGGTCCCCGGGCAGCAAGCCTTTTAGCGCACACAAGATTCAATCTGCTCCTGCTCTCCCCTGCGGCCGCTGCGTTCTTGCCGCACCAATTTGTCCCCTTTTCTTGGCCAAAGGCCCTTGCTTTGGGCAGTTCCAGGGTTTCTTGATCCAGTCCCGCTGTGCTGTGCTGTGCTGTGCTGGCGGGCGAGGCGCTGCTCGAGGCCAAGCAAGATTGCCGCCGCGCGCGGCCGCGGCATTCCTGGGGCGCCTCGATCTGCGCCGGGGCCAGATTTGATTGGCGTGGCGTGTTCTTGGAGACGTACACCGGGCCCCCGATTCGGCGGCGCGTCCCGGCGCGCTCCGGTTCCCCCACTTTGATGAGGCTCTCGCACTGTGAGAGCAACTGCGCCGACCCCCTCTGCTACATCCCCTGCCTCCCCAAGTCCAAGGATGCTCCGGCCGGCGCCGGCGACGCTCTCTCCTCCGCGGCGCCCTTCCCGGCCACCACCAAGGACAAGCCGCCCCCGGTCCAGAAGATCGAGAAGATGGAGGCCGAGAAGGACAACGACGAGGGCGGGAAGGACGGGGACGGCGAGAAGACCCTGGCGGCGGCGCCACCACCACCACCACCCAAGAGCAACCTTAAGAAGCCCAATTGCGCCGACGGCGACGCGTGTGCTCCAAAAGGCAATGTGAAGTGGCTTGATTTGCTGGGGAAGGATCTTACCGAGGTCAAGGAGTTCGAGCCAAGGTATAATCATTCGCATCCTCCTCTCCATACCTCCATGAACTTGCTGCAACCTTGGATGATGCATTTGGCTGGATTGTTTTGGCCTAGTTGCCGATTCATGGGTGAATTATTGTCTTGTGACGTGTATGCTGTTCCATTTCATTTCAACAAACTAGGCGAATGTTTTGCATGCCCGAGTTTAGCAAGCTGATATCTATACCGGACCTGATCTTCCTGAATATTAAATCACGGTGTGTTGTGTAGAGGGTTGACATGCTATGAGAAAACCATTCCCCAATGCCAGACGTGTCCTTTTTAATCTATGTGCCCCCCTTGAATGATGTCCGACATTGTTTTGTTCTTCCAAGAAATCAGCTTCCTGAGAGTAGGAGGAGACAGGTCACCCAGGACTATACAACTTGAAATACTCAATGATAATATTTACTTGTAACGCATCTAAAGGTCTTACCGCCTCAGCAGTTCGAGAGACAATTTTGTGCTGTGCTGCAGTTCTGTATGCGTGGCCTTGGTTGAGATTAGATTTAATGTTTCTTGCTTATATGACCAGATCAATTTTATACATGTGGTTGAACTGGTAGATGATGACCAGATCAGTTTGAACTGGTACACCACTCGTACACGTCTTGGTGGAGAGTAAATATTTGTTTCCCGGTAGCTTGACTTTTTGTAATGAGTTTTATATATTTCGAAAATTTAGCTTTGACTTCTTAAACATATTGTCATCAAGTTTTGTATATTGTGATCAGTACTCTTCTACACTCTAAAGGCCATCATCCAAACTTTAACAAGGAAGTCTGCGTGCATATGTTTTCATCCTGAGTATAATAACATAAATAATCGATAGTTTGGAGCTATACCCGGTCTATTTATACCCTTAATTTCAGACCTTATTTCATTAGTGCTTTTCTGTGTTAAGAGCATTGAAATGACTTGCAGGTCTTTGAAGAAACATGTAACGTAGCCTTGTCAGTGTTAAGTGTACCAGTCAAATTGTAAAGTTCCTGATCATCACTATGCCCCAACAAGAAAATTCCTGACCGCCTCATTATTTCGCTTTCACCTTTGATAAGTGACAACTAGTTGCGGTTCAGTTCAAAAAATGCTTTTTAGATCTATATCATGATTGCCAAAATGAGTGTCCTGTTGATACCTTGAAGGAAGCAACAAAACAAAGTGAACTCCATTTCTGCTCCTCCTTACCGCAATAGGGATGTCATATACAGAAATAAACCTGCAAGCAACGCTACTACCTTCTTGAGATGATGCTTCTAAACTCACACTGTCTCTTATGATTACAGCGAATCTGGAGACTCGATGGACGATGGGGATGGCATGTCAGGATGTGTTTGCGTCATCCAATGAACCAACAAGGATCTTCCCAGAGGCTCGTGTAAATTCTGTGAAAATTAAGCGGTGGAGCATTTGTTGCCTGTACCAGTTTCATCAGTACATGCCGCCATAGGTGCGTAGATGTAGAAATCATTTTTATCAGTCTCAGATCTGTGCGTGTGTGCTTGGGCCGATCGGTGTGGAGCTTTGTGTGCTGGAGCAGTGATACATTTGACGACACTCTCCCGGTGATGTAGTTCAGAGTATTGCTGCTGCTGTAAAGTTTCGGAACAAAGATACTCAGAGTCAGAAGACACAGATCATGTCTTGTTTAGAGGAGGAAGAAGAAGAAAAAAAATGATGCACATGCGTACATGTTGGAAGACTTTTTGCACATGGGTGCGCCCACTATCTTTGTGCCAAAGAAAAGTGTACTATGCACATTTTGGAAAATTGACAAGATTCGTAGATGTACAACATGCTGATGGATCATGTGCACTGGAAAATATTTTGTGATATGATTTTTTCGTGGATAAAATTTGGGCAGCCAACTTTTCGGCAAGCCTAATAATTAATCAAATTGGCAGTGGACTGGTTGGTGCCCCATCAATGTGTAGCCACAGTTGCTTTGCCGAAAATTGGCACCTTCCTATCAGATAAGCAAAGTAATAAAGATAGGCTCATGAGTTGGTCTTATTCCTTGCTTGGGAATTTTGGCAAATAAGCACATTGGCTCAAGTAGTGAATGCCCGATATGTAATGGTGCTTGTGAAGACCTGAAGCACACGTTGTTCCAGTGTCCTCGTGTGATGCAAGTCTGGAACCAATTGGGACTGCAAAATGAGATAATCAAAGCATGTCAGGTGGATAGGTCGGGTTCAATGGTGATAGAGCATATGATACTGAATCTGGGGCCTTGGCCTCCGTTGGGGGGCATTGGACTGCCGGAAATTATAATGACAGCTGCATGGTATGTCTGGTGGGAGAGGCGCCAACTTACGCATGGAGAGACTATCCAAACACCTGCTCGGAGTGCTATGTCAATTGGGGTTTTAGCTGCAAATTACTGGCGTGCGAGTAAAAAACCTGTGGAGAGAAAGAAGGAGTCTTGGAAACATCCCCCTGAAGGAACGATTATGATTAATACAGATGCTGCCTATGATGAGGAGCTAGGACAAGGAAGTTTGGGATGTGTTGCCAGAGATTCAGCTGGGAAGTTTATCGCTGCAAGTTGCAAAGTGATCAGATTCGCTGCGGACGCTTTCATGGCCGAGGCCTTTGCTCTTCGTGAGGGGCTTAGCCTGGCTCAACATCTTGGAGGCATCAATTTTATTATCCAATCTGATAATCTGCAGGTCATTGAGACTATGAATGACGGGGGTTTCTCTTCTACGTCCTCTTCAGCGATTTTTGATGACTGTAGGATGCTATCTTCAGGTTTTCAGAAGATTCTGTATCAGCATTGTTATCGAGAAGCTAATGAGGCTGCTCACGAACTAGCTAGACATAGTTTTATTAATTCTGTCGATTGTTTTTGGGACGATGATCCCCCTAATTTTCTATTTCCGAAACTTATAAACGATGTAACTGTGTTTGATTATCAATAAAGCTCACTGTTTCCTTCAAAAAAAAAAAGATAGGCTCATGAGTAGCAATATGTGGGGCGGGTCATATAGTCTTGGGGAAGTAGGTCAGAGTTTATGTTTAAGCTTGTCTTCTCGGGCTTACAACATAAGCAATTCTTCGATCGAGCAAGAGTTGTGTCGATTCAGTGACATATGATCCCCTGGCCCAGCTCTCGGGGATCGCCCCCCTTTGGACGACGAATTGCTTCCTATGCAGATTCCAATCCCGGAATTTCTCATTGGATGGCAGTAAAGAGTCTCCTTCGTTACCTACGTGGTACGATGAATCTCGCCTTATGCTACCAAGGTGGTAGTTTTCATTTAGTTGGATACAGCGATGCCGAGGGATCTGCTGATAAAGATGGACGAAAAAAGGCAAGGGTAGCCCAAGTTGATTTGCCATAATTTAGCGTGTGAATTTAATGCTAGCCATATTAGCCAAATTTGCTAAAAATGTTGGCAATTTTTGGCGTGCCAGTGATGGGCTTGCCAAAAACTGGCACTGGCAAACTTGAGGCTGAAAACGGAAACTGTAAAAAGGAAAAAGCTGCTGGCGCATTAATTTTTCTTTTTTACAGTTCACAAATGGTGACATCGTTCTTTTTTTTATACTTGTAGATGTTAGAGCATCTCCAGCAGATGCGGATAATCTCGTTTCGGATGATCCGGAAAACTAGTTTCCGTTATGGTGAGAGCTCAGGCAGAACAGATCCACGATAATATTACTGGAAATTCAAACGAAAGAGTTCATGCGAGATTATGTTCATCCACCACCGAAACATAGTTCATCAAATGACATAAGACTAGAACCAAAAGGGGCTGCTGCTCAGCTCGATAGACGATGCGCACGCCGCCGGACTAGTTGTTCCTGCACCGAAGTTCGCGCAGGAAGATGCGTTGGCAGCGCTCCTCCCTCTCCTGGCTCCGCTCCGTGCTCTCGAGGCTCATCCGGATGCCACGCTCGAGCGACGCTTCGTTGATCACGGCGGGCCACTGGTCGACCGAACGATGCCGCTTCTCCATGGCATAGGTAGATTGCGCAGACTTCTCCTTGATGCGCGCCACCAGCTCGTCGTAGTTCGTGATTGCGGCGAGCTCCTCTGCATCGGATTCCGTGGTGGGCACAGTGAGCGACGAAATGGAGTCGGAGTCCTCGGAGGAGGTGGAGTCCTACAGTGGCGACAGCGATGCACCGGCCGAAAGAGGCGCACCTCCGTGCCCGTGCTCCATTTAGAGCCGGAGGAATAGACTAATTGCTCGTCGGAGCAAACTAACCCAAATGCCGGCGGGGAACTAAATCACGGCGAAGGTATTGTGAGGGGGGGAGGGGAGGGGGGCGAACCCTAAATTCCCCTGGTAGCGGTGGTATATGGCCGTAGCCACCGCTTATCCGGAACCCGGATAAAAGTTTCGGGGGGGGGGGGTTGTTTGCAGTTCGGTCTGGCCCAGTGAACAATGGAAGACGGGCTGTGGGCATCGCTATCAGGCCAAGCCCACGGGCCGGGGCCGGGCCGTTTTGCTCGGCGGAAGAAAGAGAAGGTGTGACTTTGTGAGCTCGGTGCGCCTTGGCGCGGTGGAAACGGGAGGAGACAGAGGCGACACCGCAAGCAAGCATGCAGATGGCCTTGAGCTTCCTGCTCTCCCCGCCGTCCCCTTCGCTTCCCAACTCCGCCGCGGCCGCCGCCTCCACCTCGTACCTAGTGTCCCCGCGCCACGGCCTCCGCCGCCGCCGCCCGCCGGAACCTCGCTTCCGCTGCGGCCGCTCGCCGCAGATTGTCTCCACCACCACAAGCAGCAGCTCCGGCGACCGCGGCTCCTGCGAAGACGAGGACGCACCATCCACCGCCGCTATCCGCCCCCTCGAACTCGACGGCGGCGCCTCCGCCGCGGACAGCCAAACCGGTGAGCCACCTGAGTCCTGAGTTGCTTAACTGACGTTATCTCTGAAGACATTTCGCGCGTGTTTCTGTGGGTGAGGAAATTTTGGAGAGGGTTGTATTGTAGGAGGAGATAAGATGGTAGAGAATGCGAAAGCAAATACGGGAGTGCCACAACCATGAATTTCGACTGACTAGCTGCTGAATGCCTGTGCCTGAATGTTTGCGAATTACCAATAGATCCCTATCATGATGTAAGACGCATGATCATTCCTATCGTGTTGCCCTCCTGTAGGAAGCGCGGCGCCAAGAGATGAGGCAACTTCGACAGAAGGGGACAGTAGGAATGGGGAATTTGGGAGATGGCAGGAGAATCAGAGCAACACAGATGGTTCCTCCAGTAGCATGTCCAAGTTTGGTTACTCCAAAGCATTCGGGGTGGATCTGTCCCCTGATAACGTGGCTGTTGCCACTGTCTATTTTGTGCAAGGAGTTTTAGGTCTCTCCAGACTTGCTGTCAGCTTCTACTTAAAAGATGATCTCCAGCTTGATCCAGCAGAGGTATGGCGGTCAGCATCGTTCGTTTCTTTCTGTAGTTATAAATTTTTCTCAAGTCTCTTCAGTTGAGTATAACCACAGTATGAGTGCATCCAGTGAATTACTCTGTTTAGTAGCTTTTCTTTCTGCTAACGTTTTAAGCCTTTGCCAATATCTATTGGCACAAAGATTAAGTTGGTTCCTCTTGTCTAGACTGCAGTTATAACCGGTTTCTCAGCCTTGCCATGGTTGGTCAAGCCTCTCTATGGTTTTATCAGGTCTCACCGAAATACCAATTATCATTCATGCTGCACTGTTATGCTATATGTACTTAAATTGTGACCCTATATTGCTGTGATTTACGATGCAGTGATTCTGTCCCTCTCTTTGGATATCGAAGAAGGTCGTACCTCATTCTATCAGGAATCCTTGGAGCCATTTCATGGAGTTTTATGGCAACAATTGTGGATGACAAGTACAGTGCAGCGCTCTCTATTATTCTTGGATCTCTTGCAGTTGCCTTCTCTGATGTTGTAAGTGAGAGCACAAGGAGTATGTTCACAATTTTGTTTTTATTCCTTTGAAGTGATCATCAATGATGCGGGCACAGTAGCTAGTTATTTTATTATTGTTCGTTTTGTGAGTAACTGAAAATACTGCAGGTGGTTGATTCCATGGTTGTTGAGAGAGCTCGAGGCGAGTCACAGAGTACATCTGGATCTCTCCAGTCATTATGCTGGGGATCCTCAGCCTTTGGAGGAGTTGTGAGTGCATACTTCAGTGGTTCACTAGTTGATACTTATGGTGTAAGGTTTGCTCCTTTGCAAAGGAACATAGTAAAAGCTAATGAAAACTCTGCACATTACAGCTCACTGATCAGGTGTTTCCCTAAATGCAGATTTGTCTTTGGTGTTACGGCTTTTTTACCCCTGATGACATCTGCTGTCGCAGTTCTTGTAAATGAACAGCGTTTGCCTTCAAGGGAGCGTTCCATTTCATTCTCAGGTTCAGGATTAATTGAAAGCTCCAGGCAGCAGATCCGGCAGATTTGGACTGCAGTAAAGCAACCAAACATTTTCTTGCCCACCTTGTTCATATTCCTTTGGCAAGCAACACCTCAGTCAGATTCTGCCATGTTTTATTTTGTGTAAGTTCCACGGACTTGAGATTTGATCATCTTGGTTGCTATGGATTGTTGTGTTAGACACAAGGAAAAAAATAGCGCGCTACAGCAAAATAGCGCCGGCCTTAAAATACGCTATTAGCGTGCTATATCGCGCTATAGCGTGCTATTAGCGTGACATTGTACACTGATTGATTTAGCGAGACAATTCTGAAAACACTATAGCGCGCTATTTTTTTCCATGGTTAGACATCGTTTTTTATATTCTCTAAAAACAATTTTAGAGTCCTAAGGAAAACACAAAGTTTAAGATACTAATTGTGCATTATAGCTGGTCGCTTCATGCTGCATGCATGTAACATTTTGCTTATCATGCATCCTCAATTTGAATTGAAGAGAATGCATGCAATGCTACAGTTCAGTAGTCAAGACTTAAGAGTGCTGGAGTCATAAGCTGCCTTCCTGGTTTCACCATTAAATAATAGTCAATTGGATATGCATGAGGTATAGGAGCCACTATTAGTAATCGATTCGTTTTCCATGGGGTATATTGATTATGACATATCAAAGTAACTAAGTTGTTTGTATGCTTCTTTCTGAAGTAATATATTCGTACTTAGTTAGTAAGTTATGAATTATGAGATTAAAGTTGTTTTTTGTTCACTGAATACATTGCATCATTTGCATATACTTAGATGATCAAATGGCGTAAAACTCTTAAATATAAAACTGTAAATTGCTGGAAAGTAATTCGGTAGTGTTAGTTTACTATGTTATGAATTATGAGATTAAAGCTGTTTTTGTTCACTGAATACATTGCATCGTTTTGCATATACTTTAATCAAATCGTGTAAAACTCTAAAGACAAAAGGGAAAACATGACTTTAATATTTACTTGTATATGCGTACATTAGAATTTTGTGTGGTTGACACCTCTTGAAAATGGCTGTTTTTCATATGTCACTTCTGATGAATTTCAGCACAAATAAGATTGGTTTCACTCCGGAGTTTCTAGGGCGTGTCACACTCGTTACGTCTGTTGCATCCTTACTGGGCGTCGGAATATATAATTCGTTCTTGAAGGCAGTCCCACTGAGAAAAATCTTTCTCGTGACGACGATTTTAGGTTCTGCCCTTGGAATGACACAGGTCCTCTCTCGTGCTTATTCTGATAGTGCCGCTATAATCATTGTTTTCAAACATGCTTAGTAGTTAGTTGTGTCATTCCAGGTTCTTCTTGTCACTGGGCTTAATAGGGAGCTTGGGATAAGTGATGAGTGGTTCTCCATTGGTGATTCCTTGATTCTTACAGTCCTTGGTCAGGTATAAAACACCGTTGCAATAACTAGTTTATTCGAGGGCTAACCATTTGCTTGTTGGTGATACTTGGTATTTTGCACCTGGTCTTGGACAGGTTTGCGCTCCTTTAAACACTTAATGTGTTTTTTTGTATAGGCCTCCTTCATGCCCGTATTGGTGCTGGCCGCAAGGTTGTGCCCTCTGGGAGTGGAAGCAACACTATTCGCTACTCTGATGTCCATTTCCAACGCGGGTAGCGTCGCCGGTGGTCTGGTGGGCGCGGGCCTAACTCAGTTTCTGGGAGTCACCAAGGACAACTTTGAAAATCTGGCTCTGCTGATTGCCGTCTGCAACCTTAGTTCTCTGCTCCCTCTGCCTCTCCTGGGCCTCCTTCCAGATGAATCACCGGATGCCAGTAATGAGCAAACATAAGTCAATTGAGTACTCTAGCTTCTCTGAAAGATTAGACTCAGAGACAGTTAAATCCTGAATCGCCAATGGGAGATGAGATACAAACTGGAGCTGACTTTGGGCATTTGCGCAGTGCAGTATTGAGCGGCGCTCCCAGTAGAACATGAAGTTCTAGATGATCTCACACCACGCAGCTCTCTCCTGTAAATAAACTGCATTGGCGCAGTGCAGTATTGAGCAGCGCTCCCAGTAGAACATGAAGTTCTAGATGATGTCACACCACGCTGCTCTCTCCTGTAAATAAACTCAGACCATCACGGTCAAGTTTCATGGTAGTCTACGTGCATTTTGGGTGACTTATATCTGCATTGTTTTAAGACAAACGTTTTCTCTGGAGAGAGGCGTTTTGGCGCATATTCATTTTGAGATGTCAAAACACAATTGCAAAAAAAAAAAAACACTCGTAGATGATCTCACACCACGCAGCTCTCTCATGTGGCTGTAAATCATATGTTTTCACAAAGTCGTTTCACTGAAAAGTGAAAACCGACATCTTTTGTGGTTTGCGCAAAGAAGACACAATTTGGTGATGAAATAAGGCTTTCGACGATTCATTTATTTGTGTTTTTTACACAGGCCATAAAAAATGTAGGTTTTTCGCCAAACGTATTTGTGAAGATATGGAATGTGAATATGCACTGGCGCAAAACTAAAAAAAATTGCGGTAGGGCCAACTCACAAAAAAGATACAAAGGTAGAAATATAAACATATTTGTATATAAGTAAATCTAAAACCATATCAACGGTAAATCTCTACTTCCTTGTAAGATTTTTCATAATTTTGTTGATAAAAGCTTTTGAATATTCCTTGCTCGTTTATCACAACATCAAGTCATCACCAAGTCATCACAAACATCTTTTGGCGCAGCTCGATCTTGATGATCTCTGTCACCAAGATGTCCCTTTCAACTGTTCCGTCACCATCGGTAAACGGATGCTAGCTAAAGCAGACAATAAACAACAAGAAACATGATAGGCCTTTCAAATATCAAGACACAATCTCTCATGTTTTCAATTCTCTGCTTATGAATAATGAATATCTCAACGTTTCTCTTATATGCTTACGCTCATACTTAGACAAATCTTCATGATAAATCTCTGTAAGACTAAAACGAGTAAGGTTATTCACACCAAATGTAGAAATGAGTATCTAGAGTCCAAACAACTCTGAAGATAGCTCATTTAAACAATGGTCAAAATCGGTGATAAAAGATATTGACTAAGCTAATACAATTAGACTTTTAGACAATAAAATATACAAAGACAAAATAGAAACATACTACCTCTGATCCACAATATAATCCGTTTTAGAAAAATAATTTAGCTTGCTAAAAATTCTTACATTTTGGAACAGAGTGAGTAATCTATTGCAAAACTAGAGTTGGTTTTGGCCACTCCCCATAATTAAGCTGCCCAAAATACACTAAAACCCTTCTTAAATATCACACCTATGACATGTTAAGAGTTCGGTTTTGTTAGATTAAGAATTAGCTATTGCAACAAAAAATAGTTGGCTTCCGATTAGACTAGATCTAGCCCTTATTTTCTGTCTGGAATTGATTTTGTGCAGTGTGTACTAAAACACACATAACTTTCTTAATCCTTTTTAACGTACAAGTACAACCACTCAAATTGTTCAGAAAAAACACGTGAATAAGAATGTTTCGCCAAAATTGGCCACCCTACCTTGCCCTAAGGGAAGCTTTGCCCTGTGAATATGTATCCGCGAAATTTTATTTCAATATTTTGAACTGTATTTTTAAAATACTTTCACGTTTTGTCTGGTCTATATTCTAGTTTTCACATGTGTTTGCCCATGTAAGTTCGTTTTCTATTACGTTGTTGCTCAAGAAAATACAACCGCCGCCGAACTGACTAGACAAGAATCGCAGACGCAATCCACCCTAGTTCCTGGCCACGCCTCGCGCGCCGATTCGAGACAGCTCCGTCCCCAGGAAATCTGCGACTTGAACCGCCGGCTGTTTCACACGACGTGTATATAATGTACAAGCACCGGCCGCCACTAAGCATCGACGAACTAAGCTAAACATCTGTTCCCTGGCTTTGATCACGATGAAGCTAAGTGCAGCCTTCATGGGTTTCGCCCTCCTGGTGCTCAACAGCGTCGAGTCTCGTCTCGAGCTCGGGCACCACCCGCCGGGACAGGAGCACCACCCCCCGGACAGGGGCACCACCACCACCAGCACTTCCACTTCTTCATCTTCGGTGACTCCTTCGCCGACACCGGCAACCTCCCCGGCAGGACGATAGCTGGCCAGTGCTGTCGCGCCAATGGCACTATCCCTACGGCGGCAACGGCCGCTTCTCCAACGGGATAGTCGAGTCCGACTTGATCGGTACGTGACTAGTTCATCATCTCTCTCCTGCGATCTCGTGCATGCATGCATTTTAATCGACGCTCCCTTTCTGCTGAAGCCAAGATGCTAGGGCAGTCGGAATCCCCTCCGGCACACGCGCTCGGAGCTCACGCCGGCAAGACCGGCATGAACTTCGCCGTCGGGGGCTCAGGGGTGTTCAAGGTGCCACAGGAAAAGCCGACCCTCGGCATGCAGGTCGACTCCTTCTTGTCGCTCGTCGAGGACGGAAGCATCAAGAGAAAGCATCTTGCACGCCGATCCGTTGCGCTCGTCGCCGTCTCCGGCAATGATTATGACCGTGTAGGCGCCAGCGGATTCAGGGAAGTAAGTAGATATCTCCAGCACACATGGAACGAGTGAACGATACCAATAACTAACCAACTCGTTCGTCCATTAATCTGCGCCCATGCAAACAGATCACGGCTTGGGTCGAGAAGGTGACGGAGGAGATCGTCGCGAACGTGGCGCGCCTGCAACACATCGGCGTGCAGAAGGTGCTCGTCAACAACCTGTACCCGCTCGGATGCGCGCCGTCGGAGTCAAGACGGACCAACCACACCAGCTGCGACGAGCTGGCCAACCAAGCCGCCGCGCTCCACAACCGTCGCCTCGCCGACAAGCTCGCCGGCATGGACAGCGTGATCGTCGTCGACCTCAGCGACGCCTTCACCGGCATCCTGGAGCATCACGCCGACGGCGGCGGCGGCGAGGTGGTGCGGCACTTCGCCCACAAACTCACGCCGTGCTGCGAGAGCGTGAACCCCGGCGGGTACTGCGGGCAGCGCAAGGAGGATCTGAGCAACAAGGTCGTTGATATGTACACGGTATGCGATGACCCCGATGAGTACTTCTACTGGGATGACATGAACCCGACGCAGGCCGGGTGGGCGGCGGTCATGGCGCAGCTGCAGAGCCCCATCGTGGAGTTTCTCAAGATGGAGTAGTAGCTCTGGACACTGGATATGAGCTATACATCATTATCATTAATGGCCTTAATTATTTAGTACCATTTTAATTTAACCTGCCATGTATGTAAGCAGGGCTATGTCCACCTCTTAAGATAATATGATCGAACACTTTGAATGCTAATGAATCACAGGTTAATTACCAGTTACCACCTGATTCTGGGGTTTTTAAAATAAACATTGATGCAGGTTTTTACCAGGACAGCGGTGATGGTTCCACTGGCACGCTGGCGGAGCCACACTAGAGCTGCACAGTTTTTTTTGGTAATACAATTAGGACCACATGGCACGAAGTCACCCCAAACTCTACAAGGCATGTCCTAATTCAATTAGGACCGGAAGTGAATAAGATCAGATGAAGCCGCCATCCCCAACTCCTTCCTAACTCGCATCCTCTCCTCATGAGTTCGCGG
The DNA here is from genome assembly GCA_947311845.1 of Poa pratensis. Lineage (NCBI taxonomy): Eukaryota > Viridiplantae > Streptophyta > Magnoliopsida > Poales > Poaceae > Poa > Poa pratensis. The sequence goes on along the minus strand of CAMZMU010000040.1, from coordinate 16,525,566 downwards.
ATATCTCAACAGACAGACTTCGATCTCGGGGTCCAAATCACCACACTTCCCATCACATGACTTGCAGTCATGCAGAGATATCTCCTCCAGATTCACTGCAGCTTCCATGACATGGCTGATGTATGGCAAAAAATTGCCGTCGGGCTGGAAGCCGTAGATGGTGAGCTTAGCCAGGCTCTTGTGCTTGAAGTTGGATGCTGATGGCTTCCACTCCACGTTTGCTTTGTCAAGGTAGCCATATTCCCGTCGAAGCTTCTTGTCTGTCACAATGGTGCACCAATGATCCCGTACAGTGATGCATAGCTCCTTTACTGAGGCCTTGTTTACTTCTAGTGTATTTTAGGGGATCGGAGGAGATTATCCCGGACCCCGAAAAATCCCCAAAAATCCCCAATAGATCGTTTACTACTCCGGTTTTGTAAGAGATAATCCTCAAATATCCCCTACCAACCACTCCATTTTTGCCTAGATTGAAAACTCTAGGTCATGCTAGTGTATTTTTGGGGAAGGGTATTTGAGGGGAAATGAGGGGATTGGGTGAAAGGGAGGGATTCACCAAATCCCCTCCAATCCCCAAACTTCCCAACCCCAGAAATACCCGAGGAGTAAACAAGGCTGAGGGTGCAGCTTCGAGGATGAACATGTCCCAGCAATATCGCAACCTTCAGGAATATTGTCCAGATTCACAAACTGCAGTTTGCCAAGCACAGGAGCGAGCAGTGTCGGCCATTCTGCCCAAATCTGGGACACAATAATCAAACCAGAAGTTGATTGCAGGTTGGAAATAAATTACACACTAAGAGTGGCAGAAGAGAAGACTCACTTAAGTTTACTACAGTTACATATAACAAATCATAGGGTGGAAGTAAGACAGATGATTACCTTTTCACTTTGAAAATCAAGATGCAGATCGGTTATGGAGGGAACATCAGCCAGGAGCTGGCTTAACTCGAGAGTCTTGTGCGAACGGGTTCCAGCTTTCGTGAGGCTTAGCTTTGAAAGCCTCGGGACAAAGCCAAAAGACAGAGGATCCTCACAAGAGACCCAATTATTATAGTTCACCAGTTCGAGTTTTGGTAGACAGTTGAGCTCCACCTTTTGAAAATCTCCATAGTCGATAAAAATCTCAACGAGTCGAGAATGTTCAACTTGTAGCACGGAGTTGATCCCTGAGTCACAGTAGGTTAAGTGCAAAGACTGCAAGCATTTGCAAGTGGTGAGGATGTTGGGGATGCCAGATTCAGCAAACCTCATTTGGTCCAGCCGCAGGCGGGTAAGGCCAGCGAATGCATCTGGAGAAGCATCAAGAAAAGTATTGAAGTGGTTCCCAAAGTCGAGGAGATCAGCAGGCATGCAACGCTCACGAACTTTCTCCGAAAGGATATCAAACTCTGCGGCCTCAACCTTGTGGGTTGCCATGGCACGGGCAACGGACCTGCCGATGGAGAGACAATCATAGCGCCTCAAGACGAACCTCACGCGTAGCTTGCGGATGGTGGTTCCCCTGCTTCTCGCAAGCATGATGTTTTCTGTGACATGAGCCACGGCACCATTGATCCGGACCACATCACGAATAGTGAAATCAGTGGGATCACTGGCGTGGCGTGCAATGGAAGCGATATCTATGTCAAACCGCGAGAGCATAGCGGGGAGCTTCAGCATTTGCTTCGAGAGGATGCATGTCCTTATGGCGTCGAGTGTGTCCAGCCTCTCTAGGATGTTGAGCAAGAGGTCATTGGGCAGCTTGCTGATCCTGTCTCCATTCCCGTTCCCGGCAGCGTCTCGGTTGCAAGTTGCTTTCTGCATTGTAGCAGGGGAAAACAACAAGTCAGCCATGGCCCATGGACGATGAATCGACAAGCGGGAAAAACAGTGGAAGCAACACTTACATTGCGGCTGCGGCGACCCTTCCTGTTCTTCATGGCTGATCCCCGGCCTTATATTGATGTGATGTTTCGTTTGAAAATCAGGGACGCCGGCCAGACTCCTCTATTTATTTAGGCCGGCGGGCTCTTCTCCAAAAGAAAGGGAGGAGATTATTTGAGGGGAGGGAGAAGGACACCGACTACAACTTGTACTTGCTCCTTTCCTAGTCCGATTGCAACGCAATCTCTCCTTTCTGTCTGTATTGTAGCAGGAAATCCACAGTTCAGTCTCCGGCTCCCTTGTGATTATTTCGCGGAAAACGCAACAAGACATGAAGGAGCGGAGGAGAATAGTGGTCGCCGATGAGTGGGGAAGCCAGGCGGCGGAGGTGGTGGCAGCTGCAAAGGGGGCGCGGAAGAGAGTGGTGCTCACCGGCGGCGGCGGAGGGCGGGTTGTCGCAGAGGACGGCAGGATCGGCGAATATTTTTTTAAATACTATTTAAAAAAATTAATTCGGAAACTAGCGCACATTTTCAAAAAATTTGAAAAGTAGCACGGCGTCGGCACGACCCATGCCGAAAGCAGTGTTTCGGCACTGCCCCTACTTAAAGCTAGGTTTCGGCACTGCCGCAGCCGAAACAGGGCTCTTTCGGCACTGCCGCTGCCGACAGCCATGTTTCGGCACGGGCTGTGACTAAAGTAGCTTTTTTTTGGTTGCTGCTTGCAAGGTGTTGTCTCTCGCCTTTTTTCCGGTTTATTTTCTCCCGCCTTTTGTTCTCGCCACCGTCGCTCCCGCCTTGTTTTCTTGCCACCGTCGGTCCCGCCCTTTTTTTCCCGCCACCGCCGCTCCCGCCCTTTTCTCCCGCCTATTTCTCCCGCCAAATCTTCTCTCCTCGTCCTATAAAAACCCTCCCCACTGAGGTGGGTAAGCAGTTCAGTGTAGTCACTCAAAAATGTCGGGTCTTCCTAGCAAATATTGGCCTATAGATCGTAGTTGGATAACTCCCATGTCGGAGCATCTTCTGAAGTGTGCGGGGGAGTTGAGGGTGGACAATAAGCAAGTTCCATGGGAGGAACTCATCAGTAGTTATAGTCTTCTCGCTGAGGTTGGGGCGTCATTCCGACGACACTGGCCTAGTAGGACCCCCCAAGAAATACGGCAAGAACTTCTCCGGCTGCGTGAAAGGTACGACAAGCGAATTATCAACGGAAAATTCATGAATGAAGAAGAGCGTATCCATTTTTCAAAAAATCCATGGTTATGGGTGAACGAGAGCGAAGACGAAGACGATATCTTCATGCCGATTGTTGCACTATCGGCGAAGATTAAGAGTGATGCATCGTCGAAGGGCAAGAGTGAAGGATCATCGAAGGGCAAGCGTGCTGTATCATCAAAGGGCAAGAGTGATGCATCGTCGAAGGGCAAGAGTGCTGCATCGACGGAGGTTGGAGGCTGCATCGACGGGAGATAATTTTGTGTCGTGTACTTTGTGGTAGTTTTTAATTTTAGTTGTAGTAGTTCTATTCGGAATGTTGATGTATCTTAAATTCCCGTTGTAACCGTGTCCTATCTATTAAATCATCTTAATTAATGTCTGAACCAAATCTAGGTAGATAGAACTGTCTCATACGTAGTATTACATCGAACGATACATAGATGTCTCATACTAAAAAATATGTCTCGTACATAAAAACATGTCTCATACATAGATAGTGCTTCCCATACGTAATGTTGGTTTTCCATCTTGCCTTAACTGTTCTTATGATGTGCTTCACTACCATGTCTTTCTTGTCCACTATCTCACTGAACAAGAGACGTGCAATGAGAGTTGACGTTAGGTTTGGGTGATCTGTCACTAAACCATCAATTTTACATGTGTGTGGCACGACGTCCATCAATGAGTATGCACACGTGCAGGACACCCAATGTCAACACAGGTCATTGTCAAATATTGCTTATTTGACACGTCTGTGCGGAAAACCCTTTGTGTGGACAATGCTCACTGAATCACGGCTTCCCTTAACTGCTGCTTCGTGTTGTACTGAGCCCCGATTTCAATGTTATTCATGTGGTATACCCAGGACGATTCATGCCCATCATGCACGGTCGTGACGGTACACCTGTCTTGCTGCCAGTAACTGGGAATAGGCACATCTTCGCCATTATTTTCGTCTGAATCATAAGAATCTCCTTCATCAGAATCAAGATCTTCCGCGACGCCATCCTCGTCTTCCTCCAACATCTCGTCCTGCACTGTTCCTCTGTGCTCATCCGCATCAGCCTCCCCGATTTGAGCAGATCCTGTTGACAATGCTGGTTCATAATGAATAGGTATTTCTGACTGCGATGGTTCATAGTCAACAGGAATTTGAGCAGGTCCTGCTGACGGTGATGGTTCATAATTCACAGGAATTTAGGCAGTATGCGAACTAGTTGCTTGACTACTCTCTCCGGTCTGAAAAGCACCGCCACCTATTTCCGAATCATTTTGCTTCAGAACAAACGACACTAGGACTTATGGTTTTGTCCCTCGGCGATTACATGATGCTAGCCAAGAAACCCACTGATTTGTCCGATCAAGCGTCAACAACTCCCAGTGAATATTTGACCGGGATTTCGTCCATAACGACTGAATCCTAACAGTCCAGAAATTAGGATCAAACCCAAAATTCACTGTGAAATACCACTGGAGAACGCTGATTTTCAATTTCTCTGCCTCTGTCAACTGAATCTCCACATCAGCAAATTCACTAAGATCAACCCCTGACTCATTTGCACGGACTGTACCCGCACCATAGTGCACAACAACACTTACCACTTCCATTACCTAAATAAATTTAATCCATCGTCAAATAGGACACAACGGATGTATCTAAATATGACGACAACCGAAAATCAAAATATACAATACATCTAACCGACAACATATATCTACACTAATCCAAACAAATATCACACATCCACCACCGATAAACTATGTTAATATTAAACCTAAAAAATATAGAGATTAGGGTTTACCCTTGACGCGTGCGTAGCTCCCGCTGTCCGACTTCAATCTAGCACCACCACCGCTGCACCACGCCTCCAGCTTCCCCAACACCGGCACACACCACCACTATGCACCATTGTTGACCACCCCCTCCACACCCCCAAACGCCTCCACAAAGTGTTATCCCATCAACACATCGGGGATGCCCCAACCCTCCTCTCCTCAATTTATTGAATCTGTGGGCTTTTAGGAATTTTTTGGGGCAAGAATCGGTGGTCTTTTTCGCTACAAACGGAAGAACAGAGAGGAGAAGCAGCAGGTCGAGCGAGTGAAGGAAGAAGAAGGCGGAGCCGGCCGCGTCGAGCTTATCTGCCTTGTTTCGGCACGGGCTCTGCCGAAAGGCATGGGCCACGCCTGCCGCTGCGCCTGCGTACATGCAGATCGGCACGGACGCTGACGACGGGCCGCTTTTGGCACGGGTGCTGCCGAGTGCCGACATAAGGCTTTCGGCACGGGCGCCACCGAAGGCATCTGGTTTCGGCACGGGTCGTGCCGACGCCACGCTACTTTTCAAAATTTTTGAAAACGCGTGCTAGTTTCCGAATTAATTAAAAAAAATATTACTCCCTCCGTCCTAAAATAACTGTCTTAGATTTATCAAAAAGTGGATGTATCTAGACATGAAATAAGTATAGATACATTCACTTTTGGACAACTTTGAGACACTTATTTTGGGACGGAGGGAGTATTTAATTTTTTTTCCAAGATCGGCTAGGGTTCTCTCTCTTTTTTTTTGAGCCGACACCTACTGTAAGCATTTGGGATTTGTTCGTACCTGGGCTGCTCGCTGAGCTGGTCAAAGAAAGCGACACGAAGGCTCTTGGTTTGGGCAAATCCTATTCTACCCTCGTTGCAGCCCAGATTGTTTCATATTTTAAAAAATCGTGTTGTTTGAAATAATGTTTCACGAGGTTTAATCAAATATCCCCGAGATTAAAAAAAATGTTTCATGGGCTAAAAACACGTTCGCATAATTAAAAAGTGTTCACGAATTTCCAAAAATGTTCATGAATACGAATAACTTATTGATGGGTTCAAAATACATGTTCATAGATTAAGAAAAAAGTTTCATATTTAAAAAAAATCATGTTGTTTGAAATAATGTTCAGGAGGTTTAATCATATTTCCCCAAGGTTCAAAAAATTGCTCTTGAGATTAAAAAAAACTATTCATGGATTCAAAATATTCGTTCATAGATTCAAAAACTTTCATGAGGTTTGAAAAAATATTCATGTTCTCTAAAAAGGTTTGTTCACCGATACAACAAATGTTCATGGCCTGCTTAAAACAATTATTTTAATTTAAACTAGTTTACTACTAATAGCAATATTTGATGAAAAAGAAGACATATAAATGTAGAACATAAATGCCGGACCAAATCTAGAAAATAAAAATGAAGATAAAAAGGTAGTTCACCGATACAATAAATGTTCATGGTATGTTTAAAACATGTTCTTAATTTAAACTAGTTTATTAATAAAAACGAAGACATAAAAATTTAGAACATAAAATCCCGACCATATCTAGAAAATGAAAACGAAGATAAAACTCTAAAAAGGGCAGAAAACTAGAGATGAAACGGGAGTAGCACGGCCAAGTCGATGGTTGCTAAAAAAAGCTGAGTAGCTAAGGAAACTAGTGATCGGGAAGTAAATGGGTCGAGCCCACATCGATATCCTTCAGGCGGCGGGCCAGTAAATGGGCCGAGCCCACATCTAAATCCTTCAGGCGGCATATAGGAGCTCCCCTCTGCGGCACCGTCCACCTTTGCCGCCGGATTAGCCCTTCCGCCGCCACTCGCCGTGCCGCCGCAGGTCTCGGCTTTCACCTGGACCGTCAACTCTGGTGATACCCGGTTCCGCCCCGCGGTAGCCAACGGAACAGGTCGCAAGGTCGGTACCCACGCCTCAGCAGGACCCAGGCGAGTGCGCGGGCACGCGGGGCGGAACCACGGCACGGCATGACGGCGTGGCTTGCGGTTGCCTGGCTACCGCGGTAGAGCAGCGAAGCATTCCTGACGTCTGGTTGGCAGGTGTGTGATATAGTTCCTCTTCTCTAGCTCTGTTCTGGTATGATATCTGAATTTATGTTCTCACTGACTCAATGCGCCAAATCAGTAAATAGAAATACCAATCCTATTTGTAAGTGAATTTTTTTTTGCTTGCATGGTCTTTACTGATAGTGAAATGATACTTGCTATGCATATGCTGACCTTGTTATTGCGTAACAGTCGCTACCCCTACATAAGATCTGTTCCATGGAGTCTGTGTGTGTGTCTGATTGATTGATTGCTTCAACGCCATGAAATGCTTAGTGAAGAACCATTTTATACAGAATTCCGTGGCTTTCTCCTTTCTTGATCAACATTTCAGTGATCCTGTATTTACGTTAGAAATACTAGTACCAGTAGCTGTATTGATTCTACTGTTAATAGGTTGCAGTCGTTGGAAGGATTCTAGTTTCATTTACCTTTTCCTGTTTTGATTTCAGGTAATCACAGGCTTGGATGCAGTAGGCTTAAAGATGCAAACTCCAATGCAAATCCATGGGCTGCACCTTTGCAGCCTAGTATGATTCTGTAATCATGTAGTTGTCTACATGGCCCTTAAGGTTGCATTTCGCGTATGGTTTGCAAGACCACGCCTATTATCGAGCAGGCTAACATACTTTTTCCTCGGATGTGTCTGCTACTCGTTCTTGTGGGGCTACAGAGAGTTCTGCTGAGTTCGAGTCCGCGATCCGGTCCCTCAAGGACAGTCTCTTGCCAGAGAGACTGACCCGTGTTCTCGATTCTACTTTGGATTTGAACTTGGCCCTTCGTATTTTCAAATGGGCATCAAGTCAGAGTAAATTTGTCCATACGGTTGACACATACGCCTGTATGATCTCCAAGCTCGGTGTTGCTAGGAATTGTGATGAGATGGACAACCTCCTAAAGGATATGATCAAACTGAATGCCCCTGCATTGGAGAAAATCTTGAATGATTTAGTTCAATCCCTGAGCAATAGAAACCGTTGTGACGAAGCCTTGCTGGTGATTCAGAATGCTTGCTCTGGGAAGCTTAAGATGTCAGTCTCATCTTGCAATGCTTTGCTTTGTGGTTTGGTCAAGGAAGGGAGGGGCTTGCGACCGTTCGTCCGTGCGTACCTCGAGATTGTGAAGGCTGGAGTTCTTCCTGATGTGGAAACCTTGAATTGGTTAATTGAGGCGTTGTGCGAAGCTGGCAAATTAGACCTGGCGATGATTCAGTTTGACAGGATGAGCAAGAAAAGGTGTACTCCTAATAGCCGGACATTCAATATACTCATAGCCGCACTTTGTTCTCATGGCAGAGCAGATGAATCGATAGAACTCTTTGATAAGATGCAGCAGCTGAGATGCATCCCTGATAGCTGTTTTTATGTTCAAGTGATGTCCCAATTTTGTAAGTTCAATAAACCCAACGAGGCGAGTAAATTGCATCAAATGATGAAACAAGATAGCATTCAGTTGGACCTTCATTTGTATAGTGCCTTGATTAGATGTTTGTGTGAGAACCAACTACTGGATGATGCCGTCACAACATTTAAAGAGATGATGGCGTCAGGTCATGCACCAATGACAAGTACATATGTGAATATTGTAGATTGCTACTGTACATTCGCCCAGTTCCACAAAGCTGTGATTTTTCTTGAGGAAAATGATGTTGCAGAAACAGAACCATATAATGTACTGTTGAGAGCATTATGTAAAACAGGCAGACTTCGAGATTTCGTTAGTTATCTCGAGGAATTCCGCATAAGGGGATTGGTTAATTGTCACTCATGGAACATACTTATCACTCACTTCTGCAATGAAGGGAACATTAGTAGAGCATCTGAGCTTATTGGTAGAATGACAGTTTCTTCGTTTACAGCTGATGAGAGTACTTATTCTTCTGTTGTTTCTTGTTACTGCCGGTTGGGGTTGTACAAGAATGCCCTAGATATGTTCAGAAGAGCCAGTGTTAGCAACTTGTTGCTGAATTCAGAATCTTTCTCGCAGCTGGTAGAAGGTTTGTGTCACATGAAGAGGATCCAAGAAGCTGCTGAAGTTTTCAAATATCACTGTAAAAGAGGTTGCAGCCTTAGCAGTGAGGCGCTTGATATATTAATTCAAGGGAGTTGTATGGTTGGAATGACACGTGATGCAATCAGAATGCGTTCACTGGCTGTATGCACCGGCACTTCTTGTACATTTTCCACTTATTACACAGTTATCCAAGCACTTCTCCATCTGAAGAAGGAGAAGTATCTGTTGCTTCTCCTTGCACAGATGCAAATGGAAGGTTGTCTATTGAACAGCTATGCATACAATGTACTTTTGCGTTGTTTCCTCACCAAGGAAACAATTCGTGAGGCTGCTATGTTATTCAACAGAATGGTGAATGATGGATGTTTCCTGACCAAGAGACATTTGAACAGTTAGTCCCTGACATGGCTGTGTTTTCATTACTTAACAGGGTTTCAGTAAGTTTACTGAAAGTGGTAAATGTAGATGGAATGTCAAGCCCTAGAATTTCTAACATTATTATTTATGGTCTTATTAAAGAAGGCTTCAAGAATGAGGCGTCTAAGTTTCTAGATCAAATGCTAGGCAAGGGATGGGTACCTGATTCAAGGACACATTGTGTGTTGGTTGGCACCATTGATGGAGAGGAGGCTGGAGAATTTGACAAAGTCTTCCAAACAACTCATGATGACACTGTGAGTAACATACTGTTGGAGGGGCTAGAATGAGAGTTTGGCACAAAAACTAGAGCTCCATCTAGAGAAGTTGACAGTGTCTTCCAAACAACTTGAGGACGTGAGCAACATTGTTGGAAGGGCTAGAATGTGAGTGGCGCGAAAAAACTACAGCGCCAAATTGTGTGCAGTATTACAGGGAGAGCCTTTCAAGTTTTCAGGTGGTTATGAATATGTGTTGATATTAAATGTTGGATGCTCAAGCAACTTCAGCTCCTGTGCAAAGGTTGTTGAAAACTAGAAATACGTGCACCTGATGAGATGGTAAGTGACTAATGTTCTGTATAACACCATGACCTTTTCACACATTTGTTGATGTTGTGTAGTGCTTGATATATCTGTTTTAGACTTACATTTTGTGGACGCAGTAGATTTCCTTGCTTAATATACTGCAAAAATATATGTTTTGCTCAACAATACAATGTTGAATTTCTTTGTACTTGATGCCATAAACGATCTTCCATTTATTAGTCCTTCAAGAATGTTATTATTTTGTGAAGTGTCGGTGAAATAAACACAGTAGTCTAAGTATGCAATAACTGCTTATGGTCCATTTCATCGGAGGTTTGTAAAGGTGATGATTTATGTGTCTACCCTGTATGCTTATAGAGTTACTGTTGTCCACCCTGACCAGTATATCTTCTTCACAAGTAGGGTATGGTGCCATGGCATGCTTTTTTGCGTTCTCGGCTCAGCGGAGAGGCCGTCTGACGGTTGAGGGAAGATAGCAGCTGTGGAGAGGAAGCTTCTAACAGGATGGGATGAACGAGCACAAGCCAACTCGCTCGGGCCCAACCCAACATAAAGGGTATGTTGGGCCATAGGGAAACATGTGTGAAATACATGAGTAGTAATCATGTGAACTGGAGAGCAAATGAGCATAACGGTATTTTTGGAGCGGTAATATGGAAGGAATTGCAGTGTCATCTATCCAGTTATCTTCTTTTATACTCCTACTTATCATTTATCCGGTAATCTGCATTGTCCTATATCCAGTTATCCTCTGTCATACTCCTACTTGTTTCAAATCGTCACGGCTTTATGCATCAATGTTTTATTTGGTAAGAGTTTAGATACTACTCCAAGGTAGTAGATACAAGAGGGTTGTGTTGGTGTTCGAACTAGAGTGCTACAGTTAATTAGTCTGTTGTGTTGCTAGGGCTCCTGTGACTACATCATGTTGGAATCTAATAAGTGGTTATATGAACTTTCATCGGAGATCCGTGCTGTTGGAACAAACCTGCACTTGGACCTAGGTCACCTAATCAATTAAAAAAATGTGTGCTGCATTTCCTGTTTTGGCCCTTACTTTTTTTTGGCCCTTACATTCCTTCTCTGAACATTCTTTTTATGTGATGATGATCAGGATTTGGGGGACACGGATGGTGTTTTAACTTCCAGTTCTTCTTTTGTCTCCAGAAAGGAGACATCATAAGAGCGTGTAATGTGGGTTAGTTAGTGCTAAACCTAAAGTAAAGGTTAAAATTTTCCTAGGAAAGAAGAAATGAAAGGCATTATTTGGAACTGCAGAGGTTTGTGTTCCTTTGTGAAGAGGAAACATTTAAGCGAGGTTATTTGTGAGCAAAATAGAAGGATTTGATAGGAATCCAAGAAACTGAGCTGCCAGATTTTGAAGACAGTTAGTTGGAACGGATTGGGGCGAAACATAGCCGAAGCAAAATATAGGTGGTGGACTAGGGGGGGGGGGACTCTGCCTAATAGGAATATAGGTGGGAGGGGGAATTCTAAAATAATAAATACAAAGTACTTCTAGTAAGAAAATAAATGAAAGAAATCACAGGTAAACACTTTTGATAGCCCATTCTAGCAATTAGATGCTGTTTGGTAGTTTAGATGACAAGAAGGATAACTAAACCGTATTTTCATTTATCTGATCTTTGTGAAAAATATATTTTTAATTGCTGAGTGAGAATTAGAGTGCTCAAGAACTATGGGTGTGCTGGATGAGATGTTAAATAAGGGAGCGTCCATGTCTCAATCGACTGATTTTTTTTCTTAAGTCTAGTGCAATTTAGTTTAGAGCGGTTGCACATTTCTCTAAGCTAGATTTAGACCAGAGTTGCACTTTTCTAAACGTGATTGAGACTTAAGAAAAAAGCAGTCAACTGATATTTAGCAAATCCCATCAAATAAACAGTATACTAAATACACTTGAGTTGTGGACGTACTTGGTACTCTAATAAATTCTAAGGGCTTCTGATTGAATAGATTCCCAAGACACATGAATGCGAAAAATGTAGGATTAAAGTGTCACGTCCAGGATTTTTTTTAATGAGTGTTCGAATCATAGGGATTTATTTTTACATCTGTGGGCACTAGCACCAGGGATGTACGTCGTTCGAATCATAGGAGAACATAGGAATTGTAACATTAGCTTTGAGTGGATGAAAAATTTCCTCCAACATATAGTGCAATGCAATCATATGGGAAATTTTCCTAAGGATATAATCGTAGGAATCAAACGAATACATAGAATTTTTTTCTATTGATGAAAATCTATGGGATTCCCTTTGAATCAAAGGAGCCGTAACAAAAGAAAGGAAAATTTTAGTAGAGACTGGATAGCAAACACTGGATGTTCGTCATATTATTTGGTACCGGTAGTACTAGTGACGAGTACTCAGGAAGGAAGAAATCAGGAACTTAGTTTTACTACATCTCCATCACTAATATCACTAGTAATCGTGCACGTGCCACGCACATGTAGTTTTATGAATTTATTTGTCGCCCTTTGTCACCTCGGTCTTTTGATTTTTTAATGCAAATAATGTAAATACCAGAAACATGTTCCAATCCAATGAGGTGAAATCTTAAAGTTTCAAAGCACTTGGCTAATTATTTATTAGAACCTACGGCCTAGTGTAGTTCATCATCCATCTTGTTGGTAGTGGTGTCTTTATGCTCGCAATAAACGGATGTTGGAGGTGAATGATAACAATCGACAGCCAAAAAATACTTGAAAATGTAATCCACAGACGATGAAGATTCTGTCCCTATTTTCTTGGGCACGGAAAGCAGATCATCTCTATGTCGTTCGGCTAATTCTTGAAGAATGTGGAGAAAAACGACCTCCATGCCAACATTCATGACTGCTACTTTCCTCATTCGGAAATATGTGTCGTGATCAACCGGGCCAACATACATGACCACACCAGCGATATCTACAGTTGTTACAATATAAAATAAGATACAATATAAAATGTACATTTGAAAGTATTTATTCAAAATATAAAATAAATCATACAAGCATACAGTAGTTGAGCCATGTTTGTTCTTGAACACATCAGAGAAAACTGCACACAGGACAGAAAAGTATGGTTCAATGGAAAACAATCATATCTCGTACAGGGTGCAGCCCAGGAGGAACCTATGACAGAGGGTCATATACTGGACGTTTTTTCCCGTACTGAACTCACAATTTAGACAGAAGTTTAAGCCTACTCCCAGCTTGCAGAAACATGCGATGTAATAGAAATAATTTGACACACTTAAACATGTTTATGATTAAATATTGTAGCTGCGGTCCTTGCTGACACTAGTTACTTGCTAGGCATATACTACACTGAGCGCCAAAAATGTAATGCATCCCCTCTGACAGTAATTGCTTGCTAACAATAATTGTCTGAAAAAACGAAGTTAAGATGATGGATACGTTAGGATTGATATCTAGCTGGGCTTAACCTTGCAGTAATGCATCCCCTGCCCTCTACAAATATGAAGGCATAAACTACGAATACTTGCTTGCAGAAACTATATCAATATGAAGCATTCTTGCAGTATAGTAATTGATGATGAACAACTAATAATTTAGGATGATATGGAAAATAATAAATCAAGTTTTGCATGCAATTGGTGACAGGAGGATAATATTCAGTCCAATTAAGGATGAAATGCAAATGAAGAAATCAAGTTTTGCACTCAAATTGGTGACAGGGTAACTATTCAGAACTTTGTGATGATGCAGTTTGACGGATGGTGTACAGAGTGCAAATCATACCGTGCGGGGGCGGCCGTGTGTTTCCGGAGGCTGGTCGTCGGCAGGCAGCGGCGCGGCCAGCGGTGTCGTCGGCCCCGGCCGACGTTCAGGATCGTCGGCGCTCGGCAGCACGTGCGTTGTGGCTGAGCTGGACGGCAGGGGCGTCGGCAGTCTTCCGGATGGAAACTCTGGCAGGAGGTCCGGCGGGCGGGCGCACGGGGCGTGGAGCGTGTGGGCCGGCAGCGCGCCGTGCGTGGTCTCCGGCAGCGCGCCGTGCGTGGTCGCCGGGCGTATTGAGCGCGCCAAGCGCGTGGGCCGGCGGCGCGTCGGGCGTGGTCGCCGGGCGGTCGGGTGTGGTAGGCGGCGGCCAAGGATGGCAGAGGTGGCCGAGCGGTTATTACGCGTGGTGGATGCCGATGGAGTTTTTTTTCTTTCTGCTGATCGATTGGATTGTCGCTCCGCGCTCCGTACTCCGTCCCTATAATTACGGATTACCGTATGGCCGTTTGATTAATTCGTGTGTGGTCAGGATTAGTTGGATCACCCCTATCTGTGCCTTTTTATATTAGTGGTGATAATATAAAAAGAGAGAGACATGAGTGATCCAAACAATCGTCACCACACAACGCTTGATCAAACGGTTATTACCTATTCACGGACTGAGCACGGAGCGGGCTGACCACAGAACGGATTGGAAAAAAAAAATACGCATCCATCCACGCGCCAGGAGCGCCACCCACTCGAACCGCCGCCGATCGCTTCTACAATGGCCGGACGGCCGCCGCCGCATCCACGCGCGCAGCCGACCTCGGCCACCATCTCCACGCGCGGTTCCACCGCCGGCGCCCTCAATCCCCGCCGCCGACGACCATCATCAACGCCGCCGCGCCCTCAATCTCCGCCACCGAAGACCATCATCAACGCCGCCGCGCCCTCAATCCCGGCCACCGACGACCTCCATCCCCGCCGCCGCGCCCTCCATCCCCGCCGCTGACGACCTCCATCCCCGCTTCCGCGCCCTCCATCCCCTCTACCTACGACCTCCATCCCCGCCGTCCACTTGAAGAACGGGCGCCGCCGTCACCTGCGCATCCACGCCGCCTCCCACTTGCAGACCGAGCGCCCCCACTACGTCGCCGTGTTCCAGGACGCCGCCGCTCTGCCCGTTGTGAGGACGCCGCCGCGCGTCACCTGCACCCAGCTCGACGGCGGACTGCTCCTCCAAGGCGGCAGGCTCCTCGACAACAGGTTCCTGCATCCCTCCACACGGATAATCTGAACAGGTACCTGAACTGCATAATCTGAACCTACCTAATATTGGTACATATTTATTGCAGTTCTGCATATTTTGACAATTGTCATATATAACGCTCATAGGAATGATATGTACCACCTATTAATTGTTATCTTGGCATATCGATCATCTAGCCATGTTCTTGGTATCGATTCTTTGGTCCCTGTTTAGTAACTTGCCAATCAGTTGACAGCTTTTCTCAAAAGCATGTCATTAAAATTTCAGAAAAGGGCTTTTCTCATAACCTGTTGTTTTATTAATAAGTTTTAATGAAAGTTTCAGGAGTGAGTATATGAACCAACTTATGAGTATTATGTTGCATGGCAGCATACTTTTCTGTGTAGTTTATGCAAACCTGAGCCCATCTGAGCAGACTATCCTTATCCAAGACAAGATGTATCGTCTATAGGTAGATATTTTTAGTGGTGATATGCGTGTGGTTGTACAATCAGTTATCAGAACCGAAAATATTTCCAATAGTTGTAAAGCTATATCATAATCTGAACAATTATTTATACTGAGGTATTTCGAGTTTTACCGAGGTATTCTACAGGCACAATTTCAAAAAATGACTAATATTTTTGAAATTTATAGTGTACTGTAATTGCAATTGCTCAGCTCCCATACTTCTTGTTAGGTGGTTGCAGCTGTAATTCAGAGAAGAACCCAATTTCTCTTAGATGGACATACACGTAGCCAAGACCTCACGTTGAATGTTATCACCGAAGCTTGGTACAGAATATTGTATGGTCTCTATGTATGCTGGATTGATTTGTCAAGATTTTTTAATCGCGCTTCTGTTATGCAAAGCAAAAATGGTGTTGTTCCATCTGAACCTGCCGCCGTGGTCTTCAGGATAACCACCACCATCAAGCCGCTTTCCTCTTCCTCCATGCGCGTCCCGGTTTGCCGCATGTCGTCTTTGCCCGATGTCGCGATGTCCTACAGGCTACAGTGCATGTCTGCCGCTTGTTGTGACAAAACGTCAAACATAGGCAATGCTCCTTTGAGCCATTGCCCTTTTGCATTAGTCTTGTTGTATCTGCAGATAGCAATGCTTTGTGATTTTCAACATGATACTGTTCTAAAAAATACATGCAGAGAGCAAGCAGTTACATCATGTCGTGTCGGTGTATTATCAAGCCATTCAGTTCCTTTCTGATTGAACTTTTCTATATACCAGACTTATGATTACTGCAATGCATACTTAATTTCTTCAGGAATTCATACAGTGCTCAGTTCAACGTGTTTTCTGGAAATTGGAACAAATTCTTGGTTGGCTTAAATGTTTATGATATGACAAAAGAAAGGTTTGTTCCTTGATATCAATGGCACTATGTTTGGGAGACCAGTGATGATTTGATTATCACATGCTAGCAGCAAAGAAATATCACATGGTGCCACACCAATCCCCTCTTAAACAAAGTACACCATTATACAAAGTTTTATAGATTTTGAATAGCATTTTCTCTTAGACGATAAAGATAAATGGATGACGATGTAAGCACCAGAAATAATGTACTATCGCCTCAGGTTGCAAATGTTGATTTGAATTTTTTATGTAGCCGTACTCTATATAGGTGTGTCAAAGGATGACATGAATTGCTGAAAACCCATACTTAGATGTGTTGGGGGACCTTAGCTTGTTGGAAAGGAAACTTTGTTTCGTAATTCCCACTTCTTGTGAGATACCACAACTATTCAAATGATTTTTGTATGGTGAAATGTATTCTTTAAAAAAAAATCTATGTTCCACGTGCATGTGTAGATGAATTTTGTTTGACACCAAACAGCAGGGGAATATTGTACGGCAACGTACAGCCAATGTAATATGATCTGACATGTATTGTGAGGAACTTGCGATGTCTATTTTCTGTGGTGTGTGTGTGTCTTCCCAAGGATGGTTGGTCTGGGCGCATGAAAAACAACATAATTTTTTGTATTGCAATGGAAACTTATAGTCATATTCACTGTTCAAGATATCTTCCGATATTGCGATAAACCGGAGGATTTATCGCTTACCGACGTTTGACCGATAAGATAAATCAGCCGGTAAATCGGTCGATATGCCGATAAATCACCCAATATGTCGATAAACCGGCCGATTTCCCCTTATCTTGGGTCAACCGAGAAGTTCCCGATAAGCTCCCCAACATTGATCATATTGCAATGGAAACTTATAGATGGAACAAACCTATGTGCCGCGGTACCCTGATAAACAAGAAAGAAAAAAAAATGCTAGGATAACACGTGCGTGGCACGTGCACAATTACTAGTACACACAAGTAGAGTGGTATCTTCCAGCTCCAGTTCCAGCATTGCACTTGAGTGACACACTTCTTCCCCGTCGAGCAAGCTTTCGCCATCTCACTTTCTTCTCCCGTACACACCGGCCGGGCTGGCGTTTTAAGCCACCAGGCCAGATTTCACAACCCGACGTACGCGTTCTCGATGGACACCACTTTCCCCAGATAAAGCGACTTTCCCCAAGCAGATACCAGCAACCGGAATATAGCTGCGACGACCTTCGCCTGAGGCGGGCCGCACGATGTCGACAGGTCTTTGGCCGTCCGCGCATGAGCTGAGCGTGGAATTTCTGCAGCAGCCAACGCGGAGAACTAATTATCTTCGAGGGAATAAACCTTCTTTTTCTGCAATTTTCGAGAAAACTAACTAGCTGCCTTCCACGAAACTTGGCGCCCACAACTCTCTCCGGTCTTCCTTTCTTTCCCTGGGGAGAAGTATTCCTGAGCAACCTTGGATGCCAAGGAAGCATAGTGGCACCGCTCTCCCCAGACGCTTCAGTTCACGAATCTGAAACGAATCCTCTCTAGTTAGCAGCACAAAACTAATAACCGGCTCCAAAACGTGTGATTCAGAGGATAGAAGTGCACATCAATTTAGCAAAGAAACCAAGGCTGGGAAAGAAAAAGTAAAATCAGTGTCGTCATGTCAAGCGACGACGGCATGTCAGCGAGTGCCAGTTACAGACTGTATCAACAATATTGCACCATATGGATGTTCCATGCATGAGAATGTATGCAAAGTTGCTTACCTTTTGCTCAGTAATTAATTAGCAAAGAAACATGTGCCCAAAACAATTTAGCAAGCGCCTATACAGAGGTGTAAACTACTTACCACATAGAGGTTCCAGGCGAACTAATCAGTCAATCTATCAATGGAAGTTGCGTGGTAATGGGCATGCTACCTTTTGCAAATTAAGACCACACTGTGTGGTGACGGTATCATTCAGACCTGTTCCTTTCAGAGGAGACATCAAGCACTCAACCACGCACCTAATCCCACACTCGCTGCCTATAAAAGAAAACCCCCGCCGCCCCACCTCAGTTCATTCAACACACACCCTCATTCCCTCACACCACTTCCACACCAAAAACACAGAACCCTCACACAGACAGCTATGGCGTCCTACGACAAGACCATCGCCACGGCGGCCTCCCTGGCAGCCTCCCTAATGCTAGTCCGTGGCCTCGCAACGAGCTGCTGCCGTCCGAGGCGCGGAGGCCCTCTCGGGCTCCTCACCAGCCTCCGCTCCCGCCTGACGTGGCAGCACACCATCGTGATCGAGGAGAACGAGGGATGGTCCTATAACCATGTCTATGGCGCCATCAAGGCCTACCTAGCCGCACGCGTCGACGCCGAAGCCAACATCGGCCTGCAGCGCCTACGGGTTTGCAGCGCTGAGAGCGAGCCCGAGAGGATGGTGGTCAGCATGGAGGCGGGAGGAGATGGCCGACGTGTATGGGGCACAGTTCAGGTGGTGCCTCCTGACCCGCGAGGTCAAGGGCGACCCGAACAACAGGGCTGGGGCGCGGGAGGTCAGGTCCTACGAGGTGAGCTTCCACAAGAGGTACAAGGAGAAGGCCCTGAAGGAGTACCTCCCGTTCATCGTCGCCACGGCCAAGGCCATCAAAGACGGGGAGAGGAGCCTGAGTATCTACATGAACGAGTACTCGGACCAGTGGGCCCCCATGGAGCTCCAGCACCCTTCCACGTTCGCCACGCTCGCCATGGACCAGAAGCAGAAGCAGTCCATCATCGATGACCTTAACAGATTCATCAAGAGGAAGGATTACTACACTAGGATCGGCAAGGCGTGGAAGCGAGGGTACCTTCTGTATGGTCCGCCGGGTACCGGCAAGTCCAGCCTCATCGCCGCCATAGCCAACCACCTCAGGTTCGACATATACGACCTTGAGCTGACTGGGGTGGAGTCCAACTCGGACCTCAGGAGGCTTCTTGTTGGCATGACCAACCGATCCATTCTCGTGGTTGAAGACATTGACTGCACCATCGAACTGAAACAACGGGAGGACCAGGATGAAGACGAGGAACATTCTAAGTCCAATTCTACAGAAAAGAAGGCAGAAGACAAGGTAGCTTCTGAGTCAGAATACCTTCTACATATATATAAACCTCCCCACTCCTTGATTCCACAGATTTCTGATGACAATTTGGTTGTTGTCTGCAACAGGTAACATTATCCGGGCTGCTCAATTTTATCGATGGCTTGTGGTCAACAAGTGGGGAAGAAAGGATCATCATCTTCACAACCAATTACAAGGAGCGTCTTGACCCAGCACTTCTGCGGCCTGGCAGGATGGACATGCACATCCACATGGGGTACTGCACCCCAGAGGCTTTCCGGATCCTTGCCAATAACTACCACTCCATCGACTCTCATGCCACATATCCAGAGATCGAGGAGCTGATCAAGGAGGTGACTGTGACGCCCGCAGAGGTCGCCGAGGTTCTAATGAGGAATGACGACACTGATGTCGCACTTGATGATCTTGTCGAGCTCCTAAACTCAAAGAAGAAAGATGCTGCCAATGAGTTCAAGACTGAAAACAAGCAGGTGGACGAGAAGAGAGATGCCAATGAGATCAAGACTGGAAGTATGCAAGTGGACGAGAAGAAAGATGACGATGAGATCAAGACTGAAAGTGTGCAGGTGGAGAGAAAGATGACAAAGTGGTGGTGAAGAACGATTCCACAGAAGACGCAGTTAGGAGCGTGGAAGCTAACAGTGACCAAACCATGTAGATAGGTCCCGCGGGACATCCATTGCAAAATATGTGATCACTTTGACTACTAATAACATTGTGTTTTTAGAAAGTGAGGCGCCACAGTGTGCTTCTAAATAATTTTGTAAGTAATATTGTTGAAGAAATTACATATATACAACAAGACATCTTGTATAAGACACTAGCTACCAGAGCCAACTACAGAAACTAGGATCTAGTAGAACATGTATCCAGCACATGAAAATCTGAGTTTTTTGCTGTGAATGGAGCAGAGTAATAGGAGCATATGCGTAAAATGACTTACATGTCAGCATATGGAAGTAGTTTTTTGCTGTGTCGCCATCTGCAAGATAAAACAATTATAACGTGTTTTTACTTGAATGAAATGTATCGGTCCATAACTTGTTTTGCATAATTATTTAGCTGATGCGGCGATTTTTTTATATCCAAACATAACAACATGCGATCTAGTTTCAAAACTCTCATCGAGACGAACTTAACGGTGAAGACGGATCGCTAATCGTATTATCAGTCTAGAAGATAAATCATTTAATTTTTTCAAATTTAGCCATTAATGTGGTTATGTCACAGCAAGCGAAAGATTCGTACATGCATGCATGTGCAGGGGAAAAGACACAATACATCAATTTATCGAATTAAATTAAAAGCAGGAGGGCACAGTATACCAATGTTACACGCTGGGAAAATCTAGAGTGATTACAGGTCAAAACGGCGAGCACAGAGATTTGTAAGTTGGATCTACTCTGAATCATTCTCTCGAGCTCACAAGTTTAGATAGCCAAGCTTCAGAAATGAGGCATGGAGCAGTGCAAAATGGGTTCTGATCTCTTGAAGGCCACCCTCAAACATGTAATGGAGTTCAAAACTTTTCCTCTGGGGAAACAAATACAAATATCTAAGCTAAGGTGCAATGTAAGAGCATAGCAAGTTAGCAGAACATGTATAGTTTACAGTACATCAGCCCAATCCTACAGTTCAAGCAAATTATTAAGTACTTTGAAAGAGCAAAATCACTGTTTTTTTATAACACTGTTATATACCATTGAAATTGTAGTCGATTCACAATGCTAGGTTTATCTTTAAACAAAAAAGAGCTTCATAGTACTAAGAATCCAAGAAATATCGTTTGCAAAAAAGAATGATTAATGTCTATCAGCATCAAATTGAACTTACCAGTTGGTGATCCACCCATATCATTTATATGAAAACTGATCATGTCAACTTGTCAAGGTGAATTGACCGCAACTAAATCTTCACGGTGTAAAATTTGGTCCATCCCTGCTGTCCGGCAAAGCAGCAACATGATAATGTTTTGCTTTCTCCAGAAGTGTCTCGGTCACTTTTTAGTCTCAAGCATAGCTGCTGCAAGATCCCCAAAGCACAACTGAACGTGTCTCCTTTCAGAACATTACATAGTACCAGAAATGTTAGGTGTTTTGGCTCTTGGGATAATCAAAAACTATTCCATTTGCCACAAGTTTGGCTCGTCTGTGGCCGAAGAATTTCTTAATGATAGCCAAGGAAAAATCAATGACTGTCCCAAGCCCCTTCCCGGTGATCACATTTCCGTCGATCACAACCTTTGATTGGTCAATAACCTCAAGTGAGCTGACTGACTATGGCGGGATGAGCTGTTACCTTTTTATCCTGAGTAACAATTCCAATGTCAATATACTTCCATTTTTAGGAAACATGAGATGCATGCGAGTATTTAGTCCAAAACATCACCTCAAGTAAACCTTGCCTCTGCAAGATCAGTGGAGAATAACAGATCCCTCCATACATTCTGTGTGCTTGCTTTTGTTCATTGAGTAACTTCTGAAGAATTTTGGACTTGTGCAGCCGCTCAGCTCCAGCAGGTCCTCCCTAGAGAATTCAAGAGATAAACTAATCAACAACGAAAAGTCAAGCATATTTTGAGTATAAGTTGCTAATGAAAGCAACACCTCAAGCTCTAGCTCGTTCAGAATTCAATGCTACACTTCAAGACATAACTGAGAAATGTAAGGCAAGGAAGATGAAGATATGACTTCATGCTTGCAGAACATACAACATTTCCATAAGTATAAATATGATGCACATGTAAGTCTAATTTCTTGTTTGAAACTTTCTTTTAGCTGGATCCTTCCATATTCAACTAGATTATTATCACAACTCCTACGCAAGGAAGCAGACTAAGGTTGTTCATGACATGTTAGGCATGTACTTTGAATGGTCTTTTATCAGTAACACACAAGAGTGCTATACAACTTGGGAAGTTTGTTCGTTATCCATGAACAAACTATTATGTAAAATATCTTACAGGAAATACATGACATTTTGCGTTGACATTGGCTTCTATGATTATCAAATAAAAATGTGAAATGCAGAACAGCTTACAGGCAAAATGATTAGATCATATTTTGACTGAGAAACGTCCAGAATGCATTTATCAGCAACAATCTCCATCCTCTGAGATCCAACAATACTTGTAGATTTTTCAACTGATGCCAACACCACATTTATGTTTGCTCGTCTTAAATATCTGCCAATATTATGATCTCCATCTCCTCTGACCCATTTGCAATCGGAATGAGAACCTGCATCAGAAGTCAAACCACCAGACAAACACCATACTATAAGAAACCTCCAAGTCTACAACGGAACAACATATCTGTGCTCCAATTGCACACTTTTCCAAGGATGATGCATGCAGCTGGAAGTAATGAGGATGCAATAGATATATGAGTTCTGTTTTACACATAGAACCATCCAACGCGAGGAGGAATCAATACATAGATCAACTATAACATACTAAAGCATATGCAACCAAATTGAACTTTATTAAAGCAAGCATGCAACTTTAGATAAATATCAGCATAAATAACAAACCAAATAAGTGCACAAATTTAAGCTGGTGCTCTCCAATCCCATCTTCTCAATATAAATGCTTAGTCATCCATGTTTCAACCAAACATTGCCGCACTTCGTTTTTTCATACTCACATGAGTGGAGTTATGTTCACTGGGACATAAATTCTATTCAAATGACCCCCTCATAGTTAATACTGCACAACTCATGGGTAAACATGAACTTACCTGAGGGTTATGATCAAAGGGCCACTCAACTTTGTTCACTTCTGTACTTCTCTCAAGACCAGTATCAATTTGTGCCATCTACGGGGAATATACAATTAAGTGGTCAGTATAGCATATATAATGCAAAACTTAGTCGCCCCTTGCTAAGCTAATGTAAAAACCTTGATAGCCAACTGAAAGATAAATACCATTCACACAAGAAAATAAAACAGAATAATTTGAGTTAGCATGTTATATTTTCACAACATTTTAACAAAATATGAGCAAAAGAAATTGTAAGTTTTTTTACAAACCAGTGTACTGTCCATATCTTCAGCTGTGTGAGGCCCGAATAATTGCTTGACAAATGATAAAGCAAATTGAAATGCTGTCCCTGGGCCACGACTAGTCGTGAGCTCTCCTGAAACCTGAACATTTGATTCAACAGCTCGAAATGTTGGCAGATCTCCTATGAAAGATGGATGGCAGGTGATCTATTCATGCACACACAAAAAAAAAGTAATGTCAATAGAAATATGAGACCTTGATCGGCTAAATTTTAGTCATACAGCAAAATTGACACCTTTTTTCCCCTGTGAAGACCCCATGGCACGAGGACAACAGCTGGCGCAGCACATATAGCACCATACAACCTTTTTCCTCCGCCTGTCTAACCGTGATCCTTTGAAGGATCTCGTTGTCTCTCAACCGCACCGAACCAGGCATTCCTCCCTGAACACATCATTCCAAGAACTGAAGATAAGATTCTGGATACTGCCAGTTTGTAACAGAAATCTACACTGAAGATAAGATTCTGGATACTGCCAGTTTGTAACACAAATATACACCACAACTCGGATTTTTTTTAAAGAACAACCAGGGTTTACCAGTTTTTATCAGCACAGCACATGAAGTGGCATATACTATTCAAAACATTAAAACGGTGCTACTCTCTTGGGAAGCCGCTGGAAATCCATCACATCTTTGGGCATGCTAGTCTCATGGAAATTTGTAACGAGCACAACTCTAGGGTCCTCCGGAAGACCTCGACGGTCACATCTACCATCCTCGCGTGAATAAAAGTATAAGCGGCAAACTGGGTGTATTCTCATTAGTTGAGACTTGAGTAAAGGGCAGGAAATTTTGCAAGGTGAGGTGGCCAGCTCTACACTGGAATGCTAAAGTAAGTTGAATTCATGAGGAATAACTCAGTGTTTCTCTGCTAGAATATAACACTTCTTTGCTTCGTAATTATTTCAGTATGGTTTCTTACTCACGAAACTGCTCATGAGTTATTGCAGTGTGCCAGTTATGCGGTATGTGTCATGTAATCTCAGTACGAACTTTTCTGAATCTACTGACATCTTAGCTGTGCCGAACATTACGAGACTACCGATCTCTATTGGTGGAGAGAAAATATTATGTCTACACTGATGGTTCTGAATAGTAATTGGTTCTTTCATTATACCGGAGCCTAAAGCTCATCGTGTAATTAATTAAAGCAAACATAGAACAGAGCGTGTATAGCATGGGGAAACAAACAAGTAAAGTGTGTTCGGAAACTGGGTGAGTTAATTACCGGGAGAGCCACGAGGTCGAACACCTGGTGGGCGCACGCTGCAATGTGCGTGTCCGCAACGATGCAGGTGCCGCAGGACGCCTCCACCCGGAGGTGGTCCTCCACGGAGGCGAGCGTGACGTCGGCGCCAGCTCGGCGGAGGACGCCGGTCAGGATGACCGCCTCCATCTCCTCCGTGCCCATGGCGATGGGCACGAGAACCTTCACATCACAGTACAAAGAAATTGCGGCAATTTCAGATTGCTGACGCTGTTAAAGAAGTAGAGAGGCGATGAGTGGAGGCCCGACCTTCTTCGTGGTACAAGGAGGCGCTGAGACGGCAGCGGAGAGAGAGGGGGCGGCCCGCGCCACGGAGCGGAATGGCGGGTAAGGAGCGCGGCATGTTGGTAGAATCGCCATGGCGGGGAGTGGGGCCGGGGACAGGAGGAGAGACGCCGGGAACATTGGAATTTGGCTGTAGGGGAGCAAATTGCACTACACACCACAAGTTGGGGCAAAAATTGCACAGAACCACAACCACGTTTGTTTTTTGCACAAAACACCACTATTTGGTGTAATGAGTTGCACATCACACAAATCTTGTCATTAGTTGCTTTGACGCAGGATTAGTCTAGTTGGACCCACGGGCAGCCAATAATAGTTAGCATTCACCGAACGTCGAACGAGCGCACAAGCCGCCGGCAGCGTAGCCACAAGAAACGCCCAGCCAGGACACCTTGTCGCTGCTGGTGACCGCATGGCGTCGTCCCTGCTAGGCAAGGATGGCGGCACGCCGTGGCCGTGCACGAGCCGCCGGTCGCCGCAACACCACAGCTCACCGCGTAACTGCGTAAGCCCCCTGACCATGACGACGCAGGAGGAGGCGGAGAGCGTGACGGCAGTCATGTAAGTGGACACCGGCAGGGGCGCGCGCCGTAGCTGCCACCGACGGTGCTGAGTGCTGACATCGCAGCCTCCTTCTCGGCAGCGAGGTCCGGGACTAGCCAGCGGCAAGGCGAGCCAAGCCCACGCCGACGCGAGCTACATGGTCAACAGGAGCCGTCAGCCTCGCCAGCAGCCATGGCCAAGCGCGCGCGCGCACCCTCGCCCAGCAGGAGCTCCGTCGACGGGTTCGTGTGAGGCCGTCGGACAGGCCGCAAGTGCCGGTCGTCGGTGAGTGCGCTGTTAATCTCCCCCCGTTCGTCTCTATCGGACACTTGGACTACTCTGACCACGTCAATTCCACAATAGATGCTAGTTATTGGCTGCCGGTGGGCCCAAATAGACTAATCCTGCGTCAAAGCTGCTAATGACAAGATTTGTGTGATGTGCAACTCATTACACCAAATAGTGGTGTTCTGTGCAAAAAACAAACGTGGTTGTGGTTCTGTGCAATTTTTGCCCCAACATGTGGTGTGTAGTGCAATTTGCTCGCTGTAGGGAGAGAGGAGCCCACATTCGTGGAAAGAAAGCCCACATTTTCTCGCACGGATATTTCTCGAAATATTCCGCTGACGGAGACCTCGCCGGAGGAGGAGAAGATGACGGCAGCGGAGCAACCGGAGGCTTCGATTTTCCCCCGACCCCGCACCCTCTGCGTTATTCGTCCTCGTCGTCATCGCTTCCGCCGCGGCTCCGGCTTGGCCTGGCCGTCGTCTCGCCGGAGAGGAAGATGACGGTGGCGATCCTTTCGATTTCCCCGACCTCGCACCCCCCACGTTAAGATTCATTCTCGATGCTATTGTGCTAACCTGTTTTGCTCAGTGATTTTACGGATGTGGCACTCTAACTGTTAGAGCCCGGCCTGCCACGCTGCAAAAGTAAGGTGGGACGGGCTAAATGACCCGCTTTGACTGGGTCCGGTCGAGACGCTTTGCCCTGCCCCTGTTCATCTCCTCCTCCTCTGCTTCTTCGACGTCCTACTACCTCCTTCCGATGGTTTTGTGGTGAAGTCCGATAACTCTCGGATTGTTGTAGAATTAACACACACTTCAACACGGAAGTATAGAGTATCGACCGCAGAAATATAAGGTACTTTTTTAATCCTCGCAAGTTATATATGTCACATATATAACCTTCTTTGCACTTTAATAAAAAAAATAACGATTGATCAAGTGAAATAAGAGAGCATATTAAAGATAAGTTTGCAAGTATGAAAGTGCAGGACCTAGTTTGCCTGATCTACTTCTCCATTAAACATGGTGGTAGAAATAAACCACAAATATGAGTAATGATTTATTCAAATGCAAATACCATGTTATAAAGTGAAACATTCATACGAGCATCACATCCTAATATCAAAACATACTCGTAATTCATATAAGTATGGGTAACTAATACTCCCTAAGCAAGGACACCGCCAAGCATGTTTGGAATTAAACTACAATTACAGAGTATTGCATTGAATTTCATGACATGAAGTTGAGAACGACAATACTTTTAAATGCAACACTCCCGTTCATGACCCGGCAAGCAATTTGTTCTCTTTTGTCTGGTGACTTCCATGAAGTTGTGTTTAATATTTGTGTCACTTAAGGTGATCACATGCTTTTTTGGTGGCCTTGAGGAACCAAATGTGATCAATGTAATCTTCCGCCTTTTCTTTCTCAACCATCTGCAATGCGGCTGTGTTGATTTACTCATCAATCCTTATCTTAGAATCAATTTCTTGGGGTCATGTGGCTAGAATCCATAATCAATGACTTTTCAAAGTTGAGTTGATGAGCCATGAATTTGATATTTAGCAAAACGTGATGCGTCTAAGAGGGGGGGGGGGGGGGGGGGGGTGATTATATGAGAGTGTGGAAGAGGTAGTGGAGGATAGTGTGAGGGTGTCATATTCCCATACGTCGTCGAGCCATTTTCTTGAGGGAAGGAATGGTACTTCGCCTCTTTAGTATCCACAACGGGAGTGGCACTCGGAGAAGAGTTGCTTTGACTTTTTGGGTTGTCCCCAAATCTTTTCTCACGTCTAGAGTGAAGATTTTAGAAGATGCCAAGACATCTTTTAAATCCTACATCGTTAAAGGTGTAGGAGGGGAGGGTGCATTTTGATCATCCTCCTTCCCGTAAACCATCTTCCTCTTTAGGCGGTAAGACACTCTTATACTAATTGAATGAATCAAAGCAACTGACTAGAGGAGGGGGTTGAATGGGCGACTGCAAATTTTAATTATTTTCTTAACAATATATATGATCAATAAAAATATAAATTCTCTAGATATGCAACTAGGTGAGAGCAACCTACATGACAAGATGCAACTAACTTCACAAGATAACCAAGATAAAAGTTAGTAGCAAGTAAGTAAATATTTAAGGATAACCGCACAATGGAGATGATGATGTATCCTTAAGTTCACACATTTGCAGTGCTACACAATGCCCACTAATAGCCACAATGGATCACCATAATGTTCTACAACCTTCCCAAAAGGAGAAGTACATCGATTCACTAAGTAGTTTTCCCTAAAGGCGACACGCGAAACCTTTACAAACTTGCTTGTGGCTTCTCCATAACTTAGTTCGAGTCTTCCCAGCACGCCCAAAAGTTTCTCTTCATAAAGTTGAAACTACACGACAAGTCGACAACTAGGGTGTCAAAGCACCTACGAGTAATAAGATACACGATGGATAACACGGGGAATCAGATTCTTTTCATGAAAAAGTAGATATGGATCTCCTCTATCCTACGTTTAGCGGTACTATGTGTGATCTACCACGGTCTAGTTATAATTTCGCTCAGCTTGGGCACAGAAGACTATGTACACTAGCAGCTAGCCCTTCCGATTCCCAACTCGCACCTAACCTACAGCGTTAAACACGTCTGCGTAAAGACTCGAGGGACCCTTTACATTCCGGCGTACATAAATCCCAACTAAACCAAAGAATCATATACCCATTTACCATCCGGAGAAGAAGGGAATTGTTACTGGTTTAGATCAATACACCTAAGCTCATAAAAAATCCCAACCAAAGCTCGCGCCACAGCAGCAATGGTGGAACCCTGCAGCATCTGCATGGAGCCCATGGCGCCCACGGAGGCCCACCGCGGCGGGAGCGGGTGCGCGCACGCCTTCTGCAGGGCGTGCCTGGCGGGCCACGTCCGCGCCAAGGTCGAGGCCGGCGCCGCCGCCGTGCGGTGCCTCGACGCGTCCTGCGCCGGCGCGCTCGACCCGGAGCTGTGCCGCGCCGCGCTCCCGGACGACCTGTTCGTGCGGTGGTGCGGCAAGCTGTGCGAGTCCATGTTCGTGGGGGCGCGGCGGATCTACTGCCCTTTCCCCGACTGCTCCGAGATGATGGTGGCCGACGACGACTGCGCGCCCGAGGCCGAGGGGCGCGTGACGCAGTCGGAGTGCCAGGTGTGCCGGCGGCTGTTCTGCGCGAGCTGCCTAGTGCCGTGGCACGCCGGCGTGAGCTGCGCCGAGTTCGCGCAGCTTGGCGCCGGGGAGCGAGGCAGGGAGGATCTGCTGCTCGTGGAGGCCGCCAGGGAGTCCAAGTGGAAGCGCTGCCCGCGGTGCCGCTTCTACGTCGAGAAGTCCCATGGCTGCCTGCACATCACTTGCCGGTACGAGTACTTACAAGATTTACAGTGCAGAAGAACGTTCACTTGGTTTCTGCAGTGTTGTGACTTTGATCTAATGGCAGGTGTGGCTTCGAGTTCTGCTATGGATGTCAGAAGCCATGGGCACTGGAGCACGATGGCTGCCCTGGAGAATGAAGAGTATTGTTCGCTTGTCTCTTGTGTGAACTGCGTGGTCTGTTATTGAAAAGCTCATGTGAACAGTGACAGCGTACCGTAGTATGTCTGTAGTACTAAGTTAGAACTTCCAATTGAAGCAGGTAATGCAATCTTAAAGTTCCTGGGTGGTGATTTCAGGGACTTGACAGATCTTATGTCCACCGCGGCACCACTATGCCTATGTATGATGATAAAATAAAATGAGAGTGATAGATCCGTGTTCTAGATTAAATTAGCATTTCTCTTTTCAATCTATCTTCCACATTAGAGGGAGGAAGGTTTCTTGTCTTTTTTGGTCCGTCATTACGGTTTCAAGTGGAATGGGCGTGCCACCTATCCCGCCTCCCATCCCCACCTGTCCCGATCTGCGTTCGCCGCTGCTCTTTCTCTCCACATAGCTGGTACGGTGGCCTTCGTGTGTTCCTCTTTCTCTCTCGCATTGTCCCTCCACCTTCTTTCCTTCGTGAGTGGCCTTCTGCTCGACGTGGCCGGGCTGCTCACCGCGCTGGAGGCCGGGCTGCTCGCCGTGACCGCGTTGCTCGCCGCGTTGGAGACCGGGCAGCTCGCCGCGCTCGCGATGCAGGAGGCCGGGCTGCTCGCCGCGCTGGAGAACAGGCAGCTCGCCGCGCTCGCGATGAGGAGGCTGGGCTACTCGCCGTGGCCGCGCTGGAGGCCGGGCTGCTCGCGGCCAGAGGTGCTCGCGGCCGGAGAAGCTCACCAGAAGAAGGTTGTCGAGGCCCGGGAGCTGCCGCCGGGGAAGCCCAGGCGCGTCGCTGGCCGGGCCCGAGCGATCCCCGTCGAAGCATATATTTTGTGAATTCCTATCTGGCTATCTGATTTAGATGGGATTAGGTGGGAGAAGTGGGATGATCCCGTGATAGCCCATTAAAATTCCTGTTAGTGGGATAGTGGGTAATGGGACCATGGGATAAGTGGGGTATTTGTCCAGGTGGGAAGCGGATGTCCCAATCCCATCCCACCTACAACCATATCCGTCATTGAAATAGCCACAGAAGATGACAAAAATTATTCACGGTGCCATCCATAAGCCACGCACCACTTTATTTCTTTTACTCCTCTGCCCTGAGCAACACCCTTCGTACCCATGGTGTGTGTCTGCCCGCTTTGCATTCACAATAGAAGTGCACCCTCGAGATGTGTGGCTTTCCCCCTCTCTCCCTAAAAAGCCCTGACAATGGCCACCATTCTCTTGTCGTGAAAGGCAGGTCATTGCACGCGCTGCTCTTTGGGATTCATTCCCCACATGCTCACATCGCCGCCCGTGGTTCCCAGCTCCGGATGGCACCCGCCGGGTTCGGGCAGTGGCGGACCTAGGATTCTACCAAAGGGAATGCCGCACAAAAATTTTATGTGCGTTTTAACATCGATTTTGTCTTAGGATTAATTTAAAAAGAGTTTTTTTTATATAAAAAGGTAATTTTTTTGACACATGCACACGGTCGTGGGGGACGTTCAAATTTTGAACAAAACTCTCGCTGTCATGGGCAAACCCTAAATTTCTAAAGTTTTCGACCCTGAGATAAATATCGATGTTGTTCTGTAAACCCTACACAACACAGTCATATTGTATTAAAATGAATTAGAAATATGTACAATTTTTAAAAAAACTGCGGGCATATGAAATCATCATATTCACAGCTAGACCATATGCTACGAAAACGGGTGTATAATATTTCCTTTAAATAGCCAGCCTAACTCTTTTTTAGGCCTAATTTATCATCATAAGTAATCAGGTCAAATCCATTAGCAAAATAGCTACGTGCATGGTACATTAAGACTTACACGCGAGACCAAGGCCCATCTGCAGTAATAATTAACTAACGTGGGTAATCCCAGGTGCATGAACGAGACATGGCCGCGGGCTGCATGCGCACTAGCCATTAGCTAACCATGAGTAAACGATTAAAACAAATGTATACACGTTGTGCAGGTTCGGCCGCAGGGTATGCCGTGGCCAACCCGGCATACCCTCTAGGTCCGCCACTGGGTTCGGGTACGGTTTGGCATCCCCATACCCGTACCCGCCCCTTCTCCCTGCACCCGCCACCCGCCCCATACCCGCTGACGGGTATAGGGTTCAACCATACCCCCACCCGCCGGGTTTACGAGACCCGACGGGTACCCGTGAAAGTGCACAGTGACTACAGGAACGGAGACTGCTAAGATAGGTGGAGGTCAACACACGGCGCAGCGAGCAGGCACTGCGGCCATGGCGGGGTCGAAGCAGAACATGGCAGAGGAGCAGCTCTAGCCCTGAGACGCGACGGACGGCAGGAGCTGGTCACGGTGCAGCGCTGGCGAGCTCGGGGACGAGCTTGGCCGAGGCGGCCATGGCGGGCAAGCTCGGGCGCCAGGAGGAAGACGGCGAGGGGCAGGGGGCCGAGAGCGACGACGCATCGAGGACGACATGGCCAGGCGGCGGCGCGGTGCAGAGGGCGTCGATGGAGGAGTGGCGCAGGAGGTGCGCTAAGGGAGGAGGAGTGGCGCAGAAGGCGGCGCTGGGGGATTGGAGATTTGTGGATCGATAGCTAGGTTTACTCGTGTGTGTGCATCCTGTACTCGTGTCTTGTGTGGCCTGGGTGCGTACCGTGCGTTAGTGATTAGTGGGCTAGGCTAGTTGGGCTGGATTTGGGGAGTGCGTTAGTGGGCTAGGTAGCTGGGCTGACTTTGAGGGTGGCGTGTGAGGCAATGACATGTGGGGACACATATCCTTGTCGGGTCTGCGGGTTCGCGGGTATGGGTTTGGCACCCCCATACCCGCCTCCGCTAGACCCGGCGGGTCTGGATCTTTACCGCTAAGCACACCCGTGGGTTTAAATCGCCACCATACCCTCCCCATTTAGTGCGGGTACCCGTCGGGTTAGCGGGTATCGGGTACCCATTGCCATCCGTATTCCCAGCTCGTCAGGCCGATGGTCTCCAAAACATCGTAGCCAAGCTTCTTCGAGCAACATGATCATCATGTTGTTTTATCTCCCACATTGGCGAAGCTACACACAAGTGAGGGGGCCACCGCCCCCCCTCCTTCCTAGATTATTGTCTAGCTCCGGCACGGTCTCCTCATGCTCAATAATTAACTACCTAAAGTAGCTATTGTTTTGTTGAATTAGTTTGTAAGAAGCAGGCAGTAGAGGTAGGTTGAATCGTATTCTTCGAGCAACATCCTCCTATGAGTTGTCTCCAAGAACCGCCATCCTCCTTATCTCCTACCACTCTGTTCGGCATCCCCCTCCGTGCAACTCGAAACTCATTCTGGACATGTGCGAAGACTGTGGAAGAGAAGAAGTAATGAACGGTGGTACGGCGAAGCAGTGTGCTCTTAGTGGATGATTGTGCAGGACAAGCTAGTGTCAGCAGATGGATTAGTAGGCACAAACGTCCTTATTTTGTTTCATCTAAATTTGTAGGCACAAGCAGTAGACAACAGAACCAGTCGATGGATCATCGTGTTGTTTTTATCTCCCGCATTGGCGAAGCTACACACAAGTCAGGGGGCCACCGCCCTCCTCCTTCCTAGATTATTGTCTAGCTCTGCCAGTGTCTCCTCACGCTCAATAATTAACTACCTAAATTAGCTATTGTTTTGTGGAATTAGCTTGCAAGAAGCAGACAGTAGAGGTAGGTCTAATCGTATTGTTTTCAGTGTGATGTGTGATGAATAGAGTTCGACAATAGGTTCCATTTTATTGATGAATTCGCTGAACTTTATATGTGTCGGACTTGATGTTCATCATGTACATGCTACCAAATTTGTGGTGTTTGTCATGTTTCATAATGATTCAATTAATAGCTCATCATGTTTGTTTTGCTGTATCTAAAAAATGTTCTTGATTTTAGGGACCATAGCTTATGTAAACTAGCGCTTAAATGTTGTAGAAAAAAAGGCCCATGTAGAAATGATTTTTTCAGTTTCAGATATTGTGGAACTATTGTTTTGGTTTGATATATCATACAATTGTGCCCCAATTTTATTTTCATCACATCATATAATCACCAAACAAGGTCTCATCTAAGCATGCCTAGGCCTCTTATTCAGTCACGATGGATGGATGCACGTTTTGATTAGAGTGTTCTCTTTTGTGGGCAGATGTTTCCTTTTTCTTACTTCTATTCTATCCTGTAGTTAAGGGCATCTCCAGCCGTTGTGCCCCCCCAAGCCGAAAAACGGCGCTATTATGGCCCGCCTGAGGGCCAACGGCGCAAATTAGAATCCTGGGGGTGTGAATTTCCCAGTCGCACCCCACCCCAGGATGAAAAGATGGGAGGAAAAGTAAAAAAAAAGTAAACGCGTTGAAGCCATCCACCACGCTCACGCCGTACGCCGCCATGGAGGGAGACCTGCGGCAGCGTGGCCGGCGCCGAGGCCCCCGCACTGGAGCCGGCCGCCGCAGTCGCCCGTGGCGCAGTCGAGCTGCTCCGTGCTGGCAGGCGTGCAGCCGGTGCGCACCCAGATGCGGCCTCCATCTACAGGACGCGGCCGAGGAAGGGCTGCGAGCCGGGTGGCGGCCACGGGCTCGGCGGTGGAGATGGCCGGCGTGGAGGAGAGAGAGGAGCAGAGCTGGTCGGCGATGGAGATGGTCCTCCCTTCTTCCGTGGGTAGGGAAAAGTGGAGAGAGGAAAAAAGAGAGGATTGCACGTGGTGGGCCTGGGCAAAAAGAGGAAAGATAGGGAGTTGAGAGGCTGATTGTGGGCCTGCTTGCGTGCAATCGCCGGCCGAACCTCCTGGGCACGGCTAGGATTCACGGTGGGCGTTCGGGTTTACCCGAAATTTCGGGTCGGGTTTTTCAGGTAAAAAATAATTCGGGTTTTCAAAGTTGACACCCGAGATTTGCATCAGAAAATTACTACCCGACAATTTGGGTACCCGGAAATTCGGGTTCAAGTTCGGGTAATCCCGAATTGCCCGAAAATACACAGAAACAACGAAAAATTGGTCGTCGATTCTGCCGTGCTTGCGCCGCCGGTACAGCGTCGGGAATGGGAACCAGAAGGAGGAGTCGAGGACGCTGGACGGGACTCGGGTCTCGGGAGGTTGCTTCTCGTCGGGTAAGATGGAGGTGTCGCGTCGTTGTCGCATCGGAGAAGAAGAAGGGGTGAGGCGGCGAGCTGCTACTACGGGATGGCAGCGGTGTGCTGGGATGGTTGGGAGAGCAGGCGAGTCCTCACCGGTGGCGATGGCAGGCGAGGGGCGGCGTACAGGGTGAGGGTGGTCTTGGTACGGTGGCGGCGGCGAGCTGTACTGCTGTGGGCTGTGGCGGCTGGAGGGACCGAGGGAGTGGGAGGAGACGTGGGGAATTGGGAGAATAGGGTTCGAGTCAGCACGAGCACGGCGACCTCGTCCATTCGTTCCTTCCTGGGCTAGTGGGCTGCGGCGCTAAAATTCCTGGGCTGCCAACTTTGTTCGGGATAATCGGGTTCCGTCGACTGATACCCGAATTACGTGAACAAATTTCAGGTATCTAGAAGTGACACCCAGGTTCTTTTCCGAGTATGGGGTTCGGGTTTTATGCCCGGCGTGAGCTGGGATGCCCTAACAGACGTCAAGGCCGGGTAATGAAATGCTTAAATTTGTTTTGGTTGGGGTGTGCCACACCCGGGCTGCAGTGCTACGCCCGGTGAACACCCAAGGACCCCAGTGGCAAGCCACTGTGATGGGCTCTCCCCCAGAAAAAATAAATTTAATATCGTTGTGGCCCACATATCATATATTAAACTGATAAGAACAGATACTACACTTGATCTTAGCCAAAAGGCCGAGAAAGGTACGAGTCGCAAGCCTGCCCACCCCCTCCCTCTTATACCACTCCCTCGCCGCGCATCCTCCTTCGCTCGGCGAGGTGGGACTAAAAACACGCAGCAGCAGCAAGTCATATCGCGAGTCGTAAGTCGAAGCCGCTCGCGTCACGCGCAAACCCGCCTATCCTCCGACCTTCCAGAACCAGAAGCTTCCGGGAGCCATGGCGACCGCCCCCGCGCCGACCACCGCCGCGACCGCCCCACCGGCCGCCGCCCCGGCCGTACCGTCGGCGTCGGTGCCGCGCGGGCAGGTGGATCTGATCGACTTCATCGACTGGACCGGCGTCGAGTGCCTCAACCAGGACCCCGCGCACGGCATCGCCAACGCGCTCAAGCAGGTACCGCCGCCGCTCCTTCGATCCCCGTTCCGATGCAGCGGATCTTAGACACGCTCGCCTGATTTTTCGCTCGGCGGTCTCTAGGGTTTGCTGGATTATGTATGAAGCGCTGTGACAGGTCGTTTAGATTCGATTGCGTTCTGACGATTGGTGATTTAATCAGGGCTACAGGGAGGACGAAGGGCTGCACCTCGCCAGCGACTCGGACGAGCAGCTGCTCATCTACATCCCGTTCATGCAGGTCATCAAGCTGCATTCTGCGCTCTTCAAAGGCCCTGAGGAGGAAGGTGAGATTTGCTCTGTAGTAACTCCGTATCAATGCATAGTGCTAGGTTGCCAATTGGCTGAAGTTGAGGACGCTTTTTCTAAGTTCAAGGAGGACTTGTCCCTGTTGGATTAGTCTTGTTAGGTCTGCTAATGCTAGTAGATGGTGGAATCTCAGTTGATTTTTTGTAAATTTATTATGGTCACTACTCACTAGTTATTCACTTATTTGGAGTATGACCTAAGTGGTGAACGTCTGACCTATCGGCTAGTATTCATGCTACATAATAGAGATGGTTATTTATGGTGCTAGTGCGTGGGTAGAAAATGTTGGTTGTTCACATGTATGCAACATTGGTGTTCGCTATCTCAGTTGATTTTTTTGTAAATTTATGGTCATCACTCACTAGTTATTTGGAGTATGACCTAAGCGGTGAACGTCTGACCTATCGGCTAGTATTCAGGTACATAAAAGAGATGGTTATTTATGGTGTTAGTGCATGGGTCGAAAATGTTGGTTGTTCGCATGTATGCAACATTGGCATTCGCTAGTTCAAATTCGAGATTGTGGAATTGCATTGCTTCTTTGTCATATTGGTTGGTATTGTTAAAGTGCCCAAGCATGTATGTCGCTCACTTGCTGGAGATCTTTATTCTATTTGTTCTATGATGCTCACACTACTTGAAACATTAAGCGCTCTCATGGGTTATATACACGTTTTTATCTGCTTAATTTCTGTAAAGCTAAAAAGTTCTCTCTCAACGCTTTACAGCAATGCAGAGCTTGATATTGGCAATAATTGCTTCGCACACTAAACTGCATGTTGCATCTTTGTTACCACTTTTTTCTGTTGTTCATGCTTCTTTTTCTCTACCTCAGAATGAGATATTTAGTTTCTAGTAGTAGCCCCTTTCTTAAACCACTTTCAGTATTTCTGTTTGGTGTTGATACTTTCTAAAATAGTTAATGCACCAACACCTTCTGTCAACTCAGGCCCAAAAACAGTTAAACTCTTCTCCAACAGAGAGCATATGGGTTTCAGGTATACTTCCTGTTTAATTTTAACTGAAGCTCTTTGATTACTGACTCTTCAAAACGTTTTGGCTTTTCCCTTTAGCTTGACATAAACTTCTTTACTTGATGGCAGCAACGTCAATGACTTTCCACCAAGTGACACTGTTGACCTATCCTCCAGCCATTTACTAGAAGTATGTTCCTAAAAAAATCTATTCTTGACTTTTCATAATATTTTCGTTGATTGCCATGTAGCATCATCAGTTATTCCTGTTTTAGCTTATGTCTAACCTCAAATTATTGAGCCCTGGCCATTCTTTTCTACAGAGCAAGCCTGTGACGCTAAAGTATGTGAAGTTCCAGAATGTTCGCAGGTATGTACCCCTCCCACTAGCACGCGCGCAACAGGCTTTTTTTTTTAAATAGTGCTATCCTATTCTTATAACCCATTTTCTTTGTCATTCCAGCCTGACTATGTTTATCGAAGACAATCAAAGTGGAGCTGACATCACGCAAATTCAGAAGATTGCTCTTTATGGAACAACGTAAGTTGTATCAGCACTTGTTTCCTGATTTGCAGTCAGTGCACATATTATATTTGCCCTTTTAGTTAGATTGCTCAGATTATGGGAGGTTTGTGATCTAGTCAAGTTCTGTTAAAGAGTAAGGATAGAAATAGGCGCGGTCTTGTCTAATGTAGAAGTGACTATAGATATAGAACATCATGGCGTGACATTAAAATTTAGAATTACCATATCAGAATTACCAGAAGAGAGTCAAATTACCTATTCACTGAATTTTTCATGTTGTTTGATTTGTGCGATTAGTGTTGGACCATAATTGTATGAATTGGGTTTGGAACAAATAATAGACTTTTGAGCTTGATGACAGATAACTTAATTTAGTGACACTGCAACTCCTTGCTATTGAACATAGCTATGCTTATGTTGGTTTTGCTCCGTCAAGACAATAGATCCTAGCTATGCAACCAGCATCCGTAGTTTCCCAACATTGAAGCTGCACAACAACCGATCTATATTACAGTAGTATATTTTTCGTAACAGACTGTATTTTTAGAAGAAAGAAAATCAAAGGGAACTTACCAAATGTGAAGTTAAGGTGCAAAAATTATTATTGGGTTCAGAAAACAACGAAGTCTGCTCTGATTTATATCAAAATATTCACTTCATAGATATTGCAGACTGGAATCTTCTGTCCTAAATAGATGAATATCATCAATTCATCATTACTTGTGATTGATCAGCTAAATGTTTGGATTCCATTTTGCAGCGTGGACACGACAAATATGAAGGACCTGAAGAAGATAGAAGAGCACTCCCATTAAGCAGATCCATCTAAGTTAGTGTGTTCCAATGGGTGTAAACAATTAACTGTTGAAGAATTTGCGGTTGACTGGCATCTTTGTGCCGAGCTTTATACGTGTGATATTTAAGAGCCTCAAGTTCAGTCTCTGGAGGAGACGCTAGAGCGATTGCCTGTTGTGCTTGTGTCACAAACTAAATGATGTTCCCTCTTTAGAAAATTCATATTCATTTTCCTTTTTTCTGGGGGAATTTGTTGCTTCAATCTGGTTCGTCTGTCTTTAGTTCATATTGCCTTTGGATGAAAATGTGCGCGAGACCATAACTGGATCCGCAACGTTTCTCTGTTTATCTCCAATCACGGAGAGCACGCAATGTTACATGGAAATCTACATATGATCAATCCAGTTTAGCTAATTAACTTGTGGAAGAAATGGCGATTGTGTCTTGCTGCTTATCGATCATATTCATCTCCTTCTGTGAGTTTGTCGTTTTCGATTATGTCTGTTCATGTTGCCTTGATGATGCGAGATGATTTCAAACTGGATTGGCACGTAAACGTTACATAAGAACCTAGGTATGATTAATTCTAGTTTAGCATCAGGCGTCTCGCAGAAAGGAAGTAACGAAAGAATGAGGGATCATGTATGGCTGGTTCCTAGGATCGATCAGTCGGCAGCGTCGAGCGCCATGAGGATGGCCTGGAAGAGGTTGATGATGTCGAGGTAGAGCGTGATGGAGCCGGCGACATACTCGTCGTAGGTGTAGCGCTTGATGAGGTTGTCGGTGTCGTAGATGATGAAGGCCGAGAAGACGAGCGACGCGATGCAGCCGTACACCAGCGTCGCCGTCTTCCCCATCGGGAACAGCACCGTGACGAGCCCGTAGATGAAGAGGATGAGGACGGCGGCGAAGAGGAAGGGGCCCAGGAACTCGAAGTCGTGCCCCGCTTGGCCGCCCAGAAGGTGTAGGCGGTGAGGCCGGCGACGACGATGAGCGTCATGGCCGCCGCCTCGAAGATGATGGGCCCTCGCTTGGTGAGGCAGCCCAGCCCCACGGAGGCGCTGATGCACACGGTGAAGATGAACAGGAACACCAGGTTGATCGGGTGCCGCTGCCGGAAGTACACCATCGGCAGCATAACTGCAAACATAAGCACGTACGGCATCAATGGAGAGAACGCGCGCAGCATCGATCGGAAGCTAGCTGGAACGTGATGGATCGTACCGAGGAGAGGGGAGATGAGGATGACGATGAAGGCGGCGACCGCGGCAGGGTGCGGGAGAGGAAGAAGTTCCTGACGGGGTCGGTGAGGTACATCGCGCCGGCGACGGCCACCGTGACGAGCATCTGCAGCGAAACGATGACGTACACCTTGCGGATGAAGGCCCACCGGAGCTCCGGGGTCTCGATCATGTAGCCGCCGTGCTCCGGCGGGTAGCCCGCCTCCACGTCGTGCTGGTGGTGGTGATGGTGCTTCTCGTGCTTGCCCATCCCCGGCTACGTGCCTTCGTCGTGTCCTGGCGAATGGTACAAAGGTTGCGCGAGCCATGGACGGCAAGTCTTTTAGATGTCATGGCAGATTGTCGGCTATGCCTTCGCCTATTCTTGGCCTGTCGCTCCAAACAACGATTTCCTCGTGTCTCCTTTCGAGTCACCAGCATCTTCCTCTTCGCCATGGATAAACAAAAGAAGTATAGCTAAATATGAATTTCACTACATTTGGCATGATAAAAGTTCTCCAGAGTTTCATTTGGAAGGTTGATGACACTGAAAATGCTAATGTGGGCCACTCTCTTGTCAACTGGAAGACGGTCGACGCTCCAAAGATACTTGGGGCGCGTTTGGTAGCCTGCAGACGCCCAGACCAGACCCGCCAGCTGTAAAATCCTGGCGTTTGGATGCCTGCACGAGCTCCCGGGCCAGGCCAGCCCACCCATCAAATCAGCCTCGGGCCAGGCCCGAGAGGCACACTCAGATCGACCGTGCCCGTGGAGTCAGGCTCCCGGAGTGCGACCTCGAGGAACGCCGCGTGCGAGGTGCTGCAGGCACCGGAGAGGCGGAGATTGCGCGAGCACGAAAATTGGGGCGGGAGAAATTCGGTCACCGTCGCGCTATTTCGCCCCTCTATTTAGACCCTCCGTGCACGCTGTCGAAATCACCATTACCCTCTTTTGAGCTCGGCAATGGCAGGATCTTCTTCTCCGACTGGACTGTGGGCGTTCGAGCTCGTCGTCGACAAGGCTGCGGCGGAGGTCGTGGGTGGCAAGGATGAGGCGGAGGTCGTGGGTGGCAAGGATGAGGTGGAGGTGGTCCGCGACAACTCTGCGCGGACCAAGGCGATGGTGGATCTCGTCGCCGGCAACTCAGCTCACACCAAAGCAGTTGTAAGAACCTCTAATCCTTTAGTTCGATTTGTGGTAGCTTACTACTCTGTCTTCAGTTTGATCTATGGTAGCTTACTACTCTGCCTTCGGCTCACACCAAAGTTGTAGATCTGTGTCTTGCTTATTATGATCTTAGGTGATAGATTTATGATTACTCTGTCGGTATTGTAGGGCATCGTTGCGCATAGCGATCCAGATTTTTATGCTCCTTCAGTTCACTATGCACTGCTTGGCATGAACATCGTGCCGGCCTCAGATGTTGTTCGTGAGGTTCCAATAGCTGTTGTTCCTCTGGTTTTGCTCCACGGCCTCAGATGCAATGGTCACCTCCTATGTCCCTGTTTGTCCTGAATAGGGTTTGTGAGCTGGTACAAAAGGGGATCCATTTTGACAGAGGTTTCAAAGAGCATTACATCAACCAGGTTAGCAACGATGTTCTTGACTTCACTGGGATTGCCGTGAGCACTACGCAGATTTACAACCATCTGCGCAAGTGGAGACAGAGGCGGATCCGGATTACCCGTCTGCAGAAAACTGAAGGAGTTACTTGGTGTGAGCATACCTCGACCATGCAGATGGAAGAAGACAAGCTGATTACGCACATCACGGTTAGATAGATGAAGCACAACTTACATATGTCTTTCTTTTCGCTTGTTCATGATGAAGCACAACTAACATTCTGCCTTCTCGATCTTCACAACTATGATCAGATGAAGACTATCTATGCAATGACAAACATGCCAGCTCCTATTGTCTACTCTCCAGCGGCGGTGATCAAGGCTTTGAACCACCTTGCGAATCATGAAGATGAGTATTGCCTCTATGCGGACATGACATGCACTAAGAGAAGGTCCTGGTTGCGTGCCTATTGCCATAAGCAGTTCGCCCTTCCCTATTAGGTTTGCTGTTATGGAGACAAGCACTATGATGTAGAACTTGATTAGGTTTGCTTGCTGGTGTGTAATATTTTGAGAGGTGGTATATACTAACCCCTCCACTGATGAACTCGTCGTGCACTTTATCCCGATTGTATGCTATGATCCTGACGAACTAGAGCTGCTATTATGAATCTGTGTGTGCTATGTGTTGTTTGTGCTGAGTAACCTCACCATTAGTGGTAATAGGTAACCACAACAGACCATACCACGCAACCATTTGCACCAACCTTTGCCGAAATAGAACTTTACAACCAACCAAAAATCAAGCTCTTGTTTTTCTCCTCGTGAAAGAAATGGACCATCGAGCAACCAAATGACATGCATAACCAGACCCAGAGGCTACATTAGGCAGACGAGGCCCTGTGCAGCCTAATCTGGTGGGGTGTAAAAGGGCATGCAGGCGACCAAATGCGCTTGGTGGATTGGGTGTGACCGACCTCACACGATCTGGGCGGGATCTTTGTGTCCGGTGGCACTTCCAGCAACCAGAGGATAAAGATTAAAGAGCTTTTTTTTTTACCTGTTAAAGAGGTCTTCTTCTTTTTTTGAACAAGAAAGAGGTCTTCTTGATGGCATGCTATCAGGCGGAGAAGGCCGTCAAATATGTCTTTACCCAGCACAGATGGCGGCGCAATCTTCGTATTGGCCCTACGTCGCCTTAGCCTTCTTCTCCCTTGTTGTCGCATGGTAAGAGCTTATGTCGAATTTCCGCAACAAAAAAGAGAGAGCTTATGTCGAATGTCTGGACTGTACATTTTTCCTATGGAGAGACCGGGTGTGACTGTTTGGTTGTATCACTTTGATGCTTAATAAAAACTCTCTCTATCGAAAAAAGGAAACTACCCCGTCCGCTCCACCTGCATCGAACATGGATAAGAGATACACTTTAGTATATATTCCACTAGGAGCAAACTGGAGACAATTTACAGTGGTAATTGGTTGGGCCAACCAATGACGATATTCTGCCATCAGTTCACCTGTAATATATGTGACGATTTAATCACCAAACACACACAACTTAAGTTCAGACTTACAAACAACCCATGCCCCAAACTACACAAATCACAAACTTGAAGCAATAAAACACACACAGCAGGTGCCACTTACTAGGACAAGCAAGAGTCACAGAAAGAAAAAAACAGTGCAGATAAAATATCCATGATTGGTCCCTGCAGCTTCTATGTTGTGTTACACATGTCCAGCCGGAGGCTCCTGGTCCCTCTCAAGGATGCCCGCATGAGAGAGCAAAGCCCAGAGGTGGGTGATGAACTCGCCGCCCTGTGCGAGCCGCTCGATGTGCTCCTGGACATTATCTGACGGCGCGAGATAGAGAATCATCTCAACCCAGAAATCAGCCATCACCTTCCAGCGGACGCCCTCTGCCATTTTCTCTAGCTGCTTCCCCAGTTTCACGCCACTCTCGAAGATTGACTCCGTCTCCTCTGGTACCCGTAACCCCTTCATAGCCTCGTACTTGTTTGTAGCCGTTTCCAGGAACTTGACTGCTTCTACTACAGCTGCATCAAACTTCTGCGAAGTATCATAATAGTGCCCAGGAAGAAGCGTCGGTGCATAGACCACCAAGTGTGCACAATACTTCGACAGTTTCGTGGCGATGCCAACATGCAAGCCTTGTGCTACTCCTCCATCTCGAGAAAGTGCTGCCATTTCACAGTACCATGTTGCAATGTGCCAAGTCAAAATTATGTGTGTCTGGTTCTTATTTCTCTGTGACCTGCTTGGATCCGGGTGCATCATCCACGCACAAGCCCATGCTAGGTCTGCGGCTCCATTGGACACTAAAGATGATTTCCCATTACTTAGTGCACCACGACTAAGTATGAGGGAGCTGATAAAGTGATAAGCGCCTCCTTTACTTCACCTGGCAGCTCGACAGATTTCCCAGCTCTGCTTCGAACCTTGGATGCCTGATTCTTTTTTCGGGAGCCAAATACACGGCTTAAGAGAGCAAGTATAGGCACTGATGGAGTAGGGTTATAGCTGACTGAATCAAGTAATGAGTACTGCCCAAGCTTGTGTTGCCAGTAGTGTTTGTTGATGCACAGAGCAAACCAATTTTAGCAAGAAACTCCTTTACTATAAGAATGCAACAACTCCCTCGTCCACACTTACTATTTTTTGACTGTTCTCTGATATATTGACAAACAAAGGATAGTCTGCCCCAGATTCCTGTCCAGAAAAGCAGCAGCCTTAGGAACTCGAGCAAAGCAATGG
This sequence comes from Poa pratensis, assembly GCA_947311845.1. Taxonomy (NCBI): domain Eukaryota; kingdom Viridiplantae; phylum Streptophyta; class Magnoliopsida; order Poales; family Poaceae; genus Poa; species Poa pratensis. The sequence goes on along the minus strand of CAMZMU010000040.1, from coordinate 16,481,858 downwards.
AAGCAAGTATCACCAAGGTGATAACAATAGCATCTGTTGTGGTGCCGCTCGCGATAGGGGATTTATTCTTGGTGACCTTCACCGGAGTCTTCACTGTAACATATGCCATGACAGGTATGCCGATGATTGAAATCAAGGACCAAATAGTTAAAGTTGTTGGCGCGTAGTAATTGAGAGCTCTCTTGGTGAAGAAGAAATCGTACATAAAGACTAGCTCAAGTTCAATCAGCTTGAAAACCCTGTTTTAGTCTGCGGTGCCGTTTTGATTCTTCGCTAACAGGACCCCGAAGACAAAATTATGTGCCCTGACATTGGATTCGTCACAGGCAAACCCAAAGAAGCGCCGTCTCAACAGATGACAAAGAGAGAAGGAAAGGCAAGCATCCTTCAGCTCTGTGCCTAGTGACGTGTCCTTGCACCTCCATATCTTCCCTATGTCAATGACTTCATCTTTCTCAGGATCTGCCATTACTTGTGTTGCATATGCTGGAGCAGTAAACTCGGATTTGAACTCGGGCCAGTCAGTCAGGTAACTGCAACCTTCCATGGTGCCAGAATCAGAAACACTCTTGTTTTGCTGATCATACATGTAGTCAGCAACTATTTTGCTCGAGTAGCATGATTTGCTTCCTTGCTGATGCGCTGACTGTATCAGTGCATATCTTGAGATAGTGATCAGAGCAATATAAATAAGTTGACCGAAGGAACCGGACAAAAGCAACACTGCATATGCAAAGTACATAACAGCTTGATACTTGAGTCTTGTTAGTTGTTTGCTCTCACCAAGGCTGTAAGCTGTGAGAGAATCGCTGCAACCATGAAGCATGATGAGAGATATGACCCAAATGGGGTACATGCTGCTCTTCACCGCATCAGATTGTACAAGACCAAGTGTGAACGTTATCAGTGAGAAGGACAACGTATATGACACAAAGAAACCTTTTTGGAGGAACCAGTTTCTGCTTCGGCGACGGTTGGACCCAAAGATGGCGAGGAGGAGGAGGACACCATAGATCAATGATACATATACCTCGGTGCGGATCAGATATGCCCTTGGGTTCTCCACATCGGTGTTCAAGCCCGTTTCAAAGGCAGAAAAAACATCCCGGAATTGCTGCCCCATCTGCGGCTCACCGTCACCATTAAACTTAAGTGAGTACGACTACTGTAAGACATACAATATTATAGCAGACTAAACAGGTTTAAAATCCAAGAAGAATTCATTTTAGTGTTCATATATACTCCCTCTGTTCGGAAAAGGATGTCACAAAAATGGTCTATCTATAGTTCATTTTTGTGACATCCTTTTCCGAACGGAGGGAGTACTACGCATGTAGTATGTCAAAATGCATGATAATATTACATCTTCTATCAACTAGCATCATTCACTTGTAACCACATGCACGCGACAATAACTAGATATATTTTCCTTCCCGTGTCTTAAATGATCTATAAGTGTACGCGTAACCAGTACAAAAAAATTATAAAACAGAATAGTCATTAACTTCAAAAAAAAATGTTCTAAGAGCATCCCATCGACACGTCCAATAGAGCGTCCGGCAAGTGTGCCGGACACATGCTATTGGGAGCGCCGACACAGTTGCCGACATATTGGGAGCGGCTCGCCCCACCGGTCGCTCACAATAGACGGCTCCCAATAGATTTTGATCAAATTCAAATAAAAACGGTGTGATGGTCAGTTCGAATAGCGCCGGTCAAGTTCGCACACCCAAAAGAATCGCCAGGTCCGGCAATAATTTTACAAAACGTCGAATGCATTGAAATCAAGTGATTGACGTCACCGGCTCCTTTGGCTCCCCTCTCCATGTCTTCCCAGCCCGCGTGCGCCGTTGGCTCTGACTCGGAGGGCGTCATGCTCGTCGTTAACTCTCCCATCGTGCCCATCGGCGTTGGCACCAGCGGTAGAAGACCAATCTCACGCAAGATGCGCTCCTGAGAGAGCACAAACCAAGCCTCACCAACGGTGCGTAGGCAGAGAGGTCGGCTGTCAAGATCTTGGAGTCCTCTTTCATCTTCCAAGGGACTTGCAAAGGGACGACATAACCACCGCGAGCAGCGCCCCAACGTCCAGCGGTGCGTAGGCAGAGAGGTCGGCTGTCAAGATCTTGGAGTCCTCTTTCATCTTCCAAGGGACTTGCAAAGGGACGACATAACCACCGCGAGCAGCGCCCCAACGTCCAGCGCCGCCGCGAGCAGTGCCACGGTTGCGCTTGAGGGAAGACATCGGCGGTGACGTGGATCGCCCAAGGTGAGAAAGGCAGGAAAGAGGTGAGCGGGGAGGCAACTGGCAGGAGAATGAAAATGGATGAGGGGAGGGGAAAGTGAAATAGACCGGCACTTTTCGCTGACGCGTCCCGTGCGTCAGGATCCGATGTGGCACACGTTACCGCGGTTGTCGGCACGCCCGCTTGCCTCCCTAGAAACAGGGCGCGAAGCGGGGTTGCTGGACGCTCTATTGGGGCGCGCCGGCAAGAGCTCGCCGCCGGGGGCGAATTTCGTGCCGGCGAGCCCAATAAACCTATTGGGAGCTCTACTGGGCGGGCCGGTGCAGATGCTCTAACAATTTTCCACACGGGGCATGACCCTAGTTAGATTGAAAAGTACAGAGTTCTCGGTTTCAAAAATATTTTCCAAATTTACCTATAATGTTCAGGCTGGCTGTATTTCACTGTTAGATGTGACAAAACAAATGTTGTTACATAATTGCAGCATTCCATAGCAACCGACAAATATATTAGGATGAAACAGAAAGTCAAAGTTTGGCTTCGAGGAGGAGGTTCTGCACTAGGCTATATTTGTTCGATACGCTCAGATGCAGCTGGTCAGAGTGCCATAGATACTAACTAAACCACCAAAGTTCATAGCTCGAATTAAGATCTCAGAAGTGAGTCGGAAGCAAAATTAGATGCTGGCTTTATTTACATTTTCTAGCTTGCCAGATCACACTAGTAGTTAAGTAAGCCTGAAGCAAAATTAGATGCTGGCTTTCTTTTGTTTTGCGGGTAAGATGTTGGCTTTATTTACATGGTCTACCTTGCCAGATCACACTAGGGCTATTATCTCCGAAGCAAGTGTTTTACAATGCTACGACAACCTAAAGATCCAAATACAGTAGCACAATCATTGAAGGTGTCCAGATCGATCTCTGGCTCCAACTCAACAGAGTTTATAGTATATCTCTCGGTCCAGGAGCTCTTGAACTCGAGTTTAGAACTCTTATGTACGCACGTACTAGTTATGATCACAGGCAAACATAGAAGGACAAGAATTTACTTTCCGCAACAGCACGAATGCAAGAGACATAAAGCAGAAGGATTTGCTCCGTTAGATGAAGATGCATACCGCGTTATGACTCCTCGGCGCTGAGTTGAGCTCTCTGCACCTTGGATCTTTCTTCTTCCACCAGAGCTCCTAGGCAAACGGGATGGTGCTTAGCCAGAGAGAAAATAGGGATGGATATTATCTTTGGGTCGGTTACTGCCTCTATCTGTCTCTTATACACATTCAGAAGGTCAATGTGTCTTGTACATTTCAAACGACTCGGCCGGGTCTAGAGAGTCTCATTTCTTCTTCTTAATTACCTTGATTACACAAATATCAATTGGATCGAGAACATGGCTGTTCCGGGCATTATACACATTCAGAAAGGTCAATGTGTCTTGCACATTTCAAACGACTCGGACGGGTATAGATAGTCTCAATTCTTCTTCTTAATTGCCTTGATTATAGAAATATCACATGGGATCGAGAACATGGCTGTTCCAGGCATTATACACATTCAGAAGGTCAATGTGTCTTGCTCATTTCAAACGACTCGGCAGGGTCTAGACAGTCTCATTTCTTCTTCTTAATTACCTTGATTACAGAAGGGAGGGACGACTATCGCACTGTGAGATGTAACCAAACTTAGCGTTGGGTACTTGATTAGATGCCTCTGATCTGTCCATGTATATGGGAGAACATGGCTGTTCCAGGCAACATGGCCACATGGGATTTGTTATTCTTGTTGACTTTTACAGCTCGTTTGTTTGGAGGGAATTGGAGTCTGGAAATGGGAATTTGAGAATTGGAAAACTACGATCCCCTAATTGGTTGCATGAAATTGAACTTAAGGAAGGAATGACAAGGGTAGTTCAGGGATTAAATTCCCACAAATCTACTATCTAAGGGGTAGGGAATTGGTGTTAAAACTCCCATCCCCTGGCAGATCGTGCGTCATCTCTCCAAAGATTTTCTCATTCCCCTTTCGGGCCGTCACCAAATTTAGTGTTGATATATATGAGAAGCACACAGATTTTGCAATCGTATACAACGGAGCAGTGAAATGAAATATTTTGAATTAAGCTCATACGTCTTACAACTTCAACCCACCAGTACTCATACTTTCATCGTACCAGGAAGTAAACAGACATTCCATATGATGGAAGTGGGTAAACGAGATATTGTGTCTCCAGCAGTGTGGACATAATGTACCGACTACATGGATCTGGGATTCTGGGGGAATTCATGAATTTCTGATATGCACAAGCTAGGGTACTAAATCAAGCGTAGGAGGCTCGTATGAGCTTAGCTATCGGCCGCCCGTAGCAGTTGCAGCAGGGACAGGAACAGATTGATGATGTCCAGGTAGAGCGAGACAGCAGCCCAGATATACTCATCGTACGAGTAGCGCTTGACGATATTATCCGTGTCGTAGATGATGTAGCCAGCGAAGATAAGTGATGCGATGCCACCGTATATCATAACCGATAGCTTGCCCAGTGGGAAAAAGATCTGCCACAGGAAGTGTTATTAGTATCACACAAATACAAACATAATCAAAGCAAATTCTGCAATTCCATCTCAAGATAGTAGTAGATTAAAGATAACAAGAATTAGTGAGAAGGTACAGTTGTCCTACCTGGATTAGTGAGAAGACCATCAACACCATAAGAGCTGCAAACAGGAAGGGGCCAAGGAAGTTGAAGTCATGGCCTCTCTTTGCAGCCCAGAAAGTGTAAGCAGTCAAGCTGATCACCACCACTGCTGTAAGAATTGCAGCTTCCAAGATGACTTTTCCTGTTCACACAACATACTACAATCAATTCACGCAGATGACCTATACTGAGTCGATGTGTACAACTCCTATTGAAGATTATGAACAATTGCTGTCCTAGGGCACATAAAAACAAGGCAGGGAACATAACTGAGAGTATTTTGTTATCTTCAGAGCAAACTTTACAACTAATTAGAACATCCGCAATCAAAAGCATACAATACAATAATGGAAGGAGGGAAAGATACCACATCCCACCCAGCAACCATCAGGTATGTCTCAGCAATTCAGCATCAAATCCAAAAAGGTGGGACTTGCAAAATCCTAACATGCAGTGATATCTCAAGTGCTTACTGGATAATGCCCAACAGAAATTTACTCAAAATCAGAGCGTAATCGAAGTATTTTTTAATTAATGAGAATTGATTCATCATTGTAAAGCCCTGAAATATGTCATCCAGAGCACTTCCAACCCCTGGGCCTGGATAAAAAAATTAACACGAGGGTGCCGTTCACCAAAAGTTTAGAGTATTTTATGTAGTCCTTCTAAATCTTATATACAGACCTAAAGTGATTGTACATCAGAAGTATATATTGATGGTAGGGATATTTATGACATCGCCGTTAAAACATATGGAGGCAGGAAAAGCACATAGGTCACTATGTAGCTCATGGTAAGAAAAAAAGCCAAAAATTTCTACATAATCGTGTGCCTTGTAAGATCCAAAAAATTAGAGCTGCAGCCTGCAGCAGGGATAAATGTATGAAGGGAAAGAAATGATTCCACTACTAGACAACCTTTCCACAAGGGAACACCAAAAGGTTGAAGAAAGATTAATTCTACAGAGGTGGTGATATGGAAAATGATTTTGGATGAGTATACGGAAAGTTCTGACACTAAAACTTGGCCCCTAATGATAGCACAAAGTTACGAAACATTAGCAATTTCATAACATAAAGGGAAGGGGCAGCTAGAACGACATTTGCTACATTTGTTAAGTAGAACGACATAATGGGAAGGGGCAGCTGGTACAGGAAAAATTGGGCTGGCATAATTATAGAACAATAGAGAACATGGATATGTAAAAACCTTCAACCAACAAATACATGTTGCCTATACAAATACACACGATCAAGTAAATCAGAAGATGAATCTACAAAGCGTTGCATCCTATTATTGCAGCAAGGTTTTTTTTTTGAAACAAGATTATTGCAGCAAGGTTTTGGTTACCAAAGAATTATCTGCATAAATATGCTTTTGATCTGCATTCAACGTAGCAATCCAAGAATTGAATGCATGATATGTTCAACGTATCAAAACACCAGCAATATGCTCTATATGCTTGTGCTGTAAATCATAGAACTGATTGCCACTGTTAAAAGTAGTTTCCATTCATTGCTATCCTGCATAATCTTGCATAACTGTCGTGGATGCTCAAACAAGAGCACAGGACCAAATGAAAAATCCCTCCATACCAACATATCTACCGACAGTTTAAGGACAGATGCAAGCGAACAAAACTATTGAGCCCAATTACTGCTCGAACAGAATCCCAGTGTCAATAGTGGCTTCCTTTCAGGACTGTTGTGCATTACTACCTTACACAGCTGATCCGCATGCCGACTAGAAAAACAACCAGCAAGCACAAATCTAACAACGATTTTAGTGAATAATGCAATAAAGCAAAGGATTCCTGATGGAAAAAAAAGCCCATTCATCTCAATTAACACAGTACTATCACACAAGCCTATCCGCTCAATCAATTGAACCATATACTTAACTTCAATTCACATAGGAACAATAAGGCATGATTTAGAAAGAGAGCAAGGGACACGGGTTTATTATTTACCGCTGGTGAAGGCGCAAGTCATGCCGACGGCGAAGCTGATGGAGACGGTGAAGATGCCGAGCAGGATCAGGTTCACCGGGTGCTTCTGGTGGTAGTAATGCAGAGGGAACAGCACTGCAAAACATAAATCGAACCAAGTTAGTCTCAAAACAAGACGAACCCAGTAATAAACTGAGAGAGATGGGGGCGACTGGGGAAGGAAGGAAGGGGGAGGGCCAGACCGATGAAGGGCAGGATGATGAGCGCGATGTAGCACCCGAGCCCCGCGTTGGAGGATACGAAGAACTCGGATACGGCGGGGACCTTGACGACGAACCCCGCGACGGCGGCGGTCATGGCGAGCTGGACGGAGAGGATGACGTAGATCTTCTTGATGAGCGCCCAGCGCAGGTCCGGGCTCTCCTCCATCCCCGGGTAGAGCAGCGCGGAGCCGTCGCCTGCCTCCAGGTCCGGCGTCTTCCGCTGCGCGAACATCGCGGCGTCGGAGGGAGGTCGCCTCTAGGGTTTCGGTCGGAGGGTCGTCGGAGGAGACGGGGAGGATGAGGAGACAAATGCTCGGTTGGATGGATGCGGAAGTTAGAAGAAGACCAACTGCCTTCCAGGTCGGTCGGTTCCTTCGGGTCGAAGGTTACCGTGCAAAGTCCACACGTCTTTCGTGGGCCGAGGCCCAGTCCGGCCCGCCTCACAGGCCCACGGCGGCCCAGCGCATCTGTCGGCCACGCGTCACCGTCTTCTCTGATCGGAGGATAATCCCCACCACCGCTTCCACAAGATCGCGCACGGACTTCCAGAACCTTCCATTCCCAAAGCGGCTACCTACCTACCCGCCCTCGCGTCTCTCCTCAGTCCCATCCTTCTCAGCTGCTTCCTCTCTCCGCGTCAGGGTGATCACGCGATGAACCACCGGACGATGAATCCGGTGAAGGTGGAGACCACCCCGTCCGCCTTGGGCGCTCCGCGGCGGCGCCGAGGCCGATGGACGGGCTGGCGGACCACGCGGGCCCGACGCCGTTCCTGGCCAAGACGTACGACATGGTGGACGACCCCACCACCGACGCCGTCGTGTCCTGGAGCGCCACCAACAACAGCTTCGTCGTCTGGGACCCGCACCTCTTCGGGACAGTGCTGCTCCCGAGGTACTTCAAGCACAACAACTTCTCCAGCTTCGTCCGCCAGCTCAACACCTACGTAAGTTGTTTTTCCCCTCCTCCTCCTTGATGCTCTGTAACTGAGTAACTCTGTAATTCTGTATGCTATTAAAATTAGTGCTGATCACTATGGCAAAAGAGTTAGGAATGGGTAGGCACTTCTAAGGATTTAATTTCTTCAAATGTTTCTTGGCTATGGTAAATTGGCAATAGAACAATTGGATTAATTAGCTTGATTATTCGAAGTATATTTATGGTACTTGCACAATTGGTTAAATTGGTCAGTACTCAAAGTACTCATATAATCCAGTTAATTTAACTCAAGTTATGCTGCAAGATCTTACAGGATTTGGAATATACAAGCACACAATAATCTTAAAGCCAGCTGGTAGCTTGTGTGCTGTTTTTCTTTTTATGCGGCTGTTCAGAAAAATCCTTGAAGTAACCAAAGTTGCAAATGCTTGAGTAAAATCCTAAATCTACAGAAGATTCCTTAAAAAGCTAAAAGCCTAAGGTAGTCGTGTTTTCAAATCGAAGATGGACAAAATTCAAAGCCTCTGAACCAGCAAACATAATTTATCATTTATATTTATTTTGGCGAAAAAACACAGAAAGACGAAAACAGAAAGTTTGTTATACTGGCATATGTGTTGCGTGTAGCAGCACTGACGATACCGTGAAATGTTCATTTATCCGAGAAAGTTGCGGGCGTTGGAAGACTAATTTTTCATGACGTTTGTTGCCTTTTTAGGAGAATCTTGAGGTTTTACTTCTGGGGAGATTTGGGCTATCGGCTATGAATTTCAGCTGTGTTCAATTTTCTTGACCTTGTTAAGTCTTTGAGGGCATGTGTGCCGTCACCAACTCGATGCTTTCATGATGTTATTAGCTCCGGTTAGGTGTCACACGTTCTAGTTAGGCTATCACCTCCATTTTTTGATTAAAATCTTCCAGATGATATTTCATTTGTTTGCCTTGAGTAAATCTTCCAATTGATGCTTCATTTTGCCTTGAGTATACTAGGTCTGTGTTGCCTGTAACAACACTGCGAATACTGTGGATAGTTCTTTTATCCGAGAACTTGGGGGTGATGGAAGATTTCTTTTTCAGGATGATTGTTGCACTTTCTAGGATAAGCTTAAGATTTTACTTTTGGGGAGATTTGGCCTATGATTTAACCTCCGTGTTCCATTTTCTTGATTTTATTAAGTGTTTGAGGGCATGTGTGCAGTCACCAACTCAATGCTTTGTTGATGTTCTTAACTCGGATTAGGTGTCACACGTTCTAGTTAGGCTATCACCTCCAACTTCCGATTAAAATCTTCCAGTTGATACTTCATTTGTTTGCGTTGAGGAAATCTTCCAATTGATGCTTCATTTTGCCTTGAGTAAACTTCCAGTTCATACAATATTTAAGGATGAAGATGAAGACGAAAGTTGACAAATAAAGTGAAGAACTGAAATCAGCAAACCGAAAAATCTATCAAGTGAACTGAAACCTGCCACAAAGAGGTAAATTGCAGGTGTTCTCACAGTTCCATCTCTCCACACCCTCTCTCTTTGTCACTGTTGTTTATCTAAAACTATTTGAATGGTAAATGTTCTGTTGGATAAACCCTATTTGCCTTGTCTAATTGAATGCCCTATTCAGTTTCTAATATGGTTGTTACCGCCTTTCGCAGGGCTTCAGAAAGGTGGATCCCGACAAGTGGGAATTTGCAAATGAGGGGTTCTTGAGAGGGCAGAGGCACCTTCTCAAAAATATTAAGCATCGCAAACCTACGCACGGGTCTCCAAATCAACAATCTCTTGGCTCCTACCTTGAGGTTGGGCATTTTGGACATGATGGGGAGATAGATCGGTTGAAAAGGGACAAGCAGCTCTTGATGGCTGAAGTGGTGAAGCTCAGGCAGGAGCAACAGAACACAAGGTCAGGTCTGCAAGCCATGGAACAGAGGCTGCAAGGAACTGAGCAGAAGCAACAGAAGATGATGTCGTTCTTGTCACGAGTCATGCAGAATCCTGAGTTCATACGACAGCTGATCACCCAGAGCGAGATGAGGAAGGAGCTTGAATATGCCATCTCTAACAAAAGAAGGCGCCGGATCGATCAGGGACCTGAAGTTGTTGATAGCATGGGCACCGGCTCTAGCCTAGAGCAAGGGTCACAGGTGATGTTTGAGCCGGTGGAGTCGCTTGTCAATGGCATTGCACCCGATCTTGAAAGTTCGTCCGACGGGACGAAAGGAGCCGAGGTGCAACATAGTGTCGCTTCCAGCAGCTCTGAGCGACTGAGAGGTAAGCCCAGTGGGGAGCTGAATGATGATTTCTGGGAGGACCTGCTGCATGAAGGGGGGCTCGGTGAGGAAGCTGGCAACCCTGTGGTTCCGGACGACATGAACTTGTTGGCTTAGAAGATGGAGTAAACAACACGAAGTCCGTACAGCAACGCATCACATTTCTGTCACCCCCACCCCGGCTGCTCCGACATTCCTTGCCGCCACGCTTGTTATTACGTATGTGTATATATGGCATAGATTGCTGCTTCTATCACATTATCCTGGTGACGCTATAATATCGTCAATACCATCTGTCTTTCTCTGCAAAGATTATGGTCAGACCGGGGTTGTGTCCATCCTTGTAGCTTCAGTGTTTCTGTTAGTGTCAATTGGCATGTTGGTATGAGACGACAGGAGAAGTATCCAGTGCAGTAGTAATGTAGTATGGTCTGCCCTTGTGATATGTTAGAATATTGTTTATGTAACATGTATGTGTGCAGTATTTCTCTTGTGTATGTATAAGTACTCTTTTTTATCTGGCAACTGCACTTGTTGCTTCCATTCTGAGGCTTCGTATTGTATCATATATTCCCCCACTGAGAATTACTAATGGGTGTCTAAAGCTTCTCTCACATTAGGCCACTTCATCATAAATTGTATTAGTATTTGGATTTAACTTATATATCAGAAATTTACTCGCATATTTTGTGTCAGTTTAACTCTCCTTGTACATCGTCATTTTTTATTTTCTTTGCTAGGTTTTATTAGAAAAGAACCAAACAGTTTTCTTATTTCCAGAGACTAGTAGCTGTGCACGTGCAATGCACGTCAATATAATTGCTCAGTAACACTTGTCTTACTTTTTTCTCTTGCCTATTGTGTCCCAACATCCCTCCCCTTCCACTCCAGAATTCCGAAGCATCGTAGTCGGTAATGCTTATAGTTTTTTTTATAGAGAAGTGATGTTTAGATAGGATGAGCTATGCAACCTCTCACGCCGGTTCTCCCTACCAGGCTAGTAAGGCCGCAGCATCGGCACCAGTTGCCACCGATCTTGGTTGCGGAACACATGCAATTTCTTGTCTACACTAAATCACTAAACCTATACAAACGGGAAATCCATGCCAACAGTCATCAAGCAGCACAAGACGGTAACACCCACTGTCTCAAGAACGGAACATGCCATTTTGTCGCAGTTTCGATAAAAGAACCAGTATTCCCTTTAAACTAATTACTTTATTTAGGATGAGTCAGTTTGACATGCCACAAGTATATTTATCAGTTTCTCCTAACATCCTGGTGATACCTCAAAACCAAATGCTAGATCATCCAAAATACAAAACTTTATTATTATATCAACATAGATACCAGAGATGTCTCCAACGATATAGAAGAATCACAATGGCTAGATAGGAAATCAATTCTATACGATGTGCATGATATGAAAGTTGCATAGCATTGAGATTTTCCTCTGGAGGGAAATAAATGCTCAAATCGACAATTTACAAATAAAATGACATAAAAAATTGTTCTTCATTTCAGGTTACCAAGCCCAGATGCACGAAGTTCTCTATCTCGTTGCTGAAAATCATCTCCATTTTCCCTTTCTCCTAAAAAAGCATTCACTACGCAATAAAACATCATATAAGTCAGGTCACACTCTTCTATTATGCAAGAATATAGTGTTAAAATAAATGATCAGGGTAAAAATGATAATCGCTACAGAAAACCATCTCCATTCACCATTTTCTCCTCAAAGAATCTTGCACTAAAGCAACATCATATGAATCAGATCAGGCTCCTCTTTAGGTTATAAGTGATATTCAGATAACCTATTTTGCATCAAGATGACCTAAATTTTTATGCATATATGACAGGTCTAAGGCAGTGCAGAGTAGTGATATTTTATTACAGTGACAGCCTGACAGGGATATCTATGCAGCAAGGTTATATTTGTCGCAAAAAACAAGATAATTCAAAGGCTGTGTCCCAGTCAAAAGCATGTAAGCTGATAACGAACAACTACAAAATGCAAGGTATAGAAGAAACTGAGAAAGGAGCCACCTGATCATCCTTCTTATCCGATTCAAGTGGCATCAATGTAACTCCTTGGGCCGGAAAAGACTTGCAGGGACGCAGCACAACGGAAATTCTTCCTCTCGTCCTTTATATTCTCTTGAGCTACTTCACATAGTCTCTGCATATTTTCTCAGCACACGCCAATCAGGGGAACTTAAATTTCACAAAATTCAGATGCAGAAATATCACAACAAAGATCCACAAGTAGCTTAGAGAAATACAAGAATACCCAGAAATACCTCAGAACAGTAACCTCTACACATAATGGTTTGTATTATTCAAGCACCAGACTCAAATTAGTCAGAAACATGTTCGATGGCATATCCTGCATGTAGAGCAGTCCAGCATAACCAGATATGAAGAACCGGCACACAACTTAAATAGTTTTGTTTATCTTGTAGGAGCATAGCATGTCAATGCACTTTCAGCTGAATACAAAGAAATACATAATTGTTTAAACCGCGTGAATACTGAGCGTCATAGAACATTTTCAATGGGAAACTTTTCAACATACTCGAAATAGCATATCACACCTTGAACTGAATCGTCCCGAATGATACTTTTTCCTGGAACGCAAATGGATGCATGCTTATCTCGACAACCTGATTCCATTCTGACAAGAACATACAACCAGGTACATCCATGTATGTGCTCCAGCGAACTTGAATGTTCTATTGATGTATTCTATTAATGACCAAGAATAGTTTTAAATCAGGACTTCAGTAGTAATTAACTGAAAATAGCATATGCAGAAACAACATGAAGGGGAGGATTTATCCTTTATTACACCATACGGATTAACTTGATTGACCTCACATGCAGCCTGCTTGGATTCCTTATCAAGCACCCTTGTCGACATGACACGTAAAATACATTCAGAAACAACATGAGAGAGAGGTGGTTATGTTAGTAAATGGTATTATAAGGGTAAAAAGAAGTATTGTCCAAAATCAATGTAGATGAACTGCAGCAGCACTAATTGTTAAGCCAAGTTTGTAATTCTGTATCTAATCATTACAATCAACAAAAACACAATAAAACTCGGGAATCCTATTTACCTCCTGATTGGGCTGTGATGGGCGTGCGGCGAGGAGGTGGCCGGGGCAGAGGGATCCTAACGTCCCTCACGCAGCTGTCGCAGCGGCCGTCGGGGAGATGCTCATCGGCGGCCTCTCTTCCGGATTGGTGTGCGCGTCCTCTCCAGGCTGCCTTCCGCCGCCCCTCCCGGAGAGTCCTCGGCCGCCACCACATCCACACCTACCTGACCTCTTTCCTTGCCCCATGGACCAGACGGCGATAGGGTCTCCGTCCCACCACGATCCAGATGGCTCCGCATCAGCCGTCGTAGAGGAGCGCGAGGCAACAGGACGGCGGGGACGCAGGTTGGTCGCCGTCGTGTGGAAAGGAGGTGGGGCTGGGTCATCACGGGGATCCATATCTCATGGGAGGCAGTTTTGTTTTCGGGCTGGGCGTGGGGTGCGTGTGAAATTTCCGTACGCTCGGCAGAGTTTCGTCCGCTCGCGGCATGGTCCGCCGATACTAATTGCTACGTGCACCCGAGATCAATTGAGTCCGTTAGATCTGAATAGTTGGGATAATCTAATGGTAGAGGTTAGCCTATGTACACAACGCCGGGTGGCTGTAGCCTAACTCAAGTTCGCTTTATTAGTAGTGGAGACTAAGTATATCCTTTGCAATCCTGTGGACACTCCGCTATTATTTTCACACGATCAATATGTTCGTGTATATCGATTGTCAGAGCTACAGAACTTTGACTGCATACTTTTTGGGACATCATCTGTCTTAGAACTGGTGCAGTATAATCATTTCAAAATGTGAATAACAAATTTCAGAAAAAGTCATCTTACATCGAGTGACACTTAAATACATCTCCACTGAAATATCAGAAACACATATCTGATCTAGACCCTCTTCTTCCGAGCGGAAGACATGGCGGTGGATGGCGGCACGGAGCATGAGCAGAGACCGCGCAAAATTGCAGTTACAGCAAACGCGACGAATGGAAGGTACATCTGAAGCAGCTTCGGTGTTGCCCTTCCTGAGCCCAATATCTCACCCAGTATCGCGGACTGAAACAATTGCAGTCACTATTAGAAACAAATCGAGATAATAAGGTTAAATATGCTTGTATTCATTTTCCAAGTATGGTAGGCAACCCGGTCAAGGTAGGTCGAAATTGTTTCTAATAGTGACCTAATAGGCAACCCGGTCAAGGTAGGTCGAAATTAAAGTTTCTCAGTTCGAACTGGTTGCTTATCTATTTTGGATCAAAATCTATAGTCGCATCTGATAAGGTCATTCAGAGTTTCAGACTAAACAAATAGACAATAACAAGCATTTAGAAATAGCTCTATGCAATGCAAATCGAAATGAATAAGCAAGAACTAGACCCATCAACGAGACCTGTTCATTTGATTCGTCCCAACATTCTTAACTTGGCATCGGCCCGGGAGCCACGCACCGATGGATCCATGGAGTCGGCCCCTGCGTCTCGCAGATCCGAAGCAGAGGCCGCCGCATTTGATCCCAGACCAACACGTTCTCAAATCATGGGGAAAACAGGGAGAGCGCGAGAGATCGAGCGAGTATTACCATGGAGGTGAGGGTGGTGACGCCGGCCATGAGGGAAGTGGTGGCGGCCCAGCGGCGTTTGGCGAGGATGCCGTAGAGGGTGGCGACGGCGAGTGGCCAGAGGAAGGCGAGCTCGAGCCAGAAGAGGCCCCGGAGGAAGGCCGGCGGCTGGGCCATGAGGTAGTCGTCGAACTCGGCGGCGTACCACCGTTTGAGGTCCCGCAGCGGCGCCGGGAAGAGTGTGTGCGGGAGGACGGACTGGCCGTCGATCAGCGGGCCGCCACCACGATGGTGAGGGAGAACAGGACGACCACCGCGTCCAACACGGCCGAGACGACGCCCATTGCTGCGTGCTTGGTCGTGGGTGTGATGGGAGTACTGGGCTACTCTAGGAAGGGATCTCGCGCAGAGTTTACATCATTTTCTAGACGGGGAGTCTGACAAAATGCTTTTTTTTTTTTTGCCGCTTGCAACTTATAGGGCTCCTTTGGTTCATAGAGTACATAGGATAGAAAAAAGTGTATAAATATAAATCTTATTATAAGATTTGGATGGCATGTCAGTTGAATCATACACGAAGAGAATTTTTTTTTGTGGTGAACGAATTTTTCATGAGGTTAGACAAATTATATAGGATCTTATAAACCAAACTCGAAGGATTTACATATGATTTCAATGCTAAACAAATCTTTAAAAAACTCTATGAATCAAATGAGCTCTTAATAATTTGTAATATTTTTGTTATTAATGAAAGAATTTACCAAGTATTTTATCTTGAAAACCAAAAGGCTCGAGCAACGTTGAATGGGGGAAGAGGGGATGCCACTCACCCGAGTCACCGACAAGATGTTGACGACTTAATGAGTTCCTGTCGCACCATGACAAAATTTTAGCATACATCATGATGAATTTTACCCCTGGCAGCTCTCAACTCTCAAATGACCAAAGTGGTTATATTCTAACGGTGGGGAAATGACAGAATAGAAAAACTAGTTGTTAGACTGAAAGGAAACAGTTACGCTGTATTTTCTTTTTACAGTGAGCTCGAATGCTCAATCTGAAAACCTGGCCTTTTTATCGTAATGCCAGGCTACATGATCCTTCTCATGACTTATCCAAACTTTTCCCCTCTCTCTCCCGACACAGCCGCTTGAGAGTCTCTCGTGTTCGCCGCCGCCCGGGTCGTCCCCGGATCTGCTCCAGCGGCGCTGCCGGCCAGAGTAGAGATGGGAGAAGTGCTCGTGGCACCTCTGTAGATAGTAGATCTAGGGTTTGTTTTCTTGTAGCTTTGTCCCTCGTGGCGTTTTGGCGTATGCCGTCTTCCTCTTCTAGGCGCCTGGTCGGGTCGCCTCCGAGCGGCGACCACGGCCTGGAGAAGCTCCTATCTGTCGTCCTTCCATGGTGGCGGGCATGGTGGGGGAGGAATTCCGAAGGCGTGTCCTTGAATAAGCTCGAAGAGACCTCCGTCTTGAGATGTGGTGATGTGGATCTCCCTCTGGCCGGCCGTGGAGGCAAGGAGAGGGAGTGGTGTCGTCACTTCATCGTCAGATTTGGAGGTTCTGGTGCGGGGTTCGTGTTGCAGAAGTTCTGGAACCTCTTCTGCTGCATGGTGGAGAAGATGAAGCAGGTTGCCAAGCTCCAGAGGATGGAGGAGGCGGACTGCATCGTCATTTCTGCGACCTCTTCAATAAAAAGGTTCGTAAATCGCGAACACAGTGGTGGTGGCATGGATTTGGGAGGATTCTTTCCTACTCGTCTTGGTGGCGAGGGAAGAGAAGTACATCCAATTCGTGTTTGCTTGCGGCTGGGTTTGCACCAGGGGAGGAGTTTCTGCTTCTCTCGGGAGATTCCCAACACCGGCGAAGGAGTCGTCGGTGTACTCTATGGTCGAATGGCGACCTCTCCCTCCTCTTGCGTCGGGGACGGTTTTCTCCGGCCGACGCCGAATGGTCTTCATCAACCTCCAGGCCTTGTTGCCGATGCGGAGGCCCTTGCTAGCAACGCAGTGTGCTCCCCCTTCATCGCCCCAAGTGGTTTTGTCCCCGGCGACGATGAAGGTGACTGCGCGGCGGCGTCAATTTGCGGCGGAAAAGGAGCAGGCCTTGATTGTATTTCTTATTTTCATCTTGAGGTCCTATGTGCAAAATGTAGGGACTTGTTTGTAATTTCTGTTTCTCTTGAGTCCCTTAATGTAAAATGTAACTCTGCCGCTGAGGATTAATGAAAACTCCAGGCCCTTCGGGGCCATTCCCTGTTCAAAAAAAAAGAATGCTCGATCCTTCCGATATGCTGACCAGTCCGCTGCCTCCAAACGGCAAACGGTGCAGATCCGTCTCGACCCTTCTGCCGCATTCCCCGCCCATCAGCCGCGGCCCCGTCCCCGCCGCCGCTGCAGTATAAAGACAAGCTACCCGTCCCCCTCCCTGTCCTTGCCACGACACGAAACACTTGCCTGACTGCGAGCGAGCACACTTGAAGCGTCTGACCGTACACCCACGCGCCGACGAGGCTCCGGCTCGGGATCGATAGAGATGCTCGCGGTGTTCGGCAGGGAGGTGGCGCCGAGCCCCGAGGGGCTGCAGCAGCCGGGCGAGGCCGGGGGCGGCGCGGAGCGGCTTGCCGACCGGTTCCGTGAGGCGCGCCCCGGCGCGGTCACCGTCAGCTTCGGCGGCGCCGCGGCCATGGCGTACTCGTCCCACGGCCAGAGCCCCTTCCTCCCCAGGTGACGGAATTCTCCTTTTGCAAACATCTTATATATGATCGGTCATAAGTGTCAGCTATCACTAGTTTGTTGATAACAACTGTTGCACCCTGCACTGCACCAGCACCATACAAAGAGGGCTCTCCCCTGAATCCTGCTAAGTTACCACTGTCACTAAGTTGTACCATGGGCATGTTTGTTGTAATCTGAGGTATCTGGCTGTGTATGTTCTTCAACTAAATCGCATATGTCTGTCTGTAGGCTGTTTGGTGTCGTCGACGACATATTCTGCCTGTTCCAAGGCACGATCGAGAACATGGCTGTGCTGAAGCAGCAGTACGGGCTGAGCAAAGGCGCGACCGAAGTCAACCTCGTCATCGAGGCTTACAAAACCCTGAGGGACAGGGGACCTTACCCTGCAGACAAGGTCGTCAGAGATTTCAGTGGGAAATTTGCGTTTGCGCTGTTTGATCGCTCCACCAGTTCGGTTTTCATAGCTGCTGTAAGTTACTCTCTAAAAAAATAGCTGCTGTAAGTGAACATTACTACTACATAGATTTCCAATCTGCTGTTATGTCTCTACTCAGTTCAGTTCTATAGTAAACTTTGTTGACACGGTTACACGAACTAGGACCCGAATAATCAACTTATAAGATTGTACTAATTGAGTGGTTACTTTGATTAATCATCTCATTTGTCGCAGTACAACGTGCGTTTCTTTTCAAAGATTATATACCGTTACTATCTGCCGATTCAGTGATAATCTCAATTCAGAGTTACCTGCCTGTAGTGGTTCAGTAGTTGTATCAAATGTCTGTCCCACTTTGGCTCATATATATTTGGATTAAGTATAGTTTTCACCCCCAAATCTAGCACACTGGACACAATTCACCCTGAACAAGAAATTGGGATAGGGTTGGAAGTATCCCAATTTCTTGTTCAGGTGAATTGTGTCCAGTGTGCTAGATTTGGGAGTGAAAACTATACTTAATCCTATATATTTATTGAATTTTTGAGGGCTTTGTAGCAAACAGTACTCATAAAAATGTTCAATCTTATCTTGTGTTTGCCTCCCCGGCCCAAAATGCCTTCAGATAACAGATGATGTTAGTTCATACTCCATTGTTCTGTAAGATCGTCACGACGCTACCGATTCCCTCTGCTATATCTGAATTAAATCCTCGTTGTGCATGGCTAGCATTTGACATCAATGCGACAGACAAAATTATGCCGTGTTCATCAGTTGGTCCTTAACTGCATCTTCTTATAGGATGCTGATGGTGCCGTTCCATTTTACTGGGGAGTTGACTCCGATGATCATCTTATCGTCTCGGATGATGCTGAAATTGTGAGGAATGCTTGTGGAAAATCTTTTGCACCATTCCCCAAAGGTATGAACAGATCATAATCAACCAGCCAAAGTCATCAGAAGTATTATGATAACTGTTTCTCGCCCTCTGATCACCTGCACTCAATCGTTTTGTTATCAGGTTTCTTCTTCACAACGTCCGGGGGACTGCAGAGCTACGAGCATCCCCTGAACGAGGTCAAGCCGGTGCCGAGGGTTGACAGCAAGGGGGAGGTATGCGGCACGACGTACGCCGTCGATGAGCAGGCCAAGAAGGATGTTGCCAGCATTCCTAGAACTGGCAGTGCTGCAGATTGGTCTTCACAATACTAAATCTGTAGCCACTGTCGGTATGTCATAGATCCCTTATGCAACTACTGAACTACATGGTTATAATTGGGCTTAGTGGGATGCCTATGCGCAGGTGTGGCCTTTGCCACAATGTGTTGTCTACAGGATCAGCCTTGTGCCTGTCATATACGACTACTGCTATATGTATGCAATATCTTGAGCAACAGTTCTTTGTACAAAGTACGTATTGAAGAAAGGTTTAGCATCAGGGGTTGTACATGCATCCAAAATAAAGTGGCAGAAAGCCTGCACATATATGTGAATGTATATGTTCTGTACAGTGCATGAGCCAATGATGATATATCACATTATCTAACTTGGTGTTTTTCTGCTCCCTCGGCAAGTCCATCTACCATATGTGCATATGCAATGGTGTCTTGTACTAACACTTGACATGCTGCTTGAATATACATCTGTATAGATACACTATTAGCATTCTAACTGAATGATACACTGGCGTATTTGTCTTGTCTATCACCTCTTTCCCTTGGAAAAGTAAATACAGGCAGGCAGGGGCATACTACTGTGCTGTGCTGACACAGTGTTAGATGCAACCGACTGTCAGGCATTCGCTGTAGATGCTGCATACATTCCCCCTGATGTCACTAATAATTTGCAAAGTCTGTGCTGTTGACATACGAGTGGCTGGAGTGGATGGATCCCATGATGCAGGGAACATATCTACTTGGTCACATTTGCTTACTGTTCTTCCTGGCAAAATGCACAGTACGGCATGGTCGATGGAGAGCGTGTATAATTGCAGGAGCCGATCTGATGCTCCTATTCAGACGCCGGGAGATTTGAACACATATTTAATATAGACACACTGAGAAAGATCATAAAAAATCATTATTCAAAAAGAAGCTAATCAACAAAAACGGGGACAAGAGGCTATTTTGTGTGGCAGCTTACGTACATGTCGTACGGTACAGTTCAGCGACCATAAGTAAACTTGGATATGTTTGTAGGAACACAAACTAATTAAAATCTATAAAGAAAATGTTTGATGTAGAAACAAAACAGTAAATTTTTGCTCATATCCTTGGAAGATATATTGGGTCTGAAATTAATCTTAACAAAAGTGAAGTAGATGTTATGGGGGCATCTACTGAACATCAGTGTGGTGTTGCTAATCTCCATTTTCTATGTTTTTCCTATTCCACAAATGAAAGAAGGAAATCCTTTGGATTAAAGTAATGACACCTCCAAAATTCCTATGGATTGCATTCATACACTCCAATTCCATAGAAAGTTCAACATCCACTCTAATCTCTTTTTACACTCATGCGCGTAGGATCGAGACAATTTTCCAGTGTTTCCATCCAAATGACCATTATCGCGGGTTTTCTCTATTTTGTAATCCTATGTTTTGCATCTGCAATCCTATCAAATTCCTATGTTCTTATAATTCTTGTGATTCGTAATCCCGTGATCCAAAGAAGCCCTAACGTCGGCTCCATATCTTATATCTATGGCATGACCGGAAGTGGATCTCCTGAGGTAACCAAACCTGACTTTGACTTTGAATCCCTCACCCCATGGGCCGAAAAAAGTCATGGAACGGTAGGGTTAGGTACATGAGAGAATCTCTCTCTCCGTAACCATAGGATCATCGTGATAGCCAACCAGCTCCACCACCCCCCCCCCCCCCCCCCCCCCCCCCCCCCACCACCCCACCCACACACACACACACAAACCGGATTGACGGATGTTCCAACTCGATTATTTATGCCCATGAGTTTTTCCGCTTAGTTGGCGCTCTTCAATACTCTTACTGGGAAGTGCTTTGCTTGGAAATTCAAGATATCCATTCTATGAAGACATAATTGTATGTTCCCACGAGCCCTCCCTTACATACTCGGCCAAGTCCTCTACAAGGAAATTTCGCAGAGGGCATCATTTGCCCACTTCCAGGATTTTTTTTGAAATATCTTTAAATTACTTTAATTGTTTTGAAAGATCCACTTGTAGGACACTTAGAGTACACTTTATTTGTTGATAAAAAAACCTTCAGCTTCTCACAGAAGGCTATCTTAAAATTTTGGTTAGGCTTGCAAACAATTGTACTACCTCATAAATTTGTTTAGACTTTCAAACTAAACGAATTTAGGAGATGTGCTTCACGAAAAAGCTGGGTGAGGGCGGCTTTCTGGAGAAGAACGAGGCCTACATTTCAAATTCACACGCACGAAGAATGATACAGAAGTGTTTAGTGGCATAATAACTGGAAAGTGGTTTTGCCTCCCGAGTCCAGTGCTCTCTCTAAATAAAAATAATAAAAAATCATATTCATGAGTTTCAAACATCTGTTTTTTATGTACCCAATAGTGTATCCCATAAACGGGCAAAATATCAATTTGAAATGCTTTATATTATGGGCTACACAAAACTAACAAAATCTAATAAAATCTAGAGATCTGAAAATACGCATACTCTGAGCCACTCGTTTTTTTTCTTAATTTTTGTGTAGCTGAGAATACAAAGTATTTGAAGTTGATATTTTGAATGTTTGTGAGATATACCATTGGCTAGATCCAGATTGTTGTTTAGAATTTTTGAAACATATAAATATGATTATTTTAATTTTAGGGAGCGCTGTAACTCTGAGAGACAAAAATCTTGGGGTTTGATTTTAATTTGATCATATTTATTAAGATTACTCTACTATTTCTCTTAACAAAACATCAAAGTATGAAAGTTTGCAGAATTTACGTATATGTATCCTCTAATTAACACATATTTTTTCAATTTTTTTGTGGTTTTTCTATTTATACGTATTTATAATCAATACGAACCCAACACCGAAAAGGAATACCGGCAAAAATTACAGGCGGACAGACAGAGCCGATATAAACAAACAAAACCTGATTGAACATGGGCGGTACGGCCTCCTGCATCAGGAAGCGGTAAAACCAAGGAAGGCGATCGATCGACGGAGCTGGAAGCATGTGACTGATCGCTCTGACGCGTAACATTTACGTTCAAGTCTGACCAGAGAAATGGACAAGTTATTGACAGCAAACTGGTCACTGACGAGACAAGTTATTGCGCCGGCCCGACGCATGCATACAGCTGTTTACATTCAGTCCTTGTCTTGCTCGTCCGTACGTCCACGCACAGGTAAAACAAGGTACCGGTCCGGGTCATCAGGATGATTCAAATAGGACGACGCATCGAGTCTGCGCGTCTCCGTTCCTGTCCGCGGGGTCAAAAATACGGCCCAACGGGCGACGTGGTCCGTTTTTTTGTCCGCCGCGACCCATTCTTGGCCTAAATTTGGGCCACCGATGCGTCGGGCGCGGACGCGAGCGGAGCGCTAGCGTGTCCTGCCCTAGTCCGCCCCTGGCCCGCACGTCATACCATTCCCCACCCCAATCTCTTCCGCCTCTCTCGCCCCTCCCGCCGCCACCATGACATGGGACAAGGACCAACTCTGGGAGGTGATGACAGCTTGTGTGATCATGCACAACATGATCGTGGAGGACGAACGCGACGAGGGTATGCATGATCAGACTTGGCAGTTTCAGGGTCGGTTGGTTGAGCCCAGGGACCGTCCACATTTGATCAGTTTCTCGACTTCCACCGTGACATTCGTGAGAAGGTGTCTCATAACCAGCTCCAAAATGATTTGGTGGAGCATGTCTGGCAGCACTACGTAACCAGTAGTTCCATATGATGAACTATTGGTCTTATTTTTATTTGGTTTGTAAGACTATGCATGAAACAATTTGTTATTTGTGAAACAATTTGTATTATTTGCTGAATTATTTAGATTGTAATAACTATGTGATGAACCATTTGGATTGTATTATTTGGATTGTATAATTTATTTTGTTTCCTATATACTTGTTTTGTATGGATTGATAAAAATGATCAAAAACCGTGGCCGGGCGGACTCGATGCGTCGGCCCACCCCCCCTATATATGAATGAAAATGGCCCATATATGGCCTGTTTAACTAAAAAAAACATGCGGGCGGACTCGATGCGTCGTCCCGTTGGGGGCACTGGCCAGAAAGGGCGGACATGGGTCGGACGCGCGTCCGTTCCCCGACCCAAACGGACAAAACGCGGACCAAACGCGCGTCCGTTTGGGTCGCCCCGTTGGAGTCATCCTCATCTTGCCTATTGTTTTTTCAGAATGGCAGAGTTTGTTTTTACAGTAGAGAATTGCAGAGGTTTAGGTTTTATCCGGATGGAAAAGTTTCATTAGGGATTAAGGTTCGGTTGTTATAAGGGTATTTTGGATTGTACTCCCTCCGTTCCAAAATACTTGTCTTCCATTTGTCCAAATTTAGATGTACCTATACACAAAAACATGTCTAGGTACATCCGAATTTGGACAAATGGAAGACAAGTATTTTAGAACGGAGGGAGTAGTAATCATAGGATTTTTTTTCCTATAGAGGTCTTTTGGATCAATATTCCTATACCTTTCATTTCATAGGAAACTCAACATGAGCTTCAAACTCATTTTATTTTTCCTTTCAGAAGTCCAGTACGCATACACTCCTCTAATTTCTATATATGCACCAATCCAAAAACACATCTCAAGAAAATCCCATGTTTTCACATCACGTAGAAGTTCAGCATGCTTGACATCTCAATTATGTGTATTTTTTCTATTTCTACGTTTCAAAATTTCTACAATCCAAATAGGCCGTAAACTTAGTTGGGATAGCCAATGCGTAATCCTACCACATGTGCTCAAGTCATTTGGGTGCGCATGTAATATCCTCTTAATTACATTTGTGTACACTGATGACGGAAACTCAACTGCAGCCAACCACCATGAAGCCTAAATTAAAAAAACAAATATACAATTATATACGTACGGATGTCTACCATGTATGTATGAATTTTAATTAAATTGTGTTTTCATCTTTGACGTACACAAAAGACAAATATGAAGATCAAAATCGAAAGTTTAAATGCCTACTTTGAGTCACATTTTTATGAGTTTTGTGTAGCAGAAAATATAATATAATTTTTAACAAAACTTTACATCTTCATCAAAACATATATATATGTATCTGTACGAAAATATATTTAAACTTTTAAATATTATTTTCGGTTTTCTGTAAATGTCGAGCCCACTAGAGTTCAAGGTCCATATCTTTACATCTTCACAGATCTGAATATGCTTTGGTAGTTCATGTAGTTAAGAATATACTTTTGAAACACAGGGAGTGCATGATTACACACATTAATCGTATTTATAATCTTGAATAGACATAGGACCATATTCAACCCTAAACTTGCCACCATTGATTTTAATTCCATACTTTAACCCTCTGCACACATATTGCGCGATTCACTGACATCACGGTGGTGCAAATCCTTTCATGGTAGAGTTTGCTGCAAGAACGGCAATTTGACCTTATCGTACAGATTTTCGAAGTCAACTTTGGAAATAACCACATCAAGCTTTCTACTAGTTCGATGTAGGCATCAAATTTTCTTTAATAATCTCCTAAAATCAATGATAAAACTATAGGAAACTCATATGGTGTTGGGGATTTCTTAGGACGACAATATATCTCTTTTCCACATAAAAAGTGTGTACAATGTACTTAAAGGTTGCCATTGTCCAGTTCTACTAGAGCATCCTTGATGTCTGGACTAACTTTTGACGGTATATTAATTGAAGAATCAGCAAGCACTTAGTATTAGCTATAGTATTACTCATTATGAAAACAAAATGGTGCAATATATTTGTTGGCCCCCTCTATGTCAATTGTATTTATGATGTTAACAATTGGAACTCATTTGAATACAGGGTTCGGGACCAGGTCCAAAAAATTCAAGGTTTAAAACAAACTTTATTCAACATGAGTGATGCAAATATATATGGTATTTACAGCATGTTACAAAGCCACAAATGTAGCATCTGGGCTGTGGTTGGCCTGTCCCCAGTTCATAGTACTCTGAAACTATACAGAACCGTCCCCTTCCCCGGACTTAACTACTTCAGTGCATGCAAACAGCCTCTTGGATTGCAGGAACAGACAGCTCAATTAACATGTATAGTGCAATTTGCACGGATACAGGCAAACGGCAGAGAAACCATACGTAAGAGTTTATGACGGGAGAAAATGAGAGGGGAATTACACTTGTTTGGCGACAGCGCCAAACTGATAAAATACAATAGCTAGTTCAGTACAAATGTTCAGCGCTTATAGATAACACGCCACGTGATCACTCCACTTTTTTGTACGTTGTTCCTAATATTGTGTTGCTGATCTACAATTTGTATATACGTGTACAAGCGGAATTAAAAGCCCAATGCTTTACAAGTAGTTTATTTAATTATGTGACAGCAAATTGATGCCATTGATTGGCATTCAGAAGTATTTCCTTATTGTTAGTGTTACATGTCATTCAAATCACATTAATGAAATTAGCAATTGTTGGTCAAAACATGTCCTGACCAATCAAAAAACGATCTGAACATGCAATTTCAGGTATCATCTAGAACAAGATATTTTTTACCAACTTTGGTAAAACATTTCAACACATGTTCCACCATGCAATTATGGAAATTGGAAAGCATTGCCAATATGCAACTACAAACATAAGCAGGGATATACCAAAACAAACATAGTAATTTCCTTAAAAGCTATTGTAACAAAAAAGGGCCAGTAAATAAAAACCACTGATGACAAACACATATAGGGTGTTTATCATTTGGCGATTCCTGAACTGTCCATTTCAGGGCTGATCTAGAAAAAAAATAGTATCCACGATGCGACTAAAAATGCCAATTCAGGTAACCGTTATTCCATTTCCTAAAAAAACAACAAAATAGTTCTACAACTGACCATGATGATATACTTTTCATGTGTCTAGCCAACAAAATAGAAAAAAAAAGTATCCACAATGTGATATACTTTACAATTGTCAAACATATATAGGGTGTTTATCATTTTGTGATTCCTGGACTGTCGCTTTCACCACTGACCTAGATAAAGAAAATATCCACAATGTGATTTAAAAAATGTCAATTCAGGTAACCAGTTATTCCATTTCCTGAACAAACAACAAAATAGTCGTTTAACTGACCATGATGTTATACTTTTCATATGTCTAGCCATCATATCACAAGCAGCAGCATAAACTACCAGCATATGTTTCAGAGCATAGTAGAGCACACGGCAGATATGGCCTAATCGCTACCCCAGGGCTCGGCAGCCGAAGGAACACCGGGACGTACTTCTAAAACTTACTGATACAATAAGCTAAGTAGTAAACCATAATCGGTGTTTACACCCAGAACAATAATGCCTGTGTGAAATGGACACAGTAAACACACTAGAGTAGATCACTACGGCAACACCGTTGTAAGAGCCAACTGTGGACGCAGTAAACACACACTAGATTAGATCACTACTAGCTAGCGCTACACAAACTACTGACGAAGAATCAAACAGCTACCTACATCTCTGGCAAGTAACATTACTAGTAACATGTTATCCACCACACAAAAAGGCGAAACCATGAAAGGCCCAAACAGCTACCTACATCTCTGGCAAATTGACAAGTCAATTAATCTATGATCTACACTAGCTGAGTTAATCTATTACTTCAATTTTTCATATGTATAGCAATCTTAAGGCCTTAAAAAATCGGAGGAAGGGATTTATAGTAGACCTACCTTTGCACATACTGTAGAATCGGTCACCAGAAGATATAGTAGCAGTGTGCCCAACGGCGGGAAGAAGTGAGGCTGCCGCAGCATGACCTAGCAAGGCGTGACCACAAGAGCTCGAATCGACGAGCTTCCTTGATCGATCACTCGGAGCTAGATCATGCTGGCAGCTTCACTCGTTCCCTTGGGCAGCCCGTCAATCGACCTCATCAAGATCAAGATCGCATAAAATACAAGGAGTATGCGTGCAAAGATATCACAGTGAAGAGAAATCCTAGACATAAGGCAAAAGAACATTTGGGGGAGGAAGGAGGGAGAAGCCATAGGTGGACCATCAGAATCAGAAGAATTAGATGTGGAGAAGAAGCCAGCAGCTGCTACGAGGTGTGTTGCAAGAGCTCGAGAAAGATGAGAGGACGCAACAACGGTGTGGCATCTAGGGGTGACCGGGTGAGTAATCATCATCGATCAAGAACATAGCAGAAGAAGGGATGAGATGGATGGAGGCGACGAGCAAGATTTTATAGAAGGGGGGCTTGTGTTGTGTGTTTGAGTGTGTATGGTGGGGGAGATGAGATCCAGATTCCACAGAGTAAACAATACTGCAACTCTCATCAGCTGTTCAGAATAGTGGTTGAATGGGCAGTAAAGTAGAGAGAGATTAGAGGGATGGCAGTAGAGGCCAAGGGAGCTAGTGATGTAGGGGGAGAGGCCTAGAGGGACTAGGGTTCTAGAGTAGCCAAGGGACCTAGACAGCCACCGCTGCGAGAGATGTCAGGAGGGGGTGAGTGCAGAAGGGGGCAGGAAAAAGAGGAGGGTGAAAGATTTCGGTCGCGTCGCGTCGCGTCGATCTGATGCATGATGGATGGACAGGGTTCAGGAGTTGATGCAGGAAGAAGAGCAAGACAAATCCAGGCCCTGCTTATAGATTTGTTTAATTTAGGTCTCTTTAGATCGCAGAGTTAAAAAACACAGGAATATGAAAAACATAGAAATTTCACAGATTTGTAAGTGCAAAACAGAGGATTGTAAAACACAGAAAAGCTGCAGAAATTGTCGTTTAGAAAAACGTACTAAAAACACAGAAAAGTGTCTCGATCCTACGCACTTAAGTCTAAAAACGTGGTTGGAGTGGATGTTCAAATTCCTATGGAATTGAGACATAGGAATCCAATCCATAGGATTTTGTAGCACCGCTCCTTTAAACCAAAGGCAATTCATAGGAAAATTCCTAAGGATTTCCTACAATCCAAAGAGGTCTTACTCCTATCTTTTTTTCGAAAAGTGGTGCACTCGTCCTCATTCGTTTTATAGGAAAGGAGGAAAAAACCCTGTAAAAATTAATGCATATAACCATATATTATTACCAATTATCATCCAAGTGAAGTCTAAACAAGAGCATATGCAGTGTCATTTCCAAGCCAAGTGTCCTCTCGAAAGCAAGTCAAAGACATTCCAAAGAAACATTAGTCATAGAATCGTTTACAACATCCAAGGATCTTTTGTTTAAGAGTTCTTCCTTAACCCTCACGAGACATTCCTATTTCATCTCTCACCCTCAGTTGATGCATACATCCTCTAAAAAAATGTGCATACATTTATTGCAAATCTTATCATTCCAAGTATTACATCTCAAGGATCACAATGTGTTGAAACAAAAAAAATCATCCAAAAGATGTATGGGTGGATTGTAAGATCTTGATTTCAAAGGAAAAAGTGCGGGAATTTTACAATCCACATGTACATCTTTTTTCATATTCCTATGCACGAATAACAAGAGCGATGTCTTCAGCGTCATAATATTATCCTAGTTATACTTTTGTTTCGCATGATTTAACTTTCATTTGACAATGGTTATTAGGATTCTTACGTATTTCCTATTCCTATGAACCAAACACCCAAATTTATGAAATTCATGTGTTTTCAGTCATCTGTTTTTCCATGCATATATGTTCTCTTCATGCGTTTTTCCTTTTCCTATGTTTTTGAAATCATGCAAACAAATCAAGATCTTAAAATATACTAGCACATGTGCATTATGCAACCTTTAGTGAACCACCTTCCACCGAAACGGAAGATATTCTATGTGACCGTCACCAGAGGGAGAATATTTGACCCAGGGTGAATCCAATGTGCCAACATATGGATAATAACCTACAAGAAGGCAAAATCTCTTTCTCTTTGAACACAATATTGTTTCGATAGTTTCAAACCGACCAACATAAAGCTAGAACTCCTACCAAAATTCTAGGCTTAGTGTTTTATTGATCTCTTTTAACCAATTCCCAAACATATTTATGATGTTGGTTGGTGGAGGTAAATTATAAGGAATATGCATAGTAGGCCATACAAGAAACCTAAAAGCAGACAAGATGAATAAACATTGCATAGCTACAAATAACATATCCTTAGAAACTAAAATTTTCATGTTTAGGAATCACATAAAAATCTTAACTTCACATGAATTCTCTAGCTTTCATAGTTACTTTCGAAGGAATCTAGTATGAAAATTCACAATATCTTTATACATTTTTTCACCGAGAAAGCACCTAAGGGTAGTGAGCTTCCAATAGAAGCTATTCATCTCATCAACTAGCTGAACCATCATCAAACGCTGGCGTAAATGCAATCATATCTTCAACTTATTTACAGTTAGGGCTCTCCTAAAACAATGTTAAATGGCACTTCCGTAAGAACATCATCAATGAAAGCATCTTTCTATCAACAATACTCCCTCTGTTCGGGATTGTAGGGTTGGAGGGCCAAATTGGCAGGACCAAAAGAGAACTTAATTTCCGTATTTAATTCCCTTGTAATTAATTTTGCTAATGGGATTAATTTCTAACCAGCTGTAAGTTAGAAACCGCATGCATGCATAGCCGGTTAGAGCAGATATAATAATGTCCAGTCGGCAGACTATAATGATTTAAATAATATATATGGTTACATGGAGTAAAGAGAATATGAGAGTGAAAAGAAGCAAGCTCTCATGCAAGAGCCAACTGCAACACGTTCTCCTAAGCACTTTCTGAGAGTGGAGGTGGGCCAACTATTAATAAAATAGTCCATATTTATAGCTAACTATTATACTTGTTGGCTATTAGGTTGGCTATAGATGACATGGCGGTATCTTATAGCCAACACCCGCCTATACTATTGTATTTGCTCTTAGCAAATAGAGAATTATATGCTGCGGTTACCAAGGAGGGAATTAATGGAAAACGAGTGAAAACCTGGCTGTGCACGCTAATTTTTAGAAAATTAAAGCCTCCAACCTTACATTTCTGAAATATCTGAAAAATACTCACCCCTACATTTCTGAACGGAGGGAGTATTATATAAGGAATGATATTGTTGGGAGAGGGGGTGCCTCACGTAGCCAAGCATCTTTCCAAACACGAGTACTTGGTCCATACAAAATAAATTTATTTTAGCTCTCATAAGACCTTTCCAGAAGGGGGAGACAGACGGCTTGGCTTTAACTTAAGAAAAAGTTTTTGTAGAGTGGTACTTATTTTGTAGCAAGTCTTACCACACTCGCTCTTCATATAGTTATTTAAAAAGCCACGTTCTGAGTAAACAATTTTTTTTATATCGAGCACTTCTATGCCCAAACCTCCCTCATCCTTAGGTCGATCTATGTGCTATATTCTGTTTCAATAACCAATATTTGTGTTTATGCTCATCACTTTGCCAAGCATAATCTAGATATGTAAAAGTTAAGTCATTTACATACCCTTTGGGTATTTCTAGGAAAGACATCATGAACATCGGCATGGTAGTCAAAGCGGAATTATTATGGACAACTCGATCTTCGGAGGAGAGAAATCTGCCTTGCCAACATCCTAACTTCCTCCCGAATGGGTCTTCTACTGTCTTCCATTTTACAAAGTTTTCTATATTGAATGGGTACACAAAGGTACCTAAAATGCAACGAAACAGACTCACGCCCAACATGTAGTTTGTACTGGTTTTGTTCATTGTTTGCCTTTACCAAATAGAAAACTTTGCTCT
Organism: Poa pratensis; assembly: GCA_947311845.1. NCBI lineage: Eukaryota > Viridiplantae > Streptophyta > Magnoliopsida > Poales > Poaceae > Poa > Poa pratensis. The sequence continues at coordinate 16,450,793 of CAMZMU010000040.1, read as the reverse complement.
TATGAAAGTTAATCTTGAGGCCAGACAGTTGCTCGAATGTTAACGGTTTTATCTAAGTCGTGCTACGTGAAAAGAACCGTGATCATCCGCATATTGTAGAATTGATACTCCGCCCTCAGCTAAATGACTGATTAAGACCATCCACACTTGGTTGTCCTCCTTTGCCCTAGGAATGAGAATTGCCAACATATGTGTAAAAATATTGAAAAGCAACGAGGACAATCATGCTACTAAAAAGCAACTATATGCATTGTAAAGATAGTAGCATATCTACTACTCCCTCCGTACGGAAAAGGATGTCTTTGATTTGTCTAATTTTAGATATATCTAGACATGTATTAGTGTGTACATACATCTAAATTTAGACAAAGTCAAGACATCCTTTTCCGAACGGAGAGAGTATATCAAAATCCCCGATACTTACTATGTGATACTTTGTACTGAGAGTGGCTGTAGAATGATGAATTCTTAGTGGAAGGTTTGGGTTGATAACATGTTCTCAACGCATAGAAATGTCGTCGTAGACACGTCTAGTCAGCATGTGTTTAGTGAAACTTTTTTCGGATGACTACAAGGAAGTCATGGGATGTACACCACCCAACATGCGCGCACACACACACACTCACATGTATGTGCTCGAATCACATGATGGAATGACTAAATCAGAAGATAAATCTAAAAAAAAACCTTTTTCGATGCAAGAAGAAATTCAAAGAGCAGCCGTACTAGATTATTCTCACGGCCAACAAAAAGAAACTGGTTCCTTCAGAGCTTTGGTTGCAAAGCTTCACTTAGCTCAAACCTGTTTTAGTTGGTTAGTTTCTATTTATATTTCTTGACCTAAATGCATTTACCCAAAAATAAAAAATTAATACACAGAAGAGTATTGTTGTTTTCTAAATAAAAAATCTTACCATTCAATGGCGTGTCATGTGCAGGCAAAATATCAGGACAAGATTTATATACCACATAAATGGTGTTATACTCTCATATTACTCGGGAAGTTCTTTTCCTTGTGAGGTTGTGCAAACAAATTTTTTTTTAGAAACTGTGGGGCAAAAACTTTGCCCCTTATATTAATTAAGAGAGAGTTGAGACAACAAATTTAGAACAACCGACAATAAGATACAACCGGACTACTCTCCCGGTAAAATTTCTCCTAAACGCTTAGCGCCCGCAAGGACCCAAATCTTCGCCTCGTTCTTGATCTTTGCGAGGATGGCTTGAGAGGAAGTGTGCTTGTTCCGGAAAACCCTCGCATTCCTCTCATTCCAAATCTCCGAAGAGGTTAAAAGGACAAGGGAGGCCATCGCCTTGCGTTTAGCGACCCCGACGCCGGACATTTGTTGCCACCAATCCTTGAGAGAGCGTCGGCCAAAGCGATTGGTCAAGAGGGACACCTAGCCAATCCTTCAAGAGGGACCAAACTCTAGTGGTGAAGCGGCAATGAAGAAGAAGGTGGTCGGCCGTCTCGGGTGTCGCCTTGCAAAGAGGACAAAGGCCACAATTTTGCCAACCTCTACGTCAAGAACTTGGCTAGGAGGCTCCACAAAAGCAAACAAAATTTAGATGTTGAAACGTTTAACTTGTACAGTACTGTAGTTGCCAACTAGCCAACTAAAAATTCTTGAGTGATTTGGTGTGCAGGCACAGGTGGTTAGTAACGGCATCTTCAGTTTTACCTGTAACTTTCATGCCAGAATAGTAGTTGTGCTGTTATAAAGCGATCAAAGAAACCGGAGGAATGTAGATTGAGATACAGCGGTTCCAACAGTTCTCTACTGTACCTCTGGTGCTCTGGTACTGTTTGAGCTTGACCTTATTGCTACATATGTGGCTATTTCCTATTGAGAGGGAGAGAGAGACACTGGCCTGATGGTTTACACATTAGCTTTAATGACATTGGTAACACTTATTATTTTATAATAAATAGTATTCATGCCAACGCCGACCTAAAAAAGTTTGTCTATTATGTATATCAAGAAATAGACCTAATAGGAGTACGGTGTTTCGTAGCCCCGGGCTACATGTAGCTCTTTTTTATTTTTTTGAACATTCGAAATACAAATTTTGAAGTGTCAAAAAAATCTGAAAATATATGTGCATGTAGACACGAATATATTTTACAAGTGTGCAGAATCTTAATTGGAAATACCTTGTATTCTACGCTCAAGTGTGTGAACAGTACATACCAAATCTTGTCAGAATTTCTCTTTTTTATATAGCCCAAAATATAAAGAATTTCTGATTGAAACTTTGCACAATTGTAGGATACGGTATAAGCTACATTCAGATTTATTCTAAGAAATTTTTGAAACTTTTAAACATTGTTTTGAAGATTATAAAATATAGGGCTACATGTAGCAACAAGAATGCCTTTTTCACCTAATATGGTTTTTCAGGGCACATGCCAACATGAGAGTCTTTAGGCATAATTGGGAGATAAGGGCAACTCCAATGGGCCGACGTAAACATATACCCACAAGAAGAACAATGTGTGTTAATGTGAAGAAGGAAAGGAGACGTACCAACGCTGCCACTAATTGGCCGGGCAACGACATGATCATAGGAACCACAAAACTTGCTAACCTCCACTTGGATCAACCCTCGCCGTTTTTTGATTGAAACTTTTGTCCGGTCACCCACGATTTGATAAGTCCGGAAGAATCTTCTTTTCATTGTAGTGTGTATGGAACCTCAACCAATAAGCGCTCCCTTTTTGCTCGGCCCAGACGACGAAATCCGTTCCAACCTCAATCCATGACTCGCAAATCAGCTCGTCCTCCTTATGAGTAAATGTTGCGCCCCTTTGGCTAATCTTTCTCTTTTATAACCGGGCTTGGGTACCGAGCTCATCGAAAACCAATGGCTCGGGTTTGATGTGGATCACATCCGGGCCGGTCTCCAGAACTTCATCGTCATGGCCATAATCGTCCTGGCCGTATTTCGCCTGGTCATTCTCCCTGATCATGCCCTGGAGGATCCCCTCCCCCTCCGCCTGCTCGTAGTACACATTCTCGTCCGGCGCCGGGCCTAGCATATCGCCGAACAGGCTGCGAACCTAGGTGACAGGCGGGACACGCGCGGCGTTCGTCTGCGGCGCGGGTGATTAGCCAGCCACAAGTGCGGCGTTGAGATCAAGGGGAGGAAACATGGGGCGTTCGGCGTTGAATCGCCGACTTCCAATGAGAATAGCGGCCACACACTTGCGGGAAGGTAGCCGTACGCAAACGGTGGCAGTGGGGATGGCGTCGTCGACATGGAGCCCTTAGACTTGGGCGATCAGGACGCCGCAGTTGGGGCCACGGCTGCGGGCGGTGCATGCCATGCCTAGCATGAGGAGGGTGGCTTGCGCCACTCTCGCAACGATGGCCTCGCTGTCATCGGCCCTCACCCTCTTCTTTTGCGCGCCCCGCTTCATCGTCTCGTTGGCCCTCTGTGCGGGGGTGAGCTCTTTCTTTGGGTTCTTGGCAGGGTCGGCCGCGGCCTGGTCGGCCGCATATCCAGCGAGGTCGGTGGCCATGACTAGGGCAAGAGTTGGAGCTTTGTTTGGGAAAGAAAAGGCCGGAGTGGGAATAGTGTGCCGTTGTGCCGCTTGTGGGCGGGACAGAGGTGGACAAAGGGAGGACAAAGCTGCAATCCACGCATGTTTGGAGCCGATGAAAATCTTGCCCAAATTTTGGTCGAGAATGGGCCGCCGCGAACAGAAAAACAGACAGCGGTCCGTTTGTGTCGCGCGGATAGATACAGACGTGGGCGGACTAAATTGGTCGCCCCGTTGGCGTTGCCCTAATAGTAAGTAAAACTAACCACTTTTGTACACATTGCACTCTCTTTCTATTTAATTATAAAATAGTACATTTTCATTTTAAAATCGTTAATTATAAACAATATATTTTCATTAAATATATATATCTTTTATCATAACCACCATTATCATTTTGCAACTTTGATCACCTACTTTTTGTGGAGGAACTTGTTACATATTTAAGAACATTCAAGGAGGATGTGTCAAGCGCAGTACGTCGATGGTGTTATTATGCATAATAAAAATACAATATTTAAAATTTATTTAGATGTGTTTTTTACGGTTTTTTGTAAATTTGTAATCTTTGTGAATCCAACACTGAGGACCTCTTGAATTGGTTGAAGAAATTCTCTAGGAATTATGTATGATATATTTCATAGAATTTCTTGTAGAGTTGGTTTTATTTGTAAAACCATTTATATCACATATGCATTTCAAATGATTTTCTTATTGAGACCAGGTCATTTGTTTTTGGCTTTGTTCATATGAAAACTATCCCGTGCACCCAAATGCCTTTTTTTTACGGGAAGAATATTGTGTTTTCCGTGTGTCTCCACCAAACAACGTTCAGTAGATATCCAGTACCATATGGGCGACGTCTTAATTCTATATATCTTCCTATTTTCACGTTTTAGAATCCTGCGAACAAGAGGCTCAATTTGTGATTAATTTGCACATTTATTCTTATCGTATTATTTTCTTTTGTTTTTCATGTTGGAGTCCTGAAAGTCAAAGATGCTTCACGCTTGCTGTGGATATATACACAAGTCAGAAGATAGTTAAAAGTATCACAATTCTTGTTCACGATGTGACAACACTTTGTCTTGTCAGCTATAGCTTATGGCCTAGCTAGGAATCTATAGCCCGAAGTCCATTCCTTGACAACGATGCAGGGGCAGACCAGATCGTGTGATGTGAAATGAGAGGGCGACGGAGGTCAAGGCCAAGTGATTGACTGTACCTTGGCTCAGCCGAAGTTCTGGCCCAGGGCCTATTTCAAAGAACTTTGTTTTCTCTACGGAGAGGATGGCACGAAAGTCACGCATGCAAGCAAAGCCAACCTTTTTCTAGATCTCATACAGGTTTTGTGTAATCAAATGTTCAATTGCTTTCGAACTACTGCATGGCACACTTTGGTCCATGCTCTTAACAAATCGCTTTTCTTTCGTAGTCATCAAAATGGAGGCGTTTGCTATGGACAATCGCATGGCATAACAAAGGAGTGCTTTCCATCGAAAATACTTGGAGAACCTGGGTATCATATACCCTGATATGCGAAAATAATTAAAAAAATTCAAAAAAGTTTAAAAAGTTTCGAAACTGACATGCGGGCAAACATTATCAAGTATTGTACCCGTACAAAAAGTTTTGTCAAAAATAACTTCACCCTAGTAAAAGATTTGGCTAAAGTAGCGCTAGGCACACGCTATATTTGTCAGAAATTTCACTTTTTTGTCCAGAAGTCAACGCGAGTTATTTACTATCCAAAAATTTTACACGAGTAAAACACTTGGTAATCTGTGAGTGTAAAAAATTTCAGAATTTTTAGACAATATTTTCATTTTCTAAATATTATTCCCGCATATCAGGGTGCGTTGCACCCGAGAGGCAAAAGTCCGGGTCATGCTTTCCATGGCATAACAAGGACTGTAGGAGTACACTAGACACACTTAGGTGATTCCATATAAATTAGTTTCAAATGCGCCTTGTAATTCTGCATGGAGCGAATATACTGTATTGGCCACATGGAGCAGGTTAGCCTAACTACTATATACTGTAGTGATTAAAAATGCATGCATGAACATATACTCCCTCCCGTCCAGAAAAAATGTCGCAAGTATAGCTATAGAATTGTACTAGGCAAGTTCATTTTCCACGACACTTTTAGTGGATTGGAGGGAGTAGTAGAAACCTTTGCTTTGTAGGAATTTCACTTTTGGAGGATTCTACTAATTAATTTGAAAGTTTTCCTATATGAATTGTTTCTTTTGTAGAACCTACTTCACATGCAATTCCAAAGATATTTTTTAGACCAACCAAATAGGAAACTCATTTCATTCTTTGAGAATTATGGAATCCTTTCGAATTTTTTCTCCATATTTGCATGGTGCAATAGACACAACTTCGATTACAAAATCCATGCATTTCTAATTTATGTAGATTCGATATGCAATGTAATATGAATAACGTGTTTTCCTGTTATTGTGGTTTTAGAATCCTGGTAACAAAAAACGCCGCGGATGTAGAATCCTCGAGACCGTTCATTGAAGTTTTAGTAGACAGAATGTAAACATTTACATTCGCATGATTGAGCCTCAAATTGTGATAGCTTGCTCCAGTGCTGACAGACTCTTGGGTTCAAATACTTCTTTCGTGATTACAATCCTGATACATTTTGGCGATGATATATATGAATATTGCAACATTTCAGTGAGGTGAAACGTACTTTCTGGGGGATCTGCATTTTCACCACAATCTATTTCATATATTTTTTTATTGTAATCTAATTCTTACAATCATATTTGTTATTTCTTTTGAAGAATTTCCCAGGAGGATCATAGAGAAAAACAATCCTATAAATCAAACACTTTCAGTTCTTTGTTATGCATACACATTTCTATCCTAATCATGTTGAGGTTATAGAATCATGTAAATTAAACATTCCATGACAAGATATCAAGGATTGCTAGTCAAACTGAATCTGCTTACAATTGGTGAATGCTTTGTAGATGTACTCATATAAATGTACCATGACAAAGAAAACAGGCATTGAATTGCATAAAATTATATCTTTCCTAGTAGGTGGCAGTGGTACATTGGCACTAACGACATGCTCTTATGAGGAGCCCAGCTAACTAATGCGAAATATTTAACGCCAAAACAAAGACAAAGATCTGACACAGTCCATCCAGTTGTGCAAATTAGCAATGTATGGTGAGAGGTTTTGTTGTATCTCTGCGGTTGCTATATTTGTTTCCATGCATCAAAGAGAGCAACTAGCACTCTAGCAGGCGTGCAGAAGAACCAAGAGTTAGCGTGCGGCCTCCGACCTTTTTGACAGGTAGCCCTCCTCTCCTCTCATCTTCTTCCTTGAGAGTCCACCGTCCCACTCCAGATCCGGCCGCTCTCGCCGTCGGCGACCTTGCCGGCTGGTGCAGAGATGACCTAGGGTGCCGGCCCGCTCTGTATAGAAGTAGGTTTAGGTTTTCTTTGCTTTTTCTGTGGTTTTCCCTTGTGGGGTTTGGCTTTATGCTGTCTGTCTCCCCCTGAAAACCAGAAGCTCTGGCGTCCGGGCGCGGCGCTGGGCTTTCCGTCGCTTTGCCCTCCGTCAATCCCCCATGGTGGGGGATGGCTGGTGATGGCAGATCGATGGAGGTCTTCTTCAATAAGCGCTGGTGTTTCCCAACTGCTTACGGTCGTGGCGATGCGGAGCTTCCTCTGGCCGGCCATGGAGGCGAGGAGAGGAAGTGGTGTTGTTGCTTCTGCCGCTTTTGCAGAGGTGGAGCTGAGAGGTTCATGTCGCGGGGGATTCCTGGCCATTCCCGGTGTACGGCGGAGGAGATGAAGCAGTATGGCTTGCTCCAGTGGATGGAGGCGACGAACTGCATCACCAACTCGGCAACCTCTTCAATAAGGTCTGTTAATCGCGACTTTAGTGGTGGTGGCGTGATTTTGGGTATTATCCCTGCTACTCGTCTTGGTGACGAGAACAAGGAGAATCCCCGAATATGCGCTTTTCTACTGCTGGATTTGCACCAGGGGAGGAGTTCTACTTCTCCGGGGAGCTTCCTCACGTTGGCGTTTCTATCGTCGTCGTTCAAGATGGTCGAAAGGCGACCGCCCCCACCTTCGTCGTCGGCAACGGCTTTTTCCGGCCAGCGATTCAAGGATTCATTCAACCTCCTGGCTGTCATGCCATTTTGGAGGCCCTTCAGCTTCGGTGTAGTTGGCTCCCACCTCTTCGTCCCAAGTGGTTTCGTCCACGGCGACGCTGAGGTTGACTCCATCGAGCTTTGTTCTTGTCGCACTGGAGAAGGAGCTGGACCCAATTGCGTTCCTCATTTTCTTTCTAGGGTCTTTTATGCAAATTGTAAGGGCTTAGTTTCAATTTCTATCTTTCTTCAAGCCTTATCTGTAAGTTGTACCAGTGTTGACTTAATGAATCTCTAGGTCCTTCGGGACCAACCCCTGTTAAAAAAAAAATAGCAGGCGTGCAGCAAATTTTGTTGTAGCAACCTCAACCTAGACGTACGCAGCTGACATGCACACAGACTAGTCGATCTACAGAGCCAGGGAGATGGACGCAGCCATGCTGCTAGCTTGATTAGGCATATCACATGCACTTTGAATCTGCTTTCTCTGATCTGAGATTTAAAACTTGCATGCCTGCCTGTCTGTGGTCCAAACAAGTACTAATACTGTCCACAAGCAGTACAAGCTATGGAGTAGTTAGCACATTTCGTTCTTTTACTATTATTATAGAGTACGACTAGTTGGTAATCTTTTTGAAAGTTTTGATTGAAAATATGAGAGATTCAAAATGAGGACAGTGAAAGCAAAGCAATGTGGCCAAGACAAAGTCGTTTCTACAAGAAAAAAAACCTAGCCGCCACCAGTCTACACCATCTTTGATCGACGAGTCTCTGTTTGTTGTTATGCTTGTCGCTCCGGTGGGGGGAGGGGGTGAGACCTGAGAACCGCGCTACACGTTGTAGTTAGGCCTCTAAATTTAGAGTTTAGTCAACCGACAGAGGCGTTATGGTGGCTATGGCGGCGCTTTGCGGAACAATAATAAGATTGCGTAGTCTACTCGTCCACCTCGTCAGCATGATCTCACCGGGCGAGGAATTGCCCGTTCGTGCTCCATTTGAGTGGTGGATCTTGTTTTGTCTATATACGTTATGAGTCTGGTGTTAGGAGATTCAGATCGATTCAGTGATTCAACGAAACCGACTTCGACTCTAGGGAACTAATCCACGTGTATTAAGACTTCCTGACTCATCAACAAAGTCGGGCTAGCTCGGGTATTGTAGCGGCGACAATATTGTATCGATGGCTCGCTTGTTGAGTTGTGATCCAAATTTATATGAAGACTATGCAAATAAAAGGATATTTCTATCGGAGCGGAGACCCGCCGCCAAGCCTAGATTACCACCTCTTTATAAACATATCGTAAGCCGCCGCATGAGATAAGTTCATTGGTGTAAATCCCAATGTTTGTAACCTTTCGTTATATAGTGAAATTTCGTTGACTGGAATCCGTAGTTTTTTCCTTCCTTTTTGGATGGTTTTTCACATCAAAATCTTGTACAGTGTGTTGTTTTCAGGATTCTTCGCTGATTATTGCCTATCGTTTGTGAGATGCTCACAGGTCGGTGTTGTTTTATTGGGTTTCACCTCTATATATACCTCTTGTAAGCCGCCGATTTGGGATACGCCACATGTTGTAGATCTCCGGCGTTTGTAACCTCATCCAATTATAGTGGAGATTTGCATTTTTCTCTTCCTGTTTATAAGTGTTTTCCACATTAAAATCTCGTGTACCCGTGTGTTGATCTTGTTTTTGTTCATCGTTTTATTGCCTATGGTAACAGTCGGATGGTACAAAAGTTTTGATGTAATTTTGATATGAGGTGGAGGTGCCGGCGGCGGTGTGTTTGGTGTCGATCTTCTCTCCCTCTGGCGCTGGTGCTTCCCAGAGCTCTGGCGCGCGAGGATCGACTTCCCCGAGCTCTGCGGTCTTCGGATGCGTCGAGTTCGTCGTTCCCCTCTCGGTGCTGGCCAGACGGCGGCGCCGGTTTGAAGTTCTGGAAGGTGGAGTTGTGTTCGACCAAGATGGCCTCGTCGGCCATGGTGCAGGGTGGAGGCGTCAAGCCGAGGAGCGTCGACTCCCTGGTCGCCATGGGGAACCTCCGAGTCCAAGCGTGCGGAGGAAAGGCGGCGGGTTTCGCCGGCGCAGCGTTCTGCTCCGTGGAGACGAAGCCAGAGTTCAGCAAGGACCTCGTTGTAATTTCTTTGTTTCGCTGGGCTTTTCTGTAAGAATCTTGGTTTAATGCAATTTGATCCTTCTTCGCAAAAAAAAACTTTGGTAGACTGGTAGTAGATCTGCGTCGAAGAAAAAAATCAAAGCAACGTGGAGAGGCAGCCCTGATCGATCTAGATCTCTTTACAAGCAGGTGCAGGCCTAGGAAGAGATGCATGCTTATGCTTAGCCTAGGTGCTTAGGCCAGGTACGTGGTCCTCGATCTCCTCTTGGGCAACGCGATGCCGATGCACGCGTACTTGTGCTCCTCACCTCTCACATCCAAAGCCTAAAACTCGATCGATGCAAATAAAGAGTTCTGTACTATACTGCCGGACTAGTACTGCTCAACTCGGTCCTCTGTATGAGGACTTTCGCCATCTCGTTGCCTTTGGAAACAGCAGAAATTTGATGAGGTCGAAGATGCAGCCCGTACCCACACAAGAAACCCTAACCTGTGCAACCAATCTTTAGCGTACTGTACGTACTTTTGCGTCCTTTGTTATTTGTACTCTACCAGTACAAAATACAAATCCTTGTATTACTGTACCCGTAGCTGCTCGCTGTGCCTGCATGCGTGCGGGGTGACTTTTCTTGGTGCCTTTGGGAACAGTAGAAAACGAAGTAACTTTTGATTGGAGGGGCGGTGCCGTCGCCGTGCGTACGGCATGCCGCGCAGATGCCTATGCATGGCTACATGTATATTCGCCGCCAGCGAACCAGCGGGGCGCCGGCGTGCGGTGACCCTGTGGTCGCGGCCGGCGTGCGCGGTCCCTGCGGCTACGACTAGCTATGTGGCCGGTTAATTTCGAGGCTGAGGCTAGTAGCTGCGCTTGCATGCAGCCGGTCGGCCGCGCATGCACGGCCTGGGCGGCGGGCGCAGGCGCGCGTGCGATGCGATGACTATGGATGGAGTCATTTGTACAGCGAGGGTCACGGACACGTGGAGATATAACACCATGTAAGAGCATCTCCAGTCGGACCCTCAAATCCGGACAGCGACCGGACATCTCCCAAATGTGGCCTCCTATAACCATGTCCCCCAAAGTTTGTCCCCAAACTCATGCAATGACATGCAACGTGGATCCGATACATACCGGATCCAAATTACAACACAAAATGGTCCGAATTCAACATGAAAGTAAAAAAGTTCACCTAGTTGTCCGATACATACCGGATCCAAATTACAAAGAAAATGGTCTGAATTCAAGGGATGGTTGCACCGGATCCACCTAGGTCGAGGTCACGGTCGGAGATCTTCTTCTTCATGGCCAGTATCCACCTTGCACTTGGCTCATCCAAGAGGCTAGCATCTTGGAACATGATTCTTTGTTCCTCGGTGATTCTTGCAACAAGAACTTTCTCTTGCTCCATCGCAAGGCTGGTTTCCAACTTCTTTTGCTCCAATTGGACCTTCATCCATGCCTCCCCCTTGACCACATCCAACCTCTCCCTCTCCAAGTCCATCTTCTCCTTGAGCCGGAGGCGCTCAAAGTCCATTATTTCCCTTTGCAAAGCCAAGAAGGCTTCGTACCTCTCGGCCTTCTTGTCCTCTCTTTCTTTCTCCAACTTCTTCATGGTTGCATCTTTGTTTGAGAAGATGTCCGTCCAAGTGGCGGGCATCTTCGTTGCGGCGCCGTCACGAGCCACCCTATCCTTCTCCCATCTCCTCCCCATCATCATCCTCTTCCGGCCGCTTCCAGCTTCGGACGGTCCATCTTCTCCATCAAGTGCCATGGATGAGCTTGATCCATCATTGTTCTTGAATTTCTTGGCCGGATTCTTGTGGTCATCATATTGGGAGACCCACTTCGGCTTCCCGGTCAATTCATGCCAACAATGTGCCATGGTGAACGGTTTGCCCTCCGTTTGATGGTACAAAGTGGAGGCCAAAATAGTCTAGCAAGCAAACAAGTACAAGCAATTACACAAATGGTTTGGAGAGGAGCATGACATGTGATAAAAATACTAGGTTGAATAACTTACATGAGCATCAACGTTGACACCACTTTGATTCCTATTCACCACTTGTGCATGGAAACCACAATACTTGTTCACACATTCTTGGATCGATGACCATCTATGTTGGAGAGAGCTTTCATTGCGATCGGACACAATACCATGTGGTTTGACATAGTGTTTTTGGTGATAAAAGTGGACATATATATTCTCCCACAACTTTGAACCCTTTTGCTCGGTTCCGCATATAGCATCCATGCTTGTGGCTAACCAAGCTTGGCAAAGCAAAACATCTTCAAAAGTTGAGTAAGAAACACCTCTGGGCTTGTACACTCTATTCCCACTCCCCTTCTTCTTCGTTGGACCATCCGATGGATCCTCATCACCCACACTGTAAAAAGGGGGAAGTGTGGATGCCGGCGTATCGTATCCTGTGGATACAGATTGTCCCCATTTCGGATCAAATCCATCATGAACTCGTCCTAAAAGCTAACAATTTAGCTAATGTCCTAAAATTGACCACAAACTATGCATTTGAGATAGAAATCCGTACCCCAAGGTTGAGGTCACCTCCGTCGAGCAGGTTGTGGGCATTGTTGCTGTCCGTGACGCCGGAACTTGCCCGCGTCCGCTGCAGCGGACGAGATTCGGCCACCACCTCCTCGTCCCGCGTCGGGCTGATCTGCGACAGGTACTCGTCCTCAATGCGATACGGCTCCTCCCAATTCGTGGTCGAAGACGTCGACCTCCTTGTCGGTGCAACGACGGCCGACGGAGGCGGCGTCGGAGCAGGGCGCCTGGCCCTGGGCGCGGGGGTTCTCAAATCCTCCGGCTCCTCCTGCGTCTCCGCATTCGCAATCCGATAAGCCTCCGCCGCCTTCATCTTCTTCGCCTTGTCCGCCAGCTCGCGCTCCTGCTCCCGCTGCTTGCGGCGCCGTTCCCTTCGCGCGACCGTCTCCGGCTTCAGGTCCGAGGCCGCGCCGTTCGTCTGCTCAACGGACTCGGAGGATGCGCCCTTGTCCGTCGAATCGACGACCTCCATTCGCTCCGGCTACGGATGTAGATGTGCGGGGTGGACGCGGCGGGAGGAATGAAATTGGCTGGCGGGAGTGGAGGGCGGAGGGGATAAGTGAAATTGGCCAGCGCCATTTTTTCCTTTCAAAATCCGTGGCCCCGCGTTGCCAGATCCGACGTGGCGGACGCGTCCGGGCGCGTCCGCCCCTCCCCAAACTCCCCCCACATATGGGCTGGGTTTGGGGTTTGCCGGATCGCCCGGACGTTTGGGGAATGTTTGCGGGCCGCGGTTGGGTGAGTGATTTAAGCCCAAACCACGTCCGGGCTGTCCGCCCGGACGTTTAGGGAGGGTATAGGGGACGTGGTTGGAGATGCTCTAACACCATGAAGTCGGCTCCGATCGGACGTGGCCACTGGCGACCATTGGCACTGGCCCGATCTGAGCTGGGGCAGGCCGGCGTGCCTGCGCCTGCGACGACTCCTGGAGATGGCGGCCGCGATGATGCTAGTACATTGCAGTGGGGCGACGGGACCTTGGGTCTGGTTTGCTCCTGTTGCTCTGTCCGGTCGACTACGGCCGCTCGGTGGTGGAGGTTGTTCCCTCCCACGTTGATTAGATGTTGTTGTCCCTAGTTTCGGCGATGTCGTGTGCCCCGACTTGCAGGCCACATGCCAGTGTTCACGAAGAGACGACGATGATGACTGCACGATCGTGGTGGCGTATGCTGGTGGGCGGCGAAGAGGGTGGTGGTGCTCCGTTGCGACCGGTGTGTCTGTGGGTGGGGCTTGGGAGAAATCTTTGTCGGCTCGCCCGACACCGTCGCGGGGCCGCCTTCGAGTGGCGCCATTCCTTGTTGGAGGGCGTCGGGGTAGCCTCATTTCACTTTACTCCGAGTACCGGGGGAAACCCTGGGACCTGTGCGCTGGTTCGGGCAGCGGCGCCATGTCGACGGTGATCCTCTTCGATGTGCTGCTTGGTACTAGACGCATCGGGGTGCTTGGAGTGTGGTGGGACAAAATCGGAGGGCGCTTGTGGGTCATTTTTGCTTCGTTGATTCGCCATGTCCTTCGTTTCTTTTCTTTTTCTTGGGCTTTGTGTTTGCTGTTGCTCCAGCATGTGTGGTGTTGCGTTTGTATGCATTGCTGTATGGTGGTTGTTGATTTATTTATAAAGCGGGGCGAAAGCCTATTTCGAGAATGATCACAGGTACAGCGCGCCCCCTCTCTATGGATCGGATTGCGTGGCGGTGGGATTGGAATATCCCACTACGACTATGGATCGGGGTATCCCGAACGGCATCCCACCGCATGGCGGGGCAGTGGGCTAGGCCGGGGGTAAAACATTGAGCAGGTTGCCGAGTAAAATCCGGCTATACGGTTCGGCCCAGCAAAAGGACACCCACAAGGAAAAAGTCTATATTTCACCCTGAAATGTACCAATTTGACTACATTTCACCCTGATCTTTAAAATCGGCTAATTCACACCCTGAAATGTGCAAAACCGGTCAATTCACACACCCTGGTAGTGGTTTTGCACAGATTTGAGCGGTTTTGAGGGAATTTTGGGAGGTTTTGGACGAGAATGCTTCGGTTGACATGGCAGTGACATGTCAAGTAACTAACGCCGTTACTGACAGGTGGGGCTCACCTGTCGGTCTCCTCTCGGCTCCACTACTTATTTCCCTTGCCTAAAAAAATAGTTCTGTCCGAAATTCACTCGTCACTCCTCGAGCCTTCTCGTCTCCTCAAGTTGGTCGTCTTCTCGTTCGCCGGGGGAGAAGACCGTCAATTTCGCCGGCCGACGACTCTACCGCCGCTAGCATCCGTCGCGGCCCACCGCCGCCATCCTCGGTACGTATTTTTTCTCGCACGCTCGCGTTTTGTACTTCCCCAATCCAACTCGCAGGCAGAGTAGCTAGGTTTCCTGAAGCGCGGGTGCGGCGACCGTCAATTAGGGTTTAGATCCATCGTCGTCGAGTATATCCATCGCTACTGAAGCTATTCCAGCTTCTCATTTGGATGTTTAGGTCATTTGACTCCTCCGATTTGGGTTTTCCTTCGCTAGTTTTTCCATGGCGCCGGTTGAGTACATCATCCTCGATGGAACCTCCTCCGAGGGTGAGCCGATGCCTGAGGACGATTCATCCTCCAGTGAAGACGAGCCGATTCCTGAGGACGATTCATCCTCCAGTGAAGACGAGCCGATTCCTGAGCTGATGCCTGAGGACGAAGAACACGCCAGTGAATCCAGTGAAGACGAGTCAATGTCGGAGGATGTATGCATCTGCGAGACCTGCATTTGGGAGCGTGACAACAACATGATAGTCTGAGGTGATTTTTCTGTTGTGATGTGTTCTTTTGCTGCTTCCTGTTTCTCATCATGTTGCTAATCATCTGAATTTGCTCGTCTGCAGGTCCAAACTATCCAGGAAACGACAGCTTCGACCCTCTCTGTGTGTTCCCTACTCGAGTTGCCCCGTTTCCTCAGGAATTTAAGCTTCTGAGGCACATTTGTGCTGACCAAGCACCAAAGACACCAATCTATGTGTGTTTGATGAAGGAGGCACAAGTGCTCACTAACGGCAGAGGAAAAATGGTGAGTGCATCTGTGCAACTATGCTTTCAATCTTGTGAGTTGCTGCTAGTGTAGGAGTAGTGACTGTGTTTTTCACCTAGTGTAAGAGTAGTGAAGTAGTTGCACAAAGTTACTGAAACTTGGTATGAACATGTATTTTGTTTCAAGTACAATGTTGTCATCTCTATCTGAATGTTGGTCTATCTGTCTTGCAGTATTTCAGCAAGGAGTTCACCAAGACCCATATTAGGCCCAAGATTAAAACTTCTGGAACTGATGTGATTGTCCACTACCAGAAGAACACTGAAAGAACTGCAGTTAAGATGAAGATTGGAAAGGCAACAAGCTTGCCATCATGACAAAACACTGGACATATGTTCTGAATGTTACCAAGTGGAAGCCTACTGAGGTTGTTATGTTCTAGTTTCGCAGTGTCACAAAGAAAGGAGTGCATCTCTATGTTGACAAGATCGTGGCAGGTGCATTTGGGCTTGATGAAGAGGAGCACTGGCGTACCATTGAAGACTGATGAAGTTATAGGACTTTGGACAGTTTAAACCAGGCTCTTTTGGACAGTGACAGTTGTGAGCTGGTTGCTAGCCTTCTAAGTAGTAGTAAATGGTCAGTAATGAACCTCCTAAGTAGTTGTTTATGGTCAGAATTGTGAGCCATGTGCTCTGCTTTTGTTATGTAATGAACCATATATTGGTCATGTGATGGTGTTGTTTCTGTGCTTTGCCTGTAAGGAACCAGTTGGTGCTGCTTTTGTGACATTTCCATGCTTGTTATGAACCAGTAAATGGTTTGTGTTTGTGATGAAGTTATTAAGTATGGTTGTGTTGTTAATCTGTTGTGTCTTGGTCATGCATGTGATGAAGTTATTTGTTTGACTGGATAGAAGTATAGAACACAATGTACACAATGAACACAATGAAGTTATTAAGCCAGGAGTGCTGCCCAATAATGCCACCAGTTTCAGACAACAGATAATTCAGAAGAAATATAACACATGACAAGAATTCATTCATCAGATGCTTCTCATTCACCAGAAGAATTCAACAGAAGCTAAAAGGATTACAAGAATGCAATAGAAACTAAAATTCAGCTATCACAAATTTGCTTGATTTTCCTCAGTTTCTCTTTGGATGCTTCACTAACTACCAGCAAGTCATAGAGGCTGTACTCTAACTTCTTTATTTCCTCCTTGAACTGAGCTCTTTCTTTCTTCCGTTCTTCTACTTCCTTTAGCCCACTCTGCTGAACATCCCTCATCATTTTCAGCTGCTCAAGCAACTGATCTCTTTCTTGATTCACCTCCTCCAATTCCTTTAGCTCACCCTGCTGGACATGTTTCATCAACTACAACTGCTCAAGCAGGTGAGCTCTTTCTTGCTTCACCTCCTTCAATTCATGTTGCTCACCCTGATGCATAGCTTTCATCAACTGCAACTACTCAAGCAGGTGAGCTTTTTCTTTCTTTACCTCCTGCAATTCCTGTTGCTCACCCTGATGCACAACTTTCATCATCTGCAACCGCTCAAGCAACTGAGCTCTTTCTTGCTTCATCTCCTCCAATTCATTCATCGCTTTGAACTGCTCAAGCAATTCAACATTTCTTTTCTTCACTTCTTCTAATTCTGTCTGTGCTTTCACCTTGAAACACTTGGCTTCTTCATTCACCTCATTTCTTATTTTTTGGTAAGTGTCATTCATCCACTTGTCCATATCTTCTAACAGATTGGAGTATTTTTTTCCACTTTCTTCTTCTGTTCAGCAATGGTGTGCAGCAAGGTAGCATTTTGGTGATTGTTTTCAATCAATCGATTCTCACTTCCCTCATACATAGCCCATAACCTATCTAGGGCATTTTGCAAACCTCCATGCCAGTCTGGATCAATCCAGCCTACGAACCCACAGTTTTCTTGTACCTACAAATTGAGAAATTCAGACATTCTCTAGACACAAATTCAGACAGAAATGCAGACAGTAATGCAGAGATTCAGACATAAATGCAGAGATTAGCACAAATAACTTATGTTGCTCACATTGTTGATTGGATAGAGGTAGAAACGCCTCCCTGTCATGTTTCCTTCAAAAGCAACAAAAAATTTGGGCTTCAGTTTGTGCAATCGGCAGAGGGTAGTTGCATCAGCATCAATTCCGCAAAAGATTGGGTCTTTAATTGAATCTGGTGCATGATCTCTGTACGTGATCTACAAGTACGCGAATTTGATCAGCAATTTCTGGAATCTGATGTTTGAAAGAAACCTAATCCTACTAGCGGGAGCAGAGCACTCACATCGCGGAGGTACGAAGAGCAGAGCTCTCTATGAGGAGCGGCGCGGACTAGGCGAGCGACGTCTGGCGTAGCGTCGAGCTGGAGCTTGAGCACAGTGGGTGCAAATTTTTGGTCATGGCGGCGAGTGGCGGCGGAGGAGCTTGAGCAGAAGCCGCCAATTTTCAGACAAGGTGACTGTGTGGACAAAGTTTTTCCAAAAAAAACCTGGTCGCTTTTTTTCTTCAGTTCTGTCCTTCCCTCTCATGCAGACTGGCAGGCAGTTATCACCTTTTCAGACAAAACGACGAGAGCACAAAGGCACCATCCTCTCTCCTCCATTTGTACGATTTCGTCCACCACCATCGGCCCGCACGACGCCATGGACATCGCCGCCACCGTCCACCACCACCACACCATCGCTGCCGCTGTGTCAGTCCCGATGTCGCTGTGATAGTCATGATGCTTTTTTGTGCCGTCGTTGCTTTCCTGGCCCTCGACCTCTCCGTCGTCCACCTCGACCTCTCCGCCGTCCTCTACCTCTGGTCCACCGCCTCCAACTCGCCGTCAACTGCTCCACCTCAACACCTGCTTTTCTGATCCTTCGTCTGATCAACAGAGACAAGCCCTTCGTCGACTTGTCCACCTCGACCCCTCCGTCGACCCCTCCGTCGACATCTCCGGCCCCTCCGTCCAAGACTAGCATAGATCTCAGCCTTCATCTTGTGTCCTGCCCTGCATCGCCATGGCAGATCAAGGTTAGTGTTTTCTGAAGAACAAAGTTTAGGGTTTTAGCAAGATTTTGTGTGTCTTAATGCTAGATATATGGGGTGAATTACCATGTTAGCTTCAGTTGGAAAGATAACATTCGTACATAGCATGTTTGTAAGAACAAATCTCACAACTTTATGTCTTAAATCAACACCTACGAATTATTTTTGTGTTGTGGTTCTGTCAGACAACACTGATTTTCAGATAACACAGACCTGTCACCTCATAGTGCCAATTTCGCATGTTTTAGTGTTAGTTATGCTTAATTGAAGTGCATGATGCTCAGATTCTTCTGAAATGTTGTAAATTTAAGTTGTTAAGCACTGAAAGTTTGATCCTTTTTCTGCTTAGGTTCTCCTAAAGACCCGCTGGATATCTTCACTGTCAGATTCCACAGCATGGGTTCTTTTAGGAGAGATGGTTGCCGAGTTGATTATGTGGGTGAGGACCTTGTGTATGAAGTTAGTATCTGCAGGGACGAATTGTGTTACAAGGAACTGCTGGAGTATGCAAAGGATGTTTATGATGTTGAATTGGGTAGGATGGGTAGTAATCTAACATTTAAGATGCATTGGCTTGCTCCAGGGAAGTCATTTAGTGATGGCCCCATGTTTATGGGTGATGATGATGCCATCAGGAGGATTGATATGGGCATTGCTAATGCTGAAAAGGCGGAAATATATTTAGAATCAGTGGTGAGGGATGCATCAGAGGAGGTAGAGATAGAAGAAGAAGTGCTGAGGGATGTAGCAGAGATAGAAGAAGATGAAGAGCAAATGACCTCTGAAGAAGATGCAACCACAGGAAAAAATGTTGACATCCCTGTGACTGAAACTTATTCATGCCACAGATTGAAGACCATGTTCCCATTGGTAGATGTGCACCCTGTAAGCACTGAAGAAATTGACCATTTGATCAGATATGGTTGGTCATGGTCAGTTGAAAAACCTAAGAAGTTACCAATAAGAAGAAATGTGGTTGCTGATCCAGTGCAGGAAGAGGTAGTTTCTGATGCAGGCGAACAAGGAGAAGAAAAGCAAGAAGAAGGAGTGCAACAACCAGTGCTTGATGCAGCAAAGCAAGCAGAGGCAGTGCAACATCCAGTAGTTGATGCAGGAAAGCAAGCAGAGGCAGTGCAACAGCATGTCCTTGATGCAGGGATGCAAGAAGATGCATCACCTATAGAAGAAGATGATGAAGACACTGAGTATGAGCCAATTCCTGAAAACAGCTATGGTGAGGATTCTGAGGCAGAGCAAATGAGAAAACTGTCAAGGGAAATAAGATTAAATGAGAGGAACAAAAAACTTGGAAAAGCTACACATCATATGATCAAAGGCAATGAAGTTGTAGTACATGGGTCTGGAGATGAAGGATTGCCATACTCTGAATCAGAGACTGAATATTTCGACAGTGAGATGATCAATATTCAGATACAGAAGAGAGTGATGGAGAAGGGGGAAAGATAACTATAAGGAAGAAGAGCATTTGGCCTAGATACAACAACAAGGATGAAACACAGAAATTTCAGCTAGGCATGGTATTTAGAAGCAGGGAACAGATGAAGAAGGCTCTGATCAAGTATGTCATAAAGGAGAAGCACCATTTGGCTTTCACAAAGGATGAGTATGATAAAGTCAGAGCCAAATGTACATGGGGTACTTGCCCTTGGACTCAGGGGCGAAGCCAGGAAAAAAGGTCGCCGGTGTCGACGCGAATAAGCAGGAAAAATGTGCGTCCACAGAACGTACCATAAATATATATATACATATAGCTAGCACGGCTACAGGTGCAGCTGGTACTATTTAACACCTCTATAATGTATTATTTAGCGAACTCACATAAATAAGAAACAATAATTGTCATATCATATGAAAATAAACTCAGATTACAAAAGTAATTACCTCTATTTTTTTTGCCTCTACGGTCTCTCATCATGAGAAATTGATCTATCACATCCTTACGTGGAGTCGAATATAGAAGTCTTTGCTCCAAGAAGCAAATGACGCAATGATTCATGAAATCATCACCAATGCGATTACGTAGCACTGTCTTCACTATCTTCGTTGCTGAAAAACACCTCTCAACTGATGCAATGGCCACGGGCAGAACTAACACTAGCTTCAGGAGTTCATATACCAAAGGAAATGCCATGTTCTTTTTTGTACTAACCATCAGCTTAGCAAGTTCAGAGATAGTTTTCAGATTCGCAAATCTTTCATCTGCTCGCACATTATCAATGTAAAATGTAAGCTCATTGGCAAGATCCTTCAATTGGATGGAACTGAAATCATCCGGATAGGACTTAGTCAAATCCACTAAGGTCTCAACTTTGAAAGCACCAAAGGAATCCTCGGGACTAAATGCAGCCATTTGGGTAATAAGAGTTGAGTTTATCTCAGTAAAACGATCATTGAACTCTCCAAGCTGCAAGTCAATAACAGGGTTCAAGCAATCATATTTGTAGTGCTCATAGTTAGTGCGGTTGGTCTTCATCCTTGGTTTATGCCGGTCTATATATTGTTCTTCCATATCCAATTTCGGAATATTATACTCTTCACAAAATGAGTGTGTTTTTTTCAATAAAGAGTCCCAACCATCATCTCTGATTTGCTGAAATTTTATCTTTGTCAACTTCACCTCTTACATAGCCTCCAAGATGTCCTTATCTTTCCTCTGTAATGCTAGAGATAAGGCATTTGCATGTCCTAAGATAAGCAACATCAATTGTAGATGAAACACGAAGTCAAAATCGTTGACATAATTTAAGAGACCACGAGCTTGACGTTTCTTTCCATCATTTGGTCCATCTTTTTCAACATATTTAAGGACATCAATAATATCCGGGAACAAGTTATTTATGCTCAGAAGAGTTTTATAGTGAGAACCCCAGCGAGTGTCTCCTGCTCTTTGAAGCGATTGCTCCTGATTTAATCATGTGCCAGTGCTAAGTTGTCCACATCCAATTGCTTTCTTCACTCTCTCCTGTTGCCTCTCTCTAATCATATCTTTCCGCTTACAAGAAGCTCCGGCCACATTAATAAGAAGAGATACCATGTCAAAAAAGTCGCTAACATCATCATTCTTTTTAGCTACTGCCACAATGACTAGTTGAAGCTGGTGAGCAAAGCAGTGAACATAATATGCTGAGCTATTCTCCCTCGTGATCAAAGCTCGCAAGCTATTGAACTCGCCTCACATGTTGCTTGCACCATCATAACCTTGGCCTCGAACTTTTTTAATGCTTAATCCATACTTACGAAATAGGTAATCATTATTGGATTTGAGGCATGAAGCAGATGTCTCATTCACATGAACAACACCAATAAGTCTTTCTTTGATTGCTCCAAACTTGTCGACATACCGCAAAACTACAGCCATCTGTTCTTTGTCAGAAACATCAGCAGACTCATCAACCAACAAACAGAACACACCATCGCCAATTTCATCAACAATCGATTTGACTATGATCTGCACAAAACAAAACAAAATTCAGTTTTATGTCTGGGAACTCACGCCACATGTAAATGTAAATAAGAAAAGAAAGTAAATGACAAAGTAAATAATCTATTACCTGGGCATAACATTCAGCAATGTCCCTTTGAATTTCTGGAGCTACCATCTGATTATTTTTAGGAGTATCGACCAACACAATCCTCCTTGTGTTCTCATTTTGCTCGGCCAAAAGTTGTGCCAACTCTTTAAAATTCCCTTTGTTCTTGGACTATTTTGATTCATCATGGCCACGGAATGCTAAACCTTGATGCAACAAGTATCGAACAACACTTATAGAATTATTCAAACGGATCATATACTCCTGTTGGGTGACTTTACTTTGTTTGTCGAGTGCAACAACAACTGACTGGTCATGTTTCAGCAAATCATTACACCTTTTGACATCCCTATTATGAAAGCTATTAGGAGATTTACCCACATGGTCTTTTAGTCTGTCCGACTTGTTCCAAGTACTCCAACCATCAACTACAAATGCATCATTTCCCCCTTGGCCTTCAATAGAATCTCTGAACAAGTAGCAATATAAGCAAAACGCAGCATCCTTCTTCTCACTGTACTCTATCCAGTCATACTTCTTATACCATTTAGAACTGAACCGGCGTAAGCCACCTGCTATCATCTTCTGTGGATACTTGAAACCCGGTTGTGGCCTGTACGGACCTCTCGTCAAATATTTCCGTCTCATCTCATCTTGTAGCTTCGGTCCTACATATTCCGATATTCTGCTCCTATCGACAGGGTCACAAGGAATTTCAGTTACATCTACCACTCTTGGAGTTGGAGGCACCGGCGAAGGACGCGGACGAGTAGCACGTGCAATATTTGATGGACCTTCATCATGAACAGGATCGCTAGTACTAGGTGGTGGTGATTTTCTTTTCAGATTCAAGAAACGCTCCATTAGATTTTTACTACCTGCTAAATTAGCAAGTTACCATTAATACTGAAATACATGTAAATTAATATACAGTAACAATTTGACTACATGTACTGTATCGAAATTATTTGCTGTTTACCTGACATAGCGACGTGGGAGCAATGCTGCAATGATGATTGTGCAAATACAATCCACGTACGTGATGAGTAAATGACCCACCCAAACCTTCAAACAATTTAAAAATTCAACAAATCTGAGAAACCCTAAGACAATAGGAGAATTGAGGATTTTGGGAATTAAATCTCTTGCACTAAAGGGATGAAAGGGATTAGATTTAGTCGCACTTACAGTTGGGGATTGGGATCGTAGCAGATTCCGGTCAATAGGGAGAGGAGGAGCCACGACTGGGATGGTGCGCCGGGCGACGGTTCATGGAACAGAGGCGAGGGCGTCGGGCGTTTCGATCAGGAAGACGGAGCGTTGATGCACCTAAAATGCATCTACTTTTCCAAGCACTTTGCTTCATAATTTGCTCCGGAATCTTCCCATATTTGAATAAACCTGCTGAATCTGACGCTGTTTTTAGCAAAGTCTCGTTTCTGGTTATTTTTGCAGGAAATTAAATCGGGGAAAAATACCACGTCATTTTTTATGGAAAAGGAGGACAACGTGCAAAGGATGGACACGAGGAAGCGCCGGAGGCCCAAAAGAGCGGGCCCCACGCGGCCAGATCCTTGGGCCGTGTGGGCCCACCTAACTGGAGCCTCGGGCGCCGCCTCTCCTTCGGCTTTTCGCGTACCCCCTCATATATACGAAAAAGTGGGTGCCCTGAGGAGGGGAGCTTTCGCGAAACACACCGCCGCCGCCACCACGATCTTCGTTTTCGGAGACAGATTGCTCCAGGATTTCTCCTCCGGTGGAGGGATCCGGAGACCGTCTTCACCGCCATCTTCACCGCCTTCATCTCCATCGACCATGAGCTCCCTCTCCATCACCATGTGTGAGTAGTCCGCTGTAGGCATGTGAGGTGGATGGGGATTGGATGAGATTGATCATGTAATGATACCCGTTGTTCGAGATCTTAGGGGTTTATCTTGAGGATATTTTTGTATTGTGTTGATGCACTTATGCTATACTTAATGCTTGTTACTAGGGCCCGAGTGGCATGATTTCAGTACTGAACTTATTTTGCTTCATCATATAATTGAGTTTGGTATTTATCTGCAAAGTGTATCACCTGCTATTATGTTGAACCTGCGAACCCTAAAAGTGACAGTATAGGGAAAACAAGGGGGAGATGTTTTAGTTTGAGGATTCTATGTGTTCATGAAGTGTTAATGCGTTGTTCCGGGCTATTCGAAAGGGTAGACCTTAATTACCTGTAGTTCCAAGTTGGCCCCGGTGAAATGGGCAGGTAGGACAATAGATGTTGTGCAAATTCTCTTGGTTAGTACGCACAACTAATTATGGAACACATACCTACATATATCAGAGTTAGAGATAAGTCCCATTGCTATTTATATCTTATTATATGATCAATCTTATTCATGCAACACCCCGCTATCACCTCATGCCTACGTTTTAAATCTCTGAGTTACACTTTCACTTTTCCGGTGAAAACTGGGAAACCCTTGTTCACTACTGCTGTTCTATTTGCTACTTGAATCATACTACTGCCATCACTATCACTGCTGCAAGTTTATTGATATACAGGTGTGGTTGAGAGTGACGCCTCAATTGCCAAAGTCTTATTGGTATTCTTGTGTTCCCATCGTGTCGAACTATAAATTTGGGTAATACTTCCCAACGAAGATTTCAGCGATCCCCTATACTTGTGGGCATCAAGACATTTTCTGGCGCCGTTGCCGGGGAACCTAGCTTTATTGGTAAGACAACTTGTTATCATTTATTTGCTGCATTTGCTTTTTCCTAACCATGGGAAAGGAAAAGATTACTCCGAAGGAAGTGAGGCCTTCAACTACTCGTAGAGGTACGGACTTGCTAAGTAGGCCAAACTTTTCACCTAATGTGCTTCTGCTGTTGTTCCTAAGAAAAAAGGAAAAGTTTTGAATAGTTCACCATTGTCTAAGATGTCTACTAGTACTGAAAATGATTTAATATGTGGTAGCGTAGACAATGAAGTGACACCTGAAACACCTGAAACATCTGAGATAACTGAAACACCTGAAACTCTGAATCTTCTATATTGAAAATGTTGAGTCTGAATTAGAAGATAATGAATATTGTGATGATGAACATGAAACTTCTTCTGAGGAAGAGGATGCATTTACTATGGCTTTTATGGATTCGAATTTTGATAAATTGGATAAACTTGATAGCTATAAAAATTCTCCTCTTGATGATTATTTCCCTGTTACTGAGAAAATGAATGCTCCAGCTATTAAAATTAAAGACAAAGATTATGAGTTTAGTGTTGATCCTGAAATAATTGAAAAAGCTGAGAAGTATAAGTTTTATGGGAGAGACAATGAGTTCCCTTTTGAACACATTGCTGATTTGCATGATTTATCTGTGTTATTTGGTAAAGATGAAATCCACCAACGCTATTATTTCTTAAAGTTGTTTCCTTTTACTTTGGGAGGAAATGCTAAAACTTGGTATAATCGTTTAGAACCTGGATGTATTACTAGCAAGGAGGAATGCTTGCAGGTATTTTATAATAAATATTTCCCTGCTGATAAGATTCATGGTTTAACTATTGAGATTAGCAACTTTTCACAAACAGAGAAGGAGGATTTACCCCAAGCTTGGGGGAGGTACAGTAAGATGGTTAGGAAATGTCCTACCCATGGCTTCAAGAATAATGAAATACTTGATATATTTTACAATGGACTAACTGAAAATACAAGAGGCTATCTTGATAGTATTGCAGGTAGTGTTTTCAGGGAAAGGACCGTTGATGAAGCAATTGAGTTATTGGAAACTATCTCTAGAAACTATGAAGATTGGAATATTGAAATAATAGATGACAGAGAGATATTTCCAGAGAAGAAAGGAGGTATTCTTGAATTAAACAATGAGGCAATGAAGGGAGCCTCCAAGGATATGAAAGAGAAGGGAATTAAAACCTCTCATCTTAAGGAATTATCTGAAATGGGTGTTAAACTTCCTATTGATCGACCATGTTTTCCAATCCCAGTCAATGCTATAAGCTCTTTGGAAGGTAATGAAAAGGTAACACCTCCTATTGATGTATCATATGTTAATGATTTTGCTTATCATAATAAACCTGAAGAGCATGATATTAGAATGAATATGATGGAAAACTCTCATAAAATTAAATTCCTTCGTGAAAATATAAATGCTAGTGTGGGAGAAGTTAGAAGAATTGTTAAACACTGTGAAATGATGAATAATCAAATTGAACAAATGGTTTCTCTTCAAAATCAATTGTATGAAAATCTTATTGAGAAGAAACAGGTTTGTGGGGTTAGTACTAGAGGTGGTGCAAGTACTCAGGACCCTGACTATCCTGAAAACCATCCCAAGAGAAAAGAGCAAGAGGCTCTCAAAAGGAAATCTTCTGCAGGAAAATCTCCCAATGGAAACAAAGACAATGATATTTCTATTTCTGATGCTGAGACCGAAGATGATAATGTTGAAGAAGAGGAATCATCTCCACCTGAAGAAGATCAACATGAAGTTGAAAATATTGCAGAACCTGAACCTCCTGAAAAGGAAGACCCTCAACCATCTACTGAGAAGAACAAAAAGAAGAATCATCCAAATCCACAAAAAGGTAAAGAGAGGGATCCATGGGTACAAAGACCCATACCATATCCCCAAGAGGTAATGAAATCTTTGGATGATGCTAGGTTTGAGAAATTTTTTGAGTTGATTAAAAATTTATGTTTGCAAATTCCTCTTGTTGATGCTATTAAAATTCCTCCATACTCAAAATATATGAAAGATATTGTCACTAATAAAAGGAAGATACCTAATGATGCAATTACTGCTATGCTTGCTGATTATTCATTTGAAGGAAAATTGCCTGAAAAGCGTGGAGATCCTGGTATTCCGACTATTCCTTGTCGTATTAAAGAAACTTATGTGAAATATGCACTATGTGATTTAGGAGCTGGTGTTAGTGTTATGCCTTTTTCTTTATATAAGAAACTTAACCTAAACAAATTGGTTCCAACTGAAGTTTCATTGCAAATGGCTGATAAATCAACTGCTAAACCTATAGGTATATGTGAGGATGTTCCTATCTCTATTGCTAATGTGTTAATTCCTACAGACTTTGTTATATTAGAAATGCCTGAGGATGATAATCTATCTATTATTCTTGGAAGACCCTTTTTAAACACTGCAGGAGCTGTGATAAATTGCACTGAGAGCAAAGTGACATTTAATGTAAAAGGAAATGAGCATACTATCTATTTTCCCAAGAAGAATGCTGTTACAGTGATAAACAAGAGTGTGAATTCTATTCAAAGAAATACTATTATGATTGGAAGCTTTGAAATTGCACTACCACCTCCTGAACCAAAATATGCTATCTTGATGATTGGAACTATTCCAATCAAGTATGAGGTATCTTGAAACTCTTCTTTATATCTATAAAATAAGAATCATGTATTATATCTTTTGCATATTATTAATGAGACTTGATCAACCTCATTACTAATGTGGAAATGATGAAAACTTGATTCCCATAAAAATTTGTATTGCATTTTAATTTTATTTATCTTAGAATTTTAGAGTATATGCATAATCATAATTATTTCAGAGTTCAGAAATTCCAGAATATGAAGTTTGAAAAATTCTCTTTAGAAAATTGTCTCTGAAAATTCCAGAAAAATTTGGAGGTAAGTTATTTAACCAGAGGGACCATCTGCCAGAAGTGGGACACCAGGAGGCCACCAGGGACCAAAATGGGGTGTCCCACGCGGCCAGATTCCTTGGCCGCGTGGGACCCACCAACTTTGTCCCCAGGTGGTGTTAGGTGAGTGTCCTGTGCCCATCTCCTTCCCCTCGACAGAAAACCACTTCCAGGTATTTTTCCCAAATTTTCCCGAGCTCGTTCTTCCTGCTATCCTTGGATCTCCAAGTTTAGGGCAGATTTTTCAAATCTGTTTGGTGGGATTGCTCCTTGGTATGTGACTCCTCCACCCATCCAATTATTTTTTGTTCTTGTGCCTCATGTATGAAGTATTTTGCTGCACTAGGTGTCACCTAATATGCTTGAGAAATCCATGGATTTAAGTTTTCTAGTTGATATGGATGCATGATATTGATGTGGAGACTAGTTATGGATGGCTCAATGTTGTTTTAGAGTGCTACATCTTAATTTTTGTTGAATATTATTTATGGGCAGCAAGGTACCATGATGAACAAAGGCAAGGCATTGCTTGGGATGAGCTCAAGACCGAGGAGAAGAGCATCTAAAGTCTCCCTTAATTATGATGACAACCATCTTTGGGAGGATGATGCAGTTTTTGTGGGGAGAAGCTGAAGATCCATACAACTAGATGGCAAGACCCCATGTTCTTGAGCAGTGGGGGATAAAAGAAGACTTCGACACCTTCGCCAATGCAACTGGTTTGCTTGAGTTTGCCCAAAATCCACGAGGTACATACGAGGAACTCTCGCGAGAATTCCTCTCCACATTCAGGTTTGAGGGCCCTGAGATCTACAAGCACAGTAAGAAGAGTAAGGCACCCACTCCTACCTTTGTTTGTAAATTTACTATGAGGGGGGAGCGCCTTGTTATGTCTTTGGAGGAGTTTTGCAAAGCTATTGGTGTGGAAAACAGGGGTAGTTGGGATGAAACCCGTGCTGACTCCAACCAGGAGCTTGTTGCATTTTGGCACTCTATTTCTGTTAACTCTCATGATAGATTGAATAGGGGTAAATTTACTCATATACAGCACCCAAGTTTGAGATACTTTGCGTTGTTCCTTGCAAGAGGATTTCTTGCTAGAGACAACAATTCTGCTTGCACGGGACCAATGGTTTATTTACTTAAATGTGCAAAAGAAAACACCACATGTGGTATAACTTGGGAGTCATTCTTGCTAGATCCTTGCATACGGCTGTGAGTAGAAATATTACTGATCAAACCCCTATTTATGCTGGTGCTATTGCTACTTTAGTGTATGAATACATTAAAGATGAAAGAGGTTATGGTGATAACATGGGTACTCCTGTGATAGAGTCCAATTTACTCGATTTTGCTTTGACTACCCGTATGGATATAAGTGTGATGCATGGGGATCATTATTGGTATAACTATTTGAGTACTAATGGACAAAGAGTGCCCATTAGGCTCCCCCGTGCTGACCTTTTTGACAGGAGTACCGGAAAATGGATTGTGGAAGAGATGCCGCCTCAAGAGGAGCCACAAGATCCAGGGATGCAAGGCTACCAACCTCGAGAGGAGCCCCAAGACTCAGGAATGCAAGGCTACCCATATGGTTACTTCCCTGGAGGTGGAAGTGGATACAACTACTACCCGGGATACTAGCTTGATCGCAAGCTTGGGGGAGTACCTCTCTCCCTTTCCATTCATTGTGTTATATCACTGTTATCTTGTTATGTTTTAGTTTCTTGTTCTAAAAATCACAAAAACACAAAAAGATTTCATTTGTTTCTTTTGTTTAGTTACTTCTGGACATTTACTTTATGCATCTTAAAACTAAAAAGAACAAAAACATTTTCGTTTTATTGAATCCAAAGTGAAAACGGAGGTGCAGGAATTGCTGAAATCTGCTCACTGTTCTATTTTTCATATTTTCTCTGTAACTCCGAATGAGCTAAAATTTTAACCACTACTGCAACTTTTCATAACCTACACACCCGTAAATTATGAGATTTTTCTGAGGTGTCTAGGTAGGGTAAAAACAGTACTGTATGCAGTAACATTTTATGGCAGATTTGAGTTTTTATTGCGCAGTTCAAATTGGGAGAGGAGAACAACAATGATGAGTTGATGTGCATGAAGTGGATGAAAGGTATGACACCTTTGCCGTGCTTATGTGGACTTTTTAATAACAGCAAGTGCGCACATCATAGTTTCTTTAACATCTAGGGAAGTGGTAGCAAATGTTTATCTTCTCCGTGTTCTAGTATGTTATATTATGATGCAAGTGAGATAATATGTAGCGACAACACTTGGATGTGAGTTGAGTAATTGTGGCTCTAAACAAAGGTCTACGCATCCCATTGTGCTTGCTAAACTTGCCAACCAAAGAATAAAAGAATTTTTCAAATGATAAACATGAAGTCATATGCTTGACAAGCTTAGTGGTTGGGAGTTAACTTAAATGTGCTGACACATGGAAAGCTTTCAACATTGCACTAAATTATATTTAGTTGATATCATGTACCTTTGTTTATGGATGCTTATCATGTGCGAAATAAATGTGGAAACTTAGTAAGTTTGAGGAGTAGGAATAATTGGCTAGAGAGACGCCTGGGCCGCCAACCTAAGCCATGCATCATTCATGGTGGAAATTTACAGCGTACCATAGTGAACATTCAGTGATGCACATCATAATAAAAAGCTACACAAATAGTAAATAAAAGAGTGCTGAGATTGTTCATTGTCTGTTTGTCTTGTCGTTTGGACATGGGCTTGTTCCATGTCTTGGGACAAGAGGTACCCCAGTTGACGCTCTTGATGACGCTTTTATTACTTGCAATGACTGAAAAACTCGAACTTGCCTAGTGACCAGAGTTGAGTAGCACGTGGTGTAGGTACTCGTATTCACGGGGCATGAGACTTTCAACCTCTAGTTGGTCAAGCATATGAGTCATAATAGGGAACACCAAATGGTTTGATAAAACTGAGAGCAAGGTTGTAAGCACAATGAGTTCATTAGTCAATAAAAGAAAGAATCAAAAGATCTCAAAAATCTTGTCTTGATTCAATTAAAAGCGATGCAAGAACCTTTGTTTATTTCTACAGTTGGGCAAACTCATCCAAGTATTGACACTTCATGATATTTCTCTTGCAACATGTATAAATGCTTTAACACTGATTAGATATACCTTTGCTAGCATTTTGTTATTTGTTATGGAAATTATGTTTTGAATACTTGTTGGTATTAAACGGTGTTACATATGCAATGCAAAGTTCTTGTCAAAGTCTTTTTATCGCTTCTGCACTATGTTTGAGTTGTTCGAGGACAAACAACGAGCTAAGCTTGGGGGAGTTGATGCACCTAAAATGCATCTACTTTTCCAAGCACTTTGCTTCATAATTTGCTCCGGAATCTTCCCATATTTGAATAAACCTGCTGAATCTGACGCTGTTTTTAGCAAAGTCTCGTTTCTGGTTATTTTTGCAGGAAATTAAATCGGGGAAAAATACCACGTCATTTTTTATGGAAAAGGAGGACAACGTGCAAAGGATGGACACGAGGAAGCGCCGGAGGCCCAAAAGAGGGGCCCCACGCGGCCAGATCCTTGGGCCGCGTGGGCCCACCTAACTGGAGCCTCGGGCGCCGCCTCTCCTTCGGCTTTTCGCGTACCCCCTCATATATACGAAAAAGTGGGTGCCCTAGAGGAGGGAGCTTTCGCGAAACACACCGCCGCCGCCACCACGATC
The DNA here is from genome assembly GCA_947311845.1 of Poa pratensis. NCBI lineage: Eukaryota > Viridiplantae > Streptophyta > Magnoliopsida > Poales > Poaceae > Poa > Poa pratensis. The sequence continues at coordinate 16,419,401 of CAMZMU010000040.1, read as the reverse complement.
TTCGTTTTCGGAGACAGATTGCTCCAGGATTTCTCCTCCGGTGGAGGGATCCGGAGACCGTCTTCACCGCCATCTTCACCGCCTTCATCTCCATCGACCATGAGCTCCCTCTCCATCACCATGTGTGAGTAGTCCGCTGTAGGCATGTGAGGTGGATGGGGATTGGATGAGATTGATCATGTAATGATACCCGTTGTTCGAGATCTTAGGGGTTTATCTTGAGGATATTTTTGTATTGTGTTGATGCACTTATGCTATACTTAATGCTTGTTACTAGGGCCCGAGTGGCATGATTTCAGTACTGAACTTATTTTGCTTCATCATATAATTGAGTTTGGTATTTATCTGCAAAGTGTATCACCTGCTATTATGTTGAACCTGCGAACCCTAAAAGTGACAGTATAGGGAAAACAAGGGGGAGATGTTTTAGTTTGAGGATTCTATGTGTTCATGAAGTGTTAATGCGTTGTTCCGGGCTATTCGAAAGGGTAGACCTTAATTACCTGTAGTTCCAAGTTGGCCCCGGTGAAATGGGCAGGTAGGACAATAGATGTTGTGCAAATTCTCTTGGTTAGTACGCACAACTAATTATGGAACACATACCTACATATATCAGAGTTAGAGATAAGTCCCATTGCTATTTATATCTTATTATATGATCAATCTTATTCATGCAACACCCCGCTATCACCTCATGCCTACGTTTTAAATCTCTGAGTTACACTTTCACTTTTCCGGTGAAAACTGGGAAACCCTTGTTCACTACTGCTGTTCTATTTGCTACTTGAATCATACTACTGCCATCACTATCACTGCTGCAAGTTTATTGATATACAGGTGTGGTTGAGAGTGACGCCTCAATTGCCAAAGTCTTATTGGTATTCTTGTGTTCCCATCGTGTCGAACTATAAATTTGGGTAATACTTCCCAACGAAGATTTCAGCGATCCCCTATACTTGTGGGCATCAAGCGTACAGCCACCCGTACAACTTCAGGGGAAATATTATCGAGCAGATCAATCGATCGATGCAAACGGAGCTGTGGCCTGCTAGCGCTTCTCTTCTTGGGCCTCTCAAAGTAGTACACGCTAGATTGCACCTGTTCATGCTCATGGGCTGGGGTCAAATTGATTTTTCACTGGGGTCATTTTTTCAAACTGGGCTAAATGTTCAAGGGATTGGGCCGAGGTAGTACCGTTGCTGTCCAAATGGATCCTGATCAACCAGATGACACCCATGTATTCCAAAGATTTTACATGTGCTTCTCAGCTCTTAAGAAGGGATTTCTTTCAGGATGCAGGAAAGTAATTGGTTTGGATGGTTGCTTCTTCAAAGGTGCTTGCTTTGGACAGATGTTATGTGCTCTAGGAAGGGATGCAAACAATCATATGTACCCTGTTGCATGGGCAGTAGTAGAGAAAGAGAATTATGATTCCTGGTTCTGGTTTCTTGCTTTGCTAAACAAAGACCTAAAAATTGCAGATCAAGCAGCAGGTTGGGTGTTCATCTCTGACTAGCAGAAAGGATTGATAAGTGCAATTGAGGACATAATGCCCAGGGCTGAACATAGAATGTGTGCTAGACACATATACTCAAATTAGAAGAAGAAGCATCCAAATCATGATTTGCAAAAATTGTTCTGGAGATGTGCCAAGGCACCAAACAGGGTGCTTTTCAACTACAATAGAGCAAAGCTTGTTTAGTCCACTGTTGAAGGAGCTAAAGACATGATGAACACTGATCCACAACACTGGAGCAGGGCATTCACGGAAATTGGAGCCAACTGTGACTCTGTGAACAATAACATGTGTGAGAGCTTCAATAACTATATCATAGAACCAAGATACTTGCCTGTAGTGTCTATGCTTGAATGGATAAGATGTAAGATGCTAGTGAGGGTTCAAGAAAACAGGAGAAAGGCAGTAAAATGGAAAGGGACTATCTGTCCAAACATATTAAAAAAACTAAAGATGAACATTACAAGATCTACAAACTGTGAGGTGCTTTGGAATGGCAAAGAAGGGTTTGAGATGCAAGAACACCAGAAGTATAGGTTCACTGTCAACTTGGACAAAAGAACATGTACTTGCAGATATTTCCAACTGTCTGGCCTGCCCTGCTGTCATGCAATCAGTTCAATTTATGCTTCTTCAAAGAAGATAGATGACTATATTGATGACTGTTATTCTATTAAGGTGTACAATAAGATATATGATCATTGTTTGGAGCCAATGGAAGGTGAAGAGAGCTGGCCAACAGCTAATCAACCTAGACCAAAACCCCCTGGTTTTATTAAACTACATGGAAGGCCAAAAACTGAAAGGAGAAGGGCAACAGATGAAGGACCAAAGGGCACAAAGTTGACCAGGGTTAGGCAACAAATAACTTGCAGTAACTGCAAGCGAAAGGGACACAACATAGGCAGCTGCACAAACAATCCTGTTGCTAAACACCATGGCAATGCACATATAGTCAGAGATAGGACCAGGAAAAGAAAGAAACATCAGCAGGATTTTGAGGCAGAAACTAGCAAGAGAGCTAAGGTACTGCATTCTTGAAAACTACACTGCATTCTCTACTGTTTTCTATGTTTGCACTTATCTTCTACACTTGTACCTGTCACAGGAAAATGATGCTGCTGCAAGAGATAGGAAGGGAAAGAATGTGATGGTCCATGAAGATGCAGTAGCTAAGTCATTAGGAACAAAGCCTACAGGACTAAAGATACCTGGGAGATGCTCCCAGCCAATCACCAAGCCAAGCTCCCAGGCAAGCACACATCCAAATTCCCAGCCAAGTACCAAGACAAACAGCAAGCCAAGCTCCCAGGCAAGCACACTTCCAAATCCCCAGCCAAGCACCAAGACAACCAGCAAGCCAAGCTCCCAGGCAAGAACCAAGACAAGTTCCCAGCCAAGCTCTCAGCCTAGCTCCCAAAAAAGCTCCCAGCCTGTCTCAAACCAACTGGAGAACAGGAAAATTGTGAACCTCTGTCAGCCATTTGTTACACCTAGACCCACTGCTACTTCACATCAGAAAAGCTTCACCAAATACAATCCTGAAGCTAATGGAACTGCATTTGCTGCTCCTAAGCATACCAGTTTCAATCTTGCTGCTTACAAGGCTGCAAAAGATGTTCAAATGAAGTAGTAATAGTGGACAAGTGCTTGTGTACTATAGCCTAAATTTTGTAATAGTTATTCTGGAGAACCATTGAGATATGTGAACATGGTTGATGAGTTTCCAGTGAATTGTGTACTGAAGCTGTGTTTTTTGGTCCGTGTCCATGTTATGTAATGTCTATCTTGTACTGGCCACTCAAATACATGTGTGGAACCCAAGTTAAAATGTCAGGTTTGTCTCTGAACATTGACAACCTCAACATTGTGCAATGTTTCATTCATAGTTTTTGTCAACTGATTGAGTTTAAATGAACTATCTGTGATGAACATAACTGCAATGAAGCACAAACATACAGTAAGTTGATTCATGCTATTGATTCAAACACTACTTCATTATTTCTTCCAGGTTCATTACATAAACAAAAGAACCACTACATGCTTCATTACTTCCAGGTTTAGACAAACTACATGCTTCCAACTACTACATCACCAGATACTACATGCTTCATTTGTTCTGGACAAGTAGCAGACAACCCACAACCATGAGAACAACAACAAGCTTCAGAAGAAGCACTGCTTCTGTCAATTGCTCGCCCACGGACCCAATGCTCTTCATCATCCTCTCCTCATGCCCTTGGCCCATGGCTTCAGATTCCTTCTTCTTCAGCTCCAGCTTTTCCCTCCTTTTTCCTCTGCCCATCCGAATGTTTTCGCAGCACGGTCACCTACGAGGTACTCCTCCATCAAATACATCACGTATTGGAGCTCCCAATGCCAAAAATCGCACCCCCTCTGTTGATGCATAAAGAACACACATTCAAAGCATCAAAATTCCCCACCTTTTGCACAGAAATTACCTGCCCCAACCAAAATAAAAGAGAAAAGCAGTGGATTGAGTACATACCCTATGCGTCCTGCAGCTGTAGTAGATCCACCCTTCGTGCTGGCTTGTGCCGGAGCGGTGCTGCTGCACCTCGCGGCCGCAGTCTGGGCAGGAGACCAGAGGGACGAACGGGGCCGGGCAGCGGCCTGAGGACCGGATAGAGCTCGACGAGGCCGTGGCGGTCACCGACGCAAGCTCCGACACGGAAGAGGAGGAGATCCGGCGACAGACGACGAGCGAGATGGAGAGCGCCTGGAGAGATCGAGAGAGCGAGAGGGGATTCCTGAACTAGGGCTTCGACAAAGAGAGACGACCTTGTAAGCAGCGAAGAACACACCAGGACACGCGTTTAAAAAAAATGACAGGTGGGACCCACGTTCGACCAAAATAACGGCCGTTATGTTTGTCTTAACGACGGATGCCACGTCAACGCCAAGTCAATGCCAAGTCAGCATGAAAACAACTCAAACAGTGCAAAACCAGACCAGGGTGAGAACTGACCGGTTTGTCACATTTCAGGATTGAAATTAGCCGGTTTTAGAGTTTGAGGTGGAATGTAGGCAAATCATAACATTTCATTTTTTCCCACCCACAATGAATCAGCGAAATGTCCAGAGTGACGCTACCTGGCCAAGGCCGAATGACCAGGAACGTACGGCGTCCACGGCTGGGCGTGGCCGACAGCAGCGGGACTGAAGCGAATTGCCAAACGGGTCTCCGTGGCGCGTGGCACGAGTACAGCTTCAGTAGAAGCGAACCTGATCTTGCTTTCAACAATGGAGGGGACACACGCTCGAACCGAAGCTCAAAGAAGAAGTATCTCGACTTCTATCATCTCAACACCCAGATGCATTTCGGTCTCTGTTTCTCCACGGTAATCGCTATTGCTTGTTTCGGATCGCAGGACAAACCAGTGGTTTAAGATCGCAGGTTCCGCTTTTATTTTCATCATTCGATATTTTACAGCGAGATGTTGCAAAGCACTACTACGTGATGGGCCAACAACAAACACTACACGAAATTCCTTGCAAAAAAAGAACTACACGAAGGGAGGCGGTGTCACAACCCTGATGTATCTGACATGGGAGGATCAAGAAGAACAGGGATTTGAGAGAAATTGCTGATAAAAACAAGTAAATTGCAGAACTAAGTAATAGGTAAATTGCAAGAAAAATAGGAACATGAAGATAACATTTAGGGTTTTGATTTCTTGATTCCTTTTCAACAGGATACAATGCTAGTCTTATAAAGACCTAGCCAGCCCAACATGACCACATAGATGAAATACCAATACTACCCTTACACATTGGATACTTCACTAATATCCCCATATACTACTATTATCCTCACATACTAGTCCCTGACATTCCTTCCCCCTTGAGACCATTGTCCAACAATGGATAAACAAGTTTCTTCATAAACTTTCATCTTTGCTAAGGAGGATTAAAGTTGATCAACCAAAGAGACAGTCCACTGAACTTGATATCTTGGTGCCAATAAAACTGATAGCTGAGTGCCCTGCAATACTGACAACAAGCACTAGATTGCATTGGTTGAAATATGGAGCTCCAGGATCTAGGACATAGTCTAGTGAGCATCTCCTTTTCTTGCACGACTAAACTGAGCATGAAGTATAACATTATCTTCTTGGTGGAATGGATTGATCTGTCACTGTTGTGCCTTACAACCAAGCAATAAGAATATATATTATCACTTACTGTCAAGATATACGGCTGGCTGTGCAAGGACCGTGGAACGCCAGGATCCCATTGTACACGTCTTTCTTTTTCAAGTGAGGACTTCTCGAGGGAAGAAATGCTTTTATTGGGTAATTGCTGGAGAGTAACTGTAGCAGAATCCATGCCTGATTGGAGATATGCTGAAGCTCCAGGATCCCATAAACGCCTCAGTTCTCTCTTAATATGTTCAGTACAGAGCTTGTTGCACCTTGTGACAAATGAATTGAAGACCTTTAGGACTGAATAATTGCCTGCCCTGTCATCATTTTGTTGCTGCAGCTCTAGAGTGAATTCAAGGCCATCAGTGATGTAATTCAGTCCAGGAGTTGTCTGAGGTGTATCTCCTTCGAGAATTGGGTTGAGGTCTGGATTTGGTGAAGGAGGGGTGCTGTACTCCGGCGCGCTTACTGGCGGCGGACCAGAACAAGGAGGTAATAACGGAGCTACCTGCACGGTGAGCTTTTCCATCATCTCCATCATCCGATCCATCTTGCCTTCGAGCGCAGCGAGTCGTTCATGCTGCTTTTCTCCGTTGAGCGTCAGATCCAGAACAGCGCTCGGCAAACGCTTGCCAATCTCCTCTTCCGCCTTTGCACGCTCTTCGGCGGCTTGCTTGGCGAAACTCTGTGACAGATCTATGACTGCACGAGGGAGGCGCTTGCTGATTTCTTCTTCTTCAGCAGTGCGTGCTGCTGCCACCGCCAACATCTGCGCTTCTTCTGCGGCATTGTCCGCTGCTGAATGTGGCATTGGTGGAGTTGTTGGCTCCAACAGATAATCTTCTGGTAGCGCATAGTAGCGGTGCTCCGTACCATCCGCTAGGAACACACTTTGGCTAATGAGATTGTGAAAACCATAAGACTGTGGCTCATCGTCAACATAGCGATCACAGCAATTGGTCCTTTCACCTTGTACACTAGAACTCTGAACTGGATTTGGATGCCCAAAGCAGTAGGTTTCATATCCAGAACATGGTGTTGGCATTTCATCAAGCACCTTCGGGGCAACAGAAGCAGTAGCAGTAGCTCCCAAGGATGATGAAAACGTACTCACTGTGGTAGCTGACGATGACTGTGGGCTGATGCCGCTGGCAAATTTCGTGTTGTTGATGGACGCGCCGCTGGCGTCAGTACCCTTGGCGGAGTAACCTTCCTGGAAGATCAAGTCGGGGAACACGCGGTGGGCGTCGCTGCTGCTCATCTTGATCTTGAGAGGGCAGTCATAACGCGTGGTCATGCTGCCGTCGTTGGGTATGTAGTCGATGGGCGGGCGGTCGAGAGCGCTTGTGGTATCCCTGGAGGCGGGCGAAGGGTACATGAGCGGGTCGTACCGTGCGGCCACGCTGCTGTCTTCCTCCAGCTCACTGCCCTCTTCCGTGTGCTGCTGCCTCTTGTGTCGGCCAAGGAGATTGCTCAGCAAGGAGACGTCTCCGTGGATTGTGGTGGGAGCAGGCGGTAGGTGATTTGGGTCAACGTGGGTGGGAATTTGAGTTGCCACGCATGTCGGGCAATAGCATGTGGCGGCGTACGGGAGGGTGGAGTAGCCGCCGGGGAAAAAAGGATTTTGGTAGGCGTCGATCTGTGGAGCGGCTTGGTCTGGAAGATGGTCGGGCGTGTACGCGGCGGAGGAAGATGGGTAGAAATCTCGATTGGGAGTATGGAGGGCCGGCGACCATGAGGAATCGTGGACGGGGAGGACGGAGTTGGCCGGGGCTCCTGTGTTTGGCGGCTCTAGGATGGGTGGCGCTGAGTGGTAGGCGGCGGCGGAAGGCGGGTACGAGCATGGGTAGGAGGTGGCGTATGGGGTCGGGTCTGGAGCAGGCGGTGGCCAATTTGGGGAGAAACCGGACGCGGGTGCTGGGACGGCGACGTTACATGGGTAGGTGGGGGTGTAGTTTCCACCGGGAAAGGAAGGAGGTGGGTCGTTGGCGGCGGAGGGGAAAACGGTGGTGGGAGCGTACGCGGGCGTGGTGGTGGGGATGAAGAAGGGAAGGGGCGAGGTGTAGGTCGCCATGGATGGAATCTGGAGATGATGAGGGAGGGGAGGGAGGGAGCAGGCCGGCGGATCGACCGCTCTGATACCATTTGTCACAACCCTGATGGATCTGACATGGGAGGATCAAGAAGAACAGGGATTTGAGAGGAATTGCTGATAAAAACAAGTAAATTGCAGAACTAAGTAATAGGTAAATTGCAAGAAAAATAGGAACATGAAGATAACATTTAGGGTTTTGATTTCTTGATTCCTTTTCAACAGGATACAATGCTAGTCTTATAAAGACCTAGCCAGCCCAACGTTGACCACATAGATGAAATACCAATACTACCCTTACACATTGGATACTTCACTAATATCCCCATATACTACTATTATCCTCACATACTAGTCCCTGACAGGCGGGACGTCGGACGGCTGAGGCGGCACCACCTCCGGCGGCGCGCGCGGCGGGTCGATCTCCGGCGCTGACCATGGCGGGATCTCGGTGTTGGGCGGCACGTTCGGGATCTCCGGCGTTTGCGGCGGCGGTATCGACGGCCCCGGGCCGGGAGGAGTGTCCGGCGTCGGGACGTCCACGACCGGGGGCGGCTCGAACTCCGGCGGCGTGTCGATGCTCGGCAGCTCCTCCGGCGGGCGGGACGTGCCTGGCATCTCCTCGGGCGGGCGTGCCGTGCCCGGCACCTCCTCCGGCGACGGGCCCGGGGGGAACCCCGGCGGTGTCGTGGCGCTGCACCGGACGCCGGCACGCCGAGCGGAGTACGCCGGCCGGCGCACGCTAGATCGCAGGCTACTCCCTACAGCTGCAGCGGTGCCGGTGCCGCAGCACCACGGCAACGACGCCCTCGCGAGGCTGACCGACATCGGCGCGTATCTACTTTGCGTGCTCTGAACAAGCCCAAGCTCGGAGCTTTTGGCTACAGATGGAAGCGGCAAGTGTGTGTATGGAGCGGCGCAGCGACGCACTTTAAGCGGCTTCCGAGTTGACACGTGGTTGTGTGACGGCGGAAAAGACGACGCAAGAGGCACGCGCTGGCGTTGCAGACTTGCAGTGCAAGCTCCAGCCAACTCCGATGCTGCGTCCTCGTGCACATCAGCACATGTCTGTGTCCACGAGATTAGCATCACTCGCAGAGTAAACCGGGATTCAAAAATTACGAGGGAGATTTTTACTGAGACACGATCTTCGAGTAACTCGATTAAAATCTGTGTATTCGTTTTCTTTTCCCGGGTGAGAACATGGTCAAGGTTGAGATGGAGGAAAGAAAGTCGGGGTCGCCGGCTGTGACATCGTCATGGCTCGGACAAGGAATAAAAACAGAACATAATTTTTTAAAATTTTCCGCGAAAACAAGAAATAGAATAGAAATACGGGAACCTAATTTTTGGAAAGGAAATCGATATGGCGTATTCCGATGAAACGATCACGGAAATGAAATTTCTGTTTCCGGCAATACGGATATTTCCATTTTTTTCAACGGGACTAAAATTACTAGCGGGAACATTTAGACACACAAGCCAAGATTCACATATCATCTCCCTCTCGAGTCGTTTGTAGTCGTCATTTCACTACCGCCCTAGGTTTAGAGACGGTTGTAGAAAAATTTGATGTTTCCAAAGTTGATAACTTATGCACACTATATTATTATAATAATGATATATTCCTATATTTTATTTCATCCTAGAAACTTGATAAGTCTTTTGATTTGTTTGAATTTTCCTACATCATTCAATGAGTCTTTTGGTTCTGCCAATAATCTGTGTCTTGTTCTACGTCTGCGCTGTATTCAATTTGTATTTGTTACTGACAATATTTATTTCCGTCTTTGTTTCTAAAAAGTCTGTATTCGCTCCAAACAAAATATGAGAATAAATATGACATCCACCCAATTCCGTTTGTATCCGCTCCATTTTCTTCAGTAGGTCACGGGCGATGGCATGGAGACACGAAAGAACCAAGCTGGCAGCTGTCACAGCTCGCGCTCGTCGTTGCCACGATGGCGCAGGGATTATCTTCGAGCAGTATTCCGGTCGAAAAGAGAGCACCGAGCCATCAGGCCTAGTATTTTTTTTTGACAAATGTGGCCCTTTTGAAAAACTAAACATATGTATGGCCTCTTTTCAAATTTGGCCTCTTGAGGTCGGCCAATGAGGATGAAGCCGAACTTGTGCAGTTCGGCGCCATCCAGAAAGTCCCATAATTTTCCTAAAGAATTTTTAAAACTTAAAACAGGAGGTCGACGCAAAAGAGGATGGAGCCGACATGTTAGGGGCAAAAATTGGAAATAGTTTTTGAGAGGGGTCAGAACTGAGATTAGTTTTGTTCAGAGGGCCATATTTGGCAAAAAAAAATTCTTATGGTGAAGCCCAGCGGGCCTTAGACGCTGATTTGGGCTCCCCGGCCCTACCTGGGCGCGGCCCGTCTAACTTTTGCCAAGTTGTGGGGGCGAAACGACGGCGGCGCGGAACCAGGGCGGCGGGTTCGGCGGCTATCTCCCAGCCGACGGGGTTCCGGCGACCATCGCTGCTCCGGCGGCCGCCAAGGACGTCCCACCTTCTTCCTCCTTCCAGGGTACAACAGGTCAGCACTTCAACTTCCCATGAGCACTAGATCCCCAACCCTCCTAGTACGTTTGAAGTATTCCTTGAGTTTCTAAATCACGCCTTTTTTTGCTCTAACAAGTACTGTAGATAATACGAGTCCTTACTGTCTTCTTTTGTTTGCTGATTACTGTGTTTCATATAACGTGCAAATTAACCTTGGTGAAATTGCATCGGTTAATGTTGCTCTAGTGACAGGCTCGGCAGCGTATGAATTTCCTCATTTACGATAAATGTGAACTGCATCAGACAACTTATTTCAACTAATTGGACCAGAACAAGGTCAATTTTTCCGACTAGCTGTAATTGACCATCCCAAAAGACCTTTTTTTTTGTGTTTATCAAGTTGAAGCACATGAACGTGATACATAATAAACTACGATCAAGTATTTTAAAACGCCATGATTTAAACACAAAAGGAGGTCTTTGTTTCTTCTTGGGATGAAGTCATGGTCTTTCCGATGAAGTGATTATAATGATATATATTTTACTATTGCAGTGTACTTGCTGTTGTATACATATTTTATATACGAAGTGGGCTGCGTTTGCAACCTGGTTTTGTTCCCATGGAAGATGCGACAATCTTCACTGAATGGTAAGAGCGTAACTTCAAAGAACTAATGTTGGACTGAAAATTTGGGCGAATGGTCTATGGATTTGACTTTGTGTGTAGGAATGTTGTTGGGATGAGTTTGGATAAGAGGTTTGCAATAATGAGGAGCATCGGCTTGGAGAGCACTGACAAGGATGATGTTAAGAGGATACTGGACAAGGAGGTTGCTCCTGTTTGCTATGTTTGGTGTGATCCCTCCCCTTGCGTACATATTGCCCAGGTATGGTAACAGAAGATTTACTTTATCTTCCATGAGGCTACTAAAAACTCCTCAAAAGTTAATCTAAAAAAACTCCTCAAAATATTTGGTGCCGTTTTTATAAGAAATGATATCAGAATAATTGTGTCGTAGATCTTTGTAAAAATGGTCAGTTTGTGCTATCTTACCGCTTTCTTCTCAATAGAAATGACACACATTTGGGTGCCTGTTTGAGGAAAAAAAAAGGATATCAGAGTTATTATGTTGCATAATTTGGATAATTTTACATAGTTTTGCCTACATGGCATTACATCTTGTCCTCAATTTCCTTGTTTCCCAATTTTAATTCTCAGATGTGTAAACAAATGGGTGTCAGAATAATTCAGATAAGCATAAGATATGAGTCTTACTTCTGTAATCACGTGGATTTAAGTGAATGGAGCCGAAGGTGTTCGAAGGGAACATGTGCTAGCCTGTAATTTACGTTTTGATACTAGATCTTCTCCTGTACATATGTAACTGAACTCCCCTCCTGTTTTGGGGGTCTTATTTATATAGAGGCAGTAGGAGCCTTTCCTACTGTCATAAATTTCTAAAAAAGAAGGGAACATGTGCTGTGCTAAGAGAATTACTTTGTAGAAACTTTATTTTGGGTAAGTGACTGAGGCACTAGCAACATGTTTGTCAGTGCCAAGTTTAGAGTATTGTCATTTTCCTGGGGAGAGGAGGAGGCGTTGTATTATTTGTAAATTATAGATTCTTGCCATAAGGTATATGTTAATGCAGTGCTATATAATTGTCTACCTGTCATTTATGCATAGTCCGGACTGTCGTTATACTTGATATTTCACTTCACTTGTAATAGCAGTTTTGGAGTGGAGGTGTTTACTGTTCACATGCAAATCATATTTGCGCAATGATTTACATTTATCTGTTATCGTCTTGCAGGGGATCATGATGGTGATGAATGTTAGAAAGATGGTTAAAGCTGGTTGCAGAGTTAAAATCTTGATAGCAGATTGGTTTGCTCGTATACAGAACAAATTCGATGGTGATCTAACTAAAATTCGGACTATTGGGTTTTACATGATTGAGATGTGGAAAGCACTTGGCTTGGAACTTAACGGGGTAGAGTTCATATGGTTGTCGGATGAAATAAATGGTCATTCAGATGAATACTGGGCACTTGTCATGGATATTTCCAGAAATAATACTTTGAGGACGATAATAAGGTATTCCTATGTTTACACTTTTCCAAGTTTCATTTCATTTACAAACCCTCTGAGTATTACGTTATCAGATCATTTGTTGGGAAAATTAAATTAAGTTGTTTAAGGAGCAGGTGTTGTGGAATCGTGGATCCATATTCTTAACGAAGATCTTGTTGATTCATGTGACGCCGAAGATGTGGCGGCTTCAACACTCTTTAACCCTTGCGTGCACTGTGCTGCTGTATTATTCCAAAAGGTTGGTTATAGTATACTAACATGCTCATCGTATGTTGTTAATTTCAGTAACATTTCCAATATATCAGCTTCCTTGAACTTTACTTGTCACGGTTAGGAGGCGATGTGGTAGCAACGAAATATGCTTCCAATACAAATGTAGCAAGAGGGCCATAAATTTCGAAAGTACTGTTTGCTAGATTCAGTGTAGCCTAGATGACTAGGTTAGCTAACCTTAACCTGGCTTGGTTAGCTTAACCATGATAATGTGTTCGGCCACAGACCCGATTAGCCAAAATTACTACTTGGTTAGATTAGGGTGATTAAGAATACAAAATTAGTACCAATAAATGTGCTGCCTAACCCTTCTATTAATTAAACCTAGTCTAGGATGCTTACAGGGTTCGGACTGTGTTAATTTAACCCAAGGGCGTTGAGAAGGTTAAGTATCTAACCTACCCCTTAACCACGAACAAAATGGGCCCCGAAGCTGAAATTGATTATCCTGGGTATGATATCGGAAAGCCCTTCTCGATTTCTCTTATTTGGTATACCAAGTTATGAGGCATAAAGTCTGCCAAGTTATAGTTGTTTTATGAATTGTAATCTTATATACTTATGTCTAATTGGTAATTGGAAATTGGAAAGAGACATGGGAGTAGTTAGAATATGAAAAGATAATTTGTTAAATCTTTTTTTGAAACAATAATTCGTTAAATCTTGATATGTTATGACAATGAGATACTAGATTCACTTTTAGGTGGCACCTTTGGCATGCCAGTGCTACACACCACATCACCGCAGTTACCAGACTTGCCATAGTTTGGAGTTAAAGTGCCCACTAATTAGGGATTTCATGTATCGAACAGTTATCCAGAGGATCTAAAAGACTGAAAGTTCATATTTTTTCTCCATCAAACATTCAAAATTGACCCCAAGTGTTTCAGTAAGAGTAAATGTGCTACTGGTCTTGGAACTTGGCAGACTTGTGCAAGTTGTACAGCTCATTTTATATTATATTGTTTAGGAAGCCATGTACGCCAAGGTTGCAGTGAGCTGCTTAGGTGGTAGGGTTTGCACTTGATTGTCTGACTTAAACAGCATAATGTTCCTAAATGCGGGCTTTTATTCTGCAAACACCTGCCAAGTTCGTAGAAGCTTACTGCATCACTTTTACACGTTTTATAATCATTTTATAGGCCGAAAGGGGGTTAAGCACACCTAAACTCGTAATACATTAGCTGTTATTCATTTTACTCTTATTTAAGGGATTAAGATTTTACCTTCTTGCGTAAGTTTTAGTTTTCTTATATTCCCATGCTCCGTACTGATCAGCTTTGTTTTAACAAAGTTGTCATGGATGAACCATGCATGCTTTACTTTAGAACCAAGGAAGATTTATATCGGGATCACTACCCAAATATGAAGGATGCCTTTGGTAGTGCAATGAAGGATATTTCTGATAGGCCTGTAATAAAACTTTTCTATAAATATTTCAGGCAGACATATGGCTATTGTCCATGGATCATGAAGAGGATCTTCACAACAAGCTAATTAGACAGTATTGCAAAGGCATGGAGCTGGAAAATAGACCTATTATTCTGTCCCATAGTATCCTTTTTCATCCTTTAGTTTCCGTTTGCATGTGCATCTACTAAATCTTTTTTGATGTTGAAAAAACACACATATATCCTTGACTTGGTGTACAGATAAGCTCCCCAATTTAATAGAACACCCTGAATTTGCTAAGAATGGATATCCAGCTTGGGCTATCTTCATGGAAGATCGGGAGGTACTCTTCTGTCATCCAGATGGTTCCTGTTGTGCTTATTCTAGTTTTATTTCATTCTCAAACTATTTATCCCCAAGCCTTTCAATGAATGGAATACGATATCACAAACAGTCAAAGGTCCTATCAAGTTACCTGTTTAGCTAGTACATTTGTTTCCCAAAAGAGATAGGAGTACTACAGATTTTTCTGAAGTTCGACATTATCTTCTATACCTGTAAATGTTTAGAATTGACAGTGTCACTAGAGATACATTTTAGTTATGCAACATAAATAGTTATTACTACGGTATCACAGTCACAAAATATATGGTCAAGTTTATTCTTTCAAGACCGCAGAGTGCTATTCAATAAGTCGTTTTACGTTGTAAACTTGTTTAATACGAAAAAAACAAAAGTGGAGAAACAACCATTGTAATTCCTCCCAGGCTATTTGTCAGACCGAATCAAAACTTAATTAGGATATCGAAATTTCAAAAATGAAGAACACTGTAGGTAAATTAGATTCTGAAGCTATGCTAATAGACTTTTTTTTTACTTTCCGGTCAAATTGTGTCATGTGACCCTAGAATTCACATTTTTGTCGAATAATGTATATCGGATCAAGTACGTCCGCCTTCTTTTTTAATGAAATCGCCAAAGCATTGCACATACTACCGATCCTTTTACTCTACTGAAACTGAAAAAATGGATGCTCCTACAGTTGACCCATTTCAATTGAAAAGAGGGGCTTGAATGAAATAAAGCATCCAAAATAGGAGTCTGATTTTTCCTCAAGATTATGACTATTACATTTTTGGCTTCATTTAATTAAGCCCAACATGCCAGCTAGCCCACAGGAGACTTTGTTAAGCAATTGTCGAGTCCTGAAAGTGGAGTTTGCTATACTAGAGATATGACATGCTGTACTTCATGGATCTTTCATATTTGGATGCATTTTTTGAGGCTGTTGTGAGTTCTCCATCTAAGATCTCTCTGTTTCAGGTTAATTTATGTGACAAACTAAGCAAAGCTTTCTGCCCTGCGAAAGTTGCAGAAGGCAACCCATGTCTGGAGTACATCAAATATATTGTGTTTCCGTGGTTTGGATACTTTGAGGTATTCAGGAAGGAAGAGAACGGTGGTAGCAGGTAGTATTTCTCTCTGAATAATGTTATCCGGTACTGTACGTTTACATCCTTTTGAAAGGGCACATATATACGTCATAGATGTGATGAAGTATGTGTAAGTACGAAGGACTTGGATTATTTGTCAGTATGCAGTTAGTACAAATTTGTTAGAATGAGGGGTTTGTTCTTCCTTTGACGTGGTTACAAAGTACCCCTTTTTTTAAATTATAAGATGTTGTAGCTTTGTCCTAAGTATTTTTTTTATGTTTGACCAAATTTATAGAAATACTACAATATCTACAATAGCAGATAAGTATATTATGCAACTATACTTCATGGTGGATTTAATAAAACTAATATGGTTTTGTAGATGTTGGTACCTTTCTTATAAACTTGGTCAAACTTAAGAAAGTTTGGCTTATGACAAAGCTCCAACATCTTATAATTTGAGATGGAGGTGGTGGGACTTTTACATGTTTCTTCCTGAACTAATTCATCTTTGCAAAAACTATTATACGACTGAGTCATTCTGCATTTGGTAGCCAAGCAAGAGAAACTAAACAAATAATCATCCGTGAGATAATTATGTGCCAAAAAGGTTCTGGTCAGTGGCTGGGCAGTGCAAAATGATTGCTATAATTCATCTTGATGCCACTTGTTTTATCTATGTGTAGAACGTTTCAGAACATGGAAGAGCTTCTCACTGATTATGAAAGTGGTGCTCTGCATGCTGCTGAAGTGAAGCTGGCCCTGACAGAAGCACTAAGTCAGATTCTGAAGGTAATATTTTCTTTCTACATCCATCCCTAATTTCCTCCAAGGAAGCACTAGACCTATCCTTCTAGTAGAAATAACTCGGCAAAAAATGTGAATTCTAGGGCTACATAACCCGAATTCTAGCCCTTTTTTGTTTTATCATTACAGTAAGTCGTCTAAGTAGGCACATTTGGTGAACTAATCTGATGCATTGTCAATGTTCAATTGGATCTTGTTATGTTAAGCTTCTACCAGGCAGTACAACCATCATGTTCACTAGCACATATGTACATTTCAGAACATGCTGAAGAAAACTAGGGAGCTTTTACATGTTGTCTTATGCGCGCACATAAAATTGGGTGTTAAAATGTGATCTTATGCACAATGTACATACAGGCAAAAGATAGCACCCATCTGTGCTATAAGTGCCTCTGTTTCTCTCTTCTTTGCACAGTACATATATGATTGAACACATATACTATGTGTTGTTTCAATTGGATAAATAGTTTTATCAAATGGTCGTAGATAGGAGGTTCGTAGGATATATTTTTCATGTTATGTGCACTGGTATTTTGCAACCTTTTTTGCTTTGAACAAATTTTCTGATTGTACCAATTTTTGTTGTTTGAAGCCTATACACGAGCACTTCGCAAACAACTGTGAAGCGAAAAATCTGCAGGAGGCTATGTGGGTACGTCACTAACTATATCCTCAATTTGTACAAAGTTGGACACGGTTTTATATTGATTAGTGTTCTTAGGCCTTGAAAATATCAACTTGAATTAACGACTTGGCAGTTGGCTCCCTACATTTTGTATTCGATCATATTCCACATTTTCTTTAGCTCTTACAGGAACCGATTTAGAATGTCCTAAACTGTTGAGATTTCGGGATCCCTTTTATCCTTTGCTGCGTCGACATTGCTATATTTCTTACAATTGTTTTAAAACTTCCCCTACAGAGTATCTCACGCAACTAGGGAACTGAGCCCGGAAGGCCGTTTTCTTTGGTAACTAGATTGGAAGAAGGAATGAAGTAGATGGGCACCGAAACTTGAGTGTAGCGCACCCCCAGCTCGGTAACGCTGGATCGTTTAGGTCTGGATCAAATGTAATTCAATACAAAAGTATTCGGTAAATCTTCTAAAGATATCAGTGCAAATTAATTTTTGTTTGTTCGCCAAACTTAGTTCCAAAATATACATTCGCACAGGCACCACAAATACCAAATGAAGGCAAAGACATACTATCTCCTTTTCAAAATGCATGTTTAGACAAGTCTTCGACCAACAATCCCTCTACTGATAGAGATGACACTAAGAAGATAATCCATGACATACCATGTTTTTTTTTCATGTCAAGATGACATGGATGCGTTAAACAAATGCAGCCTTGTCAACCATGTTATATTCCCTTGATATTTAAGGGGTTGCAACTGCTCCACGGGAGGAAGCCACACACAACTCCCCCGTCGCCATCGTCGCTTCACAAACTTTCAGGGTGTAGCCATCTAATACCAGCTCGTCAAAGGCATCCCGGACTTCATACGGTTTATATAATGCCGCCATGGCCATACACACACTTTCCCTTGTGAAGTCACCTCGGCATTGGAAACTTTGCCATGTTTGTTAAAGAAGCGGAGTAGCTGAGAGCTATCCACGCCCGGAGGCAAGTTCAGCACGTTGAAACTGATAAAAGGCTCATTGCAGTGTTTTGGTTTCTCCATGCGGAAGATGCTAATTTTCAGAGTTGGATCAGCAGTCTTTAGTGACTCCAACCTTTCTTGAATTACCTATCCAGAAAACAGGCTAGGTTATATATCAATTTGTGACGATACTAAAAATGCATAATCACCAATGGGTAAAAAGTTTGTATCATCATGTTCCAAGTATAAGCCGCGAGTAGTGAAATTCTAGCCTGTGTTTGAAAATTTAGAATTCGACTTCAGTGAGTAATACCTGGATCGGAGCAATGACAGGCTGGGGCATGAGCCACATGAACGATTCGTTTTCGCGGTGATCGACCAGTTCTAGAGGCACGCGCTCCATGAACTCTGCCTTTTCATCGATGAGGCTGTATCTGAACACACGGGGTCGGGTAAGTAATTGCCCGCATTCATCTGACCACCGCTGCAGGAAGTAGACCCACCCGCCCCTCGCGTCGCCGTGGAACCTCGATGCTTCCACGACGAAGCTGGTGGATAACCCCAGGAACATTACGCGGTCGGCGAAGCTCCGACCCTCCCTCCTTGCCCAACGTACCGCGTGTCTGCCATGTGCGTCCACCTCTTCCTGATCCAGCGCGTGCACGGACACTCTCACCTCGTGTGCCGTAGGCAGCAGCCTTGTAAAGCTTTCGATGATGTGTACGGATACCCGGAGCAGCTCGCCGCGGGACTCAAGGACGTGGCTAGACTCGAGGTACCAGGCGTCGCTGGTGACAGCGACCTCGCCTTCTGATATTTTCCCCGTCATCTCGCAGTTGGCTTGGCTGGCGTGATCCCCGACCGCAGGTGTCAGGAGGTTCCAGGTGTCAGTGTAACCGTCCACGTGAACCAAGGTCTTGCCGTCGTAGACGCGGTAGGCGGCGAAGAAAAATTGCTTCCTTAGGGACGCTTCATCATCCATTTGCAAATGAAACAGTCTATCCACGAACTTCCACGCGGTATCACCTGGACGAAGGATGGCCGCTGCGAAGGACGTGGACGCTTCTTCCAGGACCATCTGCAAAAAGTCCAACCTGAATCCGTTCTCTTCCAGATCCAATTCTTCATAGATGAAGTTAGAGACGAAGTTATAGAGGAAGACGGTGCCGTCGTCGTACAGGACGCCTCCGGAGTTGTCCACCTCCTGCTCGGTCTTGCCATAACCGCCTACGAACGGCGGCAGGGCTGTGGCGTCTCCGGTGAAAGGATCAACGAGCTTATTCTCGAGGGAAGCGGAGAAGAACCAGGCAGCCGTGCCGTCGTCGCGCGCTACCCAGTTGTATCTCGCCGGTGCCACCGCGCGGTAGGTTGTGTCGGAAAAGATGCAGCGGAGCTTCATGTCCGAGGAGCGGCGGCTGGACGTCGTGGCAACGAGCCAGGGAAAGAAGGTAGGGCGGCGCGCGGTTGACGCGGTCAGAGACTCGCGCCATGGTTTGCAGACGGCGTGGAAGCGGACGTACTCGGCGGCGTCGTGCAGGCGGCCGGAGACGACGGCGAGAAGATCCGGCGGGAGATCGGTCCAGTGTCGCCGCACGGGCATGTTTGGAGATCGATTCGAGGAAGCGGTATCAGGGCAGGCCGGCAGGGTACGTAGCACGATCGATCTGCTGCTCCGTGAGAAAAGGAGACAGACGCGTCTATAAACTAAGAGCCCTAGATTTTATTTTTTGAACGAAGAACCCTAGATGCATGTGCCTGGTTGGAGATGTTGCTACGTCTGAATATCACGGCCGGTCACGTCTCTTCCCAGTCGTAGCAAATCCGCTACATAAATCTAGGAAAGGTTGTATACTCGTTTCTTTTATGTAGGGAGGTTACAGAATGATTCAAAACTCAAATTGTGTCGTGTTCACACAGGATTACAAGATTATATGACTACTAATGTCTAGTTTAATCCTAGCCGTAAATTTTAGATCTAAAAAATAATTTTGATGATGTGCATAACGTGGTGACTCCAAAAGACAACACCATATTGTGATTTTAGTATGTAATAATAGATAGGTAGAATATTTAGAACTTCCCCTTCAAGAGTATCCCACACAATTAGGGAGTGAGCCCGGAAGGCACTTTTTTGTCGTTTTCTGCAAGAACAAAAATTGGGAGAAAAAATGAAGTAGGTGGGAACCGCAATATGAGTGTAGCATCCCGGCTAGGTAACGATGGAGCCTTTAGGTCTCGATCAAATGTAATTCAATACTAAAATATTCGTTAAATCTTCAAAAGATATCAGCGCAAAATTAAATTTTGTTTGTTCAACAAACTAAGTACCACAATATGCCTTACCAGAAGCACAACAAATACCAAATGAAGGCTAAGACATACTTCCTCCATTTCAAAATGTATTACTCTAATGATAGAGATGAAACTAAGGATAAAATCCATGTCATGCCATGTTTTTTTTTCATGTCAAGATAGCACGGAGGCATTAAACAAATGTTGTCTTGTCAACCATTGTATATTGCCTTGATAGTTATGGGGTTGCTGTACTGCTCCACGGGAGGAAGCCACACATAACTCCCTCGTCATCATGGTCGCTTCACGAACTTGCAGGGTGTAGCCATCTAATACCAGCTCATCATGGGCATCCTCGACTTCATATGGTTCATATAATGTGGACATGGCCATCGTTACATACTAAAAGTCTCTTGCGAAGTCACCTCGACATTGAAAACTTTGCCATGTTTGTTAAAGAAATGGCGTAGCCGAGAGCTATCCACGCCCGGAGGCAGGTTCCGCACGTTGAAACTGATAAAAGTCTCATTGGAATATTTCGCTTTCTCCGTGAGGAAGATGCTAACTTTCAGTTTGGGATCAACTGTGTTTGGCGCCTCCAGCCTTTCTCGAATTACCTGGCCGAAAAACAAGGTAGGTTATGTACGTACCATGCCACTTGTGACGATGCCAAAACTACATACTAGTGGCTGAAATTAAAGTTCATGTAGAATTATACGTCATCTTTTTGAAGTATATATAAGCTGCGACTAGTGAAAAATTAAAAATATCCACTAGGAAGTAGGAACGTTTAAATGAACATGGCTTCTGACACTGAATGAACATGCATGAGCATGATATGGCTTCAGATAGCAGAACAAGATGAGGGCCAGTTGGATGAGTACCTGGATGGGAGCAATGACAGGCTGGGGCATGAGCCACATGAACGCTTCATCGTATTTACGGTCTTTGGTCAGTTCCAGTTCCGGAGGCAGGCGCTCCATGAACTTGGTCTTTCCGTCGATGAGACTGTATCTGAACACACGGTGAAGTGAATTCCCGTACGTTTGGATCCTAGGCAAAATCAGTTATAGCCTTGCCAGGCTAGGAGATACGTTTGGTACCCAAAAAAAATATTGCTTTTGAGGGCCAGCTAGTCTCAAAGGGCTAGAAAAACCTTGCCCCTGCGGGAGAGCCGAATCGGCTAGCTTCCAACGGCAAACTTCTTCGCGCGAAAAAAAAGTCCCACGTTCCGCATGTTCCGCTGGGTTCAGGTGCTAGCTTGCCTCCAAAAGCAACCGTGGCAATCTATCCAAACAACTAGCCTGCTAGAATTAGCCAGCAAAAGCAAGCAGCGGAACCAAACGTACAGCCAAGGCAGGCTTAGCTAACATCGCTGCAGGAAGTAGACCCAGCCGCCGCTAACATCGCTGCAGAACCTCGATGCTTCCACGGCGAAGCTAGTCGGGAACCCCAAGAACATTACGCGGTCCGCGAAGCTCCGGCCGTCCCTCCTCACCCAACGTACCGTGTGTCTGCCGTGTGCGTCCACATCTTCCTCCAGCGCGTGCACCGGCACCTCGTATCCCTCGCGCTGCACTACGACGGACACCCGGAGCAGCTCGCCGCGGGACTCAAGGAAGTAGCTAGACTCCAGGAAGCACGTGTCAACTTCGCCTTCCGCTATTTTCCACGCCATCTCGCGCTTGTCTTCGCTTTCGACACTTGCGTGATCCCCGGCCGGCGGTGGCGGTGGCAGGAGGTAGGAGGTGTGGATGTAACTGGTCCTGTCCACGTGAACCAAGGTCTTGCCACCGTAGACGCGGTAGGCGGCCCATATATTGTTCCTTTCAAACTGATCGTCTCTGTCCACATACAATGGGAACGATCTGTCCACGAACTTCCACGCGGTGTCGCCGGGACGAAGGATGGCCGCTGTGAAGGACGTGGACGCTTCACAGACCAGCTCCTCAGTTTCTTCGTCCTCCTCGTCGAGAACCCACTGTGACTCATGGAGGAAGTCATAGAGAGGAAGACGGTGCCGTCGCCGTACACGACGCCGCGGGAGTTCTCCATCCTCCTCTCGATCTTGCCGTCATCGCCTACGAACGGCGGCAGGGCTGTGACGTCTCCGGTGAAAGCATCGACGATCGTAGGCTCGGGGAAAGCGGAGAACCAGGCGGCCGTGCCGTCGGCGCGCGCTACCCAGTTGTGCCTCCTCGGCGTCTCCGCCAGGTAGCTTGTCTTGGAGAAGACGCAGCGGAGCTTCAACTTCATGTCTACCTCCGAGGAGCGGAGGCTGGGCGTGGATGGCGGGGCGACGAGCCAGGGAAAGAAGGTAGGGCGGAGCGCGGGCAGAGACTCGCGCCATGGTCTGCAGACGGCGTGCAATCGGACGTATTCGGCGGAGTCGTGCAGGCGGCCGGAGACGACGGCGAGAAGATCCGGCGGGAGATCGGTCCACCGTGGCCGCGCGGACATGTTTGGAGATTGATTCGAGGGAGCGGTATCAGTGTGTAGGGTACGTAGCTCGATCGATCTGCTGCTCCGTCACGGAGCCTCCGTGAAGAAAAGGAGATCCACGCGTGACGGAGTAAAGCCCTGGATGCAATGTATGTCTGGTTGGAGATGTTGCTACGTCATGGCCGGTCACGTCTCTTCTCAGTCGTAGCAAATCCGCTAGTACAGAAATCTAGGGATGGTTGTATAGTATATATAGACTCGTTCCTTGAAGTTTTCCAAAGTTCGTGCATACTTTATAGGGAAATTAAAATACCACATGCAATTTGTCGAAATAGATGGCTTAATCATGTCTCGGGACATTGTATATAGTTAAACAAATAAGGTTAAATATCAAATATATGTGCAGGTTACTGTATTAATATTTTTTAGGCTGTGAAGAATTTCACTACTGTTACTATTTTTTTCTTAATGGGACGAAACTTTCAGAGCATTAAGAATTAGAGTCGCTTTTTTACCGGGTCGTGCTACAATGTAAAGGTCAATTCATCCAAATCTAAAATATACAAATTGGCTAAATGAACTAAAGACACTATCTAATACTCCCTCCGTCCAAAAATAAGTGTCACAAGTTTGCTCAAAAGTGGAGATGACCGCGATATCTCCACTTTTGAGCAAACTTGTGACACTTATTTTTTGGACAGAGTGAGTATACAAAACACCTAAGATTTTCTTTTTGGCAAGTGCTACGCGTGGTTTTCACCGGTACCCGTAATTAACCGTGCTTTGTATGGGTTTGGGTCCGGTTGCCCCTTCTAAACTGGATCAATTCTTTCTTCTAATAATGCAATGGCAGAGCTCCTGCCGGTTATAGTCCAAAAAAAAGTGCTACGCGTCAGTCTGGTGTAGCGATGGTTTGCTACAGCCGCCTTCCACGCCGTCCGATCCACTTAAGTGAGTCGATCTCGCGCGTGCGATCATTGTAGAAAAAACGGTTCGCGTGTAGCAATTTTTTGTGTGCATGTAACATCCCATGTAGCAAAAAAAATCAGAAAATACAGGTCTGATCAATGATCAATGTAGCAAACAAAAAATTGGCCGCAACATTTTTTTTCCGAATGTAACATGGTGTGTAGCAAAAAATTCCGGGTCTATTAACCTTGCGATGTATAGCAAAAATATTGTAGCAATTTAAACACATTCATGTAGCAAAAGCCAACAACATATGCAACAAATCCCAATTTGACTATACCAAAAGGTCACTTTTGCCGAAATCATTGTAGCATTTTGCTCGTGCTTACACAACAAACTGTGTACACACATGTAGCAAAAGGCAACACCATATGTAACATCGACAAAAAATCCCCAAAGCTGACCTTCACCATCAACCATGGAAGCGCCGCATGCGTCGATTCGAGCTCATCGTCCATAAATTCCCCACGGCGGAGGTCCATCAACGCCAGATCCGGTGATCCCAGACCCATCTGGTCGCGGGGCGACGTGTTGGAAACTCATCCACGATGACCTCCATGACGAGCTCACCATTGTCGCATGAAGAAGGGAAGGAATATGCGGCTTTCGTGGAGAGGCTCAGGGGACTCGGGTTATGGAGCTACCTCCATGAGAACCAATGGCGTTGGGGACTCGAGGCAGGAGCCGAGATGGGCGGCCATGGCTGGAGGGAGCGTGCAGGACAGGAGCTTGAAGGGGACGAGGGAGTGAGATGGAGGCGGCAGATGCAGCGCTTGATACGTATCAAACGTATCTATAATTTCTGATGTTCCATGTTGATATTATACCAATTGTTACATGTTTTACATACACTTCATAACATTTTTATGCATTTTCTGAGACTAACCTATTAACAAGATGCCACAGTGCCAGTTCCTGTTTTCTGCTGTTTTTGTATTTCAGAAAAGCTGTTCTGGAAATATTCTCGGAATTAGACGAAACCTGGACAGGACCTCCTATTTTTCCAACACGTACACGAAGTCCGAAGGAGAGACGGAGGCGACCGAGGAGGGCGTCACACCCTAGGGCGGTGCGGCCCCCCTCCAACCGTGCCGTGGTGGGGTGTGGGCCCCACAGGTCGCTCCGGCCGCCGCCCTTTCGCCTATTCATTCATCTTCACGGGAAAACCCTAGACACCCGAGGCTCCATCCACGAAAAGTTCCGTAGCCGCCGCCGTCATCAACCCTAGCTCGGGAGGGTTCTAAAGCTCTTCCCGGCACCCTGCCGGAGAGGGGAATCATCACCGGAGGGCTCTACATCACCATGCCTGCCTCCGGAGTGATGCGTGAGTGGTTCATCTTTGGACTACGGATCCATAGCAGTAGCTAGATGGTTGTCTCTCCACTTTATGCTATCATGTTTAGATCTTGTGAGCTGCATATCATGATCAAGATCATCTTATTGTAATGCCACATGTTGTGTTTGCTTGGATCCGATGAATATTGAATACTATGTCAAGTTGATTATCAATCTATCTTATATGTTATTTATGATCTTGCATGCTTTCCGTTACTAGTAGATGCTTTTGCCAAGTAGATGCTTGTAACTCCAAGAGTTAGTATTTATGCTAGATAGTGGGTTCATGCCTCCGGTAATCTGGGAGAGTGACAGCAACTTCTAAGATTGTGGATGTGTTGTTGCCAATAGAGATAAAATAACCAATGCTTAGCTTAAGGGTGTGCCGTTAGGTCTAATGCATTTGTTTACATTACGCACATTACTTAATGCGATTATTCGTTGCTTGCAACTTAATACCAACGGGGAACTCGGTATGACAATCTGGAGGTGGATTATTAGTCATAGACACTGTTGGATAACGGTCTATGTATTTTGTCGTAATGCCCACATGAATATCATAGTAATCACCATGTCATATATATGCATTGTCATGCGCTCAATATTTTGTCAATTGCCCAGCTGTAATTTGTTCACCCAGCATGTTAGTTATCTTTTATGGAGAGACGCCACTAGTGAACTGTGGACCCCGATCCATTCTTTTACACTGATAATACAACCAACTGTAATCATTGTTCCTTTTCATTCTCTGCAATTAAACACTATTTTTCACACCATACGTTTAATCATTTGTTTTCAGCAAGCCAGGAAGATTGACACACTTCCTGTTTCGTCGGGGCAAAGTAGTTTGATTGTGTTGTGTGCAGGTTCCACGTCAACAGCCGAACTCCCTTCCACATGCAAGTACTTTTCTGGCACCGTTGACAACCTTCAGAAGTGCTTCTTGATCCTACTGGATCTGATAACCTTGGTATCTTACTGAGAGAAACTTGCTGCTGCACTGCTTCATACCTTCCTCTTGGGGACTCCCAACAAACGTGTGTCCCACGTCATCAAGCATTTTTCTGGCGCTGTTGCCGGGGAGTAAGAGGATTTCTGCAAGGGAGTCTCTCGCTGCTGCACTGCTTCATATTGTCTTGCTTAGTTTATTTTTATCTTATCTTGTTTGCTTTTAATTATCAAAAACACAAAAAATAATAATTAGTTTTCTGCATCTAGTTTATTTTGGTTTGTTATTATGTCTAGTTGTTTACTTGATATCAATGGTTTCTCTCTTTGAACCAAAATCGTGTTGGCTAAGTGGGTTCACTGATGATCAACAAAATTATTATAAGGAATACCGCTTTTCTAATTTGTATTTGTTACTGACAATATTTATTTCCGTCTTTGTTTCTAAAAAGTCTGTATTCGCTCCAAACAAAATATGAGAATAAATATGACATCCACCCAATTCCGTTTGTATCCGCTCCATTTTCTTCAGTAGGTCACGGGCGATGGCATGGAGACACGAAAGAACCAAGCTGGCAGCTGTCACAGCTCGCGCTCGTCGTTGCCACGATGGCGCAGGGATTATCTTCGAGCAGTATTCCGGTCGAAAAGAGAGCACCGAGCCATCAGGCCTAGTATTTTTTTTGACAAATGTGGCCCTTTTGAAAAACTAAACATATGTATGGCCTCTTTTCAAATTTGGCCTCTTGAGGTCGGCCAATGAGGATGAAGCCGAACTTGTGCAGTTCGGCGCCATCCAGAAAGTCCCATAATTTTCCTAAAGAATTTTTAAAACTTAAAACAGGAGGTCGACGCAAAAGAGGATGGAGCCGACATGTTAGGGGCAAAAATTGGAAATAGTTTTTGAGAGGGGTCAGAACTGAGATTAGTTTTGTTCAGAGGGCCATATTTGGCAAAAAAAAATTCTTATGGTGAAGCCCAGCGGGCCTTAGACGCTGATTTGGGCTCCCCGGCCCTACCTGGGCGCGGCCCGTCTAACTTTTGCCAAGTTGTGGGGGCGAAACGACGGCGGCGCGGAACCAGGGCGGCGGGTTCGGCGGCTATCTCCCAGCCGACGGGGTTCCGGCGACCATCGCTGCTCCGGCGGCCGCCAAGGACGTCCCACCTTCTTCCTCCTTCCAGGGTACAACAGGTCAGCACTTCAACTTCCCATGAGCACTAGATCCCCAACCCTCCTAGTACGTTTGAAGTATTCCTTGAGTTTCTAAATCACGCCTTTTTTTGCTCTAACAAGTACTGTAGATAATACGAGTCCTTACTGTCTTCTTTTGTTTGCTGATTACTGTGTTTCATATAACGTGCAAATTAACCTTGGTGAAATTGCATCGGTTAATGTTGCTCTAGTGACAGGCTCGGCAGCGTATGAATTTCCTCATTTACGATAAATGTGAACTGCATCAGACAACTTATTTCAACTAATTGGACCAGAACAAGGTCAATTTTTCCGACTAGCTGTAATTGACCATCCCAAAAGACCTTTTTTTTTGTGTTTATCAAGTTGAAGCACATGAACGTGATACATAATAAACTACGATCAAGTATTTTAAAACGCCATGATTTAAACACAAAAGGAGGTCTTTGTTTCTTCTTGGGATGAAGTCATGGTCTTTCCGATGAAGTGATTATAATGATATATATTTTACTATTGCAGTGTACTTGCTGTTGTATACATATTTTATATACGAAGTGGGCTGCGTTTGCAACCTGGTTTTGTTCCCATGGAAGATGCGACAATCTTCACTGAATGGTAAGAGCGTAACTTCAAAGAACTAATGTTGGACTGAAAATTTGGGCGAATGGTCTATGGATTTGACTTTGTGTGTAGGAATGTTGTTGGGATGAGTTTGGATAAGAGGTTTGCAATAATGAGGAGCATCGGCTTGGAGAGCACTGACAAGGATGATGTTAAGAGGATACTGGACAAGGAGGTTGCTCCTGTTTGCTATGTTTGGTGTGATCCCTCCCCTTGCGTACATATTGCCCAGGTATGGTAACAGAAGATTTACTTTATCTTCCATGAGGCTACTAAAAACTCCTCAAAAGTTAATCTAAAAAAACTCCTCAAAATATTTGGTGCCGTTTTTATAAGAAATGATATCAGAATAATTGTGTCGTAGATCTTTGTAAAAATGGTCAGTTTGTGCTATCTTACCGCTTTCTTCTCAATAGAAATGACACACATTTGGGTGCCTGTTTGAGGAAAAAAAAAGGATATCAGAGTTATTATGTTGCATAATTTGGATAATTTTACATAGTTTTGCCTACATGGCATTACATCTTGTCCTCAATTTCCTTGTTTCCCAATTTTAATTCTCAGATGTGTAAACAAATGGGTGTCAGAATAATTCAGATAAGCATAAGATATGAGTCTTACTTCTGTAATCACGTGGATTTAAGTGAATGGAGCCGAAGGTGTTCGAAGGGAACATGTGCTAGCCTGTAATTTACGTTTTGATACTAGATCTTCTCCTGTACATATGTAACTGAACTCCCCTCCTGTTTTGGGGGTCTTATTTATATAGAGGCAGTAGGAGCCTTTCCTACTGTCATAAATTTCTAAAAAAGAAGGGAACATGTGCTGTGCTAAGAGAATTACTTTGTAGAAACTTTATTTTGGGTAAGTGACTGAGGCACTAGCAACATGTTTGTCAGTGCCAAGTTTAGAGTATTGTCATTTTCCTGGGGAGAGGAGGAGGCGTTGTATTATTTGTAAATTATAGATTCTTGCCATAAGGTATATGTTAATGCAGTGCTATATAATTGTCTACCTGTCATTTATGCATAGTCCGGACTGTCGTTATACTTGATATTTCACTTCACTTGTAATAGCAGTTTTGGAGTGGAGGTGTTTACTGTTCACATGCAAATCATATTTGCGCAATGATTTACATTTATCTGTTATCGTCTTGCAGGGGATCATGATGGTGATGAATGTTAGAAAGATGGTTAAAGCTGGTTGCAGAGTTAAAATCTTGATAGCAGATTGGTTTGCTCGTATACAGAACAAATTCGATGGTGATCTAACTAAAATTCGGACTATTGGGTTTTACATGATTGAGATGTGGAAAGCACTTGGCTTGGAACTTAACGGGGTAGAGTTCATATGGTTGTCGGATGAAATAAATGGTCATTCAGATGAATACTGGGCACTTGTCATGGATATTTCCAGAAATAATACTTTGAGGACGATAATAAGGTATTCCTATGTTTACACTTTTCCAAGTTTCATTTCATTTACAAACCCTCTGAGTATTACGTTATCAGATCATTTGTTGGGAAAATTAAATTAAGTTGTTTAAGGAGCAGGTGTTGTGGAATCGTGGATCCATATTCTTAACGAAGATCTTGTTGATTCATGTGACGCCGAAGATGTGGCGGCTTCAACACTCTTTAACCCTTGCGTGCACTGTGCTGCTGTATTATTCCAAAAGGTTGGTTATAGTATACTAACATGCTCATCGTATGTTGTTAATTTCAGTAACATTTCCAATATATCAGCTTCCTTGAACTTTACTTGTCACGGTTAGGAGGCGATGTGGTAGCAACGAAATATGCTTCCAATACAAATGTAGCAAGAGGGCCATAAATTTCGAAAGTACTGTTTGCTAGATTCAGTGTAGCCTAGATGACTAGGTTAGCTAACCTTAACCTGGCTTGGTTAGCTTAACCATGATAATGTGTTCGGCCACAGACCCGATTAGCCAAAATTACTACTTGGTTAGATTAGGGTGATTAAGAATACAAAATTAGTACCAATAAATGTGCTGCCTAACCCTTCTATTAATTAAACCTAGTCTAGGATGCTTACAGGGTTCGGACTGTGTTAATTTAACCCAAGGGCGTTGAGAAGGTTAAGTATCTAACCTACCCCTTAACCACGAACAAAATGGGCCCCGAAGCTGAAATTGATTATCCTGGGTATGATATCGGAAAGCCCTTCTCGATTTCTCTTATTTGGTATACCAAGTTATGAGGCATAAAGTCTGCCAAGTTATAGTTGTTTTATGAATTGTAATCTTATATACTTATGTCTAATTGGTAATTGGAAATTGGAAAGAGACATGGGAGTAGTTAGAATATGAAAAGATAATTTGTTAAATCTTTTTTTGAAACAATAATTCGTTAAATCTTGATATGTTATGACAATGAGATACTAGATTCACTTTTAGGTGGCACCTTTGGCATGCCAGTGCTACACACCACATCACCGCAGTTACCAGACTTGCCATAGTTTGGAGTTAAAGTGCCCACTAATTAGGGATTTCATGTATCGAACAGTTATCCAGAGGATCTAAAAGACTGAAAGTTCATATTTTTTCTCCATCAAACATTCAAAATTGACCCCAAGTGTTTCAGTAAGAGTAAATGTGCTACTGGTCTTGGAACTTGGCAGACTTGTGCAAGTTGTACAGCTCATTTTATATTATATTGTTTAGGAAGCCATGTACGCCAAGGTTGCAGTGAGCTGCTTAGGTGGTAGGGTTTGCACTTGATTGTCTGACTTAAACAGCATAATGTTCCTAAATGCGGGCTTTTATTCTGCAAACACCTGCCAAGTTCGTAGAAGCTTACTGCATCACTTTTACACGTTTTATAATCATTTTATAGGCCGAAAGGGGGTTAAGCACACCTAAACTCGTAATACATTAGCTGTTATTCATTTTACTCTTATTTAAGGGATTAAATTTTACCTTCTTGCGTAAGTTTTAGTTTTCTTATATTCCCATGCTCCGTACTGATCAGCTTTGTTTTAACAAAGTTGTCATGGATGAACCATGCATGCTTTACTTTAGAACCAAGAAGATTTATATCGGGATCACTACCCAAATATGAAGGATGCCTTTGGTAGTGCAATGAAGGATATTTCTGATAGGCCTGTAATAAAACTTTTCTATAAATATTTCAGGCAGACATATGGCTATTGTCCATGGATCATGAAGAGGATCTTCACAACAAGCTAATTAGACAGTATTGCAAAGGCATGGAGCTGGAAAATAGACCTATTATTCTGTCCCATAGTATCCTTTTTCATCCTTTAGTTTCCGTTTGCATGTGCATCTACTAAATCTTTTTTGATGTTGAAAAAACACACATATATCCTTGACTTGGTGTACAGATAAGCTCCCCAATTTAATAGAACACCCTGAATTTGCTAAGAATGGATATCCAGCTTGGGCTATCTTCATGGAAGATCGGGAGGTACTCTTCTGTCATCCAGATGGTTCCTGTTGTGCTTATTCTAGTTTTATTTCATTCTCAAACTATTTATCCCCAAGCCTTTCAATGAATGGAATACGATATCACAAACAGTCAAAGGTCCTATCAAGTTACCTGTTTAGCTAGTACATTTGTTTCCCAAAAGAGATAGGAGTACTACAGATTTTTCTGAAGTTCGACATTATCTTCTATACCTGTAAATGTTTAGAATTGACAGTGTCACTAGAGATACATTTTAGTTATGCAACATAAATAGTTATTACTACGGTATCACAGTCACAAAATATATGGTCAAGTTTATTCTTTCAAGACCGCAGAGTGCTATTCAATAAGTCGTTTTACGTTGTAAACTTGTTTAATACGAAAAAAACAAAAGTGGAGAAACAACCATTGTAATTCCTCCCAGGCTATTTGTCAGACCGAATCAAAACTTAATTAGGATATCGAAATTTCAAAAATGAAGAACACTGTAGGTAAATTAGATTCTGAAGCTATGCTAATAGACTTTTTTTTTACTTTCCGGTCAAATTGTGTCAT
The DNA here is from genome assembly GCA_947311845.1 of Poa pratensis. NCBI lineage: Eukaryota > Viridiplantae > Streptophyta > Magnoliopsida > Poales > Poaceae > Poa > Poa pratensis. The sequence continues at coordinate 16,387,708 of CAMZMU010000040.1, read as the reverse complement.
GTGACCCTAGAATTCACATTTTTGTCGAATAATTATATCGGATCAAGTACGTCCGCCTTCTTTTTTAATGAAATCGCCAAAGCATTGCACATACTACCGATCCTTTTACTCTACTGAAACTGAAAAAATGGATGCTCCTACAGTTGACCCATTTCAATTGAAAAGAGGGGCTTGAATGAAATAAAGCATCCAAAATAGGAGTCTGATTTTTCCTCAAGATTATGACTATTACATTTTTGGCTTCATTTAATTAAGCCCAACATGCCAGCTAGCCCACAGGAGACTTTGTTAAGCAATTGTCGAGTCCTGAAAGTGGAGTTTGCTATACTAGAGATATGACATGCTGTACTTCATGGATCTTTCATATTTGGATGCATTTTTTGAGGCTGTTGTGAGTTCTCCATCTAAGATCTCTCTGTTTCAGGTTAATTTATGTGACAAACTAAGCAAAGCTTTCTGCCCTGCGAAAGTTGCAGAAGGCAACCCATGTCTGGAGTACATCAAATATATTGTGTTTCCGTGGTTTGGATACTTTGAGGTATTCAGGAAGGAAGAGAACGGTGGTAGCAGGTAGTATTTCTCTCTGAATAATGTTATCCGGTACTGTACGTTTACATCCTTTTGAAAGGGCACATATATACGTCATAGATGTGATGAAGTATGTGTAAGTACGAAGGACTTGGATTATTTGTCAGTATGCAGTTAGTACAAATTTGTTAGAATGAGGGGTTTGTTCTTCCTTTGACGTGGTTACAAAGTACCCCTTTTTTAAATTATAAGATGTTGTAGCTTTGTCCTAAGTATTTTTTTTTATGTTTGACCAAATTTATAGAAATACTACAATATCTACAATAGCAGATAAGTATATTATGCAACTATACTTCATGGTGGATTTAATAAAACTAATATGGTTTTGTAGATGTTGGTACCTTTCTTATAAACTTGGTCAAACTTAAGAAAGTTTGGCTTATGACAAAGCTCCAACATCTTATAATTTGAGATGGAGGTGGTGGGACTTTTACATGTTTCTTCCTGAACTAATTCATCTTTGCAAAAACTATTATACGACTGAGTCATTCTGCATTTGGTAGCCAAGCAAGAGAAACTAAACAAATAATCATCCGTGAGATAATTATGTGCCAAAAAGGTTCTGGTCAGTGGCTGGGCAGTGCAAAATGATTGCTATAATTCATCTTGATGCCACTTGTTTTATCTATGTGTAGAACGTTTCAGAACATGGAAGAGCTTCTCACTGATTATGAAAGTGGTGCTCTGCATGCTGCTGAAGTGAAGCTGGCCCTGACAGAAGCACTAAGTCAGATTCTGAAGGTAATATTTTCTTTCTACATCCATCCCTAATTTCCTCCAAGGAAGCACTAGACCTATCCTTCTAGTAGAAATAACTCGGCAAAAAATGTGAATTCTAGGGCTACATAACCCGAATTCTAGCCCTTTTTTGTTTTATCATTACAGTAAGTCGTCTAAGTAGGCACATTTGGTGAACTAATCTGATGCATTGTCAATGTTCAATTGGATCTTGTTATGTTAAGCTTCTACCAGGCAGTACAACCATCATGTTCACTAGCACATATGTACATTTCAGAACATGCTGAAGAAAACTAGGGAGCTTTTACATGTTGTCTTATGCGCGCACATAAAATTGGGTGTTAAAATGTGATCTTATGCACAATGTACATACAGGCAAAAGATAGCACCCATCTGTGCTATAAGTGCCTCTGTTTCTCTCTTCTTTGCACAGTACATATATGATTGAACACATATACTATGTGTTGTTTCAATTGGATAAATAGTTTTATCAAATGGTCGTAGATAGGAGGTTCGTAGGATATATTTTTCATGTTATGTGCACTGGTATTTTGCAACCTTTTTTGCTTTGAACAAATTTTCTGATTGTACCAATTTTTGTTGTTTGAAGCCTATACACGAGCACTTCGCAAACAACTGTGAAGCGAAAAATCTGCAGGAGGCTATGTGGGTACGTCACTAACTATATCCTCAATTTGTACAAAGTTGGACACGGTTTTATATTGATTAGTGTTCTTAGGCCTTGAAAATATCAACTTGAATTAACGACTTGGCAGTTGGCTCCCTACATTTTGTATTCGATCATATTCCACATTTTCTTTAGCTCTTACAGGAACCGATTTAGAATGTCCTAAACTGTTGAGATTTCGGGATCCCTTTTATCCTTTGCTGCGTCGACATTGCTATATTTCTTACAATTGTTTTAAAACTTCCCCTACAGAGTATCTCACGCAACTAGGGAACTGAGCCCGGAAGGCCGTTTTCTTTGGTAACTAGATTGGAAGAAGGAATGAAGTAGATGGGCACCGAAACTTGAGTGTAGCGCACCCCCAGCTCGGTAACGCTGGATCGTTTAGGTCTGGATCAAATGTAATTCAATACAAAAGTATTCGGTAAATCTTCTAAAGATATCAGTGCAAATTAATTTTTGTTTGTTCGCCAAACTTAGTTCCAAAATATACATTCGCACAGGCACCACAAATACCAAATGAAGGCAAAGACATACTATCTCCTTTTCAAAATGCATGTTTAGACAAGTCTTCGACCAACAATCCCTCTACTGATAGAGATGACACTAAGAAGATAATCCATGACATACCATGTTTTTTTTTTCATGTCAAGATGACATGGATGCGTTAAACAAATGCAGCCTTGTCAACCATGTTATATTCCCTTGATATTTAAGGGGTTGCAACTGCTCCACGGGAGGAAGCCACACACAACTCCCCCGTCGCCATCGTCGCTTCACAAACTTTCAGGGTGTAGCCATCTAATACCAGCTCGTCAAAGGCATCCCGGACTTCATACGGTTTATATAATGCCGCCATGGCCATACACACACTTTCCCTTGTGAAGTCACCTCGGCATTGGAAACTTTGCCATGTTTGTTAAAGAAGCGGAGTAGCTGAGAGCTATCCACGCCCGGAGGCAAGTTCAGCACGTTGAAACTGATAAAAGGCTCATTGCAGTGTTTTGGTTTCTCCATGCGGAAGATGCTAATTTTCAGAGTTGGATCAGCAGTCTTTAGTGACTCCAACCTTTCTTGAATTACCTATCCAGAAAACAGGCTAGGTTATATATCAATTTGTGACGATACTAAAAATGCATAATCACCAATGGGTAAAAAGTTTGTATCATCATGTTCCAAGTATAAGCCGCGAGTAGTGAAATTCTAGCCTGTGTTTGAAAATTTAGAATTCGACTTCAGTGAGTAATACCTGGATCGGAGCAATGACAGGCTGGGGCATGAGCCACATGAACGATTCGTTTTCGCGGTGATCGACCAGTTCTAGAGGCACGCGCTCCATGAACTCTGCCTTTTCATCGATGAGGCTGTATCTGAACACACGGGGTCGGGTAAGTAATTGCCCGCATTCATCTGACCACCGCTGCAGGAAGTAGACCCACCCGCCCCTCGCGTCGCCGTGGAACCTCGATGCTTCCACGACGAAGCTGGTGGATAACCCCAGGAACATTACGCGGTCGGCGAAGCTCCGACCCTCCCTCCTTGCCCAACGTACCGCGTGTCTGCCATGTGCGTCCACCTCTTCCTGATCCAGCGCGTGCACGGACACTCTCACCTCGTGTGCCGTAGGCAGCAGCCTTGTAAAGCTTTCGATGATGTGTACGGATACCCGGAGCAGCTCGCCGCGGGACTCAAGGACGTGGCTAGACTCGAGGTACCAGGCGTCGCTGGTGACAGCGACCTCGCCTTCTGATATTTTCCCCGTCATCTCGCAGTTGGCTTGGCTGGCGTGATCCCGACCGCAGGTGTCAGGAGGTTCCAGGTGTCAGTGTAACCGTCCACGTGAACCAAGGTCTTGCCGTCGTAGACGCGGTAGGCGGCGAAGAAAAATTGCTTCCTTAGGGACGCTTCATCATCCATTTGCAAATGAAACAGTCTATCCACGAACTTCCACGCGGTATCACCTGGACGAAGGATGGCCGCTGCGAAGGACGTGGACGCTTCTTCCAGGACCATCTGCAAAAAGTCCAACCTGAATCCGTTCTCTTCCAGATCCAATTCTTCATAGATGAAGTTAGAGACGAAGTTATAGAGGAAGACGGTGCCGTCGTCGTACAGGACGCCTCCGGAGTTGTCCACCTCCTGCTCGGTCTTGCCATAACCGCCTACGAACGGCGGCAGGGCTGTGGCGTCTCCGGTGAAAGGATCAACGAGCTTATTCTCGAGGGAAGCGGAGAAGAACCAGGCAGCCGTGCCGTCGTCGCGCGCTACCCAGTTGTATCTCGCCGGTGCCACCGCGCGGTAGGTTGTGTCGGAAAAGATGCAGCGGAGCTTCATGTCCGAGGAGCGGCGGCTGGACGTCGTGGCAACGAGCCAGGGAAAGAAGGTAGGGCGGCGCGCGGTTGACGCGGTCAGAGACTCGCGCCATGGTTTGCAGACGGCGTGGAAGCGGACGTACTCGGCGGCGTCGTGCAGGCGGCCGGAGACGACGGCGAGAAGATCCGGCGGGAGATCGGTCCAGTGTCGCCGCACGGGCATGTTTGGAGATCGATTCGAGGAAGCGGTATCAGGGCAGGCCGGCAGGGTACGTAGCACGATCGATCTGCTGCTCCGTGAGAAAAGGAGACAGACGCGTCTATAAACTAAGAGCCCTAGATTTTATTTTTTGAACGAAGAACCCTAGATGCATGTGCCTGGTTGGAGATGTTGCTACGTCTGAATATCACGGCCGGTCACGTCTCTTCCCAGTCGTAGCAAATCCGCTACATAAATCTAGGAAAGGTTGTATACTCGTTTCTTTTATGTAGGGAGGTTACAGAATGATTCAAAACTCAAATTGTGTCGTGTTCACACAGGATTACAAGATTATATGACTACTAATGTCTAGTTTAATCCTAGCCGTAAATTTTAGATCTAAAAAATAATTTTGATGATGTGCATAACGTGGTGACTCCAAAAGACAACACCATATTGTGATTTTAGTATGTAATAATAGATAGGTAGAATATTTAGAACTTCCCCTTCAAGAGTATCCCACACAATTAGGGAGTGAGCCCGGAAGGCACTTTTTTGTCGTTTTCTGCAAGAACAAAAATTGGGAGAAAAAATGAAGTAGGTGGGAACCGCAATATGAGTGTAGCATCCCGGCTAGGTAACGATGGAGCCTTTAGGTCTCGATCAAATGTAATTCAATACTAAAATATTCGTTAAATCTTCAAAAGATATCAGCGCAAAATTAAATTTTGTTTGTTCAACAAACTAAGTACCACAATATGCCTTACCAGAAGCACAACAAATACCAAATGAAGGCTAAGACATACTTCCTCCATTTCAAAATGTATTACTCTAATGATAGAGATGAAACTAAGGATAAAATCCATGTCATGCCATGTTTTTTTTTCATGTCAAGATAGCACGGAGGCATTAAACAAATGTTGTCTTGTCAACCATTGTATATTGCCTTGATAGTTATGGGGTTGCTGTACTGCTCCACGGGAGGAAGCCACACATAACTCCCTCGTCATCATGGTCGCTTCACGAACTTGCAGGGTGTAGCCATCTAATACCAGCTCATCATGGGCATCCTCGACTTCATATGGTTCATATAATGTGGACATGGCCATCGTTACATACTAAAAGTCTCTTGCGAAGTCACCTCGACATTGAAAACTTTGCCATGTTTGTTAAAGAAATGGCGTAGCCGAGAGCTATCCACGCCCGGAGGCAGGTTCCGCACGTTGAAACTGATAAAAGTCTCATTGGAATATTTCGCTTTCTCCGTGAGGAAGATGCTAACTTTCAGTTTGGGATCAACTGTGTTTGGCGCCTCCAGCCTTTCTCGAATTACCTGGCCGAAAAACAAGGTAGGTTATGTACGTACCATGCCACTTGTGACGATGCCAAAACTACATACTAGTGGCTGAAATTAAAGTTCATGTAGAATTATACGTCATCTTTTTGAAGTATATATAAGCTGCGACTAGTGAAAAATTAAAAATATCCACTAGGAAGTAGGAACGTTTAAATGAACATGGCTTCTGACACTGAATGAACATGCATGAGCATGATATGGCTTCAGATAGCAGAACAAGATGAGGGCCAGTTGGATGAGTACCTGGATGGGAGCAATGACAGGCTGGGGCATGAGCCACATGAACGCTTCATCGTATTTACGGTCTTTGGTCAGTTCCAGTTCCGGAGGCAGGCGCTCCATGAACTTGGTCTTTCCGTCGATGAGACTGTATCTGAACACACGGTGAAGTGAATTCCCGTACGTTTGGATCCTAGGCAAAATCAGTTATAGCCTTGCCAGGCTAGGAGATACGTTTGGTACCCAAAAAAAATATTGCTTTTGAGGGCCAGCTAGTCTCAAAGGGCTAGAAAAACCTTGCCCCTGCGGGAGAGCCGAATCGGCTAGCTTCCAACGGCAAACTTCTTCGCGCGAAAAAAAAGTCCCACGTTCCGCATGTTCCGCTGGGTTCAGGTGCTAGCTTGCCTCCAAAAGCAACCGTGGCAATCTATCCAAACAACTAGCCTGCTAGAATTAGCCAGCAAAAGCAAGCAGCGGAACCAAACGTACAGCCAAGGCAGGCTTAGCTAACATCGCTGCAGGAAGTAGACCCAGCCGCCGCTAACATCGCTGCAGAACCTCGATGCTTCCACGGCGAAGCTAGTCGGGAACCCCAAGAACATTACGCGGTCCGCGAAGCTCCGGCCGTCCCTCCTCACCCAACGTACCGTGTGTCTGCCGTGTGCGTCCACATCTTCCTCCAGCGCGTGCACCGGCACCTCGTATCCCTCGCGCTGCACTACGACGGACACCCGGAGCAGCTCGCCGCGGGACTCAAGGAAGTAGCTAGACTCCAGGAAGCACGTGTCAACTTCGCCTTCCGCTATTTTCCACGCCATCTCGCGCTTGTCTTCGCTTTCGACACTTGCGTGATCCCCGGCCGGCGGTGGCGGTGGCAGGAGGTAGGAGGTGTGGATGTAACTGGTCCTGTCCACGTGAACCAAGGTCTTGCCACCGTAGACGCGGTAGGCGGCCCATATATTGTTCCTTTCAAACTGATCGTCTCTGTCCACATACAATGGGAACGATCTGTCCACGAACTTCCACGCGGTGTCGCCGGGACGAAGGATGGCCGCTGTGAAGGACGTGGACGCTTCACAGACCAGCTCCTCAGTTTCTTCGTCCTCCTCGTCGAGAACCCACTGTGACTCATGGAGGAAGTCATAGAGAGGAAGACGGTGCCGTCGCCGTACACGACGCCGCGGGAGTTCTCCATCCTCCTCTCGATCTTGCCGTCATCGCCTACGAACGGCGGCAGGGCTGTGACGTCTCCGGTGAAAGCATCGACGATCGTAGGCTCGGGGAAAGCGGAGAACCAGGCGGCCGTGCCGTCGGCGCGCGCTACCCAGTTGTGCCTCCTCGGCGTCTCCGCCAGGTAGCTTGTCTTGGAGAAGACGCAGCGGAGCTTCAACTTCATGTCTACCTCCGAGGAGCGGAGGCTGGGCGTGGATGGCGGGGCGACGAGCCAGGGAAAGAAGGTAGGGCGGAGCGCGGGCAGAGACTCGCGCCATGGTCTGCAGACGGCGTGCAATCGGACGTATTCGGCGGAGTCGTGCAGGCGGCCGGAGACGACGGCGAGAAGATCCGGCGGGAGATCGGTCCACCGTGGCCGCGCGGACATGTTTGGAGATTGATTCGAGGGAGCGGTATCAGTGTGTAGGGTACGTAGCTCGATCGATCTGCTGCTCCGTCACGGAGCCTCCGTGAAGAAAAGGAGATCCACGCGTGACGGAGTAAAGCCCTGGATGCAATGTATGTCTGGTTGGAGATGTTGCTACGTCATGGCCGGTCACGTCTCTTCTCAGTCGTAGCAAATCCGCTAGTACAGAAATCTAGGGATGGTTGTATAGTATATATAGACTCGTTCCTTGAAGTTTTCCAAAGTTCGTGCATACTTTATAGGGAAATTAAAATACCACATGCAATTTGTCGAAATAGATGGCTTAATCATGTCTCGGGACATTGTATATAGTTAAACAAATAAGGTTAAATATCAAATATATGTGCAGGTTACTGTATTAATATTTTTTAGGCTGTGAAGAATTTCACTACTGTTACTATTTTTTTCTTAATGGGACGAAACTTTCAGAGCATTAAGAATTAGAGTCGCTTTTTTACCGGGTCGTGCTACAATGTAAAGGTCAATTCATCCAAATCTAAAATATACAAATTGGCTAAATGAACTAAAGACACTATCTAATACTCCCTCCGTCCAAAAATAAGTGTCACAAGTTTGCTCAAAAGTGGAGATGACCGCGATATCTCCACTTTTGAGCAAACTTGTGACACTTATTTTTTGGACAGAGTGAGTATACAAAACACCTAAGATTTTCTTTTTGGCAAGTGCTACGCGTGGTTTTCACCGGTACCCGTAATTAACCGTGCTTTGTATGGGTTTGGGTCCGGTTGCCCCTTCTAAACTGGATCAATTCTTTCTTCTAATAATGTAATGGCAGAGCTCCTGCCGGTTATAGTCCAAAAAAAAGTGCTACGCGTCAGTCTGGTGTAGCGATGGTTTGCTACAGCCGCCTTCCACGCCGTCCGATCCACTTAAGTGAGTCGATCTCGCGCGTGCGATCATTGTAGAAAAAACGGTTCGCGTGTAGCAATTTTTTGTGTGCATGTAACATCCCATGTAGCAAAAAAAATCAGAAAATACAGGTCTGATCAATGATCAATGTAGCAAACAAAAAATTGGCCGCAACATTTTTTTTCCGAATGTAACATGGTGTGTAGCAAAAAATTCCGGGTCTATTAACCTTGCGATGTATAGCAAAAATATTGTAGCAATTTAAACACATTCATGTAGCAAAAGCCAACAACATATGCAACAAATCCCAATTTGACTATACCAAAAGGTCACTTTTGCCGAAATCATTGTAGCATTTTGCTCGTGCTTACACAACAAACTGTGTACACACATGTAGCAAAAGGCAACACCATATGTAACATCGACAAAAAATCCCCAAAGCTGACCTTCACCATCAACCATGGAAGCGCCGCATGCGTCGATTCGAGCTCATCGTCCATAAATTCCCCACGGCGGAGGTCCATCAACGCCAGATCCGGTGATCCCAGACCCATCTGGTCGCGGGGCGACGTGTTGGAAACTCATCCACGATGACCTCCATGACGAGCTCACCATTGTCGCATGAAGAAGGGAAGGAATATGCGGCTTTCGTGGAGAGGCTCAGGGGACTCGGGTTATGGAGCTACCTCCATGAGAACCAATGGCGTTGGGGACTCGAGGCAGGAGCCGAGATGGGCGGCCATGGCTGGAGGGAGCGTGCAGGACAGGAGCTTGAAGGGGACGAGGGAGTGAGATGGAGGCGGCAGATGCAGCGCTTGATACGTATCAAACGTATCTATAATTTCTGATGTTCCATGTTGATATTATACCAATTGTTACATGTTTTACATACACTTCATAACATTTTTATGCATTTTCTGAGACTAACCTATTAACAAGATGCCACAGTGCCAGTTCCTGTTTTCTGCTGTTTTTGTATTTCAGAAAAGCTGTTCTGGAAATATTCTCGGAATTAGACGAAACCTGGACAGGACCTCCTATTTTTCCAACACGTACACGAAGTCCGAAGGAGAGACGGAGGCGACCGAGGAGGGCGTCACACCCTAGGGCGGTGCGGCCCCCCTCCAACCGTGCCGTGGTGGGGTGTGGGCCCCACAGGTCGCTCCGGCCGCCGCCCTTTCGCCTATTCATTCATCTTCACGGGAAAACCCTAGACACCCGAGGCTCCATCCACGAAAAGTTCCGTAGCCGCCGCCGTCATCAACCCTAGCTCGGGAGGGTTCTAAAGCTCTTCCCGGCACCCTGCCGGAGAGGGGAATCATCACCGGAGGGCTCTACATCACCATGCCTGCCTCCGGAGTGATGCGTGAGTGGTTCATCTTTGGACTACGGATCCATAGCAGTAGCTAGATGGTTGTCTCTCCACTTTATGCTATCATGTTTAGATCTTGTGAGCTGCATATCATGATCAAGATCATCTTATTGTAATGCCACATGTTGTGTTTGCTTGGATCCGATGAATATTGAATACTATGTCAAGTTGATTATCAATCTATCTTATATGTTATTTATGATCTTGCATGCTTTCCGTTACTAGTAGATGCTTTTGCCAAGTAGATGCTTGTAACTCCAAGAGTTAGTATTTATGCTAGATAGTGGGTTCATGCCTCCGGTAATCTGGGAGAGTGACAGCAACTTCTAAGATTGTGGATGTGTTGTTGCCAATAGAGATAAAATAACCAATGCTTAGCTTAAGGGTGTGCCGTTAGGTCTAATGCATTTGTTTACATTACGCACATTACTTAATGCGATTATTCGTTGCTTGCAACTTAATACCAACGGGGAACTCGGTATGACAACCTGGAGGTGGATTATTAGTCATAGACACTGTTGGATAACGGTCTATGTATTTTGTCGTAATGCCCACATGAATATCATAGTAATCACCATGTCATATATATGCATTGTCATGCGCTCAATATTTTGTCAATTGCCCAGCTGTAATTTGTTCACCCAGCATGTTAGTTATCTTTTATGGAGAGACGCCACTAGTGAACTGTGGACCCCGATCCATTCTTTTACACTGATAATACAACCAACTGTAATCATTGTTCCTTTTCATTCTCTGCAATTAAACACTATTTTTCACACCATACGTTTAATCATTTGTTTTCAGCAAGCCAGGAAGATTGACACACTTCCTGTTTCGTCGGGGCAAAGTAGTTTGATTGTGTTGTGTGCAGGTTCCACGTCAACAGCCGAACTCCCTTCCACATGCAAGTACTTTTCTGGCACCGTTGACAACCTTCAGAAGTGCTTCTTGATCCTACTGGATCTGATAACCTTGGTATCTTACTGAGAGAAACTTGCTGCTGCACTGCTTCATACCTTCCTCTTGGGGACTCCCAACAAACGTGTGTCCCACGTCATCAAGCATTTTTCTGGCGCTGTTGCCGGGGAGTAAGAGGATTTCTGCAAGGGAGTCTCTCGCTGCTGCACTGCTTCATATTGTCTTGCTTAGTTTATTTTTATCTTATCTTGTTTGCTTTTAATTATCAAAAACACAAAAAATAATAATTAGTTTTCTGCATCTAGTTTATTTTGGTTTGTTATTATGTCTAGTTGTTTACTTGATATCAATGGTTTCTCTCTTTGAACCAAAATCGTGTTGGCTAAGTGGGTTCACTGATGATCAACAAAATTATTATAAGGAATACCGCTTTTCTAAAAAAGGGGTACATTTATGGAAACAAATAAGTACATTGAATTATTTTGCTAAGAACTTGTGCTCTACTTATGATGAATCCTACTGCTTTAATGAATCATTATGTTGTAGAAGGCATAAACACCTCCCTTTCCAATGTGATTATAATGATAATGAAACCTTGCCTGCTTATGCTAAAGGAAACTATGACTTTGGTAATCTTAAACAAACTGAAGAATTTTTTGTTTTTAAAGGTGCCTATGAAATTGCTGGTTATATTCACGATGATGATTCTCCTTATAAATCTGAAAATTTTGCTATACTTGGTTATTGCCTTGATTATTACAATGATAATACTTATATCACTGAATTTCTTGAGAACACTTATTCTCCAGAACAACTTGCTACATTTCAGGAACATGTGGGAGAAGAAACTGCTGAAACTGAAAGCTCATTTGATGAAAAAGAAGAAGATTTGCTTCCTCTTCCTCTGGCTACACTCCGTCCTATCATGTTGATCCCACATGGTACATGGACATGGGTGCTACGGATCATCTGACGAGCGAACTTGGCAAGCTGACTTCGCACGAGCCCTACCACGGCCACGACAAGGTTCACACTGCAGACGGGTCAGGTATGCACATCTCTCATGTTGGTCAGGCCTCACTTCTCACACATTCATCTCGCAAACTTGATCTACGCAATGTCTTACATGTCCCCTCGGTTACTCGCAATTTACTATCTGTTCCTAAACTTACCCTTGACAATAATGTTTCGGTTGAATTTCATCCGTCTCATTTTTTTGTCAAGGATCGAGCAACGCGGGATGTACTCCTTAGAGGTCGATATTGTCGGGGGTTGTATGCTTTGGATGCGGCTTCCCAAGTCTTCAGTGGTGTTCGCACTTCATCTACTCAGTGGCATTCGCGTCTTGGTCATCCGGCTTCCCCGTAAGTGAGTCATGTCCTCCATCGGCATGACCTCCCCATTTTATCTAGCAATAAAACTTAGCAGTGTGTGATGCTTGTCAGCAAGGGAAGAGTCATCAACTTCCATTTGTTTCTTCGAACCGAGTAGTCAAAAATCCTCTAGAGATTATTTATTCAGATGTATGGGGTCCCGCCCAAACCTCCGTGAGTGGTCATAATTACTATGTCAGTTTCATCGATGCTTATAGTCGCTTTACTTGGATGTATCTTCTTAAGCGCAAATCTGATGTGTTTGATGTTTTCCTTCAGTTTCAATTACATGTCGAACGTCTTCTCAAGCATAAAATTGTTCATGTACAATCCGACTGGGGGGGGGCGAGTATCGCAACCTCAACACTTTTTTTAATAAGCTTGGGATTTCACATCGTGTGTCTTGTCCACATACACATCAGCAGAACGGTCCTGCTGAACGTAAGCACCGCCATCTAGTTGAAACTGGTCTCACTTTACTCGCTCATGCATCCGTTCCCTTTCGTTTCTGGAGTGATGCTTTCTCCACAGCCTGTTTTTTGATCAATAGACTTCCCACTCGTGTCATCAATATGAAAACTCCGCTTGAACTTCTATTTCAGGAAGTACCCGATTATACGTTCCTTAAGGTGTTTGGTTACGCGTGTTGGCCTCACCTTCGCCCTTACAACAAGCATAAGCTTGAGTTTCGTTCCAAAAAATGCGTCTTCCTCGGCTATAGCTCGCTCCATAAAGGCTACAAGTGTCTCCACGTTCCCACTAATAGAGTTTACATATCTCGTGATGTCGTGTTTGACGAAATTTTTTTTCCCTTTTCTGCACTTCCGACGCCTACACCTATATTGCCATCATCACATTCATCCCCTGTATCTCCTGACCACTTTGAGGATGTTGCATATTCCCCTGTGTTATTACCTAATCATGGTGCAGGAATAGGCCGTGGTGCGCGCCTACAGCTGATGGACGTCTCCGACACTCAGGCTGCACCTAACGTCGATCGTACATGCATGAACCATGCAGCTTCCTCGTCGATTGCGCCTGGCAGGCCACCTGCGCATGCGCCGGTCGCTGGTCCTGACCAGCCAGGCTCCCCGCAGGCCAGCCCGACTACAACGTCCTCGCCTGGGCCGCCCTCACCTGCGCGTGGGCCGCCCTCACCTGCGCGTGCGGCTGATGCTTCTTCACCACCCTACACGCCTGCTGGGCCGCTATCTGCCGCGCGTACGGCTGATTCTGCTTCCTCGCCCGGCACGCCCGCTGGGCCATCTTCGCCTGGGCTGACGAGCGACGCACCGCCTGGGCCATCGTCGGGTGCGTCACCTGCGCCTTCACCTGGTCCTTCGCCTGGATCATCGCCGTCACCAGCAACGTCTCCTGTTGCACCGACTGCTCCTGTGTTTGAGCGCCCTCATACTCGCAGTCGCAGTGGAATTTTCAAGCCGCTTGATCGAAAAGATGGTACTGTTGCGTGGCTTGCTGCATGCATGTCTCAAGCCGAGGCTGATCCTACGGCTGAGCCCCGTCACTACCAGGCTGCCATGAGCATTCCTCACTGGCGTGCTGCTATGGAGCTCGAATTTCAAGCTCTTCGTCGGAATGGCACCTGGCATCTGGTCCCTCCTCGTTCTGGCATCAACATTATTGACTCCAAGTGGGTATTCAAGGTGAAGAAGCATGCAGATGGTTCTATTGAGCGCTACAAAGCGCGTCTAGTTGCTAAGGGCTTCAAACAGCGGTATGGTCTTGACTATGCGGATACTTTCAGTCCTGTTGTCAAACCAACCACTATTCGTCTTCTTCTCTCGTTGGCAGTCACTCGAGGTTGGTCGCTTCATCAGTTGGATGTTCAGAATGCCTTCTTGCATGGTGTCTTGGAGGAAGAGGTATACATGCGCCAGCCCCCTGGATTTGTTGATACTACACAGCCGCATCACCTCTGTCGCTTGGTTAAGGCTGTGTATGGCCTAAAGTAGGCACCTCGCGCGTGGCACACTCGGCTTGGCTCTGCCCTTCGCAAACATGGTTTTGTGCCCTCCACTGCTGACACGTCCTTGTTCCTTCTTCAGCGTCCGGAGGTTACTATGTATCTATTGGTCTACGTTGATGATATTATTCTGATCAGCTCCTCGGATGTTGCTACTAACCGTCTCATTGCCGCTCTTGGTTCTGATTTTGCTGTTAAGGATTTGGGCAAGCTGCACTATTTCCCTGGTCTGGAGGTTACTTACCCTGATGGTGGTCTCGCACTCTCTCAGAAGAAGTAGTCCATGGATTTGCTTCGTCGTGCGGGTATGCTCAAGTGCAAGGCAGCCACGACTCCTATGTCCGCCACTGATCCGATTACCGCTGTTGCTGGATCTCTCTTGTCAGCTGCTGATGCCACTGAGTACCGCAGTATTGTTGGAGGTCTTCAGTATCTCACTATCACCCGGCCTGATCTCTCCTTTGCAGTAAACCGTGTGTGTCAGTATCTTCACGCACCACGGGATACTCATTGGTCTGCTGTTAAGCGCATACTGCGCTACGTCCGCCACACTGCAGCCTCTAGTCTGCATCTTTGGCCAGCTCCGTCTGCTCATCTTTCTGCTTTTTCTTATGCGGATTGGGCTGGCAATCCCGATGATCGGCGATCCATGGGGGGATACGCAGTCTTCCTTGGTCCCAACTTGATCGCCGGGAGTGCCCGCAAACAAGCGACAGTGTCCCGCAGTAGCACTGAAGCTGAATATAAGGCTGTGGCCAATGCCACAGCGGAGCTCATTTGGGTACAGTCTTTGCTTCGCGAGTTGGGAGTCTCCCAGGATCAGCCTCCTGTCCTTTGGTGTGACAACATCGGTGCTACATACCTCTAGTCAAATCCGGTATTTCATGCCCGAACGAAACACATCGAAGTTGATTATCATTTTGTGAGGGAACGTGTCACACAGAAGCTACTTCAAATCAAGTTCATTTCTTCCAAAGACCAAATTGCTGACATCTTCATGAAGCCGCTGTCACTACCTCTCTTTGAAGGTTGTCGACGCAATCTTAACTTGCTGATTACTTCGGGGCAGAGTTAAGATTGAGGGAGGGTGTTAGATTATGTATTTAGTGACGTATAGCTTCTGTGTGATGTACGTGTATTTGTACCCTGTACACTCCTATATATATGAGATAAGCCACTCCTAGTGCGTTGAGCTAGTTCCCCAACCCTAATATGTTTAATAGAGAGTGATGATCAAAAGGAGGATCTACCTTCTAATGATAGTAACTCTTTAACTCTTACATTATATGATTACCCTCCATGCCCACATAAGGAGGAAAAATGCTATATTGTTGAATGTCATGATTCTATTGAAATATCTCCTTTTGATAAATTTGAAGTAACAAGCTCCTTGATTCAAGAAAAGGAAATTGCAGAAAGTAAACAATGTGCTCCCTAATGTTATATATGATAATGCTCTTGATGATGGTCCTATAATGCCTAATGATATTTATTATACTATTATTGTCAAAAGTGGGTTTGATAACCCCACAGTTTTTTAGCTTAATATGAAAAGCATGCTTTATGTGATAGCTATGTTGTTGAGTTTGTTCATGATGCTACTGAAAGTTATTATGTATAACATCCCAATATTTTATAATGTTTAAAAATCACTAAAAAATGAAATTTTTGTTTTTGAATAAACAAAAACATTAAAATTATAACAAAACCAAATATAGAAAACATTAACAAGGAAATTTAAGAATATTCAAAGACATCTTCATCTAATATAGTGTGTTTTCCAATTAGTTTTTTTGAACATTTAACTTTTGACTATTTATAAAACCCTAAAACCATAATTGCAAAATGTTAAAGTCACTCAAAGTATGCCTTGTTCTCAAAATAGTTTTGGTTAAATTATATGAATTAAATGTGGAAGTCTACTAAATACTTAAACAATAAGCATAAAGTGTTTTAAATTACTTAAAGCATTTTTATGAATTTAAAATGATTTAATCAACTTTCAAACATAAAATGAAGTTCATGAATTGTTTTTGAACATGAAAATGGGTTTAAACAGGAAATCTTCAATACTAATGTTTATATTATGTTTTCAAAATTTTATTAAGACAATAAACCCTATTGTTTTTAAATTTACACAAAGTATCAAATTTGATTTTTAAACGTATTTTGAAAAGTCAAATTTTGAAATATGTTGGAAAATTGTGTTGAATATTTTAAATAACAGATACTGTTTTTACAAATTTTTAGAAACAAATTTGAGTTAATTTGGACTTTTAAAACCAAAGTTATAAAAGAAATAGGAAAAACAGAAAAAGAAAAAGAAAAAGAGAAGAACAAAAAAAAAGGGGGGGGGACAAGCCAAACTGGGCCGAGCCCAGCAGCCAGCCCAACCCCGGCCTTTCTCCCTCTCTCTCTCTCTCTCTCTCTCTCTCTCTCTCTCTTACAGCCGGGCCCCACCTGTCAGACGCGGTTTCCTCAACCTCCGGCCGGAAATCTCGCCCGAAACCGGCGGCCGTTTCCTCCTCTTAATCCCGAGCCTTTAAGCCCCGAATCAACGCGCCCCTCGTCCCTTCTTAATCCCCTCTCCCTCCTCTCCTTTTGCCCTCCACTTCCTAAGCTAATCGCGCCCCCAGGCTGCCGCAATCTCTCGCCGGAGCTCCGCCATTGCGCCGCCGTTCGAGGACGATTCCGGCGACATAGAGGGTCCCCTCCACGCCATTTCTGTTCCTTAAGCTTCACCGCATCGAGGTGCACCTCTCAAACCCCTCCCTGTTTTTTCTGGACCAGCAAATCGAGCGCGCCATCCTCGACCCGAAGGTCCTCTCCGCCGCCGCACCTCCAGTCGCCTCCACACGCCGTTCCAGGAAGAGAACGACCACGCCGCCCACACCATCCTCTTCGCCGAGCCCTCCTGCACGCCGTCGTCTTATTCCCGTGGCCAGGGGAGCACCGCAGCGACGGGAACGTCCACGCCCGTAGCTCTGCG
The DNA here is from genome assembly GCA_947311845.1 of Poa pratensis. Lineage (NCBI taxonomy): Eukaryota > Viridiplantae > Streptophyta > Magnoliopsida > Poales > Poaceae > Poa > Poa pratensis. Next base: position 16,370,462 of record CAMZMU010000040.1, on the reverse strand, counting down.
CCGCCACGACCTCCATCTCTGACGAACTGCGCCGCCCGGTGAGCACCATCCCTCCTCCACCGTCCGATCTATCTCCTATGGTCCAGATTAGAACTTTTAATCGAAGAGGTATCCTCGAATCTGAGCCCGTAGATCTAGATCCAACGGCCAGGATCAAATCACTTAACCACGTCAGCGCCCAGTCAACGGCCAGTCAGCAGCCACGTCAGTGCCCAGTCAGATCCACGTGGATTTTGAATTTCTATGAATTTGTTTATATGGCAGTTTTACAAAAAAGCCCCTGCTTATTCAAATCATTAGATCTTTTTATTGGTTTGGCCAAATTTAACAAAATTTATATTTTTGGAAAGCTCTAGACTTGTAGAATATTGTAGCACTGTTAGTTTTCTGTTTTGAATTAGTTTAAATATTCAAATTTCAAATGAGGAATTTGAGTAATTTAGGCATATCTTTAAATCTATAAGTGCAAAAATTTCAAATAAAATATGTTTGGAAACCTTTGGATCTGTAGAATAGATTGCCACTCTAAGAATTAATTTTTGAATACTTTCAAACTGTTTTAAAATTCAGAAACACAAATTGTGATTTATTCACTTTTATTCAAATTGCAAATGGTTAATTTGAGTAATTTTGACAACAAAGATAAATAGATATGTCTAAAAATTGAAAATAAAATATACTTAGAAAGCCCCTGACATATAGAATATTTTGGTTCTGTTGTTTTTCAATTTTGAGAACTTTAGATTTATTCAAATTTCAAATATGATGTTTGAGTAAATTTGACATAACTTTGGATTTATAAATTAATTTTGAGTGAATCAAATTGTAATTTTTTTGTTTAAGTGCCCTCTGTCTAGTAGTATTATTTTCATTTTTGAATAAAATTTTAATTACAGAAAACTTTAAATCTTGTGTTAATGCCTTTAAAGTGTCTTAATAGTTTTTTGATTTAATTCAAACTAATTAAAACTTGACCTATGTTTTCATGGACATAATAATGACAGAAAACAGTAGTAAATAATTTGTATTAAATATCTTGACCTAATTAATGTGTGATAAATTTTGATTAAAGACCAATTGCCATCATGGCTAACTTATTGTAATTAAGTTTTAGATTAAAAGCCTTTTAAAATGTTGCTTTATAAAAATCTTTAGTTTAAGTTGTATTTAAAACCTTCAAATGTTTTAACTACAATTAAATGGTTTATTTTAGAATCTTGGAACTTCCTTGACAAATACATAAATTAATCTTTGGAACTCTTGGAACTTCCTTGACAAATATGCTATGTACAACTTCTTCTTTGACTAAACCATTTGGTGAAAGCCTTGTTAGATATGTTTTGTATGCCTTGTGTTGTTGAAGTGTTGTTCATTGGTGTGTTAATTCTATGTATAGATTGAACGGAGTGCAACGTTGTTCCTTGTTGAAAAGAGTGTGTGAGCAACAACAACTCCCAAAGGCAAGTGGCACACCACATAAATTTCCTAAGTATTTTGTCTATGCATGAGTACAATATTTTTCTTAAGCATGTGTAGGACTTAGTTGAATTGCTATGCTAAAACTGTTTAGAATAGCTCCCCTTTACTAGATGGTCTAGCATCCCATTTTAACTTAGTGGATTATTGAAGTGCAATGCAAAAGATGTTTTTATGAAAAGCTAAATTCTACTAAGTTAAAATGAAACACCTGGGTGGAGTTGGTTTTGATAAGAGGATGTTTGAGTTGAGTGTTGTCCCCAGGGGTTTTACCTGAGGGATATTCACTTGTGGATGGCCACCCAGGAACAAAGGGATCTGAAGAACTCCAAGTGAAGATTGCTTCCAGTGCAGCCATTGGTCATATGGGCTCTGTCTTGATGGATTAAGTTGCGTGGACTCGCCCCGTCTTGACAGGTGGTGGTAGAGGTTTGTAGGTGGAGCGCGTCAGGCCGGTATGGGGTGGGAAAATGCTTCTGAAAAGTCTCGTCTCAATCTTCTCCTTTTCCTTAGCACTATTGGAGTGTAGAGGATAGTTTGGGCTGATTGGGTCTAATGGTGAACGTGCACAACCTCTCGAGAGTGTCAAAACTAAGTACTTAGCCGTGTCCCCTGTTACGGACAATTCTGAGCAGCTGATCAAGGACGTCAACGGAGGATCCCAACATTCCAACTTCTATATAAAACTTGAAGGGTGAACAAGGGTAGATGAGACTATGGTTTTCATGCCATACGTGTCTCAATTTGAAGAAAATGTTTTACAAAGTGTTAGGAAAAAAATTGGCTTTATGCAAAATAGCCTTGAACTCCACCAGCCAAATACGCATATAGGTTATTAGAGTTATTCCTCTAAGTGTCCACAAAGTGTCACTTGCCAGTTCCATTTTAAATGGTTCTGACCCATTCTGTTGCAAAATTTTATTTTTGCAGATTGTTCTGACGACGAGTGAGTTTCCGTTAAGGGTTTCGAGTCTGCAACCAACATGTTTCGCCTGTGGCACATGATGATGATGGAGACTCACTGAAGAATAATGTTTTCCGCTGCTTTACTCTTTCAAAGCTAGCTTCGTGCTATGCAATTTGTAACGAATATTTTCCTAAGTACTGGATCCGCGTGTAATAATTGATACTTTGTTGTGATATTCATCGTAAACTGTGTGTGCAAATGAATCGATCCAGGGGTTTGCACTATACACAGGGATCTTGCCAATTTTTAAGTGCAGGTCCGCTACAGCTGGTATCAGAGCACTGTGTTGCCTGTAGGTTCGAAACCGTTGGTTAGAAATAAGACAGCCCATAGGACAAAAATTTATTTGCTCCCATCCAAAACTTTTTGATATCATTCTTGTAACTTCTTAACTATATGCCTTCTAAATACCTTCTCTTGTTTTTAGAAGACCAGCCTTATTGAATCACTCAAGAAGGGTCCAGCAATGACCATGACCTTGGAATGTGAGACTGAGTTTCCTAAAGCTTTGAAGAACCTCATGTTGTGTCGGGGATGTAACCCCGGGTACCCCAGAGTTGATGGTTTTGTTGAGTTAGAAGAGAGAAACAAGAGTTAGATAGGTAAAGAATAAAGGAAAAGGAGGAAAAAACACACTGGACCGACATTGGGCCGAATCAGCTATTATCTCGGTTGGACCGAGTCTATTCCACCTCGGATGGGCCGAGTTCCCAGCAAACCAAGATGCTCACCTCGGATGGGCCACGTTCCCCGGATGGACCGAGATCACTAAGCAGCCTCGGGCGGGCCGTACTCGTCGATCAGCCTCGGCTGGGCCAGCACTGCGCTGCCTCGGCAGGCCGACACGGTGTAACCTCGGCAGGCCGGTGCTGTGGACCGATGCTATGATCTCGGGCGGGCCACATCTTCTGTCCCGAACGGACCGAGGTCCTCACCTCGGTTAGGACAGGCCGGATGGCCAGCCTCGGTTGGGCCGGGCCGATACTCCTGATCCGGCCAGGACGCTCTGTCTTGCCTCCAGCAGTGGGCCGTGCTTCGGATCACCTCTCAGCCTCGGAGTGACCAGCATCCAGGCCTCGGTGGACCAGCGCCAAGACAGGCCGAGACATCTTACCTCGGACGGGTTCTTCGCGCTACCTCGGACGTACCGACACTGGTGCATCGCTTCGGCTGTGCCTCGCATCATCCCGGAGCGGACCGAGACTCACGCCTCGGTCTCGATCGGGACAGCTGGTCCCGAGACAGCTGATCGCTGCTGCTCTTCGTCGACCGCGACATCCTTCGACCAAGACAAGACCGAGATAACGTTGCGACCCGGGATTGCTTCTCCAGCATCTCCTCTCCTGCGTCGCTAAGACCGAGACTGCATCCCGGTCCACTCCAGCGCCAGCACCTGTTCCCGGACCAACCACTCCAGGCACTACCTCGACACACTACCTCAACCACCGGCATCCCAGCTACCGCATCGTCAAGTACAAGATACCTCTGCCATCCCCAGAATATCCGGAAGACAGGAGCTAGAAGACAAGGACAGAGGACGTGGCTACAGTGGCACGGATGTGACGAGAGTACATCTACGTGACATGGGCAACAGTGTGGACAAGACCCCAGTAGTCAAATCATCAGCAGTGTTTGTATAGTGTTTGCGGGCCACCCCTTGTCCCCTGGGCTCTCCCTATATAAAGGGCACCAGGGGAGAGCTCTCCTCAGCTCCCAGGCTGGCTCTCTAGCCCCTTGGGTTCATTTCTCTCCGTAGCCTGCTTCTTCTTCCTTGAGCACGTCTCCATGACCCGCTCCACACAGCTCGAGGAGCGTTTGTACCGACCGTATACATAGAGGAGAATACACCAGTAGGCTAGATGCTGCAGTAGGGTTTTTATCTCTCACGAGAGCCCCGAAGCAGGGTAAATCCCCGTGTTGATCAGTTTGTCTGTGTGCGCAATCCTGCGCGCTATACCTCCCCGAATCCTCTAGCGTCCATCGGCCCCAAACTTAAGCCTACCCCAAGGCATCTGTTGTTTCATACCACGACATGTTGAGCATGGGACTTGAAGGAGCAGCAGTCTACAAAGGATTTCCTTTCATGGTTGAAGGTCAAGAGTACTGGTGGGTGCAACTCCATATGTACAAGGGCAAAGACGATGACCACAAGACCAAAGGTTATTGTATGGTCACCAACCCAATACTTCACACATCATTCTTTGATTCAGCAAGAAGTGCAGCATGGGAGGCCATCAAGTACCTTGGAGGAAGGCTTCGCTTTAGACTTCACAACACCCAGAAGTATCTTGATGAACTGAAGGAAATCGAGGAGGAACTCGATGCACTCAAGAAGGAGATAGACTAGACCCCTATTTATTAGAATAACGAGTTTCCAAAAGATGTATTGACCTATCAAATTGTGGTATGGCAGTACTATCGAATTTGTTTTTCCATGACCTTGTGGTGTTTCGTTCCAAAACGATTATTTCAATTTTCTCAAAAAATGTTTGGAATTTATCGACTATGTTTGAACCATGTGGTTTGATGATTGTTAGATGTTGTTTGTAAGATGAATTGCCTTGATCTGCTGTGTTTGAGTAGGATTCTTCATTCGTGTCCTTCTAACTCCGTACATCCATGCTAAACCTAAACCCAACCAAATGCTCTATCCTCTTGACGACAATCATCTGAGGACCAGTTCTCGATGATAGAACAAGCCATCCAACTAAAAATACTTTCCCAACTTTAGTTAATTCTTTTGTGTGAAGGAACAATCACAGCCTTGCTCCATGACATCTCTATTCTAAGACACCATGTAAATCGTGATAAGGGGTTGTTGTGAAATCCTCTCATCTTGGTCGTCTTATTGACCCAAAAAGAGACCCTTCAATATCAAAAGTAGTTCAAAGGATTTCTTCTACAACTCTACCGTGAGGGAAAGTTCTACTCAAAGATTCAAGACCTCAAATCCCAACATGGTGTCGGTACATACTATACCAGAAAGTTCAGGGCGATACAACAATGCTCAAGAGATGAAGACAAGAATTCTAGACTGTCCACAAAAGTTCTTTTTAAGGGTGGTAGCCCACCCAACTTTCCTAAAAATCAATTGCCCAAATCTATCCTTCTAGCCTCCCCACTCAGCGGAAACATTCTCTGCTGGTTTTGTAGTTCCTGTGTCAGCAGATGCATGACTCCACCCTCCCTAGTTATCAGAATCATTCCCAGCACTTGCATTTTGTTCTCAGCTTGCCCGAATCTCGAGGACGAGATTCCTTTTAAGGGTGGTAGTCTGTAACATCCCAATATTTTATAATATTTAAAAATCACTAAAAATTGAAATTTTTGTCTTTGAATAAACAAAAACATTAAAATTATAACAAAACAAAATATAGAAAACATTAACAAGGAAATTTAAGAATATTCAAAGACATCTTCATCTAATATAGTGTGTTTTCCAATTAGTTGTTTTGAACATTTAACTTTTGACTATTTATAAAACCCTAAAACCATAATTGCAAAATGTTAAAGTCACTCAAAGTATGCATTGTTCTCAAAATAGTTTTGGTTAAATTATATGAATTAAATGTGGAAGTCTACTAAATACTTAAAGCATAAGCATAAAGTGTTTTAAATTACTTAAAGAACTTTTATGAATTTAAAATGATTTAATCAACTTTCAAACATAAATGAAGTTCATGAATTGTTTTTGAACATGAAAATGGGTTTAAACAGGAAATCTTCAATACTAATGTTTATATTATGTTTTCAAAATTTTATTATGACAATAAACCCTATTGTTTTTTAATTTACTCAAAGTATCAAATTTGATTTTTAAACGTATTTTGAAAAGTCAAATTTTGAAATATGTTGGAAAATTGTGTTGAATATTTTAAATAACAGATACTGTAGTAATGACACTGCGCCTTTGTGTGGCCCGCGGGTCTCCCATCTCTTCTGCGGTGTAAGTCGCAAGGACTATCAAAAATCCCTTCGACGCTATTGGGGAGTGACTCCTTGTTTCTTCTCTGCTCCCTTAGTTGATACTTACAGTGTTCGGTTTCCTTTGAGATTGGCGATGAGCCACTTGCCATCTTATCTGTCTCTGCGTGCTTGTTGGCAGTCGCCAAGAGTTGGTCGAAACTATCGATCTTATGTCCAGTGCAGCTTAAGGTACGCTCCGGCGGCTCAAATCTACAGTTCTTTCTCATAACTTGCACTTCAGATTGCGCCGTGACATCTTTGGCGGAGTCAAGGATCCCTGTGACTTGTTTTATCCACTCGCTGGTTGATTCGTTCTCCTTCCGGACCCATTGCCTGAGGTTTTTCACGCCTTCTATTTGGAATCTTTTGATGAACTTATCTTTCAGTTCTTCCCATGAGTTTATTGACTTTGGCGGCAACCTTAGCAGCCAATCCCTGGCTTCTCCCTGTAGTACCAAGTGAAAATACTTTGCGAGCACCTCCTGAGTTACACCGATTCCTGTCATGTTTATTTCATAATCCTCTATCCATAGGACAGGGTCTAGATCATCATGGTAGGTGGTGACTCGCTGCGACTCACCAAAATTCGGTGGGAAACGAGTGAGCCGTATTTCCTCCCCGAAACATGCTGGTCCTTTCAATAACGAATAGGAGCTCACGGGCGCTGTATCTTCATCTGAATCAGTTTCAAACTGGGTTGGTTGAGTCGCCTCGAGCGTTTGTGGCTTACCATCAGCCTTACTCTCTTTATCTGGTGATATTCGCAGACCTGCTAGCTGGTTGTCTACTTCTTCCACGTTGCATCCTTCCTCGCCCCATGATACCTCGTGTTGCGGCTCGTTAGGCGTGATTCCATACATGTTTGCTTGCTGTAGGGCAGCAGTCTGTAGCAGATCAATCGCATGACGAGCTTCCTTATCAGCTCGCGTATCTCCGACTGGTGCTATTTTTTATAATATCCCGATCGCAGCGTGCATATTGCTCTCCAGATTATTGTGGAACTTCTGCTTCATCTCTTGCCCCCCTTCGTCCGTCTTGGTGCAAATTGCCTACTGCTTTTGCTGCCAACGCCTCAGTCGCTGATCTTCTTCCTGGAGTTTTTTGCGCTCTGCCGCGAGTCTTTGCGCTTCTTCACAAAGCTCCACCCTGACAGCTTTGATTTCTTCAATTTTGGGATCTTTCTCTCGGCTAGGCAGAGGTTCCCAAATTGGTTTTGACGGGACGGAGGCGGATGTTTTTGCTGCGGCTTGTTGCAGTTCTTCTAGCACGCGGACCCTGACTGGCCGCAGTTCCTCTCCTGATTCGCCTCCTTGAGTCGCGTCTGTAGATCTGCGACTGACGGACCGACGAAGATTTTCACAGGCCCGATGGGAATAATATACCCAAATTCAACGTGATCTGCCTTAGGTCCCCACTCTGAGTCGTCGATGAAGGGAACACCGTTGATATCTTCCACTTGGCCGATGGCGATGTCCTTAAACCCTGATTCCGATCCTGCGCGGAACGTGACGCTCTTGACCGCAGACCCCACGGTGGGCGCCAACTGGCGTGGGTTTGTCACGTCAGATGTCATGGATGACTTCGTAGGTGTGGATTTGCGCGAGTCAATCGTCTCCGAGCTTGTGATCGCAGGAACAAGGACGAACACAGATTTACCCAGGTTCGGCTCCTCAATGTGAGGTAAAGACCTACTTCCTGCCTACCCTAGATTGGTATTGATATGATATATGTGGTGTTACAATGGAGGCGATCCGATCTGGGTACTCGTCGTAAAAACTAGGGTTTTAGGGCTTGATAGCTTGACCCCGTCCAAGTCCTGCGAGTCCTCTTTATATACACAGAGGCTCGCTAGGTTACAAAGGAAACTGCCTCCACAAGGAATACATCGACTAGAACCTACTTGGAGACTAACTCCTCCTCACGTCTTCCAGGATATGTCTTCTAGATCCTTCTCCTTGTGGCGGTGCGATATTGGGCTTGCTTTCATGCAGGCCATTATTGTGCGAGTAAGCTGGGTCGCACTTTATCAAATATGGGCCGCGGGTTAATCTACAAAGTATTCCCCCGACACGCCGTCGTCTTATTCCCGTGGCCAGGGGAGCACCGCAGCGACGGGAACGTCCATGCCCGAAGCTCTGCGCCACCGTGACCTCCATCTCCGACGAACTGCGCCGCCTGGTGAGCACCATCCCTCCTCCACCGTCCGATCTATCTCCTATGGTCCAGATTAGAACTTTTAATCGAAGAGGTATCCTCGAATCTGAGCCCGTAGATCTAGATCCAACGGCCTGGATCAAATCACTTAACCACGTCAGCGCCCAGTCAACGCCCAGTCAGCAGCCACGTCAGTGCCCAGTCAGATCCACGTGGATTTTGAATTTCTGTGAATTTGTTTAAATGGCAGTTTTACAGAAAAGCCCCTGCTTATTCAAATCATTAGATCTTTTTATTGGTTTGGCCAAATTTAACAAAATTTATATTTTTGGAAAGCTCTAGACTTATAGAATATTGTAGCACTGTTAGTTTTCTGTTTTGAATTAGTTTAAATATTCAAATTTCAAATGAGGAATTTGAGTAATTTAGGCATATCTTTAAATCTATAAGTGCAAAAATTTCAAATAAAATATGTTTGGAAACCTTTGGATCTGTAGAATAGATTGCCACTCTAAGAATTAATTTTTGGATACTTTCAAACTATTTTAAAATTCAGAAACACAAATTGTAATTTATTCACTTTTATTCAAATTGCAAATGATTAATTTGAGTAATTTTGACAACAAAGATAAATAGATATGTCTAAAAATTGAAAATAAAATATACTTAGAAAGCCCCTGACATGTAGAATATTTTGGTTTTGTTGTTTTTCAATTTTGAGAACTTTAGATTTATTCAAATTTCAAATATGATGTTTGAGTAAATTTGACATAACTTTTGATTTATAAATTATTTTTTAGTGAATCAAATTGTAATTTTTTTTGTTTAATTGCCCTCTGTCTAGTAGTATTATTTTCATTTTTGAATAAAATTTTAATTACAGAAAACTTTAAATCTTGTGTTAATGCCTTTAAAGTGTCTTTATAGTGTTTTGATTTAATTCAAACTAATTAAAACTTGACCTATGTTTTCATGGACATAATAATGACAGAAAATAGTAGTAAATAATTTGTATTAAATATCTTGACCTAATTAATGTGTGATAAATTTTGATTAAAGACCAATTGCCACTAGTACAGAACGACACATCGGAAACGGGCCAAAAACCCCTTCGGCAACGGAGAAAGGGTCCGTGTCCCCGCTTCCGATACTGATGTGGGGGCCCTCATCGGTAACGGTGGCAGAACACCGTTTCCGATGTGAGAAAATTTCGGCATCGGAGCCTCCGGCTCTCCGTTACCAATGTGTGACCATTTCGGCAACGGAGGGTTTTGTCCTCCGTTACCAGTGTTGTATCATGTCGGCAACGGCTATTTCTGTTTGCCCGTTTCCTATGTCTAATTGCAAGCTAATAGTAATTAGCTGCGCTTGCACGCCCGTGCTACAGCAATTATTTAGCAGACATTCAGCAATACAAGTTTACAACAATCATATGAACACAAAGTTTACAGCAAATGTTGGAATACAAGTTCACAGCTATTGCTATTGCTACAAATACAAAGTTTTCAGCCATTGTTCGGAAAAAAGTGGACACAATTTAAAGAAGTTACACCACAATGGTGACAACAATTGTTTTGGAAAAATCTATAGTCTCACCAGCGAGAATGCCGGTATGGACAGGTGAACAAATGCCGAATAGGATCTCATGATCATGGATTAGGGTCGTGTAGTTTTCCCTCCTTGCTTACGATGTGTTAAGGACGAACGCAGCAAACTTGCCTCTCACCATCGTAAGAACATCCTTCTTCAAAGGTGCACGTCCCATTCCACCTATAAGCTGCAGGCAGATTCTTAGTTAGGTATCTTTCGTCATGTATGTCTGCAAATATTGTTAGGAAACATGAATTGTTGATGATGTCGTGGATTACTAACCGAATCGAGGCTTGGCAGACTTCTCGAGGTGGGAACGACTTTCAATATTGCATTGCACACATAATACCCACAAAGATTTGTACCAGGTGGTTGCTGAGGGCACTGTAATGTTGGTGACAAAATCGCTCACTTAGTTTGGTTTGCTAGCAGGTATTTGTGAAAACTAGGAATAAAGTAGCAACTGTTACCGGGTTAACTTGTACGTGACTCAATATGGCCTCCTGTTCTCCTCTCTTGGCCAACGGTCTCTTGATTATCGTCAAGTACTTTTCGAACACACTACAAAAGTAATGAGTTGGCGGATTGAGAAAACAACACGTGAAAGTTAAATCATAAAGTAAACTAGGGAACGATGTAATACCTGTTCAAGAATTCTCCAAGGGTGTATAATTTATACTTCCAAGTAGGGAATCTATATACAATACCTTGTTCTGTTTAGGAATGATGACAGCTAAGAACCAGTGAGAACTGCAAAGGAAAATAACAAACTTACGCCTGATGGTAAGGAAGCAGGATGTACAGATAATTTTTGATAACAAACTTACGCCTGATTGTAAGGAAGCAGGATCAACTCTTTGTCTTGATAATGAGTCAACGCTTTCACAGCATAGTTGAAATAATCGTCGTATCCATTGCTGCAGATGTTCGTGTAATTGATAAGAGCCGGATCAAGGAAACCTACCGGTTCTTTCCTGCGGTTGCACTCGAATACCTGGCTCCTAAGTACAAGAAAGAGAATAGTTAGCATGTACTGAACAGAAGAAAGCTATTAAAATGTGAAAAGTATTTGTAAGGCACATACAATGTGAACAAACGCATGAACGTGCCATCAACAATATTCAGGTTGAAAACTTGGAACATCTCTGAAAACTCCCAGTTATAACGAACGTCACCTTGGACGCCGTAAAAATCCTCTTTCCTGACACTGAAGGTTATCTCCTTATTCTGTTCACAACATAGGAGGTACTTTTCATGAAGCTGCTGGCAAGCCAAGCCTGATCTTTGTAATCCATCTCTAGTCAACAATGGCTGTCCACGCACGTATTTGGGGCCACTTTGCACCTCTGCATTGTATTTCTTATTAAATTCTTCGTCATCTAGGTATTGGTCGCTGTCAATCGGTGCAGTATTTTTTTATTTTTAATGGTCTTGGGCTTGGGCTTGGGCTTCATCGGGGTTCTATTTATCGGGGCCATCTTGGCATGGTCCTTCGCCCGGACGGGTGTGGTGCCTCTACGTGTCCGAACAAGTTGGGGCGGAGGCGGAGGCGGCAGATGAGCCTGCTGTGGCTGAGGAGGCAGGGACGGCAGTTGAGCCTCCTGTGACTGAGGCGGAGGCGGCAGATAAGCCTGCTGTGGCTGAGGCGGAGGCGGAGGCGGTGTTGGTGTAGCTTCAACCAAGTTGGTGGTGTTGTTCACCACAAGGGCAGTAGGTGAGTTACCATCGACAGGCGGTGTTGGTGTGGCTTCACAACTCTGTGCAACCGTTGTATCTTCAACTGCTTGTTCTCTGGAAGGCTGTTTGGCCGCAATATCAAGGAGGAGCTGTGCTGAACGGAGGCCTTCAGACGACGCCATCTGTCGAGAAGCTGTTGAGGTGGATGGCAGGGCACTGAGAAGAGAAATCTCCTTCTTGGGCCACTGTACGTATCTCAGCTTAGCCTGGCCCAAGCTTTGTACGTCTGCATCGACGCAGGTGTTAAATAGCAAGATGCCTTCGAAGCCAGGCATGACCTTGTCCACAAAGCACATTGCAAAACCTGGCTTTAAGGGCACACCATCCACTTGAGGTACCACATCGGTAGGTGGCTGAACCATACCTAGTGCTGCCACCAGGGGATGATGCGTCATCACGGTTACAGGCACATGTAGTTTGCATCTCACCGGGCTCGTGATGTCGTCCACAGCATATTTGCCGGTGTCTACAAGACCATCAACCGACAATGATCCACAACTACTCCTGGCTGCAGGGCACTCCCCCCTACCGGGATCAAGGTGACCGTCTCGAAGATGCTTAACGATATTGGCCGTAATATTTGTCTCTAGTGCTTTCATTTGAGCGTCATGTCTGGCCTTTTTCATTGCCTGCCTTTCAGCCTGGTCTATCGCGAAAGCCTTCTTGTGGCCAACATGGGTGCCGTACGTCCGAGACCGACCAGAGGGCTCAGGCGTAGCCAAAGCTTTTGAGAGAATGTCATCTTTCCCTCGTGCCAGAATCTCTCCGCTGTCCTTTTTATTTTTCAGCTCCAGCTGGAGATAAGACAAGTAGTACACTGAATTCAGTACACAAGGAAATATTGTGTCAGTTAAGGAGGAAACAACTTAGGTTATATATGGTTATTACCATTGTTTTATGTAACTTTTGGGTCTCGGGGTGAGTTATAACAAGTTCACCAACTTCGTTTGTTTTAGACCTCGCCCTCAAGAAGTCTCGTGCCCGTTCACCTTCAAGATCAGAGTAAGGAACCGTGCCCCCCGAAGCAACTGCTTCTTCATCCTGTTTTCTCCATATGGGCTTCGAACCAGCATATCCAAGAACCCCCATATTGTGGGGATGCTTGTTTTTACTGATGAGGGCGCTGCCGGCTTTACTCTTTGTTAGGAACTCCTCCGTCCTCCTATACTTCTTGAACTCCTTCCAGTCGTCAGGTTTAATGAAGGGGTATACAAGTGTAGCATCCCGATTTTTCTTCTGGAATTTGGAGTACAGACGGTGCCTGAAGTTACGGAACGAATCCTTTGCTTTAGAAAGAGCAGCAGCTTGAACTGCAGGCTTCCATTCCTCATTTGCGAGCTGGAACTGGCTCATTATGGCGTTGACGATGAAAGTCTTTTCTTCTGGAGTGACTTGACTCCAGTCGTCAACCGTAATGGGGACCTTTTCCCTGACTACACACCCACACAATGTCTTAAATTTCCTATGTGCCTTGACTGGTTTCAACGGGGCACCAGTTTTCTTGTCAATCATCTCCACTGTAAATGTTCCTCTTGGCTTTAGGGTTGGTTTTCTAATTCCTCGACCCCTTTGTTTCATGATAAACTGATCCTGCTGCGAGGATGAGCTCGAGGACCCTTCATCACCAGACGACAGCTCTGAATAACAGGTGAATAATAGAAGGTGGATCTAATTAAAACTAAAAGGTCCGACTTTACAGTGTGTAATACAGTTAATCAGCACAACTAACCTGTCCCAAGTGTGTCTCCGGCATGTATGAGGTCGCCGCTGTCTGCCCCTTCCTCTATTGCGGGCAAATCTGTGGCGGCAGCAGCTCCGGGAGCCAAATCAGTGGAGACGGCGGCCAGATCTGTGGCGGCAGCATCTCCGGGAGCCAAATCAGTGGAGACGGCGGCCGCGGTTGTCGCCTGAGGGGGGGCATAGAGCCCACCCTCTGGGCGTCTTCGCTGACCACGGCGTCGGCGCGACGCCGTCGTAGCCTGGAGCTGCCCCGCGGCGTGGGTTGGGGGACGGCCAGGGAAGCCGTCTGCGCCGCAAGGGCGGCCCGAGTAGTCCGCATAACTAACTCAGCTGAGACCGTGGGTGGGGGGACGGCCAGGGAAGCCGCCTGCGCCGCAAGGGCGGCCCGAGTAGTCCGCATAATGAACTCAGCTGAGCGTGAGTACGCCGCCGGGGGTGGTGTTGAAGACGGTGAGCGGGGGGAAATGCGAGGGGTGGTAGGTTGGTCCCCAAAGTTTAAGTCTGGAAGTAGGGTTTATGTCACATCGGCAACGGTGCATTCAAAAAAACCGTTGCCGATGTGGTATAAATAAATTATATTTCGGAATTTGAATAAACGTAGCGTTTACGGTTGAAAATTAAGAAATAACAACAGCACATTACTTTGCCAATTAAGAAATACAATTATCACTTTAGGGTACAAATTAATTTGCTCATTCTTCGTCCTCCTCTAGTAAAACTGGATCAACCTGAATATTTCCTTTGTAAATTGCCCCATCGGAGTGATCATCTCTTGCGTAAAAGCCATCTCCAGGAGCCTGTCGGTCATTGATCTGTATGCGTTCTCCAGTTGCTGGCAAGTCTTCATACTGGTTGTACTCTTCTTCATCAGTAACGTCATCCACCCCAACGATCTTCCTTTTCCCATTCATCACAACATGGCAATTTTTATGTAGTAGGTCTTTGACATAGAAGATCTGGGTGGCTTGGGTAGCTAAAACGAAAGGTTCATCTTTGTATCCCAATTCGTTGAGATTGACATATGTAGTGCCGTACTGGTCAACTTTCGCATGACCCAGTTTGACCCATTTGCATTTAAACAATGGAACCGTGAGTAATGTATCGTACTCCAGCTCCCAAATCTCCTCAATTACTCCATAGTACCAATCCTTCCTCCCATTCGGATCTACCGCTTCCACTTTAATAGAGCTATTCTGATACATGGTCTTGTTGTCTCTATTCTTTGTATAAAAGGTGTAGCCATTCAGGTCATATGCTTCCCATTTATGAACCGTAAAGTTTGGCTTTCTTGCCAAACTTTTTAAAGTCTCGTCATCATCTCCGACACAATTCGTCATCAGCCAATCAGCGAATCTCTGGCTGTGCAGTTTCAAGACTTGTGCTTCCTTCTGATTCTCTGTCAAGCCTCGGCCTCCTAGCTCAATTCTAAGTAGATCCTTGTGAGCATCCACATATGGTGTAACGACTGCAAGGTGCTGCAATACGTACAAATGTGCTTTCTCAAATAATTCACACTCTGGCCAACATGATTTATCTTTCATTAACCCTTTTCCATCTAGCCTCCCCTCATGCCTGGACAGAGGCACCCCGATAGGTCGGTGGCCATCCATGTAGCTGATGAAATACTCAACCACCTCCTCCGAAAGATATCCTTCAACGATACTTGCCTCTGGCCGATACCTGTTACGGACGTAGTGCTTGAGTATACCCATGAAGCGCTCGAACGGATACATAGTGCGCAGATACACTGGACCACATTGCTTTATCTCATAAACAATGTGTACAATTAGATGGACCATTACGTCGAAAAACGAAGGGGGGAAGAACATCTCCAGCTGGCAGATAGTCTTCACAACATCTTCTTGCAATCTGTCTAATTTGAATGGATCTATTACCTTCTGGTATATAGCGTTGAAAAAATCACATAACCTCATGAGAGCCTCTCGAACGGGTTTAGGCAACATATTTCTAATTGCCACAGGGAGCATCTGTGTCATCATCACATGGCAGTCATGTGACTTCATCCCCATCAGTTTCTTTTCTTCAAACGACACCAGAGTCCTGATGTTTGCGCAGTATGCTGACGGAACTTTCATATCATACAAGAATTGCAAGAACTCCTTCAACTCTTCCTTCGATAACTGGTAGCAAGCAGGTGGGAGGTACCACTGCCCATTAGGCTTCTCTTGTGGCTTCAACTTTTTCCTTTTATATTTCAATGCAAGAATATCCAGCCGTGAATTCATACCATCCTTCGTTTTATCCTTGTTATTCATTACACATCCAAGAACGCTTTCAGTTACGTTTTTCTCGACATGCATGACATCGATGCAATGTTGAACGTCCAGATATGCCCAATACTTCAATGCCCAGAAAACCGATCTTTTCTTCCACACTGCCTTCTCACGAGACTGGGGTTTCTTCCCCTTACCAAAAATAGTGTGTACATCCTTCGTCTGGTCATCGACATCCGCTCCTGAAAATGGTTCTGGCGTGTCATCGGTCTCAATCGTATTATCGAACGGGGCCTTCAATCTACGATACGGGTGATTCTTTGCCAAAAACCTTCGGTGCCGCATGTACACTGTCTTCCTTGAATTCGGCAGCCAAAGACTTTTTGTTCTCTCTTTGCAAGTGACACATGCAAAGGATCCCTTCAAACTCTGCCCTGACAAGTTCGCAAGTGCAGGATAATCTTGAATGGTCAGAAACAACATTGCTCTGAGATCAAACTGTTCTCTCTTGAACGCATCATACATTCTTACCCCATCCCACAGTACTTGTAGTTCTTCGACAAGTAAACTCAAGTAAACATCAATGTCATTCCCAGGTTGTTTTGGTCCTTGAATAAGCATCGACATCATGATATACCTCTTCTTCATGCACAACCAAGGAGGAAGGTTATACATTGCTAAAAGAACTGGCCAAGTGCTATGTCTGCTGCTCATGCTGCCAAAAGGATTCATTCCATCTGTACTTAGTGCAAACCTTACATTTCTGGGGTCCCTGCCAAAGTCTGGGAACTCATAATCGATAAGCCTCCACTGTGGTCCATCAGCCGGGTGTCTGAGCAGTCCATCTTTTTTCCTTTTATCGGCATGCCAACGCATCAGCTCTGACTGCTTTGGGTCTGCATACATACGCTTCAATCTGGGTATTATTGGCAAATACCACACAACCTTGTAAGGGACTCCCGTTGTGACCTCATCCTCGCCCTTGTCTCTGTCTTTTGCTAGGTTGCGTTTGTAACGAGGAAAGTTACATATGGGACAACGCCGCATATTTTCATTTTCCCCTCGGTAGAGAATACAATCATTCTTACAAGCGTGTATCTTCACGTACTCGGCTGGAATGGGGCAGATCACCCTCTTGGCATGGTAAGTGTTCGCTGGCAAGTCATTTCCAGGTGGAAGTAATAATGCGACAAGTTTTAACAGCTTTGTGAAGCTCACATCGGATGTACTACTCTCTGCCTTGTATTTCAACAATTCTAGTGTCGCATCCAACTTGCTGAGCTTGCATTCCGGATACAGAGGTTTCTTCGAGTCCGCCGACTGACAGAGGAAATTCTTTATCTCATCATTACCTTCCATATTATTCTCCAAATCATTGATCATCTGTTCTAGGTTTTTTTGTGGACCATCGGCTCTGGTTTCATCTGGATGCACATCATCATCAGCGTTGCCCAAACCATCTCTGGCATTGACTTCATGATTATCGTTGCTCAAATCATCACGGTTGTCGGCAAAGATTGCTGGTTGTTGTTCACCGTGTTTTGACCAACATGTGTACGATTCCATAAATCCCCTCAAAATAATGTGTTCTTCTATCGTTTGTCTTCTAGGCCACAAGACTTCATTCTTACAGAAACAAGGACAAAACATCTTCGGTTCATTACTTTCTAGCATGTGTTGCGAAGCCCTGTCCAAGAATTCAACCACACCTTGTGAGAATTCAGGACTCGTGCGACCACCGTACATCCAAGCTCGATCAAGAACCATCTAGTAAAATGGCAAACTACATATGTAAGATTTATACTCCGCGCTCCTAAATCAAAATAATTAAAAAAATAAGTAGTAGGTTTTCGGGTTATACCACCGCCCCAGTAGCTGTGGAATCGGGCCCAAGCTTCCCTGCGCTGCCTCTCGACGCCGGCAACCAAGCGCTGCCTCTCGACGCCGGCAACCAACGCGCTGCCTCTCGACGCCGGCAACCACCGCGCGCCTATCGACGCCCGCAGCACAGATGTAAGATCTGGACTCCGCCTCCGCCCTCGCCGCCGCCGCTCCTATCTTTCAGTCTTATGGGAATCTCCGCAGCTGGCTAACTCGACACCACTCATAGCGTTAGGTCTGGATGGAATCATCGGATACGGTCATCCATATTAACCGTTTACAATAATGAAAATAATGCATACGGACACGAAAATATGTCCGTTGCTCATATAAAGCAAACGGTTGCGGAAAGCACAACCGTTGCCGATGTGTCGCGGGTCGCGGAGGATAGCCCTCGCGGGCGGCTTTTTCGCGCGGAAGGCTCGATTCTCCGTCGCCTAACTCCTGCCGTTTCCATAGAGGGGTATCCGATGTGTCGTTCTGTACTAGTGTGCCATCATGGCTAACTTATTGTAATTAAGTTTTAGATTAAAAGCCTTTTAAAATGTTGCTTTATAAAAATCTTTAGTTTAAGTTGTGTTTAAAACCTTCAAATGTTTTAACTACAATTAAATGGTTTATTTTAGAACTCTTGGAACTTCCTTGACAAATACATAAATTAATCTTTGGAACTCTTGGAACTTCCTTGACAAATATGCTATGTACAACTTCTTCTTTGACTAAACCATTTGGTGTAAGCCTTGTTAGATATGTTTTGTATGCCTTGTGTTGTTGAAGTGTTGTTCATTGGTGTGTTAATTCTATGTATAGATTGAACGGAGTGCAACGTTGTTCCTTGTTGAAAAGAGTGTGTGAGCAACAACAACTCCGAAAGGCAAGTGGCACACCACATAAATTTCCTAAGTATTTTGTCTATGCATGAGTAGAATATTTTTCTTAAGCATGTGTAGGACTTAGTTGAATTGCTATGCTAAAACTGTTTAGAATAGCTCCCCTTTACTAGATGGTCTAGCATCCCATTTTAACTTAGTGGATTATTGAAGTGCAATGCAAAAGATGTTTTTATGAAAAGCTAAATTCTACTAAGTTAAAATGAAACACCTGGGTGGAGTTGGTTTTGATAAGAGGATGTTTGAGTTGAGTGTTGTCCCCAGGGGTTTTACCTGAGGGATATTCACTTGTGGATGGCCACCCAGGAACAAAGGGATCTGAAGAACTCCAAGTGAAGACTGCTTCCAGTGCAGCCATTGGTCATATGGGTTCTGTCTTGATGGATTAAGTTGCGTGGACTCGCCCCGTCTTGATAGGTGGTGGTAGAGGTTTGTAGGTGGAGTGCGTCAGGCCGGTATGGGGTGGGAAAATGCTTCTGAAAAGTCTCGTCTCAATCTTCTCTTTTTCCTTAGCACTATTGGAGTGTAGAGGATAGTTTGGGCTGATTGGGTCTAATGGTGAACGTGCACAACCTCTCGAGAGTGTCAAAACTAAGTACTTAGCCGTGTCCCCGGTTACGGACAATTCTGAGCAGCTGATCAAGGACGTCAACGGAGGATCCCAACATTCCAACTTCTATATAAAACTTGAAGGGTGAACAAGGGTAGATGAGACTATGGTTTTCATGCCATACGTGTCTCAATTTGAAGAAAATGTTTTACAAAGTGCTAGGAAAAAAATTGGCTTTATGCAAAATAGCCTTGAACTCCACCAGCCAAATATGCATATAGGTTATTATAGTTATTCCTCTAAGTGTCCACAAAGTGTCACTTGCCAGTTCCATTTTAAATGGTTCTGACCCACTCTGTTGCAAAATTTTATTTTTGCAGATTGTTCTGACGACGAGTGAGTTTCCGTTAAGGGTTTCGAGTCTGCAACCAAAATGTTTCGCCTGTGGCACATGATGATGATGGAGACTCACTGAAGAATAATGTTTTCCGCTGCTTTACTCTTTCAAAGCTAGCTTCGTGCTATGCAATTTGTAACGAATATTTTCCTAAGTACTGGATCCGCGTGTAATAATTGATACTTTGTTGTGATATTCATCGTAAACTGTGTGTGCAAATGAATCGATCCAGGGGTTTGCACTATACACAGGGATCTTGCCAATTTTTTAGTGCAGGTCTGCTACATTACGAGAGAGGAAAATATGCTTGTAAAAGTTTTCAAGTCACTAAAACAATTCTCTTTATGTTGAAAGTTTTGAAGTTGTACTAGTTTCATCTTTCTATGCTAGTTGCTTTATGCTTCAATAATTTATTTTGTTACAAGATTTCTTTGCATAGAAAGTGGGTTAGACTTAAATATGTTTGATATTTGCCTCTTGATGCTCTCTTTTGTTTTTCAACTCTTATTCTTATGAGAGCATCATTAAAATCTTATAGCCTAGCTAAAAGGCATTAAAGAAAGCGCTTTTGGGAGGCAACCCATTATCTTTTGTTTTCAGTTTTTAGTCAAGGAGTTGTTTACTTCTGTAGAAACTCCTTTGTATCTTTACTTTTTCGCATTGCTGTGCCAAGTGGAGCCTCTAATAGGAAGATGATGCTAGATTTGGATTTCTGCGCAGGAACAGATTTCTGCTGTTCACCGTTTTACTTCTGTAAAATCACAGAAAACGTATTTAAATCTGCAAATTTTTGTGCGTGATCCTCAGATATGTACGCATCTTTCGTTAGTTTTTAGTTTTTCGATCTGAGCAATGTAAGTGTCTCGAAAAAATTCGTCTTTACAGACTGTTCTATTTAGACAGATTCTGTCTTTTATTTTTTGCATTCTCTCTTTTACTAGTGTTGAGTGGAATTCTTTTTTAGCGTGAAGAGCTTCACATAACATCAGTGGCAATAGTTAATGTTAAAAGTAACGGTCATGTTTGTGTCCTTATAGAACATGTGAGTTTTTGATTGTGCACTAACCCTCTAATGAGAATTACTCTGAGTTTGGTGTGGCGGAAGTTTTCAAGGGTCAAGAGAGAAGGATGATATAATGTGATCAAGAAGAGTGAAGAGCTTAAGCTTGGGGATGCTCCCATGGATCACCCCAGCATATTTCAATAAGACTCAAGCGTCTAAGCTTGGGGATGCCTTGGGCATCCCCTTCTTCATCAGCAACTTATCAGGTCATCTCTAGTGAAACTATATTTTAATTCTTTCACATCATATGTGCTTTACTTGGAGCGTCTGTGTGCCTTTTATTTTCAGTATTTTATTTTTTTATGGTCAAATTGATTGGACCCTATCATTCTTGATTGGGAGAGAGACACGCTCCGCTTTTTCATATGAATACTCATATTCTTCACTTATACTTGTTGAGTATTCTTATCTAGCTATTGCTATGCTTTTAGCCCCTGTTTTGCATGCATCTCTTATTCAGAGCTGTTAGTTCTTTTAAAGAAGGTACTCTCTTGCTTCACTTATAATTGTTTGAATAGTTTATGTTGAAATAAGTTGATTGGTGTTTGGTTGGAACAGAAAATGCTGCATGTGGTAGATGGTATAATGGAAAAAGCTTACATATTCTTGTAGATCACTGTATTGGATAATTTGATACTTGTCAATTGTTTTGAGTTATCAAGTAGTTCATGTTTAAGCTTTTGTATCATGTAGTTAAAACCTATTAATGAAGAACTACCGTAAAGCTCGTTGAAATTTGGTTTGCATGATTGGTATCTCTAAGGTCTAGATATTTTCTAGTAAAAGGGTTTGGTTAACAAGGAAGACAGTGTAGAGTCTTATAATGCTTGCAATATGTTTTCATATAAGTCTTGCTGTGTCGGTTGATATCATGTGTTTGCTTCAAATAACCTTGCTAGGCTAAACTCTGTACTGAGAGGGAATGCTTCTCGTGCATCCAAAACCTTGAGCCAAAATCCATGCCATTTGTGTCCACCATAACTACCTATATGTGGTATTTCCTTGCCACTCCAAGTAAATTTTTCATGTGCTACCTTTAAACTATTCAAAAATTATTACTCCTATTTTGTGTCAATGTTTACCAAGCTCATGAGGACGGGGTGGATGTCTTTATGTCAACTGTCAAACAGACTTTACCACCAGACTAGCGGCATATACATCCGCTTATCCATTAATTTTGCAAAAAGAGCTGGCAAATGGGGTGCCCAGTCCCAATTAATTACAACTTTAACCGCTTAATTCTCTTCACATTTTTGCCCTGATTGATCAGTCAAGCAATGACAAACAGTGAAATATCTGCATGTGTAAACAAAAGAGAAGAGGATGATCTGCCTTACTGGTATAAATAACGTCCTTCATGGGAGCCGCTCTTAAAAGTCTGGTTGGCAGGGGTCATATTGTACTTTTCCATTTTCTGATTCGTTGACAATTAACAAACACCTCCCAAAACTTATTTTTACTCTCTTTATGATTTCAAAAACTTAAAAAGCTCTAGCACATGATTTAATCCCTGCTTCCCTCTGCGAAGGGCCTTTCTTTTACTTTTATGTTGAGTCAGTTTTTCTACTTCTTTCTATCTCAGAAGCAAACACTAGTGTCAACTTTGGTGCAACAATTTTTATATGCTTGTATATTGCACTCATTATATTGCTTTGTGTTGACAAATATCCATGAGATATATATGTTGAAAGTTGAAAGCAATTGCTGAAGCTTAAATCTTCCTTTGTGTTGGTTAAATACCTTTTACTTAAAATCTATTGCTTTATGAGTTAACTCTTACGCAAAACTCTTTGATGCTTGTCTCGAAAGTACTATTCATGAAAAGTTTTTGCTTATATGATTCAGTTGTTTGCTCATTATCTACTTGCTAGCAAACTATAGACCATTGACCTGAATCACTTCATTCATAACATGTGCTTTACAATACTAGTTGATCAAGATTATGATGGTAGCATGTCACCTCAGAAATTATTTTGTTTTTATCGTTTTACCTACTCGAGGACGAGTAGAACAAAGCTTTGGGATGCTTGATACGTCTCAAACGTATCTATAATTTATGATGTTCCATGTTGATATTATACCAATTGTTACATGTTTTACATACACTTCATAGCATTTTTATGCATTTTCTGGGACTAACCTATTAACAAGAGGCCACAGTGCCAGTTCCTGTTTTCTGCTATTTTTGTATTGCAGAAAAGCTATTCTGCAAATATTCTCGGAATTGGACGAAACTGGATAGGACCTCCTATTTTTCCAACACGTACACGAAGTCTGAAGGAGAGACGGAGGCGACCGAGGAGGGCGCCACACCCTAGGGCGGCGCGGCCCCCCTCCAACCGCGCCATGGTGGGGTGTGGGCCCCTCGGGTCGCTCCAGCCACCGCCCTTTCGCCTATTTATTCATCTTCACGGGAAAACCTAGACACCCGAGCCTCCATCCACGAAAAGTTCCGTAGCCGCCGCCGTCGTCAACCCTAGCTCGGGAGGGTTCTGAAGCTCTTTCCGACACCCTGCCGGAGAGGGGAATCATCACCGGAGGGCTCTACATCACCATGTCTGCCTCCGGAGTGATGCGTGAATAGTTCATCTTTGGACTACGGGTCCATAGCAGTAGCTAGATGGTTGTCTCTCCACTTTATGCTATCATGTTTAGATCTTGTGAGCTGCCTATCATGATCAAGATCATCTTATTGTAATGCTACATGTTGTGTTTGATTGGATCCGATGAATATTGAATACTATGTCAAGTTGATTATCAATCTATCTTATATGTTATTTATGATCTTGCATGCTTTCCGTTACTAGTAGATGATTTGGCCAAGTAGATGCTTGTAACTCCAAGAGTTAGTATTTATGCTAGATAGTGGGTTCATGCCTCCGGTAATCTGGGAGAGTGACAGCAACATCTAAGATTGTGGATGTGCTGTTCTCACTAGGGATAAAATAACCGATGCTTAGCTTAAGGGTGCGCCGTTAGGTCTAATGCATTTGTTTACATTACGCACATTACTTAATGCGATTATCCGTTGCTTGCAACTTAATACCAACGGGGAACTCGGTATGACAACCTGGAGGTGGATTATTAGTCATAGACGCTGTTGGATAACGGTCTATGTATTTTGTCGTAATGCCCACATGAATATCATAGTAATCATTATGTCATATATATGCATTGTCATGCGCTCAATATTTTGTCAATTGCCCAGCTGTAATTTGTTCACCCAGCATGTTAGTTATCTTTTATGGAGAGACACCACTAGTGAACTGTGGACCCCGGTCCATTCTTTTACACTGATAATATAACCAACTGCAATCATTATTCCTTTTCATTCTCTACAATTAAACACTATTTTCCACACCATACGTTTAATCCTTTGTTTTCAGCAAGTCAGGAAGATTGACACCCTTCCTGTTTCGTTGGGGCAAAGTAGTTTGATTGTGTTGTGTGCAGGTTCCACGTCAACAGCCGAACTCCCTTCCACACGCAAGTACTTTTCTGGCACCGTTGACAACCTTCAGAAGTGCTTCTTGCTCCTACTGGATCTGATAACCTTGGTATCTTACTGAGGGAAACTTGCTGCTGCACTGCTTCATACCTTCCTCTTGGGGTCTCCCAACGAACATGTGTCCCACATCATCAGCGCTATGTGGAGAGGAGGTGGAGTCCGACGGTGGGGCAAGCTCGACGGCCGGAGCGGCGGTGGTCTCGCGGCCGGAGAGAGAGGCGAGGGAGGAGGATTGAGAAAGGGCAGGGCGAATCGGGATAAGGTTGACCAGAAAGAAAGCAGAGGCGAACGCGAGCGCTTGACGAGACCGACTGTAGCTACAGCCGGCTGTCAATTAGCGTTTTCCTTTCTTTTTTATGTTCAACCTAACCTCCCGGGTCGCCTCACGGGGTGACTCCGGAGGTCCCCCATGCCACCACCAGTAGACTACTCGATCCACCACCCTCTACACCCTGCCGCCGCCGGATGAGGCTGCGCGCCGGCAGACGGCGGCGGTCGGGTGCCCCCAATCCAGCCCTAACTGTCGTCTTCGCCATCAATCCGGCGGCCGATGGCTGATCAGGCCGCATCCGTCCGCCTCCAAGGACGTTGCCGATTTGTGCGGTTGCTACTTGGTCGCCGTTGGCCGTCCCGAGGGCGATCGTGAGTCCTGGCGGCCGGCTGGAGCGTGTATTCCTAGGCCATTTACACATCATGTACGCACTAGCTTGATGCACGCATCGGCTGAAAGGTTGCTGGGCAATGATCCCGTGAGTACACGGATCTACGTTGGCCTGGACGCGCGCCGTGCAGTTGCCGCCGATCTGGCCTCCTTGGGGCTGGCGGTTCCTTTTCCTTGGGATCTGATGCTCGTTGGCTGGATGCTGAAGTGCAGGGCTTCGAGCCCTAGTTCCTCGTCAACATCTTCGGTGGCTGCCTAAGTTTTGGATCATTTTGGCCAGTGGTCTTCATGGACAATGCGCAAAGCGCTCCTAGACCTCTGGCTTCATGCTGACCTGCTTCATGTTGACCTCCTCGATATGGCTACCGACGTGTTCCGGTCTTCCCCTCGGAGATCTCCACTGTTTGGCGTGAAGCCACTGGCCGGACATCTAGATCGGAATTGATCCGGTCGTGCGCGCCCTGATCTTCAGCCAGATTGGCTTCATAAGGGTGATGCGCGAAGCTTCGCTATCTTGCCGGTGTCATGAGACATGTCTAAATTAGATTTCCATACCATCGACAGTGGTGAAGAAAGTATCGTGGCTGCGACCTGAGGCTTGTGATGGCGGAGAGGAGTTTTGGTTGCGATGAAAACTTGTGGCAGCGGCTTTCGCGGGAGGGGGCGGCAACACTGGTGGACATCATTCTAGTGGTGCATCTCGAGTACCGAGCCATGATTTTTAGGGTGAAAGCCCAAGGTCTGGTCTTCATTGGTTGTACCTGGCACTTGTCTTGTTGGAGGCATTGTTTTGGGATCACGGTATTTCTCTAGGGTGAAAACTCAAGATTTTTGATCGGGCGACGACAACGCTTCTGCGTTGTTTCCTTCTTGGAGGCGTCGCTTTTGGAGAGCCTCGTTTGCGGTCCAGGTGTTGTCTTTGGTGGTGGTTAGGCTGTTGTTGTTTCGAGTGTTTCATCATTGCGATGGGGTCTTTGTTGTATTTTTCTCTCTTTTTTATTTTGTTCTTGGATGTGTGCATCCTTGTTGGTGCAGAGGCTGAGTGTAATTGGTATCTTCGTGATATTAATATATTCCTTTTATAAAAAAATCCAATTCAATGTGAAAACGGTGATATTTGTCCAATGTACTTCTTCTTATCGCTGGTTAGCGTGTCTCCCTTTAATGCAAGCGGGAAAATAGCCCACAAGCTTTCTGTTGTGGGCGGCATATCACAAATTCACAATCCTTCTGCTCGGGTATGTATCCATTTCTAGGGCACATTTCACTACTGCCCCCAACCTAGACTTTGACTAAGATCACATATCCTTCTGTTTTTTCTCTCGCTCGAGATCGCCTCTAATTCAAAACTACAATTATCATGCAAATTCACTAAATTTAAATAATTATTCAGGCTAATACCAAATGTACAATGTCACGACAAGTATGACAAGATACCATAACAAAAATGACGAAGAAAATTGGTCAACAATAAGAGAAGCAAAGGCTAGCCGCTCATACATGAGGCCAACTCCTTAGCTTCTTCACAACAAAATTAAAAACGTGAAGAGGATCACCCTGGATGAGGTGTTCACGGTGCATTAAGCAAAGTAAAAAATATATAAGTATGCGTGGAACCATAAAAATGAAGTTCTTGGAGGTAGCCCTCATGTAAGGACCATTATTTCTACCAATACGGATACATCTCTGCACTCTTCAGCCAGACTTACAGAAATGATTGCTGGCATACCGGAACTTGATGGCAGCTCACCTCACATAATGGATTTCCTAGCGTGTTTTTCTTCAGGGAAACGGTTAGAGATATTTCTTCAGTTTGATTATAGTTAATGACTATGTGACTGCCATGAAATGAACTGGTTTGGTTTTGTGATGCTTGCTGACAAAAGGCACTTTACATGAGTGAGGAAAGGGTCTAGTTAGTCAGTAGTCTTGTGGGAATAGCCTGACATCATATTCAAGTTTTCTTTTGTCATGTTTCATGCACTAGCCAACGCAATAAAATTCAGAACTGATGGAAAGGACATGTGCATGGTATCAGAGCCTAATGTCTCTAGTTCAAGCACTACTAGGAAAACGGCTATAGGTGGAACCACTTTTTGTGGCACACCAATATAGCCATGCGCCACAGAAACTATTCAGTGGCGCACCGGAGGAGGTGCGCCACAGAATGCTGCCACTTTCTGTGGTGCATTCCTTACCAATGCGCCACTGAATACATGTTTTCTGTGGCACATGCAGCCCCATGCGCCACATAAATATGGTGGGGCCCACCGCCAATGATTGGCTTTCATCCTCCGGTGTCTTTTCTGTGGCGCATGAGGACAGATGCGCCACAAAAATTGTGTTTTCTGTAGCGCATGAGGTCTGATGCGCCACAGAAATTTCTGTGGTGCATCTGGCCAGATGCGCCACAGAAATACTTTTCCAGATCTACAAAAGGTGGCAGCCCCTACCTACCACCCATTTGGTTCTTCTCCCTCCTCCACAGAAATACTTTTCCCTCGTCTTCCTCCTCCCTCCCATCCCATTTTATCCATACTTTTCTCCATTTTTTGTAGTTAAACCTACTTTGTTTGATAGATAATTGATGAGGGTCGGGGAGGCTCTCCATATATATTCTCCTCCTCTCCCACATCTCTTTTTCTCCACTATTTTCTCTCCAACACCACACTCTCTCTCATCGATCGTGGTCACGTCTCGGTAACGAATCTACTAGGTGAGTATAGTTGGATGGACATGCATATGCATGTTTTGTGTGGCCGGCGGTGTGTGGATGTTTGTTGTAGGTGAAGCGTTTGTCACGCGCGGGCAGTGCACGATGGCGAGACGATATTTATACATGAACCTTGTGTGGTGCATGAATATTTGCATGTGCGAAGAAGCTTTATGTTGTTGCTTGCGCCGGCGTGGTGCATGGATGTTTGCCAAAATGTTGATTCATTTCCATGCGTGACAGCCAGCTGGTGGAAGGATCAAGGACACGGACCATGGCGACGGAGTACCTCCAGAGTTTCATGCTGAACAACAAGAGGAAGAACAGCCTTCTTGTGCCTTTCTTTCCCGAGTAAGTACACATCCGCTCGCCGCCGTCGTAACTTATGCTTTCTTATAGATTTCTTCCATTGCTGATCATTTCCAACATTCTGTTTCAATTGTGTTGAGCAGGGACGAGTACTGCACACTCATCATCCTACACCTGAGGTGGTCCATTGCCACTTATTTCGACTCGAGGAGTTTGACGAGGAAGAAAGACTATACCAGAATAAAGGGTGTTCTCGATGAGGCCCTCGAGGGCTACGCCCAAAAGGGAGGCCACTTCGAAAAGAAGGGGGAATGTCTCAGGAATGACAACAAACACCGGTTCAAGCATGGCACCGAGTTCCATTGCATCAAGCAGAAGCCTGACAGCGTGAAGGAGGCCTTCTAAGTCCTCCATCACCTTAAAGGGTTTGTCCGGGATGCAGAGAAAACGAGGATGCCATCTAGTATCCGAGAATGGGCCAAATTTGCGGGGGATATCACCGATGCTGATCTTAGAGAAGACTTCCATCGCATCCAGATGAAGTTATCGAAAATCATCATCGAAGATGTCAACACAAAAGGGGGGGGGGGGGGGGGGGCTTACACAGCGCCAGAGGTAGGATGTATTATAAAAGAAAGCCTTGGCTCACTCGCAAGAAGTGCTTCTTTATTTTCTTTATTATAGACTTATCCACTTAGATGAATAAATCATACTCTATTTATATTATTAACCAATATATATCCCAATCCATCTCCAGGTTGTCTCAGAGGGAGATCGAAGAACGCCTAGATATGCAGGATGACACCAGGACGTGGACGACGAAAGACTGTTATAAACCGTTCCCGGCACCGATCAAGAAGAAGGCTCCATGATCGTGCTCCCGCTCTTGCTCACCATCATCGCCGCAGTACTCTATTTGATCCTAGTGTAGGCGGTGACCACTTCATTTGTAACGTGAGATGATGAACTTTTGTACCAAGACTTGGGTAAAAAGTCGGCACTTGTCACTATATGTATATATCTCGGGCTCTAAGTAATGTGTGATGACATAGTAATGTGTCTGTTTTCATATACCGTGTCAAATGTATTATTGTTTCTATTATGTCTGTATAAATCCTGTAATATACCCGTATTTGTACTATAAAAGCATTATGTGCAACAAATCGAGAATATCTGTAAAAGCATTCTGTGGCGCATGTCTGTATTATTCTGTGGCGCACCGAATTCTGTGGCGCACGGATGGGTGGTGCGCCACTGAAATATTTCTGTGGCGCATGGGGTTAGGTGCGCCACAGAATCGTGGTCTTTCTGTGGCGCATATGCCCGTGCGCCACAAAATTTCAATTTAGTGACGTGTTTTTCGTGGCGCACCACCCATGCGCCACAGAAGACTGAAAGTGGTGCGCCACTAATGACTTTTTCCCTAGTAGTGAAGTCCTGATTTTTGCAATTTATCTAAACATTGTTGTTGCCCCCCTCTTTGTCCACGTATAAACATTTTGAGTCACATGTGAGATTCACGCGCCGCTCTCTGGTTTGCGTGTGTTGGTCTCTCTAAGTCACTAGAGGGGGTGTTGAAATGTGTATGTAGATTACAGTAGCTCTTTCCATGAGTTTGGACGTTTGCTTGCGTTGCTAGTGCATGAAAATTGACATGGTATCAGAGCCAATGTCTCGAGTTAGTCCTGCTTTTCGCAGTTTATCCGAAAATACTATTGTCCCCTCTTTGTCCATGTATAGGCCTCTTGAGCCATACCTCTGAGACTCTCGCGTTTTCGCTCTCTTTCGGTTTGCACATGTTGATTTTCCGTGGCACACATAAAAGGGAGTGTTGAACTGTATATGTGGATTCTCTAGCTCTCTTCATCAGTTCAGACTTTTACTTGCATTAGCTAGTGTATGAAACATGATAGTATTGTGGGAAACTGGGAATAGCCTGACATCATATTCAAGTTTTCTTTGGAAAAACGAAATCGCTAAGATGGATAACCTCAAAATGGTGGAAGATGAAGTTCACCGAATATGAAAACTCTAGAATCTCCACTCCGATTTTAAAGTACAAGAAACCGTGATGAATGAAAATAAAGTATATCCTGATTAAAATATGCTTGCTGGAAATTGAAGAAAGATGAAAAATTATGACGTTGAATATGAAAACCTGATACAAAAAAACTATAGGGTAGTCTACAAAACTGGTAGTTTATGGCTGAATAAAATTTCAGTTTGAACAGTGAAGCATAACATATGACAAAGTACTCCCAGCTTAATGAATGAATCTTATGCGACACGATGGCTATATTTGGTCTCTGCTACTACCCTCAACTCCCAAAGAGACAAATCTGAGAAAACAACACTTGGATGGTCAAAGTTTATATCTTTTTTCAGTGTCAAGAATGAATCATAAGCATAAATATTCCGGTAAGACATGAACAGCTGAATCCTCGCTGAGAACAAATTGAGGAGGCTATTTCTCTATATACTTTAATTAATGATGAATTTTACATGGTGTTCTAACAATAAAAATAAGAAAGTCTCAAGCATTCCATAAAATGTCTATTTTCCACCTCAAGAGCATTAGATGGATGTCTAAATTATTTTGAACGCATGCCAAGAAATTAAATATTGCCTCTAGTGAATACCAAAATAAGTCACTCTCAGCATGCAATAGGAATGTGACTCCGGTTGTCGAGTAGGCAGAGAAGCCATGCATACATTCAGAGTCATCTTCTCTCCACACTGAAAGTGTGCAACCAGTGGGACATGGGTACTTTCGGTCAAAATCTACATCACGATAACTATCTTGCTTTGTTTAGCTGCAATATGTGCGATAGCAAGCATCAACTTCCCTTGTGTGCAAGGATATAATGTAGATGATAGTGCCATCAATTTCTAAATTTGCTAATTCCCAACATATATAACCACATGCCTCTCCTTGTTTCATGCTTCATCGGGCCATTCAATAAGGATTATAAACTCTCTTAGACATTTCCACAAGCACCAAACAAGAAACAAACTGGATGAGAAAATTTGGCACGTCATCCAGCGAGCAGCGTGATAAGCTTAGCAATTTGCCACATAATTCACTATTGGTACAATTAATATAATATTGATTCAAACATGACTGGCATATCCATTTATTCCATTCAACCGACACCTTCTAATCATCGGGGTGACTTTCTAAAACTAACAGTTTTGAGGGAAGTTTCCGATGAGACAAGGTGTATACACAAAAGAGGCATCTATATATGGCTTCTTGCTGGTATGTTCATAACATGGTTGGCACAAGTCCCCCAGTTCTTGTGTTGTGAAGTCATTCAAATTGTAGGCTAGTCCTCTTCTGTATCTTGCGCCGAGGAATATAACCTCTTCATATGGATGGAATCCCATAAGAGTTGTGTAATCCTGGCAGTGTATTTCAGTCATGTCTTTAAGATTGATGATAGTGCCACTATCGGGGTCTCGATCAATGTTGTCATTGGAATCCCACATTGATTCGGGGATGTGATCTTCATAAGAGTTTGCATGATGTAAGGTCCAGGGTCCATTGTCATCGTACTTCAGAGGTGGCAGCACACAAGGAAGGCCAGCACGGCTGAAATCATATTTTAGACGTGGCAGGACATGACGTAGGTCACTGCTATGCTTCAGCACCCACTCGATTCGACCGTGCGACTGGCTAAGCAACCAAACACGAAGGATCTTAAGCTTGACAAATGCACAATACACCCCATGTTTTGATCTTCCTAGATAAATATTTGGGTATTTACCCGGTTTCATATCTTCAACTGGATTAATCATGCAGTACTTGCCGTTGGACAATGATATTCTAGAGACAGAAGAGTCATTCCGTTAGATAGACAATACTAGTACATTATGCAAGCAGCTAAATAATTACGAGTACATCATAAAATTATTTTCGCAATGCGCGTAGAGTGCTCCTTGCCAGTAGACGGCGTAGCGCTTTCTTGGTCGCGAGTCTACCCGCATGCCCGCAACAATCCCGGCAGGCTCCCCTTCCCGATCAAAGGACTTCTCCTCCCATCGCCCCGTCCGAGACGAGAAGACATGGAGGACGCATGGCGATGGCGGCCATTCCAAATTCTCTATCGTTGGCTTAAGCTTGACAAAACTATATCAGTAATGGATACGAGGGATTGCAAACACCTCGTAGTAGGGTGACACCACGGGATCAAACGCGAGGTACTTATTAGTGTAGAAGAAGGATCCCATGGACGCATCTGGACACTTGGGCAGGCGAGCTATCTGTCCTGTGGCGGGATTAACTACGCAGTCATGGATCAGAAGAAGCCCGTTGCAGTGATCGCTGACGTAGGCGGACGGATCGTGGAGGTGGTCGAGCTCGCCAGAGACCGTGCGGCCCTGGATGGACGGGAGAGGAACCGCGACGACTTGAGGCTGTAGAGGTTGAGGATGATGCTGTCGACCGAGTGCGGGAGGTCTAGCCGTAGCAGGCGGCGCGCGTCGACGGTGTCACGCCACGTCTTGCAGACGCCGCGGGACAGAGCGAGGCGGCGCGGCGGAAGATGGCGGAGGATGTCCGCGAGCAGGTCTTCTGGAAGCAGCAGCGCCGGCGCTTCCTGGTCTTCATGTCGTTCCATTTATTTCCTGAACACTTCAACGCATACGCTCTGCTCTTTGTATACACGCTCTGCTCTTTGTATGTCCTGTCTAATCGGATCACATATATATCGAGACCTACTCGGACACAACGTCTACACTGATTATTATTTCCAACAAACAACCCCCTAAAGCCTTGTTTGGCAGCTCATAGCCACCCCGACCCAAAGTGGTGGTGCCCCGCCGTGCTAGGATGCCTTGTTCGAGCTCGGTGGGGAGGACCCAATCACAATCTTCAACATAGATTTAGGGTCCTTTCGGCAAATAGCAGGGACTATGATATAAGTTTCTTTGTCCTCTGTAAACTGAAGCCCAGTACTGATCACAAGTGTTCGTTAATTCTTTTTTTTAAATTAAACTGTTAGTTAATTCAGTAGAACATTTCCCTGTTATTACTAAGAAAAAAAAACATAGCTTGAGCAGCGAACTTGAACGTGCTCTCAAGAAGAACAAACAACGAAATACTGCACGCTTTGAACCGGAGCTCATGAAAAAGTATCTCCGCTTCTAACAAACAGATGCATTTCGTTCTCTGTTTTCTCACAGGAATACTAGTTGGTTTCGCATAGCAGGACACGCCAGCAGCTCTGACGCACGCCATGGATCCGCCGCCCGTTCAAGTCTCACGGCGGCGGCGGCCAGCAGAACAGGAGCGAATGAAGTGACCGACGTGTCAGTTCTTACATCGGAACACGACGACGCACGCGGTTGTTCTGCTTTTATTTATTCAAGGAACTGCAAGCGAAATACAATATTTTACAGCGAGATTTTCCGAAGCGGCCAACGAAACTACACGAAGGGAGGCGGGACGTCGGACGGCGGCGGGGGCACGACCTCCGGCGGCGCGCGCGGCGGGTCGATCTCCGGCGCTGACCATGGCGGGATGTCGGGGTTCGGCGGCACGGCCGGGATCTCCGGCGTCTGCGGCGAGGGTATAAACGGCCCCGGCTGCTCCGGGCTGGGAGGAATGCCCGGGACCGGCGTGCCCGGCATCGGCACGTCCACGCCCGGGGGCGCCTCGAAACCCGGCGGCGTGTCGATGCTCGGCATCTCCTCAGGCGGGCGGGCAGTGCCCGGCACCTCGGCCGGCGACGGGCCTGGTGGGAACCCAGGCGGCGTCGTGGCGCTGCACCGGAGGCCGACGCGCTGGCCGTACCACGCTGGCCGGCGCAGGCGAGACCGCACTCCGCAGGTTGTTCCCCACCGCCGCTGCTCCGGTGCGGCCACAGCACCACGGCAACGACGCCCTCACGAGGCTCACCGACATCGTCGCTCGCCCACTCTGATTTTGCTCTCTACAAAGCCAATATTGTCGGAACTTGGACTAGAGCAGACCGAGGTGACGACGTGTGCGCGGAGCGGCGCCGAGCACGACGCACTTTAAGCGGCTTTCAGAGTTTCACGTTCGGCGACACGTGGTTGCGCCTGGAGGTGAGAGGCACCAACGAGACGTGCTGGCGTGGCAGTACGCCTCGAGCCAGATCCGATACTGCCTACTTGTGACGGCAGCCTCTATGACGAGAGTGAACGAGCGAAGACCGAAGCGGCTCTAACGTAGATGAAACTAATGCAGAGGACGTCGTTGGCTGTAGTTCACTCGTTGCGCATCGGACGACGTACGCGTGAACCCTTCTTACTGCTCTCGCTTCTCTGCTGTTCCTGCATAACTGAAAGTCTGAAACTGAAAACGCCATTACAGCAACGCAAGCATCAGACCAATGAAACGCAAGGCAAGCAACGGAGAAGACTCCACGGTGTTGGCTTTAGTGCCCTCGAGGCCTCGACTACTCGGCGGTGTCGATGCTGCTGGGTTCGCGGCTCACCCACAAGTATGGGTGCAAGCCAACTCTGACACTGCTTCACCCACAAGTCGGCCATTCAGCTATAGTGTCCGATGGGAATGCACAGTCAACGGCAGCACAACCAATTGATATAGAGGTCGCTGAGCCTGCAGTGGGTGAGCAGCTTAATCGAGGTGAGATTCTTTGTCGAGAAGCATTTAATAAGCTAATCCGAGAACTTTCCATAAACGTACAATGTCTGATCTTTTCATACTAGGAGGAAATAATCTTTGTTTGACTGTAACCGGCAGGAGCTCTGCCATTGCATTATTAGAAGAAAGAATTGATCCAGTTTAGAAGGGGAAACCGGACCCAAACCCATACAATGCACGGTTAATTACGGAAACCGGCAAAACCACTCAAAACACTCTAAAATGAATTAAGGCACATCATCGGAGCCGGAAACAAGAAATAATCTTTGTTACAACTACCGTATTACATATATATGGGGATAGTAAAACTAAATATGTAAGGAAAGAATTTTTTTCCACCCACTATGTATGTTCATTGTTGATGAACTTTGAAGAAGCCACACTCGTCAGATTCTAGAAGAAATTTATATTCTTTGAATTATAACCTACGTGTGTTAGTCATTTTGATTTTCTCTTTTGAGATTGTTTAAATTTGCAAAGAATTGAATGCCCAAGATAAGAAACTATCGTTGATATAACTAGAAGACTCAGTAAGGCTAAATTTTGTTACAACTATTGATATTTCCTTCATACATTCTACAAGTTTCTCATGTAGACGCAATAACTAATGTATGCCCACTCTATTAGAAATAGAGAGAACCACGTAGAGAAAGACAGAGCATACATGAGGATAATAATTTTACTGAAAAATTTAGTGCATATTCATTTTCTATGTAACCTTGTTCTATGCTTAATTCATTTACATGGTTATGTGATATAACAAGCAACTCGAGGGTTTAAACTGGATGAAATTACCATGTTAACAAAAGACTATTGTTAGTCAAGAAAATACAAAATAAAATTGAGATTATAAAATGTGAAATTCAGTTTCATGTGTCATCTTAATTAAGTTTGAAATAGCCTTAACATCTTCATGGGTTGTATGATGAAACTAAAATTTGATTTTCAAGTGTATTATGTTTATACTTAGAATGTTGTTTAGTCGGTATCAAATACGACATAAGTAAGTCAAATGATAAGTTGTGTCCTATATTTCTGTCCTACATGTTTACAAATAAATGATAAGTGGAAAGAACCTGTAAAATTACAAGATAAAAACTCATACTATACCAAGCCCAATTTTAATGGGAGGAGAATGAGCAGAAAGATTGGAGACACGAGAGGAGGAGAAGGATATAAGTCGCTAGCATGTCGTTAGAGCGTTGCAGAGGTGAAGGGCACGACACCTGGTAGAACTGCCTCGATAGGCCGGATTCGCCGGAGCGAGAGGATGTCGTCGGAGAGACGTGAATGCAACGTGGATTTCGTCCGGTAAGGAGGAGAGGGAAGCGGATTGTCCAAAGATCAGCCACGGACTGCACGGGTGAGGGAGGATGATAGGTATGCATAATGAAGGAGATCACAACGGCTAGAAAAAATTGTACTCGTGTCCCTGCGTCGTCGCCCTGAATTTGGGCCAAGTACAACCGCATTTGATCCACTAGATATGTATCGCCACTGCTCACGTGCAACGAGGCATGGCCGTGTCGCTCGTTAGATCCGCTAGAACATTCTAGTATTCATTCACTTTGTGTTGGTGATTCTACACATTATCATGGATAGCAGTGGCGGACCTATAGGGAATGCCGGGTTGGCCACGGCATACCCTGCGACCCAACTGTACAGCGTATATACAGAATGTGTATTGCCAATCGGCCATTTAATCATGTTGAGCTAATGCCTAATGCATGCAACCTGTGGCCATGCATGTCCACGGACATGGGCTGATTAAAGCATCTCCAACCATGGTGTGCAAACTCTTCCCATACGTCCGAGCGGACAGCACGGATAAGTTTTAGGCGGAAAACAAGCACCCAACCGTCCCCTCCCCCCTCCCCCCTCCCCCCAAATACAGCCCAAATGGCCGGGCTGTCTGGCAAACATCAAACTCAGCCCATATGTGTGGAGGGTTTGGGGCCGCGCAGACGCGCCCGGACACGTCCGCCCCATGGTCGCTGACACGGCAGACCTACCCTTTTTCACCATAAATCAGACGGAACCCTCGCCTGGCCAGTAGATATTTTTTCACACTCCACCGGCTCGTTCTCCTAGCTCCGCCCTTCTGCCAAGCTCCGGCGCCGCCGCCCCTCATTTTCGGTCACCAGCACCCCCGCCGTCGTTCGCACTTGCTCGCGAACCTTCTCCGACCAGTTTTCCGCCGTAGCAGTGTTCTGTTGCGGCCGCATTGCGATGGATTTGGCCGCATTTGCGAGGGATTTGGCGGCAATTGCAGCGAGCATTTCCGCCACCCGCCTCCGCCACTCCCACATCAAGCAAGCCTCTCCCACTCGATCTTCCAAGGCTTCTCAGCCCTCCCGGGTCCCCGATCTGTAAGTTCGTCGGAACCCAAGCTCACCCTACACCGTCGGGCGTTTTCCATTTTCGTCGCCCGTCTCTGTCGACCGGTCTCCAACAACATGGTTTCATGGGACACGAACGGGAACTCGGCAGGCTCCTACCCTCTATACGAGGAGGACAGCTCCTCCGACTTGGTATGTCCTAGGTTTAGCTCACATTTTGAGTTTTCCTCAAATTTGTGCAATGTTAGTGGATTTGAGCTGCAATTTTTTGAATTGTAGGATTCAAAAGCATGTAGTTGCAATGCCCGTGGAGTCATATCCGAGTTGAACGATTCCCTCCGAGACAAGATGCACATATTGGAGGATTTGAACTTCACGATTGAAAAAAAGAGGAAGATCGAAAAAAGTTTGAAAAAGTTCATGGTACAAACCGCAAGTTGGAGGAGAAAATAAAGAAGATGGAAGAGGAGAAGAAGATTCAAGAAGAGAAGAAAAGGATAGAAGAAGAGAAGAAAAGGATAGAAAAGAGAAGATGAATATGGAGTTGCATCTCGCGGACATCGTCGATAATTACAAAAGCAAGTCGGATGCAAGTCGGACAAAGATGAAGAATATCAAGAAGCATGCCATCGAGAAGGAGATGCATCTCCATTATGCATTGGGAGCTATAGTTATTTTAGTGATAATTATAGTTTCTATGTATGGTATATCTTTGTGCACTAGATAGAGCTTCCACAATGCAAAGAACCTAGCTGCATGTACTGCATGAATTTAGGGAGAAAAATATAAGGTTTCTGATTGTAGAACACACTATATAGGGGTTGTCCGGTCACTGTCCACGAACAGTTTGAGAGCCGGATTTGGGGCCTCGGTTGGAGATGCTCTTACCTTTGTACGTTAGTTAATTATTACTGCATAGGCTTTAGCCACTAATTCCGTGTGCTTATTATTATATTAAAATGTGGGCTTTGATCTCGCGTGTAAGTACCAAGCGTGTAGCTATTTTGCTATGAATTTGACCTGATTAGTTATGATGACAAATCAGCCTAAAAAAAGTACTGATGACTAATCAAAGGAAATATTTAGCTATTGGCACGTTGGGACAATTCTACCCTTGTTTTAGTACCATATAGGCTAGTTGTGTACAAGATGAATTTTCATATGCCCGGCGGTATGTTTTTGTTACATATTTTTGTTAATTATTTTGATACAATGTCACTATATTGTATAGGGGAAAACACCTATATTTATCTTGTCATCGAATACTTGGAATTTAGGGTTGCCCGCTATGGCGAGAATTTAGTTAAAAATTAGAAAGGTCTGTCGACCTGCATGTGTAAATGTCTTACCTTTTTATTATAAAAACTCATTTTTGTTTAATTATTTTGGCGTATTTATAATTGATATTTCTTCTTTGTATCCTAAGATAAAAATCGATTATAAAATGCACGTAATTCTTTTTTAGTGCGGCATACCCTATGGTAATGGGTCCGCTGCTGATGGATAGTATGGACTGACGTATTATATCGCTATTGTGTTCCGATAAATATCCGCTTTCTTATCGTATCCGTTCCATATTCATTTCGGCGGATTTCTGATTCCATATTCGTTTCCGGGTGTCAGATTTCGCTTCCGATTCCGTCGAGACGAACGGAAACGAAAACGATAATGCTTGTTTCCGTTCCGTGTTCAACCCTACTCACACCCGCTGATCATGCATCGACATAACTTTTTGCGTTACTTTTCTTGCACTATGAATTTTTGGCTTGCAGCCAGCAATGAGCTACAATGTTATCTTATCATCAAGCGTTAGAAATAATCCCCCGGTGAAAACCATCTCCGCATATGAGGCTAAGGGGACTTACAGTGTTAGCTCTCTTTATACTGTCTTAAACTTTAGGGGAGTACTTCCTGTACATATTCATGCTGTCTGGAAAGTGAAGGTCCCCCCGAGAATCCACTTCTTTTTATGGCTTTTGTCTCACAACAAATTGCTCACTAGAGATAATTTGGTGAAGAGGCAACATTTGGATGATCTCACTTGTGTTTTCTGTTCTGAACCGGAGACCTGTCTCCACACGTTTTTTGATTGTGTGGTTGCTAAAGCTGTCTGGGCTGAACTAAAACGCATCCTTAAACTAGATGATCTGGATGTTTCCTTTTATTCTATTGCTAGCATGTGGCTTAATGATAAAAAGTTTACTATTCATAATGCTGTACATGCTGCTGCTCTGTGGGTTATCTGGATTACCAGAAACGACACATTCTTTAACCGTTCGCCATGGTTTGGCTTGCAGAAAATCTGGAAGATGACGGCACATATGCTGTCCCAGTGGTCGGTCTTGTTCTCAGGGGACATAAGAGGAAACGTGGACGCGGTGGTAAAGGAGCTGGAGTTGCTTGCGAGGACTCCTCCTCTTTTGCTGTGGCCAGATCCTGGCTGATGCTGAAAAGACTGACTGGGTCTGAGTTAATCCTGGCACCCCACCCCATGCCGGTGCAGTACACTGGAAGCATGGAGAATCGACACTGAAGGCCTTGCCAAGCGCTTGGCGGAGCAGGATCTCAAGCTGGTGGACGACAACGGAAGCCTGAGGGTACTCTGAAAGTTCTGGCGCGTCGTCCCTTCTATAGTTGTGTTCTGTTTTCCCTTGCGTTTTATTCCTCGAGTCTTCTAGTTGATCGTTTGGGAACCCCTGTAATAAGTTCGTGTGGTACTCTGCCGTGTAAATTCTGGGAGATTTTTGAGCTGTGGTCTCGAAAATTTGCCCACTGGAGTTGACTGTATGGTTGTAAAACCTGTTTGGTGGTTTCTTAATGGAACCGGGGCTGTGCCCTTTATTTCTAAAAAAAAAAACCATCTCCGCATCTGGTTTGGGCCAGTTCGCACATCTGGGCCAAGCTAGTAGCGCAAAGCTACACACAGATTGAGGTCATCCACTACGGTGAAACGTATGCCTCGTGGCCAGGCTAGAAGCTATTCACATATTACTTGTCTATGCCAATCATCATGATGTCATCTTATATCAAATGGATGTCAAGATTATGTTCCTCAATGAAACTATTGATGAGCTTGTCTTTGTGAAGAATTCTCCATGACATGGCGCCGTTTCACATCAATCATTCAGTTGGGGTCCCTTGGTGAGCATTCGTGTTCAAGATTAGGAGCGTGTTCCCACGACACTTCAGCGGCCCCGTATTGTCCAGCCGTTGACCCTTCTGGCTGAAAGACGGCTGCGCTGAGCTTTGGCGCTGGTGGGCCACCATATTCTTGTTTGGTGACATCCCGCTAAACCTGGCCATACTATGGCCGGGTCGGGCTTCAGGTTGGGCCTAGAAAAGACCGGTGCTGAGAACCCAAGCCCAAACCTGACTATCGGGCCGGAGAAATGGGACATGAGCCCGAAAATCCTGACTAGGTCTGGGCCGACATTTTGTGAGCCCGAGCCTAGACTGGCCCGATGTGCAAGCCCGGCATGGCCCGGTCAGGCCAGGTAAGGTCGAGCCGGACGGACTGGCATCCCACCCTCGGACTAGCATCCCACCCTCACTTCTGGCCGGCGTGCCAAAAGAGGAGGCGCTTCGGGTTCAACGCGGCATGTCACAGCCTCCCCGGGGTGGGTGGCCTTGCTCGGAAGCCCATGTGCAAGTGTGGGAGGATCTTTTTTTTTTTTACGAAACACAGTATAACGCAGATGCTCACATACACGTGCACACACTCACCCCTATGAACGCACGCACGCACACCCTACCCCTATAAGCACCTCCGAAAGGCTGAGCTGGCGATCGGGTCTTGAGATTGACGAAGCCACCACGGGCGTCGCGCTGTCGACGGGAACGTCGCCTCCGACTGAAGAATATTTTGTCTAAATGAGAAATACCAATGTCAAATATGAGATTTGAACTCTGGTGGGCTCGGGGTATAACCACCCTCATAACCATCCTACCACAGGCAGGTTCTCAGTGTGGGAGGATCTAATCGCAATCTTCATCATAGATTTGGGATCAAATCGAGTAGAAATTTCATGCACCCGAGCTCCAGTGCTCCTACCACTATAAAAAATTCAAAAAAATATTTTTAAAAGTTTCAGAAAAATCTGAAAAAGATCATGCGTATTCTCGAGGATGTATCATATAACCGTGCAAAATTACAGTGTCAAATACTTTATATTTAGACCTACAAAGAAATGACAAATTTATAGTCTGATTATAGTTAACAATGCATAGTTTCAAATCTACAACTTTTGGTAGGCGGCAATTTGGGTAACAGGTCTAGAAGAACCTATTATGTAAAACATTTTTAATATTTTTTCAAAAATGTCAGAAAAATCCGGAAACAAATTCGGATATACATTAGAACATTTTGTGTTAGCACAAAAAATGTCGTGAAGAAAAAACATTTTTTGTGACCTGTGCAAGTCACAAAAAATGTTTTTTTCTTCACGTAACTTTTTATACTAACATAAAATGTCTTGAACTATATGTGAAAATTTTATTTTGAATTTTTTGACATTTCAAATATTGTTTTTGGGAAGTGGGTCCATCTAGACCTGCTACCCGTTATGGATTTCCGTAACTTTTGTCATTTTTATGTAGACCACAATATAAAGACTTTTGCATTGAGATTTTGCACGCTTCTAGCATGCATCCTTGGGATTTTTTTAAAAACTTTTAAATATACTTTTCGTATTTTTTAAAGTGGCGGGAGCACTGGAGCTCGGGAGCAAAAACTACTTTCCGGATCAAATCTAGAAATAGCGACGACTATGATATATATATTACTTTTCTCTTTGTCATCTTTGTAAACTGTTATCGTTAATGCAGTAGGACATTTCCTGATATTAAAAAGAAAAAAATGAATTGCCATCCGGTCTCCGTGGCACGGTCGCCGTCGCGGGTTCACAAGCGAACGTTCGGCGCCGAGGCTATTTGACGCCGACGTGAAGGAGTTCGAGCAGTATGGGCTAATGAAGCGTGGGGATCCTATTGGAATTGGGATGTTGCGCCGACCGAGGCCAGATCTCACGCACGCCATGGATGCATGTAGCCGCCCGTGCAAGTCTCACGGCCACGGCGGCGGCGGTGGCAACTAACATGACATTCCGCTTCATGCGAAACACAATATTTTACAGCGAGATTTTTCCAAAGCCTTACTATGGCCAACAAAACTACACGATGGGGCACCACCTCCGGCGGCGCGCGCGGCGGGTCGATCTCTGGCGCTGACCACGACGGGGTGTCAGGGTTGGGCTGCACGGCCGAGATCTCCGGCATCTGCGGCGAGGGTATAAACAGCCCCGGCTGCTCCGGGCTGGGAGGAGTGCCACGGACCGGCGTGCCCGGCATTGGCACGTCGATGCCCGGGGGTGCCTCGAACTCCGGCGGCGTGTCGATGCTCGGCATCTCCTGCAGCGGACGCACCGTGCCCGGCATCTCCTCCGGCGAGCGGGCTGTTCCCGGCAACACGACCGGCGACGGGCCAATGGGTAACCCTGGCGGTGTCGTGGCGCTGCACCGGAGGCCGACGCGCTGACCGTAGCACGCTGGCTGGCGCAGGCTATTCCCCACCGCCGCAGCACCACGGCAAAGACGCCCTCACGAGGCTCACCAACATCATCGGTCACCCACTCTGATTTTGCTCTCTACAAAGCCAATATTGTCGGAACTTGGACTAGAGCAGACCGAAGTGACGACGTGTGCGGCCGAGCGGCGCCGCGACACACTTTAGACTAGCCACAATGGGGGTATCATAGGTGGTATCATGCATGCCATGTTGGCAAAAAACTGACGTGGCACTGCAATTAATGATGAGAGAGGTGATAGTGGTATCATAGGTAGATACCGTAACATAACGGATTTCAAAGCAAGATGAGTCTACAACCTAATAAATGCAGTAGTATATGATACCACACATATGTTACTACCCATTGTGGTAGTAGTAACATAAACTAGTATCATATGCATGATACTAGTATATGATACTTCCCATTGTGACTAGTCTTAAGCGGCTTTCGAGTTTCACGTTCGGCGACACGTGGTTGCGCCTGGAGGTGACATGCACCTACGATACGTGCCGCCGTGGCAGTACGACTTCGAGCCAGCCTCGATGCTGGCATAGCCTCCTCGTGACAAGTCGGTCATCGAGATTGGTATCATTCGCAGAGTGAACCTTGACCCAAAAACTATCACAATGTAGGATGGATAGTGCAAAATCAACATAAGCGCCAGGCACAGACAAGATATATGAACCTTTTTGGAAGACCAACTTTTGTGAATTTTTTAAATACTTCGAAGTATAAGATCTGGTCTTTGTCCTCGGCGAACAAGATCAAAACAGGGCCATGCTGCTCTAGGTCGATAGATTTTTTTTTCGAAAAGGGAAAGTCCCAGCCTTCGCATCGAATTGATGCATACGACTTTTATTAATTTATTAAAATTCAGTCATTACAAAAATTTATGGATCACACAAAGTCGAAACATGAATGAGTCATCTAAAAAGGAAAGACAAACATGAATGACGTTGCATTAACATGTTATTCTAAAATCAGAACGCTAGTTGAACTAGGTGTATCAGTCCCGTGCAACCATATTCAGTCGGTTGCACCCAGAAACCATCTCGGGACGCTTCTCCGGCGGCGTGTAGGTAAGACCGCATATGAATCCAGTGCGTAGCCATTGGTATAACCTGCAGGAAGGAACAAGATTTTTCCTTGTTAAAAATATAATCATTTCTTATGTTCCATATGGCTCAAAGCAAACCGCAAGCTTCAACTCGGATCGATACTTTATCCTTTTTGGATACGCCCCTCAACCAATTCTCAAACAAATTCGAAATATTATTAGGAGGTGTTAAATTGAGAGCCATATGGACAATACGCCAAACCATTTTTGCAAATGGACATGTTATAAATAAGTGTTGTATTGTTTCATTTTGATCACAAAACAACATTTTTTACAGCCATTCCAGTTTCGTTTAGCAAGGTTATCCTTGGTAAGAAGCACTTTCCGATGAAGAAACCACATAAAAATCTTAATCTTCAGTGGCACTTCTATTTTCCAAATGTATTTCCAGCTATGTATCGATGATCGACATTTGCGCGGGTAGGGGGGGGGGGGGGGGGGGGGGGACTCTGGTGGCTTCATGGAACTGCGTCGGATGCCGATGCGGCTGGTGGGTACGCCGATGCCATGGCACTAACGCAAAAACATCCTCACGTGGCTCACTGATATGATACTTATCAAAGTGGCACCTGCGAGTGGACAACGGCTTGGCCCGGTTGCCGTACTCTTTCAACTTGATATGTTCGGCCACGGGACCAGAGATGCTTGGAGATGTGCAACACATTTGGGAGCCCGCAGATTCTATGACGAGATGACGGGTGC
This sequence comes from Poa pratensis, assembly GCA_947311845.1. Classification (NCBI taxonomy): domain Eukaryota; kingdom Viridiplantae; phylum Streptophyta; class Magnoliopsida; order Poales; family Poaceae; genus Poa; species Poa pratensis. The sequence continues at coordinate 16,326,273 of CAMZMU010000040.1, read as the reverse complement.
AAGTCAACTCTGACACTTGGGAATTTAGCTATTGGTTCAACAAAACCAAAAGTTGAATGATACCATATCGTAGATTTCCTTTGACCGAGGAGGAAATAATCTGTAGATTGCTACCATGCTACATATGGGGATAGTAAAACCAAACATGTTAGGCAAGAAAATTTGTTCACCCACTATATATGTATGTTTGTTGTTGGAATGATTTGAAGAATCTCATGGTAAATTTGAGCCACACTTGCCAGATTCTAGAAGAAATTTATATTCTTTGAATTATGACCTACACGTGTTAGTTAATGTGATTTCCTCTTTTGAGACTGTTTAAATTTGTAAAGAACTAGCAAGGTGGCCCGCGCATTTGCGCGGCTAGATTTACCATTAATATTTTTTACATCATATAATATTTGGAAATCGTAAGATATTTAATATGTCATTGCGGGTGAGTATTAAATGTACTAATGTTCGATTGAATTTGATTTTCGGTTGTGTGTTGTTATGGTGTGCATGCATCAATGATGTACTATATTGGTTTTCTAAAAAAGGAATGTGTATTATTATATATAAACTTTCAAGATATATATAATCCATTGCCACTTGACATTCTACAAATATGCATTTCTCATTCCATAACATAATAGAACCCCAACCCTATATCTTAGGACCAACCATCAGGACGTGTCCAAATAGTATTGTCAAGACATCCTAAATTTTATTTCCAACCGATATGCATATCCCTACTGCTCAGCGTGCAAGCCGACTCAACAACACTGCCTATATTCATGGGTATGCAGATTTACACCAAAATGATCAGAGCGATTTCTGGGCCTGAAAGAATATGAGTATATATATTCAGCCTGGCTTTACTCAGTAGCCTATTAAATCAACAATAAATATATTCGTTCTATCAGAAGCAGAAATGCTGTCAATATTATTGTATCTGCCATTCAATATTGCACTTGTATTGAGCTAACAATAATTAAGTACTACTACATGTTTTATCATTAAATGTTCATCCGCCTTTATCATCCCTAAAGATTTAATTCTTAAAAATATATATTTGTTTGATATTCTTGCAGTACCAATTGAGATTTTATTATACACTTTCTTCGGATTTGAATTTTTTATCTCACAGATATTTGAAATTTATGGGTGGGTTACCGCAGTGCAACCCTCGGTGAAAAATCCAATAACATCTAAAAATTTAAAGATATGCCATACATAGCACTATTGGTCTTTCTTTAATTGTTCTTGTAGAGCATCGATTCTTGGCAAATTAAATATAGCAACTTCAAAAATTATGTGATGATCCTTTCACCTCCTTTGCACTTGTAGCATACACACAATAATTCTATTCTCATAACTTGCGAAACCATATTTGCAGATTGTGCAAATTAAAAACTGCCAAATAATATAGCAACTGCCATTATATTCTTTAACCGGTAGTAGCATGAAATCGGCATATGAGTTTTGATCAGAAATAAGTGATTTAGATATAGAAAATACACAACAATAAATATTGTTAATAAGTAAGCTGTGGATACTTGGTGAGATGGAAACATGTAAGCACGCATCGAGGCGCGTGCATCTTACCAAGTACCCGGCTAGATATCAATCGGCTTAGTACATACGTGTGTGTCTTTAAAAGAAATCCATCTAGCTGCTAGCTTGTCTGTTTTACTTGTGCATCTCACGGCGGTCTGGTTCGTCGCCGCTGGAGGCGCCAGCCACTGCCGGCACCTGCTCCCCATAGCTTGATCACCGGCGACCCGCCAGCCTCCTGTTGATGTCGCCGTTGATATCCTGAAAAGGAAAAACAGATTTCCGCCGGGCGCCGTGATGTCGAGTGATCGTAAATTCGTAATAGATAAGTTGTTATCGTGTGTTGAATACATCGGCCATCTGAGTGTCGTGACTTCAATCTGCCGGCATCCGAATGTTGTATCCTTCAATCCGCCGGGTGTGATGATCTCGTCTGGATGTATTGTTGCGGATGGCCCATCCATGCCTCCAACGCAGTGTGACAGTTCGCCGATCGTCCGTGCCTTGGATGACCATAATCGCAGGCTGTTCTAGAGTTAGAGCAGAGAGTTGACGATCCTTTGTTTGCGTGCTTCCGATCCGAATAGCTGGTCGTTATGGCGTCGTCGCTTGTGTTCGAGTTCTTGATCGAGGGTCGGGCGTGCGTGTGCAGCTTTGCCGCCGCTAGATGCGTGTCCGTGTGCTGGTCGCAGATGAATATTTCCGTATCCTTGTATATATATGCATATCATCGTATTCGTACCGGACATCATTAATTAATCAGACTCCAGCTTGTATACGTCATTCGGCCATCTAGGAGTAGTACGTACGTCAATCTCCACCTCAATATGGCATTTTCTCTTCTTGGAAAGACACATCAATCTACCGTGAGGCTCAAGATTTGTGCAAAACATGCCAATGTGTTGGTTACTACTGCTACCAAGGGATTGATCGATCTAAGCGAAAGATCAAAGACGTGGGGGAGAAGGACACCGGATATGTACATTAAAAAATCGACACGGGCCGGACGTCCGAAAATTTAATCCTAACCGTTCTTCATAATTAGTTGTTTTAGCCTAGCTAATCCACACCATTAATTGTTTGTTGTTTTAATAATATAATAGATTGAATGCCCAAGATAAGTTACTATCGTTGATATAACTAAAAGACTTCGTAAGATTAAATTTTGTTACAACTATTGATATTTCCTTCAGACATTCTACAAGTTTCTCGATGTAGACGCAATAAATAATGTATGCCCACTCTATTAACAAATAGAGAGAACCTCCTAGAGAAAGACGGGGCATACATGAGGATTGTATTTTTACTGAAAAAGTTAGTTCCTGTTGATATCTACATAATGCTTGTTGATCTATGATTAATTCATTTACATGGTTATATGCACGACTAGAAACTCGAGGTTTTAAACTGGAACAAATTACCATGTTAACAAAAGATGAAAATATAAATAAAACCGAGATTATAACATGTGAAATTCACATGACTGTCGAGTTTGAAATAGTCATAATTAAGTTGCATCTTAATTAAGTTTGAAATAGTCTTAACATCTTCATGGGTTGTATCATGAGTCCAGAATTTGATTTCAATGTATATTAAGTTTATACTTAGAATGTTGTTTAGTCGGTATCAAAGAGAGAAGTTTATACTTAGAATGTTGTTTAGTCCCGCACACAATGCAACACACATGTAATAGATCCATGTAAATCATTACTAGAAGAGCTGTACAGAAACTAGGGTTCCAACAGTGGGGAAAGGCTTACTCGCTTGGGGTTGGGGGCTTCTCATCCGCATCCATGGTGCTTCTCCTCGATCGACGCAGCCGATCTCTCCTCTCCTATCTCTCCCTGACCGCCTCCTGTGATGCCCCATTTCAATTACAACGGGTACGAGAAGCCAATGAGGAGGCAGGGGAGGAGGAGGAGGAACCGTACCGCGTCCTTGGCCTGTGTCGCCGGATGGAAGCCGGTGTCGCCGGAGGGAGAGCCGAGATCGCTGCGACCGCAGATTTGATACGGAGGCGGGGTAGGGGTATCGGCTGCCGTCGGGGAGCACGACGGTGGAGGCGGGCGGTAACGGCTCGAAAATCTAAACCAAGTCCGGCCCAGATTCGATTTGGCGTTGCGTCTCATAAAAAAAATCTGTTTTTGGTCACGTCTAGAAAACACTAGAGAACACTAGAAAGGCTCAGGCCGCGTGCCGGCACATGATTTTATCATCTTGAGTAAGTAAAATATATTTACTGTAGGCAATGCGTAGGAAAAATATAACTTTATTAAAAAAAATCAGTGCCATTTTCGACTGCAAACGTAGTCACGTGTGCGGGAACTAGCTCAGTTGAAGACAAACTTGCATAACCTAATCAAAGAATATTATCTAGCTAGAAGGAAATATGTACAAATTTTTTATGTTGTACTGCAATGTTGGTTTGAACCAGACTAAAAGTTGTACGTGGAATTTAAAATATCTGAGAGATGTGCATTTATTTCTCCATGGATATTTACATTAAGAGTTACTCCCTCCGTTTTTTAATATAAGATGTTTTAGCTTTTGTAACCTAAATGAACTATCAAATGTGTGAATATTTTTTAATCATTTTAGAATTTATAATAGAACTATTCTTAGGAAATTTATGAAAACACCAGCTTACTTCTACTATGTGCATTTTCTACAATGTTGTTAAACTAATCATCTAATTGTGTGTTTACTTATAGTTATCATGTGATGTTCACATTTAGTTTGTGAGTTGCATTGGTATTAGATATACAATTGAAAGATACATATGATGTGAGCCGTAATATAGATTCACCCGTGCAATGGCTACATTGTGTTGACATTATCTTTGGACGGGACAACAAAATAAAGTTTCTCGGTGAAGTCAAGAGAAACTAACTAATCTGCATAACATGCAGGTTAACTAAATAGTACGGATTTTCTTTATATTTTGTGCATATCCTCTAAGAACAATTAATGTGCTGAGTGGATGAACAAAAGGACAAATTTTTCAATTACATGTTTAATTATTATTATTATTTGGAAATTGGAGTTCATAAGGATTTTGTGTTTTTTAGTTGAGTGTGGAACTTTTAAACATTTGTGTCATAAATTAAAAATTGAATCCTTGAGTTTTTCAATATCTTCCATATCCTAATCTTCTCTCTGTTAAAACTGTCATGGTCTACCGCATGGAGCAAGTGGTTCTCATGGCTCATCTTTCATAATTTTGGACTTTTTTGCTCGATGGTTAACCTACCAAACAACGCTCTGGTAGACTATCATGCGAGTGTCATTAATCAGAATGTGTTCAATGATATTAGGGACTCACTCCTTAAGTGGGTGTCTCATATGGCTTTTCAAAAATCATGAGATCACCAAGATTTTGCGTATGTCTTCTACAGTTAGAGTTAGATCGTAAGGAAACTTTATTTGAGGTTATATATGGATCTTTGTTATTTTCAGTTATGATGTATTGCACTTTATTTAATTAATGAATAATGAAATATCAATATTAGAAAATAAAAGGAATTATAATAGTGTTTTACCAAACGTGTTTATCTATTTTAATTTTAATTTTATTAGCTACCGTGCTTTTTTTTGTTACTTATCCGTTAGTAATACCTCCTTGTTTGGATTTTTGCGTACTCATTTATGAATACACACAAGCCAGTTTAGAGTTTATAGCTTAGCACTGCTATTCGAAAAATTAGCCATTCATCATTGTCGATTGAAGGTGCAATCGATGCAAATATGGATACATATGGCTCATCTAGTATTAGATTTTTGTAAGTGAAATTCACACTAATATTGGATACAAATATGTACGCACATAGATCGATCACAAATGTAAGGGATGAATATAGTTAAAAGAACTCAATTGTATTATCTAAATATTCTAGAAGGTTGGAATTGTCTATCGTTCATTTAGTTTATATTCAAGTAGCAGCTTGACATTAAGCGTAATTGTTATCCTTAGGTGTATACTTTTTGACCAAGCAAATAAATTTGGTAGATGAGACTCACTGCACCTCTTTATCAGTTCTTGTGGTACAACTGAATGCGCGCACGACTAACGACTAAAATTAGAACCTTTGTTGGTGCGATTAGTGGAAGATCAGCTTGGTGCTAACACATTTAGCCATATTTGTTATATGCACGTTCTTCGGGTTCCTATAGCTAATAAACTAATCAAGAGATCAGTGGGATAAAACAATGTAATCAATAGAACGTCATGTACATATATTTCTCGACCGCTCTCAAAATTTTCATGGTCGTACACATGTTTTTGTAAATGTTAAATAAAATATGGTGCATCATAACGTAACTTACGATCCGAAGAGTAAGACATTTTTTATATGTAGATGAGTATCAAATTAGGATTTTGTTTGTTATTTCTCTGGTCAATATATTATTGGAGAACTTGCAAACAAAGTGTATTACTGGAAAAACATTGGGGAGCTTCTAATGAGTAGATAGCATGCAGCATGTAAATTGAAATATATATATGTGCTCTCTCTGTCCGCGAATAAGTGCACATCTAGATTATGATTTAAGTCAATATTTAATATTTTGACCAACTTTATAGAAAAACATAGCAGCATTTGTTGCACTAAATTAGCATCACTAAATCCGTTTTGAAATGCCATATATGTTACTACTTTTTTCTATAAATTTGGTCAAAAAAATTAGACTTTGACTTAGAACAAAACCTATAAGTACACTTATATTCACAGACGTAAGGGTACCTATTGTATCTTCTATTTGCTAGGGATGTATGTTATATAATGAGAATAGCTTAATTAATCTGAAGAGAGCTCCAAGTGTTGCAAGTAAATAACGTATAAGCAATTCTTAAAGAAAAAAGGGTATGGGCAACCTGCATTGTTGCATGACCATGCATGTTTAGTATAAAATATTATCTGTATCATACCGTGATTTTTAAAGGTAAAAAAAACGGAAATGCTACCCTGTTGCGTGACATGCAAACATGGTTGCGTGCGATACGAAGGAAAAACATTCTTGGTGTCCGGCCGGTGGATATGCTCAGCACGGCTGGGTCCTTATTTATTTAAAGATGAATACGGCAAGGAAAAAATCTAATGATTATGGCAGGAAATAGGTTAGGACTCTACTTTTTCTTTTGAGGTAATTACACCCGCCGTCCCACAACTTGCCAAGGATGTGCAAAATCGTCCCACATCTTGCGAAATGTGATGCCGCCGTCCCAGAAGTTGTCAGGGCGTGATTAGTTAGTTAAATCAGTTGAAACTTGCCACGGTGGACTCTGTCCTGGATGTAAACTTTACATTTAGATCCTCTAGGAAAACAGAAATAGCAACTGCGTCCTCCCGCATGCGTCGCACGGTTTAATTCACAGAATCAGACCCGTAGTATCCGCAATTTCATTAATTGCCCTTCTCTGCTTTCCTTTTGGTTGTGATTGGGACAGAGGCGGTTTCTGTGTCTTCCACCTCCAGCGCGCCGACGGCCACCTCCTGCGCGCCGACGGCCACTTCTGCGTTGATTCCGTGAAGATGCCGCCGGACCTGCACTACCGCATGTGGAGCAAAGACCCGCCGGACTACGGTGAGCATGGAATCATCACCTGCGTTGTACTTTTTCTGATTTATTCCATGGCGGTAGGGTTCTTGAGGTGGCGATGATCGGTACGTATGTAGGCTATTATTTGACATCGTACGAGTTGGATTAGGGTGGTAGTAGGTCGTGTCGATGGATTCTTGCTTTAATTTTGCAGTTTGTGTGGTGTGTGTTCTTGGCCTGTTACCCGCCGTCGCCGCCGTCAGGCTGTGCGCCAAATTACGCATACTTCTTTAAGAAAGTAGTCACCTTTAGTGAATTTATATGTTTATAATCATTAGTTGCAGCAATTTCTTGTACTTTGTCTTCAGAAATTTCCTTGTTTGTACGAAGTGGCTAATATCTGAATTTTTCGTACAGTCTGTGTTGCAGGTACTGAAACTGATTTGTTCTCGGTTGAGGTTGTACACAATGGGTTTTTCTGTGGTCTGGGAGGGAACTTGTCATATGTGTCGGCGTCTTCTGCAAGTTTTGACTACTGCAGTGCTAAAACATGGTCAATCTCTGTCATTGATGAAATTTTGAAGATGCTAGACTATGTGAGGGATGGTAAACTTCGTGTGTACTGGTGTATGCCAGGCAAAGATCTTACATATGGTTTGACACCAATTAAGACAGACTTGCAGTGCACTGAAATGATCAAAGCTAGTGGGGCACAGAAGACACTTGTCTTATTTCTCGATCACAATAATTTTCTTAGAAGGTTAAGAGATGATGTTATTGTAAATGGAGGTCCTAGTTTGCCTCCTGTGATCAGTCCAAGAAAGGTGGCAAGACCATCTGAAGAAGAACCATCAACCATGTGATTCACTGGTTGTATCAGAGCAACGAAATGAAGAAGAAGCAAATAATGAAGAAGAAGCAACTAATGAAGAACATGGCTGTGATACTGACAGCAAGTGTGACAGTGACTTGCACGACAGTGACTGCAATGCTGAGGAAGGAGATGACAACCTATTTGTTGATAATGTAGACACAAGTTTGAATGACTGTAACGAGAAAGAAGTGACACATGAAAATGAAGATGAGGATGCCCTTGAGGATGAAGAGCTACATCTGCCTGAAGAAGATAGACAGCAGTTCAAACACAAGTTCAGAGCTTTCAATCCAGAGATTGACATGGACAACCCAACTTTCAAAATTGGAATGGTGTTAAGTGGTGTGGGGGAGGTCAGGAAAGCAATAACTGCTTATAGTGTCCGAAATAGAGTGAAAATAAGGAAGATCAAAAATGATTTCAGGAGGGTGGATGCAGTATGTGCCGATGGTTGCACTTGGAAGTTGAAGGCCTCAAAGGACAGCAGGTTAGGTGGATTCATAGTAACTTCATATGTCGACAAGCACACTTGTGAGCAGGTTTGGGATCTAAAAGCACTCACTGCTAAGTTGCTAACCGACAAGTTCATGCAAGAATTTCGAGATAACCAAAAGCTTGACCTCAAAGGCTTTGCTGCCAAGGTGACAAGGGAGTTCAACATGTGTCTAGAGTGGGTGGACAAGATGCCACCAAAAACATGGATAAAGGCCTTTTTCAGCGAGTTCCCTAAGTGTGACATGATTCTGAACAATCATTCAGAAGTTTTCAACAGGTATTACCTTGTCACATTTTCTGAACTTTTTTGAGAACAACTGTTGAACTGCTTCTGAAATATGTGTTATCTTCATTTCAGTTACATCCTAGAAGCAAGAGAACTACCTTTCCTGTCAATGCTTGAAACAATTTTCTATAAGCTTTTGCAAAGAATGGCAGACAAGCAAAAGGAGAGTGAGAAATGGACAGGACGAATTTGTCCAAAAATCAAGAAGAAATTAGATAAGTTCACTGAGTGGGCCAAGGAATGTGGTGTAAAACCTGCTGGTAACTACTTGTACCATGTTAGCTCGCATGAGATGGAAAAAGATTACAATGTTGATTTCAACACTAAAACCTGTGACTACAAGAGATGGCAATTAACAGGGATTCCTTGTCACCATGTAATAGCTTGCTGCAGAGGTCGTCGAATAAACCCTGAAAATTTAGTTCATAGCTGCTACACAATTGAGGCTCACGTGAAAGCCTATGCCCATACATTGTTTCCACTGAGAGGTAGGGTATTTTGGGAACACATGGAGGAGGAACATACTATTTATCCACCTCTGTTCACTAAAGTTATGGGGAGGCCCAAAAGAAACAGGAGGAAAGCACCAGAGGAGAAAATTAAAAAGGGTGTCAAGGTTTTGACAAAAGCTGGAGTCACCATCCATTGTTCTGTTTGTGGAGAAGCTAATCACAACAAAAAGGGGCATGCCAAATATGTTCTAGCTCAACTACAGCAGAGAGCAGAAATGGTGCAGGGGATGATGAAGAAGCTGACATTCCATATATTCTTGAGGTAAAATATATACATTTCAGTGTACAAATTGATGCATCGAGTTGAGCTCATTGTCTAACAATTTCATGTACTATATGGGTGCAGCATAGAATTCCACATACTCCAGATCCATCTCTGGATCCAACACATCAGGTTGAAAGCATGGTGTACATGATGGGTCAAGAGGTTTGTATTTGTGCTTTTCCTGCATATAAATTCCATATATTGTGTGCTCACATGAAATCCTAATGTTGTTCACAGGAGAGAGCAAATGTGCCAGTGGAAAGATACCTTGGGCCTTTACCAGAAAATGCCTTCGTGGTGAATGCTAGAGATAGTATTCCACAAGCTAATGTCAGAGTAACTACTACATCTACAAGAGGCAACTTGAGAGGAAGAGGCAGAGCAAGGAGTGCAAGCACAAGAAGGAGTACAACATCACAAGCAAACCAAGATACCACCAGAAGAGTTGCTGCAAGACGCAAGAGAAGTTCTGAAGCAAGTACAAGTGTTGCACAAGATCAACCTGAAGCTAGTTCCAGAGGAAGAACAAGGAGAAGAGGCTACAACACTGGCCCTGGCAGTGCTCACCACCTGTTCTTTGGTCCAAATGCCCAATCTCATGATGAACAAGGAGAAAGAAACATTCCAGATCTTAATGAAGAAGTTCTTCCTGAGCTTAATGCACACGAAATTCCTGTCAGTCAAAATGCACCATCTCATGATGAAATGATGTAGTCATCTTCTTTGTAATCATGTTTCTACTTCACAAACTTAAGGATTATATTTTTATGTCCTGTTTCTAGTTCTTGAGAACCTGGATATGTATGGCATTTAGTTGACAATATTGGTGTGTCCACATTTTATATTTATGTCCAGTTCTAGGTCTAATGCACCATCTCATTGTATTTCTGTCCACATTTTACTGTCCAGTAGCACTATTATTTCTGATAGCCCAAGAACATAAGAGATGTACCAATAAACTTTATTATCAACATCTTGTTTCACTCACATAATAGCTTACACAACTGGATCAAACAAACCCCCTGATCACTAAAGCAATAGAAGCATACAACACTACACAGACTGATACTACACACAACACCTCCATCTCCTGCTTGTCTCTGTACCTCATCTCCTCAGTGTGATTTTTCTGCATTCTACGCTCTCTGTCTTCTTTGCCTGTAACTCCCTTTCGAGTTCAGCTATCTTGCCCAACAGCTTCAGATTCTCTTCTTCCAATTCTCCTCTTCCTTCTGAATCAGCCTACAAAAAATTCAGCATTTCATATCTCACTTGCAACTACACACCAGCAACTGAAATTACAATCAGAAATCATAGTAGTACCTTGGGAATGGTTTTCGCTTTCGCACTCGCCGTCGACCTGCGCGGCGGACTCCAGTACACCTAGGAGGTCACCTTCGCCCAGCCATCGTCCTCGACGCTGCTGCTTCCGCCACCACCAAGCCCGCCCGCTCCCAGCCTATCCGCGCCTCGAATCGAACCCATCGCCGTGGTCAACCAAGAATCCACGCTCCCTCCGCCATGGTCGCTAGCCGTCGCCGCCGCCGCCGCCGCCGTGGATAGCAGTCGGAATAAAGCTAGTGATAATGTCAAGGGGAAGGCAAGGAAAAAAAACTAGTGGTGATGTCCCTAAAACTGGTAGCTCTGTGACCCAAACCTGGTAGCTATGTGCCCTAAACTTGGTAGATGCATTTTTTTAAAAAAAAATTATTTGACTAAATCTGGTATCTCTGTGTCCCAAACCTTGTAGCTGTGTGCTAGAAAACCTGGTAGTTGCATTTTTTTTTTTGAAAATTATATGTTACAAAATCTGGTATCTCTGTGTCACAAACCTGAAAGGTATGTGCCATAATCCTAGTAGCTGCATTGTTTTTTTTGTTTTGAATTTATAAGTTATGAAATCTGGTATCTCTGTGTCCCAAACCTGATAGATTTGTGCCATAAACCTGGTAGTTGCATTGTTTTTTTTGTTTTGAAAATTATATGCTATAAAATCTGGTATCTCTGTGTCCCAAACTCTTTTTCATATAGAACAAATAATGTGGTCACCATCTGAATTAACATGTCCCTTTGTTTTGCATGGTTAGCCTCTCCCACCTCTGATTATTGTTGTTTTTCTTGATTTGTTCATGTGCATTGTTTTTTATATCATTGCGTTACAAATAAATCCTGGTAGCCGTGCATTTATAATCGGGTAGCCATGTACTCAAATCATGGTAGCTGCATTTTTCCCCTCCAGTGTACGCTTTTGTATTCAAATTCTGGTAGCTGTGTATTATAATCCTGATAGCTACGTATTCATAATCTGGTAGTTGTGTATGGAAAATGTGGTAGCTGTCTACGTAAAATATGGTAGCTGCATTTCTCTCTCCAATGTATGCTTTTTGTATTCAAATCATAGTAGTTGTGTATTAAAATCCTAATTGTTGTGTATTCAAATTCTGATAGTTGTGTACTCAAATCTTGGTAGCCCTAATTCATTTTTATTTTTCCATGAATAGTTGCGATACATCACCGCTATCAATACCGATGATTTGACCTGATAGCTAGCATGTATCAACATGGCATTTGTATTCAATTAACCTGATAGCTAGCATGAGTTAACCTGGTAGCTAGATTTTTTAAATCGGCTATCAATAATTTAACCTGATAGTTAGCTTCAATGAAACAGGTAGCTAGATTGAATTAACCTGGTAGTTAGCATGAATTAACATGGCAGTTGTATTTGATTTTAAAATGGTACCTGATAGTTTCACTATTGGACAATTTATTAGGGTTACTAATTGCAAATGTTTCTATTTGAAACAGGGTGAATCAAGTTCCATGATGTAGGAGTTATGACGTGAAAGTTTGTGACTAAAGATATCGAGTTATGGTTTCCTAGATGTTTGTTTGATTTCAAACTATTTTCTTAGCATATTTGAGATTATGTAAGTTTCTTAACCTTTTGTAACTACGTGGTTTTGTTTTCCTACATGTGTGTGGTGAACATGATCTACCTTGGTTTAAATACTATGTCAGACAAGAACTACTACATTCTGATGTGTTCCAAGTTTTTGTACATGTACGTATCCAATGTGTTTGTTGGATATGGATATGGAAAGTAGACAAAAATAGCAGGTTAGAAAGTTCGTACTTTGCTCTGCCGTTTTATCCAGTGTGTTCGTTGGATATGGATTAATTTTCCAGATCTGAAAATATTCTAGTTTTTTTCTGCGTTCTGATAGATCAGGCCGTGGGTCTGTCTGTTTGAAATATATGTCTGTTTGAAATATAGTTTTGGGCTAAGCTGTGGGGAAATCTAGTAATTTTGGGCTAAGGAGTTGCTAGTGGGCTCTCTATGTGGCCCAAGAATGACTCGCGCTTGCGCGCTGTCGCACGCTCGCGAGGGAAGTCTTTGGCGGGTTTGACCGCCGCTCGCGAGATCAATTTAGCGGCGCCGCTCCCTAGTCTTGTCCTACTTTATAAGGAAATTAAATACCACATGCAATTTGTCAAAATAGATGGCTTAATCATGTCTCGGGACATTGTATATCGTTATAAGGTTAAATATCAAATATATAATGCAGGTTATTGTATTAATATTTTTTAGGCTATTGTTACCAATTTTTTCTTAGTGGGACAGAACTTCCTTGATCACTAAGAGTTAGAGTCTCTTTTACCGGGTCATGCTGCCAATATAATGTAAAGGTCAATTCACCCAAATCTAAAATATACAAAAATACAAATTGGCTCAATGAACTAAAGGCACTATCTAATTTGATGTCAAAACAGTGATATTTGTTCACCATACTTCTTCCTTATCGATGGTTAGCGTGTCTCCCTTTAATGCAAGCCGATAAAATAGCCCACAAGCTTTCTATTGTGGTCAGCATATCACATTCCTTCTGCCTGGGTATGTATCCATTTATAGGTCACATTTCACTCCTGCCGCCAACCTACACTCTAAAATCACAAATCTTTCTGTTCTTTCTCTCGCTCAAGATCGCCTCTAATTCTAAACTATAATTATCATGCAATTTCACAAAATTTAAAGCATAATTCAAGTTAATACCTAATTTACAATCCACAACTCTTTATCCCCGATGGTAATATTGTAATAACAATATCATACCATAAATATCACGATGAGTATGACAGGATACCCTAACAAAAATGATCAAGAAAATTGGTCAGCAATAGGAGAAACAAATGCATAGCCACTCATACATGAGGCCAACTACTTAGGGCCCCTTTGATTCAAAGGAACTTCATAGGATTTTTTATTGTATAAGAATTTTTCCTACATTGGTCGTTTGATTCATAGGATTGATTCCTATAGGAATTTTTCCCATATGAATCATTCTACTAGATCCCATAGGAATTCTACCATTCATTCCAAGATCTTTTTATAATTCTTTTACTACAAGGATCCTCAAAGGATTCAACTAACATGACATTCTAATCCTCTAGGTTTCCTATTCCTACACTTTTGCAACCCTAAGCCAAATTAATTACGTGAAGAGGATCACTCTGCATGAGGTATTCACAGTGCATTAAGCAAAGTAAAAAATATAAGTATGCATGGAACCATAAAAGTGAAGTTCTTGGAGGTACTCATGTATGGACCATTATTTCTAACGGTACGGATACACTCTGCACTCTTCAGCGAGACTTCTAGAAATGATTGCTAGCTTGCCGAAAGTTGATGGTAGCTCACCTCACATAATGCATTTCCTAGTGTGTTTTTCTTCAGGAAAACAGTTAGATGTATTTCTTCAGTTTGATTGTAGTTAATGGGTTACGTGACTGTCATGAAATGAACTGGTTTAGTTTTGTGATGCTTGCTGACACAAGGCACATTACATGAGTGAGGAAAGGGTCTAGTTAGTTAGTAGTCTTGTGGGAATAGCCTGACATCATATTCAAATTTTAATTTGTCATGTTTCATGCACTAGTCAACACAATCAAAAATCCGAACTGATGAAAAGGGCAAGTGCATGAAACATGACATGATATCAGAGACTAATCTCTCGAGTTCAAGTCCTGATTTTTGCAATTTATATAAATATTGTTGTTGCCCCTTCTTTATCCACGTATAAACATCTTAAGTCATACGTGAGATTCACGCGCCAACGCTCTCCTCTGGTTTGCACGTGATGGCTGTTGGAGATATGCCCTAGAGACAATAATATTTAGTATTATTTTATCTCCAAGTTTATTATTAAATGTTTATATCTTTATGCTACAACTGCATTGGCAATTGAATAGTGAGTCTTCAAAGGAAAACCTCCAGTGCACGTGTAGAGATATGAACAAAGCAAAAGAGTTCCTGGTCTTATCTCTAAGAGTAGCCTATCTTGTCGTTAGATGATCACGTTTTTCTGATCATGGACTTTGGATAAGTCACACAACTATAGGAGTTTATTATCGGAATGATAATAGTACTGAACCGACCCATCCTATGATCTTGATAAGAGACAAATCGTCAAAGATGAAGATTAGCAATTGATCATATAGAGTTTTCATTAGTATATTCCTATACCTTGAGAACATCTAGTGACCGCGTGTTTGACACTCACACTTTGATCATCATCAACCATCCGGCATGGAGCAGAGATTGTTCAAGAATGGTACTTACTCCTCCAGACGATGGAGAGATACATACTCTATGCCATCTTAGTATTATCATGTCACCCCAATCGTCTGGCCAGACACAGTGTGATTTATCACAGGACATTGAGAATACAGAATGAGAAAACAGAATTATATCAGGAACGAGCTTTGTATGTGTTATGATCAAAAGGTCTTGATCACACTAGAGCATATTGTCTCACCTCGCGATATCATTGGTATCGTGCACGTAAGGGAATTAAAGTAATGAGAAACACAAGAGGTTATGTCACTACTAGGAAATAGGCTATCAGTGGCGCACCACTTTCAGCATTCTGTGGCGCATGGTGGGTGCGCCATAGAATGCTCACCACTAAATTGTAATTCTGTGGTGCACGAGCACATGCGCCACAGAAAGGCCAAGATTCTGTGGCGCACCTATCCCCGTGGCCAGATCTAGATCTGGATCTAGCGCCGCCGGAATTTCGTCGGAGCTCGTCGGAGGCCGTGGTGCCTTTGGCCATGGCCGTAGGTGGCTTGGCCGGAGGTGGGTGGAGGAGGGGGGTCGCCGGAGGTGGGTGGGTGGAGGATAGGGGTCGCCGGAGATGGTGGAGGAGGAGGATGTCGCTGAATGTGGTGGAGGAGGAGGAGGAGGTTGTCGCCGGAGGTGGTGGAGGAGGGGGTCACCGGAGGTGGTGGAGGAGGAGGAGGAGGTCGCCGGAGGTGGTGGAGGAGGAGGAGGAGGAGGTCGCCGGGGTGGTGGAGGAAGTCACCGGAGGTGGAGGTGGAGGAGGGAGGAGAAGTGGAGGAGAGAAATGGAGAGGAGAAGTGGAGGAGAGGAGTAAATGAGAGGAGAGAAGGAGAAAAGAGAGGGAGAAGGGGGGCGCTAGCGGCGGGATTCAAAATTCGAATCCCGCCCAACAATTCTGTGGCGCATATGCAGATATGCGCCACAGCATATGCGCCACAGAATTGTCTTTTTTGAATTTTTTTGATTTTGTGGAAAAAAAAACTTCTTTTTGAAATAACTTTTTTTCCTTTTGGAATTTTGAGGATCTGAGAAAAGTTCACCGGGTAAACCTAACTAAACTAGACACTAAACCTAACTACATCTCAAAGGATTTTATTTTTTGAAGGTTTTATCATTTTCTTTTATTTCTACAAAACTAAAAAAAGCGATCCACGGGGGGGATCTGATTTCAAACATTTCTGTGGCGCACCTAAACCCATGCGCCACAAAAACGTCACATTTCGGTGGCGCATGGGGTTAGGTGCGCCACAGAAATGGTGCTTTCTGTGGCGCATGTGGCCATATGCGCCACCGAAATGTCATATTTCTGTGGCGCATGTGGTCCGATGCGCCACAGAAAGTCACAGAAAGTTGAAAACCAATCATTGGTGGTGGGCCCCACCATATTACTGTGGCGCATGTGGCTGCATTCGCCACAGAAAGCTATGTTCAGTGGCGCATTGGCAAAGGATGCGCCACAGAAAGTGGCATAATTCTGTGGCGCACCACCTCCGGTGCGCCACTGAATATATTCTGTGGCGCATGGCAATATTGGTGCGCCACAGAAAGTGGTTCCACCTATAGCCGTTTTCCTACTAGTGTGTCGTTCACTTGTGAATACATAGGAGCCAGTGCGGCCGTCTAGGTCCCAATGCTGTTATTGTCTGGTAAGCACCCGGAAATGTCTATGTATTACCCAACCTTCCGGGTCACACACTTAAGTTGTGAGTCAATGTTTTATTGAGAGAATAAAGGTGTGGTTTTAGTGGTTATGAGATAGTGTCGGAGTTATTATGATGTCACAGGAACGACTCCGGAGTGATTCGGAGGTGTTCCGGTGAAGTTATCATGAGAGGGAAATTATGCTGGATTAGCTAGGGCATAATTTCCCAGGAGAGAGATATGGCGAACATGAGATGTTCCGGGATGCCGGGAATTGTTTCTGATATTAGTGGATAGAGTCGATGATTTTATCTAAAGAGTATATATGGTTCCGGAGTCGTTTCGGAGACATAATGGAAAGTCTTTTAATTGAAAGGAGAAAAAGGGAAAAGGACAAGTATTGGGGAGGGACTCCTAGTCAGTATTGGGGAGGGACTCCTAGTTGGACTAGGAGTCCTCAACCGACTTGGGAGGGGAGGTGCGGCTGGCGTCCTAGGGCCGGTACACCAAGGGGAAGGGTTCTTACCCCTACCCCCAAACACCTCCTCCCCTTGTCCTAGTATATATACTCCTCCCCCATGGGAGAAACAAGACATTAGAAAATCACAAGTTCCTCTCTTCTGAGATATTGTGAATTAGACTTTGTTCTAAATGCTCTCAATTAGACATAGCTCTAATCTCTCTCTCTAATTAGATCTCATGTGTTGAGAATTAGATATCTCTAGTCTCATATAGATCTAATCTAGTTGACTAGATCTACCACCTAAACCACGCCGAAAGGCTGTCTCTCTTCGTCGGTGCCAGGTGCTCTAGATGGCGGAGCGCTGACGGATTGGCGCGGTGTACGTGTGGATACTTGAAGAGCGAATTGCGCAAGCAATTCCTCGATGACGGAATCGGCAACAATCTCACCTCCCGGCGCGGACGTGGGATTCTTCATCAGGCTTCACCAACATCTACTTCGACAAACACAAGATCTTCCGCAACGGTGTTTGTAAGTATTCTAGATCTAGCATTATGGGGTGCAGCATATCTTCATAGTATAGATCTTGGACTGTTGCGTAGCATGCAAGTCGAAATTTTAAATTACCGTACTCGCAACCCAGCAATGGCCTCTCCGAGTCACGAGATGGGGTGTTGAAATATATATATGTAGATTGCACTAGCTCTTTACATGAGTTCAGACTTTTGGTTGTGTTTCCTAGTGCATGAAATTGACATGATATTAGAGCTAGTGTCTCGAGTTTGAGTCCTGCTTTTCGCAATTTATCTAAAAGTTACTATTGTCCCCTATTTGTCCATGTATAGGCCTCTTAAGCCATACCTTTGAGACTCGCATGTTGTTGCTCTCTTCCGTTGCACATTTTAATTTTGTGCGTCACCCGTAAGAGGGGATATTTAAGTGTATGTGTGGATTGTCTAACCCTTTTCATCAGTTCGGACTTTTCTTGCATTGGCTAGTGGATGCAAAATTATAGTATTGTGGTAATAGCCTGATTTGATATTCAAGTTTTCTTTGGGAAATGAAATCACTACAGATGGATAACCTCAAAACGGTGGAAGATGAAGTTCAGCCGAATATGGAAACACTAGAATCTCCACTCCGATTTTAAACTACAAGAAAACCGTGATGAATGAAAATAAAATATACCCCTGAATAATATAAGCTTGTTGGAGATTTAAGAAATATGAAAATTATCTTCTTAAATGTTGAATATGGAAACCTGATACAAACAAACTATAGCGTAGTCTCAGATTGATGTGCCTCGAAAAAACGGTAAGTTGTGGCTTAATAAAATTTCGGTTTGAATGTTGAAGCATAACATATGACAAAGTACTCCCAGATGGCAAACCATGGATTCTGGGTGCAGCCCCTTGGAAATGGTTGCGCGGGATATATTCAACCGGTGTGGCTGGCGGCTTGAGCGGATCACATGTTGATTAGCAGACGCTTTCATATTTTTGTGTGTTTTAGATGGTTGAATTTTGTATCAACCCTCTGTGATCCATGAACTATAATCTTTGAGACATTTGGAACTATAATAAGGTTAATAAACAACTGTATGCGACATTTTGATGCAGAGCCTGGGGTGCTTTCCCCCATCTCGAAAAAAGTGTACTCCCAACTTAATGAACGAATCACGATGGCTATATTTTGTCTCTGCTACTACCCTTCAACTCCCAAAAATACAAATCTGAGAAAACAACACTTGGATGGTTAAAGTTTACATCTTTTTGCAATGTCAAGAATGAATAATAAGCATAAAATATTTTGGTAAAACATAAACATATGAATCCTCGCCGTAACAAATTTAGGAGGTTATTTTCTCTATATACTTTAATTAATGAACAAGTTCATATGGTGTTCTAACAATATAAATAAGAAAGTCTCAAGCATGCCATAAATTTCTATTTTCCTTCTCAAGAGCGCTTAGATGGATGTCTAAATTATTTTGAACGCATTCCTGGAAATTGAAATATTGCATCTAGTGAATTCCAAAATAAGTCAGCTCTCAGCGTGAAATAGGAATGTGACTTTGGTTGTCGAGTAGGAAGAGAAGCCATGCATACACCCAGAGTCATCTTCTGTCCACATTGAAAGTGTGTAACCATTCGGACACATAGTTACTTTCGAATTTTTGACAAAAAGAACCACTTCGACGAGAATCGTCAAAAAAGACCACCTTCCAAAAAAATTGTCAAAAAGGACCACCTGCACCGTGGCGGCAGGCGCGCCAGGCGACACGTGTAGCCTGCCGCCACGGACGGAGGCGGCAAGTCCTGCCGCGTGAGTAAAGGTTGCCACAGTTGGTGAAAACAGGAAGTGGTGTGCCAGCCGCCATGCACTGTGGCGGCATGTTCCGATCGCTTGACCGCACTAGCGTGCATGGCCTCGTTCCAGCGTGATGCCACTGTGGCGACCGTGCGAGCATGCATCTTGCCTCCATTGCCTGTGGCGGCTGGTCCCACCCAGCCCCGTTTTCCGTTCCGGCCAGCAGAAATTTCTGTCAGAGGGCTGTCACCGCCGACCGTGGCGGCAGGTGCCACGTGTTGCCTAGCGGGCTTGCCGCCACGGTGTAGGTGGTCCTTTTTGACAATGTTTTTGGGAGGTGGTCTTTTTTAACAATGCACTCGCTGAAGTGGTCCTTTCTGTCAAAAATTCGTTAATTTCGGTCAAAATCTGCATCATGATAACTGTCTTGTTTTGGTTAACTGTATTATGTGCAATAGAAAGCATCAACTTCCCTTGTGTGCAAGGATATAATGTACATGATATATAGTGCCACCAATTTCTAAATTTGTTGAATTCTTTTGCCCTGTTGCAACATAACCAAATGCCTCTCCTTGTTTCATGCTTCATCAGGCCATGCAATTAAGGATTAGAAACTCTCTTAGCCATTTCCACAGGCACAGGCACTAGACAAGAAACAAAACTGGATGAGAAATTTTGCACGTCCTCCAGCAAGCAGCGTGATAAGCTTAGCAATTTGCCACATAATTCAATATTGGTACAATCAATATAATATTGATTCAAACACGACTGGCATATCTATTTATTCCATTCAACCGACGCCTTCTAATCATCGGGATGGGTTCCTAAACGAGGGAAGTTTCCGATGAGACAAGGTGTATATACAAAAGAGGCATCTATATATGGCTTCTTGCTGGAATGTTCATAAAATGGTGGGCACAAGTCCCCCAATTCTTGTTTTGTGAAGTCATTCAAATTGTAGGCTAGTCCTCTTCTGTATCTTGCGCCAAGGAATATAACCTCTTCATACGGATGGAATCCCATAAGAGTTGTGTAATCTTGGCAGTGTATTTCAGTCTTGTCTTTAAGATTGACTAGTAATTTAACGCGGCGTCACGCCGCGATTTTGTTAGTTTGTATTTTTTCATAAATTTGAACATTTGCTAATTTTAATTTTTTCAGGCAATTTGGCATGGCGACACGGTGCAACCGTCGGGATTGAAAATGTTTAAATTTGCTGGAATTTGTCATTTAGGGTATCTCGAAATACTTAGGAAATTGCATTGTTCAGAAATAGTTGTATTTTTTTCATAAATTTGTAAGATAACTCGATAATCAGAAAATATGTATTTTGTGAGCATTTATTAATTTCAAATCCATAATTAGATGAAGTCCACTTAGATTGTATACAAATATTAGTTAATTTGAATTGTTTAAATATGTTAGTATTTTGGCATTAATTAGTATCATTTATTTCTCGGAGCATGTTGATATGTTTTGGAGTATCTCCAAAATGTTCAAATATGTTTCTATTTTCCAAATAATATTTAATTTAAGTACGTAGTTAGTACTAATGCATTTTTTTTATTCGAGATTACAATTCGGGAAAGTTTGGAACTTTGTTTTTCCTTAGTGAGAAAATAGAAGAATTATTTGGAAAACATTTGCAAAATAGAATAATTATTTGGAAAAATTTCATTAATGTTTACTAATTTAAAGTATGTCCGAATATTGACCATTTCAAAATATTCAAACATGTTTGTGAGCATGTTTATGTATTGTAGAGTATCTGTAATCATTTAGCAATTCTAAATGTTGGAATGTGATTTTATTTTCCATTATTATTTACTGAATTGGAGTATCTCCAAATATTGACCAATTGAAATTATAAAAATATGTTTTGCATTGATGTTTACTGAATTAGAATATCTCCAAATGTTGACTAATTCGTAATATTCATCTCAATGTTTGAATGTGAAACTTATGAGAAATTTTGTATATTTTTTAGTGAGAAAGCATTATTCGGAGAAATAACCGGAGGAATCATCAACGGAATGAACATTGCGTTGTTTTTTATGGGAAATCTGAAATTCTGTTACAATGGATATTTGATGCAAATTTGTTAAATCTTTATGCAAATGTAGATATATATATCTGTTTTTCTGATTCACAGATTAAAGTTTTTAGTTTTACGGTTTTTTTTTTTGGTGCGAAAGATTTTATCAGTGCAATAGACAGGAAAACCGTCGACAAAATTAACATTTCTTAGTCTTCGTGTAAAATTTGAAAATTGGTTACAATGGATATTTCGTGTAGTTTTGTTTAATTTTTCTGTAAGATCGATATTAATTTGATGAACATTTCTTAGTTTTCGGGTATTTTTGAAATTTATTTAGTTACAATGGATATTTGATGCAAATTTGTTAAATCTTTCTGCAAATGTAGATTTTTTTTTCTGATTCACAGATTAAAAGTTTTTAGTTTTACGGGTTTGTTTAGTGCGAAAGATTTTATCAGTGCAATAGACGGGAAAACCGTCGACAAAATTAACATTTCTTAGTCTGCGTGTAAATTTTGAAATTTTGTTACAATTGATATTTCGTCTAATTTTGTTTAATTTTTCTGTAAGGTTGATATTAATTTGATGAACATTTCTTAGTTTTCGTGTGAATTTGAAAATTTGTTGCAATGCATATTTGGTGCAATTTCGTGCTTTTTTTTCTGCGTATTTAGATATTTTTTGCATTTTTTTTATTAACAGATCGGAAGATATCTATTTTATAAATTTTGAAAATGTTTGTAATTATGAAATATCTGACAGGGAAGGCCCACACGTCAGTGTTTTATTAATTATGGATATTATTCACGAAATTGCGAAATTGCTGACTTGTGGGCCCGGTATGACGACATCAGGTGACGTAAGCCGGCGATGGACGCGGCGGCGCTGGGCAGCTCACGGTGGAGCAGTGGCGCATGCGCGCTGGGTTGGGATGGCGTGGATCCGTGAGAGGAGATCGAGGCGGACGGAACGGGCGGCGCGGCGGACTAAAGGGTCAAGGGATTCGCCGGCGGGGAGCAAACTCACGGCGGCGGACGCCGAGGCGAACCGCGGTGGTCTGGCAGCGTTTGCGGGCATCCCGGCGGCCGATACTCGGCGAGGAGACAGAAGGGGAGGCGGCGGAGCTCGCTGTGGCGGTGGATTCGTCGGAGGAGGACCGGAGGAGCGGCGGAGCGCGTTGGCGCCGGCGGTGGCTTCGCCGTCGCGCGGGGAAAGAGAGAGGGGAGGGGGATTCTGCGGGATGTTTTTGCAAAAAAATCTGTGACTTTTTCGGAATTGTCAAATCAGTCCATCGCCTCACGTTTTCCTGGATTGCGGGTTGATATCTGTTTTTTGGAGGGGCTTTTTTACAAAAGCGTCACGGGGTGTGCGTGAGGGCCGTCGGATCGGCAGCGGACGGCGTGGATCGAAGAACTGTTGAACACTGTAGCTACTGTAGCTAGCTACAGTGGCCGATCGCTGAGAGGCCGAGAAATCGCGCATCTTTCATATAGTTAGTAATGATAGTGCCACTATCGGGGTCTCGATCAATGTTGTCATTGGAATCCCACATTGATTCGACGATGTGATCTTCATAAGAGTTTGCATGATGTAAGGTCCAGGGTCCATTGCCATCGTACTTCAGAGGTGGCAGCACACAAGGAAGGCCAGCACGGCTGAAATCATATTTTAGACGTGGCAGCACATGACGCAGGTCACTGGTATGCTTCAACACCCACCCCATTCGACCGCGCGATTGGCTAAGCAACCAAACCCGAAGGATCTTAAGCTTGACAAATGCACAGTACACCCCATGTTCTGATCTTCCTAGATAAATATTTGGATATTTACCCGGTTTCATGTCTTGAACTGGACAAATCATGCAGTACTTGCCGTTGGACAATGATATTCTAGAGACAGAAGAGTCAGTGCGTTAGATACACAATAGTACATTATGCAAGCAGCTAAATAATTACTCCCTCCATTCCAAATTATTTGACTTTCATATATCCACATATGGATGTATGTACACACTAAAAGATGTTTACATACATCCGTATGTAAACAAATAAAAGTCATCTATTTTGGAACGGAGGGAGTACATCACAAACACTATTAAGGACAAATCGTAACAAAATGAAGTGATGGTGTTCGAGGAAGGAGTTAGGAGTAATAGCTTACCGCATCACAAAATTATTTTCGCAATGCACGTAGAGTGCTCCTTGCCAGTAGACGGCGTAGCGCTTTCTTGGTCGCGAGTCTACCCGCATGCCCGCAACAATCCCGGCAGGCACCCTTTCCCGATCATAGGACTTCTCTTCCCATCGCCCCGTCCGAGACGAGAAGACATGGAGGACGCATGGCGATGGCGGCCATTCCAAATTCTCTATCGTTGGCTTAAGCTTGACAAAACTATATCAGTAATGGATACGAGGGATTGCAAACACCTCGTAGTAGGGTGACACCACGGGATCAAACGCGAGGTACTTATTAGTGTAGAAGAAGGATCCCATGGACGCATCTGGACACTTGGGCAGGCGAGCTATCTGTCCTGTGGCGGGATTAACTACGCAGTCATGGATCAGAAGAAGCCCGTTGCAGTGATCGCTGACGTAGGCGGACGGATCGTGGAGGTGGTCGAGCTCGCCGGAGACCGTGCGGCCCCTGGATGGACGGGAGAGGAACCGCGACGACTTGAGGCTGTAGAGGTTGAGGATGATGCTGTCGACCGAGTGCGGGAGGTCTAGCCGTAGCAGGCGGCGCGCGTCGACGGTGTCACGCCACGTCTTGCAGACGCCGCGGGACAGAGCGAGGCGGCGCGGCGGAAGCTGGCGGAGGATGTCCGCGAGCAGGTCTTCTGGAAGCAGCAGCGCCGGCGCTTCCTGGTCTTCATGTCGTTCCATTTATTTCCTGAACACTTCAACGCATACGCTCTGCTCTTTGTATACACGCTCTGCTCTTTGTATGTCCTGTCTAATCGGATCACATATATATCGAGACCTGATAAGGAAAAGAATGCGTCAGAAACTTGCTGCCTCAAGTACCACCAATAGTTACATCATTGTCTAGCATCGCAGCATCGTTCGCTAAGACGTGTAAAAGAAAATCAGGAGGGTCGTCAAGCCAAACAAGCGACTGATTTCCCTCCGCTCTACTAGCCAGCACATGCGCCGCCATATTAGCTTCCCTAGGACAATGACTAAAAACAAGCTCAGTGAAATTACGACCAAGCAAGGTACACTCCTCGTAGATGGCCGCCGTCGGTCCCAGTGAGTTGCCACCTGCCTTCATCACATCGATCACCTCGGCGCAGTCCGAATTGACCTCAATTCTATTACATCCCATCTGACCTGCAAGAAGAAGACCTTCGCGAAGAGCCTGCGCCTTAGCCGTGGCAGGATCCGAGACAAAAGGTATTCCATAGTTGCTGGCAGCTAAGAAAAATCCTCTGTCATTGCGCAGAATCGCGCCCGTACCTCCAGTACCAGAGTCGTAGCTGAAACCTGCATCAACATTCAGTTTAACAAAATCCTCTCTCGGTTTAGCCCAGCCATGTCCTCTCTCGGTTTCGCCGTTTTCAGACCCTTGAGAGAGGTGGACAGCATGGCCGCCATCGCCATCCAGTAAAAACATGGACCACACGACCAGACACACACGGACATGCACACATCAGCGACCACTGGAGCCGACGCTCAGAATCATAAGTATGAGTTTAAAAATAAAAGTGGAATTGAGCGTCGCTTCTGTCGTGCTTGCTTTGTTTGCTGTTTGTTCAAGGATAAGACAAAAAGTCCCGGTGAAGATGCATTTGTGAAGAATGGCTTTAGGAACTAGAACATGAAGTCAGAGATTGGAGAAACATGAAGTCCCGGTGTGATATATTCACTACACCAGAGGCATCAGTTCGGGGACTCCCTTGAACGTACGGGCGATCAAGAAAAGCGATCTAGGTCTTCCTTCTTCTTGCCGGCGAAGCTGCCGGTCCTCCCGCCTCTGGCGGCCCTTGGGCCTCGGAGGTGCGCCGGACTGCGGCCCCTCACCGGCGGGAAGGTTTCTGTTCCTTCTTTTTAGGTTGTTCCAGTGTCTTCTTCAGGATGGTGTGGCGGCGGCGACATCCTGAAAGCAGAATAAGGTCCTCCCCGTCCTATCCTCGCTCCGGTGATGCGCCTAGCATCAGCGGAGGGCATGTGGAGTTATGTGTCCGGCGGATCTCCTCGGATTTTGTCCGTTTTCTTGTTTGTTTGTGTGGTTGTAGGTCTGTCTCTTCTGATCTACGGTTGTCATCATTGGCGATGGTTGCTGCTCTGGTGTGTTGGTCATGCGGGGCCTTAGCACGACGACTTCCCGTCTGTCTACTACAACAAGCTCTACTACGACAAGGTTCGCCCGGCTCCAGTGAGGGAGGGGCGAGGGCAGCGACGCGCCTTCGGCTCGTTTCAGCGCTCGTAGTAATCGCTAGGTGGTCTAAATACCTATTTGTAATTTTTATTACTTTTGAAATTCTTTGTACTGGTGTTGATGATCAATAGATTGGTTGGACTTTTTACAAAATAAAATCGGTTAGTCCCTTGTTTCAAACACCTCACGGTACAAGGCTTTGTATAAGCAGCGTTTGACATGGACACTCAAATGTTTGAGATTTCTATTGCACCAGGGCTTTCGCATTTAGAAGACATGATGAATGAAAGAGAAAACTCCCAACATAAAGGAAATTTCCTTAAGCTTTTAAATTGACTAGTAGGAAATTTTGAAAAACATTGAAGAACCGACCTGTGGTGTGGCCCTTATCTTGACGGGATGATGTCGATGTTTGGTGACACGGCCTGGATCTCCGGCCTCAGCGGACGGTATCGAAGGAGGTCAGATTGCTACGAGCCGAGGGGATTTCCCGACATTGGCACATCCGTGTATGACGGCTCCTCCAACTCCGGCGATATATCGATGCTCGACATCTGCTCACTCTGGCAGCTTTGTTGCGTTGCTCCATAGAAGCCGACTAGTGCAAGCTACTCCCTCCGTTCACAAAAGGATGTCTCAATCTTTTCTAGATTTGTATGTATGTAGACATACTTTAGAGGCTCATCGGCACCAAGGAAAAGTGCATCCTTTTATGAACGGAGGGAGTACATGTTAGTGCCACGACACCAAAGAAAAAACAACCTTAGAGGCTCACCGATATGATACTCGATCGAAGTAGGAAGTGTGAGTGAACCGAGCGGCAAGGCTTCATCGGCGTATTTAAAACAATTTTCAGCTTGACACATCCGGCTACGGGATGTGGGACGCACAGAGCGCCTAAGGGCAACCAAGAGTGTTGTCAATACCAAATCTGACAGATTTTGCTAGTTTCCTAAAGCGTGCTTGGTTGCCAAATTTTGGAGATGAGACCGCTGCAATTAGAAAATATGTCCATTCTCTCTCTCCTCTTGTGTGATTCATCTTGTTATTTCTCACCACGTGTAGCATGTAAGCAACTTTTTGTTTATTCATTATATTAAAAGTATCGAGCATCGTTTACTCCGGTTCTCTCTTTTTGTTGATTTGAAATTATCCACATAATGGTGGAAACTAGTTTCAAAAGGCAAAAACCCAATTTGAAACTACATTTGGCACAATGCGGTGGCTTGCGTCGATGGGTGTTGCACGCATTCGGGAGGGGCAGCCTCTATGGCGAGAGGACGGGGGAAAGCCAACTATGACACTTCACCCACAAGTCCGTTGGTCGATTTCATTTATAGATTCAGCCTCTATGGAGTAGATGAAATTACATTTACATAGAAGAAACTTGACCAGTAATTGGGGACAGGCAGGGGTGCACGGCGTAGCAGACCTCTCTACGTCGGCACTGATAACCCGACCAAGTTTTTTTTTTTTTTTTTTAAACCCGACCAAGTTGCTGCTGCTGCATCGACTACACGAGCTGGATAACCAAAAATTCTCTTCCAAAAAGGAGGGGGAAAAAGAGAGCGCCACCTTTGATTATTTCGCAACACCCTATGTGTGTCTGGGAACCTCAAGTAATCGACCGTCAGCAATAACGGCGCCGGCGCCGGAGAAGAGGACCAGAAATCAAGAAGAGAGCAGGTGCCGGAGCTGGAGGAGATGCTCCTCGTTGGAGATGTTGAGGGAGAGGCGGAGGTTGGTGAGCAGCGACTCCTGCTCCCACGTCAGCGGCCCCGACGCGTGGAGCGCCCGCACCGTCGACCGGTACGCCTCCAGCTCCAGCTCGTGCACGTCCATCGCCGGCCCGTCGCTCAGGCTCAGCACGCCGTCGTCGTCCGCGCTCCTCTTCCCGGACGACGACGAGGAAGACGTGCACGGCGCGGCCACCACCGACATAGCGTCGTCGCGCCCGACGGAACAGCACGGGTGCCGGGCGACGTCGCCGTTCGCGCTGCAGCTGGCCACCGAGCACTCGACGGTCTCTTCTCTGGTCTCCTGATACCTCTGATGAGGGTGTGGCCTGAATCTTCTATGACTTGGCTGAGGAGAAGCATCAAGAACTACAGATGATTTCCTTTTCTTGCCTGATCTTCTGAGCAGATCAGCAGGTAGCTGTTTGCCTCTTCGATTTGCCTGGAAATTTATGACGAACAAATCATGAAAATGTTTGCTTGGGAAAGTTTCTAAATTGCACAACTGTAGAAAAGAATTAAAAGACAGTGTAATGCTACTGAAGACTGAAGTCTGTTGCCGTGGACCAAATTATGAGATTGGTGGCAAGCAAACTATGCACCCGAAAGAAAGAACACATTGGAGAACAAATGGTGGGATTACACAGTTCGAAGTGCTATCATGTTGTAACTATCTTCAGCATGTGCATTTTTGTGTCATAATGTCAGGAAGCTCAATAGCAATAAGTAGGAAAATGCTTGAACTGAATTTTTGTATTCTTCCTAAAAAAAGGGTAAATGCTTCAAATGATCTTTAGCTAGATTCGTTTTGGAAAATAGCAATAGCGGTACGTTTTGGAAAATACTAAAATTGTACACTACAGCGTGAAGCATAGCATCACATGGCATACATTCTGATGCCCGAAAAGTTGATTCATTTCGGCCTCCCTGGTTCCAAATAACTCATCAAGTTTAGAGAATGGCATTTCTGTAGTCCCACAAAGGCTCATCAAACATGTGGGATATGAATCATTTTCAGGGAAATCACTGAACCCTGCTGAGGTTTTCTATTCTAGGATAGGCTATTTTCAGCCCAAGCTATAAACTGATGTTTACCACCTACTACTCTTGTTCTACTTCTAAGAATACCCTAATCAAGTTCTTAGAATCACAAACAATGCAAAGATTGCTTCATGGGTAGTAAGCTAGCAAGAAAAATTGTGTATAAATAAACAATGTATCAGTAGTAATTTGACCAGGTCAATCGCAAACACTTATGTAAGAAGATGAAGCTATGAACTTTTGAGTGTCTATGCGAAGCAACCGTTGAGTGGCCCATTTGACTGGATAGATAAAAATCACCATTTACATGCTCCAGGAGGAACTGGTAGTTGTTTACCTTGTTAGCTGCAGGAAACTGCTTGCAATGAACAGTTGCCGTAGGAGGATCATGTGGAACTGGAACTCTCAAGCTAGAAAGGTGGAACTCTTTCAGCTGGATGCAGTCAGCGAGCCGGATGACAAAGTAATTGTTCTCTACAATCTTTGCAATTTTGCCAAGCTTCCATGTGTTACGATCCAACACCTCGGTTACATCTCCGATGATCCATCTGCATCTTGTCTGAACAATATCTGGTTTATTTGGTCTGGCACCGTAGTCCCTTTGCACCGAAATCATACCGGTCTCCCTATATATCCTGTTTTTCAGCTTCATGATTCTACTCCTGAACCAAGGGAAGTGGTAAGAACATCAAAATATGCAGTAGCAGCATTGGAAAGAAAAATGCGTAAACAGTTGAGACAAGATGTACAGAACAACGAAAAACAGAAAGTTTGTGCTTGGTCATGCGCAAATATATGTTATCTGAATGTCCTAGCAAAATAGGACTAGTCAACTGCCATTCAGTTTCAGCATGATAAACGATCACCAAAGATGTACAGAACAACACTTATTGTTTATCGACATGTGCAGTTAAACTGACTTAGACAAATAGTCAACAGCAATTCAGATCCCTCAAAAGAAAACGTGAATTCAGATCCGTCTCCATTTAAGAGCTCAGAGTAAGAGCAGGCGCTCAAAATTCAGAAATTTCGATGTAGGAAAAGAACCAAATAAGAACACCTTTTAACACAAAGGACAGAACAGAATTAAATAAAATCTCACAAAGGATAAACCAGTCTCCCCATCAAGATCCACAGGCATACCCATTAGCCCATCACAATCAGGGACACAGGAGACCCATCCATCTTGGACCATGCTGTTGCGTACAAGAATGAAATTTTGTAACGGAAGAAACCCCAATAAACGAAATCCAAACAAAAAAGTGGATCACTTATCATGACGGAGAAACATTCAGCAGTTACCAGCTGGACTTGGTTTCAGTCCTCATTACCGGAATACTCGATCGGATTACCAGCTAAAATAAACAAAGCACAAGGTGGAAAGGACAGCATTCCGTGGTAGGAAGGAACTAGGTGTACTTGGAGGCTATGAAAACTTGCCAAACATTGGGCGTTGCCGATCCAAAACCATCAAGGGAAATGGCTGCAGAAACAACAGCACTCGGAGAAACCAGATTGAAATACCGAACTGGAAAACACGGAGCTGCGAATAAGTGCAAAGGATCCGATCTTTGCCACACAATCTTAACTCTAAGATGCAAGAAATTAAACCGGAAAGTAATAATCTGAAATACAAGAGCTGAGGGAGGGTGGATTTACAGTCGTTACCAACCTGCGACAGGGAGGCAGAAAGACGGAGCAGTCGATCGATTTCGCCTCGCCGATCCCCGGAACAGGAACAGGACGCGCAGAGAAGCAAGCCTCCTCGGAGTTCACCGATCCTCTAATTAATCCCCAATTGGGTTGAGCCAACCCAATTGGGATTAAGCCGCGAGGCGGAAGCCGGGGGAGACAGACAGGACAGCAGTTCTTCTGGTAAAAGAAAAAAAATAACAAGCTGCAGAAAATCAGCACCACCGAACTCCAAGAATAGAAGGTGGAAACTGGCTGCGTGGAAAATAATAGCGGAGAGAAGATTGGAGACTGATCGGCGACCAACCTGGGATGGAGGGAGGAGCGGAAGAATGATCAGGCGGTTACGGGCGATCGGGACGGACGCCTGCGGGCTGCGGCAGAGTTGGAGCCTCGAGCCTGGAGGGAGGGACCTTGGAAGTGGCGTGCTGTTTTGCTTCAGATACATACGGATACAGGGGATGTTCTTTCCTTCAGTTGCTGTTCTTCTTGGCTCTTTTTTTTTTACATTGCAACCTTGGATTAGTAGTAGTTTATTTTAGGACTCGGCAACAACTGGTAATTATAATCTTGTAATCTGAGCCGCCAATGCAACTGTCTTGTGTGCGGAAACATTGGCATCCGTCTGAAAAGGTAATTATACACAAACAGTAAACCGAATAGCTCGGATAGCTTCTCTTTTTTTAGCATTATTATTATGTTTATTACAATGCTAAAAGATAGCTCGTGCTGCAGTCACAAACAGCATGCTTGCTTATTACGAAATGTGCCAATTATAATTATAATTCCCAGGAACAGAGACACAGATAAACTGCTTGTGTACACGCTACTACTACTACTATTTGCAATTTGCTGGTGTTATTTCACGTTCTCCAGGTGGAATCGGCGACGAGAACAATGCGTCTCGTTCGCGAGGGGTTTTATGCTATGATGACAACGGTGCGACAGCTCTTTCCTCGTGTGTTTTATGCTAACATTGTCTCCCTCCCCTCCTGTGTGTACTCCTTCGTTTATTTTAAGGCAAGACAACAAGTGAATCTTAGTTGTGCGAATACCAGCCTGTTTTAGCAGCATGTAGAAGCTGTCCATAAAATAGAATCTACAAAATAATACGGCATTCGGATCTTAAGATCAAGCGGCGGTTCGTTCGTCTTCCAAACTCCACTACCCAAAGTGGCAAAGTCCCATCCTCCCCTGTCCCAAATGTCTGGACAACGAGGAGGGTGTCGTTCATCGACTCATCTGATCGAATTTTTAAGCACCATCTTCTCAATAGAGAAGCACATTGGATCTTGATAAGGCTCGAGTGGGAAGCTAGATGACAAACTTGCAGACTTGTAGATAATGTTTGATGGGCAGCAAGACATGCTGATTGGCACTTGCGCGGGTAGAGAGGACATAAGAGATGTATATCCACATCACAGGTGCATGAAGTTCCTTTTTCCCGTAGAAAGTGAGTATGAGCAAAGCAGGACAAGAAAAAAAAGGCAGAATGCGACGGCATGCACGAAACCGGTAAACTCTGACAATTAGACAAAAATAAATGTTAAACACTCGGTGCTCTACAAAACAAAGCCTACAAGAAACCAACCACGAAAATGAAGCTTGCTGCAGTAAGTAACAACTTCTTTGTTTACATCAGTAATAACCTTTATTACTCAACAAAAGGTCCTTTACAAGTCTAGGCATGAGGTAGTCTGGTGGATCATCTACCCACAAGCCTGGTACAGAGAGCGCATGCCTCCCAAGTTCATCAGCTGCCTCATTTGATTCGCTAGGGCAGTGAAGAAAGGTTACTACTACAAATTCATTTGCTAAATTAAGACCTTGCTTATGATTCTAGGGTGTTAACTGATGGTCCTATACAGGTAGCAATTCATAATATGCTTATAGATTTATGTTATGTTTTTCTCCCAAAAAGAAGGGCTACCAGTCTAGAAGCTCATCCAGAAGAACGGATTCACCAAAGCGACCTACACCGTGAGGATTAAGAACTTTCTGAACTCAGCAGGATCTCATCAAAGAGACCTAAAATACTAAAATACACTAGTCCCTTGGTTCCCAGAAGCACTTCTTGCTATAATTTTTTGCTATTCTACTTAAATTCATTTAGTAATCAGCGTATGCTGACCAGATTGAACTTAACAGTTCAGTACCGCTAGTTTATCGTGCATCCATAGATTAGACATCAGAATAGAAGGTAACCAATGCAAACCACAACAAAATAGTGAATTTGACTGCAAAAAGCATGCGATATACTATGTCTCCAAATGTGTCCACAGGTAAAACACTCCCGATAAAGAACTACCAAAACAGCATACAGTGTCTTAAACTCCAGAATAGCAAACGCCATATCACAATAATAACAGAAAATCATAGTTTCTTCTGATCTTAAGGTAAGATGATAAACTTGCTACTACTTTGGCCATAAGATGATCACTGGCTAACGCCAAGCCACTTGGAGAAGACATCAAACTCCGTGTAGTCGCTGTCAGAGATCATCGTCTGGTACCATGCCTTCCCAGCAGCCTTGATCTTAGAAGCCTCCTCCTATAAAAATAACAAAAGGGACGTTGTTCAGTATGATGAGAATATCAACAATAATTAGATACAGAATCATCTGAAATCAGACAACTAAGGAAAAGGACTTCACAAAAACAAATAGTTAGTCAGGCGACCAAGCGTGAAAGGGCGCATACAAATAAAACGACCAACAAATACTGCTAATATCATTCAGTTGGTGTCCTCAAATCAAATTTAAGTTTCCAAACAAAGCTACTCTGATGTACGGGGACAGAACAAAAGAAGATGTGGGAGAATACACTAAGATTTTATGCATCTACCTAGCAAAAACAAACAGCTTAACATGCCTGGGAGATTTCAGAGCTAACTATCAGGACGGAAAAAATACAGTAGCGGCTACAAGACAAATCAAGATTACGCCAGGTATTAGGCATGCAACTAGCAAAAACAAACAGCTTACATACTTGTTGAGGTTTCAGTGCTAAAGAATAAGAGGATAGATGAAATGCAGTCATGGTTAGAAGGCACATAAGGATTACGCCAAATTTTAGGCGCGCAGCTTAGCAACGACAATCAGATTGAACAACTTATTACAGAGATTTCGTTGCTAGTACATCAAATAAACAGTTTACCATTCCAAAAACAAGAGTGGCACATTAAGGGCATAACATATCAAACAGCTGCAGATACTGTGTAATGCATCTATTACTCTATAATGTACTGATGGCAAGTGTTCTATTACACTGCATTGTATGAAAAAGCAACACAATAAAGATATGTACAGGCTAACAAGATTCAAGCTAGACAAACTACCACATAAGAGAAGGACATTAACAAATTAAGGCAGGTGGCTTCACTACGAATATCCAAGATTAAGCCTGCAACTATAAACTAAAGTCAAGCATGACACTATAGCATACCATCATAGACTGTGATCACTATGGAAATTAGAGGGCATTCTCACACTCATGTAATGTAGTATGTGCTATATGTAAATATATGATGGTATGAAACATAACACAAGTGGATAGAATAGCATACCGCGCTGAGCTTGGTCCTCTTGGAGTCAATCTTGTCTTTCCTGGCCTTGACGCGGGCAGCCTCAGCGAGAACTGCCATCCTGCGAGCAGTCCCGAAGTACGGGTTGAGCTTGAGCACAGCAGCCGCATTCTTGAGCGGGTTCTTCCTGGACTCCCTGCGCTTGACCTCCTTGTTGATGGGCTTCACCACAGACTGAACCTCATCAGAGTTGATGAGCCTGGAGAGGTCAGCGTTGGCCATCTTGGCCCTAGGGAGCACGAAGCCCTTCTTCTTCAGTGACGGTGTCTCCAGGGAACCATACACCTCGTCGAGCTTCTTGAAAGCAGACTCGGTCCAGATCACGAACCGGCCAAGGTGGCCACCAGGGGCAAGGTCGAGCAGGTTGAGGCGCTCGACATTGGCCACATCAACACCAGTGAGGTTGCGGAAGGCCTTGACGATCTTGGAGCCCTCTGTGCCGTAGACGATGAGGGGGCCCTTGCGGTTGATGTACCTGCGGTTGCGCATCTTACCCTTGCCGGGGCGGATGCCGACGGAGTCCTTGGCCTTCTCGGCGTCAGCGTAGGCCCCGAGCTGCTTGAGGACCTTGATGGACTGGGCGGTCTTCTCGATGCCCTCGGCGGAGTCGGACACCACGAGCGGGAACTCGGGGACGGACTCGATGCGGTGGCCGCGGGCGAGGACGAGGGCAGGGACGGCGGTGGCGGCGATGGCGGAGGCGACGGCGACGCGGCGGAGGCGGACGTTGACGCGTTTGTGCCACTTGCGCCAGATCTTGGTGGGCGCGAACATGCGGCCGCCGCGGCACATGTTGCCGAAGGCTCCCTGGCCGGCGCGGTGGGTGCCGCCGCCGCCGACGCGCGGGATACGCGAGACGGCGCGGCCAGTTCCCCAGGACTCGGCGGAGGTCTGGTGGCCGGCCTTGGTGGAGACGGCGTAGGGCTGGCGGCTGTTGCAGGAGATGAGCTTGTGGGTGAAGCGGACGACGTCGGGGCGGATCGGCGCGCGGAAGACGTGCGGCATCGGGATGCCGGCCGAGTCCGTGGCCATGTCGCCGTCGAGGGCCTTGACGGAGACCAGCGGGCGCGCGGAGGTGGCCATTGCGGCGGCGGCGGGGAGGTGAAGGGTAGGGGGGTTGAGCGGCGGCGGGGGAAAGGCTGGTGGAGGAAGGCGAAGGTGGGTGTTTATATGGGTTCGTTGTTGCAGGGGTCATTAGGGTTTGGTTCCAAGATGGGCTCTGGGCCTTCGTAAACTGGGCTACGATGGGTACTTGGACAAGATGGGCCTCGTAGATATCAGCTGACGGTCGTCGACTAATGGCCGAATTGTTGTCAGAAAAAAACTAATGGCCGAATGAAGCCCAGCACATCTCAAAAGATGAAACACGGTAAAGGATGGGGTATATAGTCTTTTTTTTTACTATGTACGCCCGTAGGCATACATCACTTATAGCCGCTGCCGGATGTAACTGATCCGCTAATTGCTGAAGCTTTGGCATTGCGGGAGGGAGTCATTTTTGCTCTTCTCCGAGGCTACTCACATGTGATCATGGAGGTAGACTGTTTAGAGGTTGTGAACCTCTGGTGCTCGCGCAACTATGCTCGTTCGGTGGTAGCGCCTATTCTTGATGATATAGGGGAAAATCTGCGGGCCTTGCTTCGTTTATTGTTAATCATGTTGGTCGAGAGTCAAACTTTGTAGCAGATCGGTGTGCTAAGTAGCTTATACACTGGATGTGTCGGAGGTGTGGCTTGATAAGACTCCTAATTTCCTAGTTGATAGCCTGAGGGCTGATTGTAACCGAACTATTATTCAGTAATAAAGTTCCCTAATTAGATGCAAAAAAAGCGATTGAAGTGTTGTATACCGTCATCGTCGTAACTACCAAGCACCCATGGCCTTCGTCGTCGTCGGAAGAAAACCATTAGCAGTTGGTCCACGTATTGACGATGAAGAAACCCCTTGCCATTAGGCATTACGAACCGCGATAGCCACTATCCCCATAAGGCTAGATTATCCCGATAAAGAACATCAATCGGACGATCACTCCAAACCTCTTCAACGTCAGATCCGGGGTCTGTAGCAGACAGCACCGCCGTACTCTAAGAGCAGCCCATCCTCTTTTGATATGAGTTGCTAACAGGGAGAAAGGGAGCGGTTTCGACTCCCGAGTGTCGTTTAACCACTAGTACCCGTAGAAAAAGATGTAGACAAGATAAAAAATTTAGGCATATATCCTTGTTCAGTATCACTCATAAGATCGTGACCAACGTTTTGGTTAATATGGTTGTCAAAAGTGATTAAAAGTATCATAAAACCTACAAGAACTACTTTTTTGAAGGGTAAGTATGTCATGAAAGGATTCTGTGTTTTGCATGAGGGGATGAATTATTTGCATAGAAATTAAAAGTCTCGGGTGCTCTTCAAGATTAACTTTGAAAAAGCTTTGATATAATCGAGTGGCCTTTCTTAGTTCAAATCCTTTAGTTGAAAGACTTCCCTACAAAATTCATTGATATGGTGATGAAGGTACTAGTGGTAGAGTTGGTGTCAAAGTTAATGGAGAAATTGAGCCGGCCATACTTTGTTACCAAGGGTTAACGCAAGGGACCTACTATCAAGTAGGGCTGCTTGCTGGGTTGATCCTATTTAAGTGACAAAGGGGTGTTAATCTTGCAATATGCAGATGACACTAGATTACTGTTTGATGATAATCGCGAACATGCCAAAAATTTGAAGATAATAATTTGTGTTTTTGAACAAATGTCAAGACAATTAATTTTTTTCAATAATAGTGATATATAATTTATTGGCGACCCCATTGTTAGAGCAAAGAGTTCCAATAAATTTTTTTCATGTAACTCTCATAGGATCTTATGAAAATATTTTTTTAGACTAAGAGATCTTATGAAATATTTGGGAGTGCCAGTAGATAAAAAGGATTAAAATTTTGGATTGGAGGCCCACGGTGACAAAAATGGGGAACAAAGTATGCCCTTGCTAAGAAAAGTTACTGGCTATGTGGGATAGAGTAGTAGTGATTAATTCGTCACTTTCTACTGTTCCCCTATACTTAATGTCCTTCTACAGGGTGCCTATGAGGGTAAGAGAAGAGATGGAAACAACTAGAAGTAAGTTTCACTGGTGTGGCGCTAAAGGGAAAAAATATCACCTTGAAAATTGGAGAGGGGTTTGTCTACCAAAAGCTCATGGGGGTCTAGGAATCCTTGATCTAAAGGTGTTGAACATTGCCTTACTAGCAAAATGTATTTGGAAACGTTTTAACAAGGAAGGTCCTTGGCAACAAATTTTAAGGAATAAGTATATGAACTCTCATACTATGTGTCAGGTTTTAGTGAGAAATGGGGATTCTCACTTCTGGCAGGGCCTAATGGAGTTTAAATATCTATTATGATCTTGTTGTAGGATTATTGTGGGAAGTGGAAAAATAAAAGCTTTTGGGAGGATAATTGGATAGCTGATGAAAGCTTTTCTATGAAATTCCAAAAGTTGTTTGCTACCTCTCTAAAGAGAAACATTATTGTCAAAGTTGTTGCTGGACATTGGTTTTCAACACTAAGGTCCAAGAGAGTTTTGATCGGGGATCTGGGGAGCAGTGGGTGCAACTGAGGAACTTGCTTGCAAATGTTGAACTAATAGAGGAACTTGACAAATTGATTTGGAAGCTCACTAACTCTGGGGTGTTCTCGGTTAAGTCTTTTTACAACACAATGCAAATACGTAGTTTGGTGTCTTATAGGTTTCTATGGAAAACTGAAATTCCATTCAAGATCAAAACATTTATTTGGTTGATGATCAGGAAAAACATTTAGCTACAGATGTTTTGAGACATAGGGAGGACTGCAAATAAAAAAGCTTGTTGTGTGGTAAGAATGAATCGATTATCCATCTTTTTTTTTGAATGTCCTCTGGCTAGATACATTTGGAATGTGGTCAGTTGCACTATGAAATGTCATTTTGCCTCTGCTGAACATGTTGTCTATGTGTGGTTAAGGGGGAAAAATAGAAAACATAGGAATCTATTGTTAGTTGAGATTGCAGCTATCTTTTGGGTCACGTGGAAAGCTAGAAATGCGGCATGGTTTGAAAACAAGCGGCTTGATGAGCGTTATGCAGTAATTTTCAGAGTTCATCCTTGGATCAAATGTGGAGTATTTTACAAATGAAACAAGACGCAAATGATACACTAATCTACTTCGCTAAGCTTATGGAGATAGATGCTATGGAGGTTTTTGGTGCAACAAGGAGTTGGTCTGCTTGGATCTCAAGGCTAACGGTGCGTAGAAATGGAAAAACAGAGGAAGAAAAGAAAGCAAAAGATGGCTAGAAGGAACTTGAGGAAGCGGAAGATGGAGATTAGGCAACATGCTAGAAAAAAAATAGGATAGTGGGTCTATAAAAGAGGTTGTTCTCCCTTTTAGTTTTGTGCCCATCTGGTTAG
The DNA here is from genome assembly GCA_947311845.1 of Poa pratensis. Taxonomy (NCBI): domain Eukaryota; kingdom Viridiplantae; phylum Streptophyta; class Magnoliopsida; order Poales; family Poaceae; genus Poa; species Poa pratensis. The sequence continues at coordinate 16,287,823 of CAMZMU010000040.1, read as the reverse complement.
GTGAGCTTGTTAGCTTCTAGTTTTCAGCCTTGTGTCCCTAAAAAAAAGAACTTCCTTTTTCCCTTATGTAGTTTGTTTGTTTCTTACTCCTTTTTTAGTGTTTCGAATGAACTTTGTCTGGTTTCATTAACAAAACCCGGCTGGGCCCTTTCATCATAAAAAAATGAGGCTATGTTTTTTCCAAAGTGTTCCTAGGCCCATGATCGGGGTCCAAAAAAATGACATTTTACGGCCCTGACGCCGGCCGATGTTGTGATCTTGCTGTGGTGCTCAGCTAAAGGCCCACTCTCGCCTATACACAGCGGGAGCAGGTTGGGGTGCACGGCACGTCGATCTGTAGCCAGCAAGCGAGGGAGCTCCTTTTTAGGCCCAGTTCTTTTGGAGCTTCTCAGCAGCTTCTCGGTGAAAATAAGCTTAAGCCAAAAGAATTGGATTTTAAGCCGTTTCCTGGGACAGCCGGCTTTAGAAAATCCTTCACAGTGGGAAAAAGCTGGGGTACCCCAACTTCCCACCACCGCCCCCAGCTTCCCGCAAGTGAGATGAATCGTTCTTTTGTCTTGCCCCTGCTAGACACCGTATTTACAGCAAAGTGCCACCGCGCGGCTGGAGCGAACCGTTCATTTCTTATCTTTCTTCTCTCCCGAGTGAAACTTCTTTCTTTTCCTTTCTCTCTCCCGAGCGACACGCCGCCGGCCGCCGCCCCCACTCCCACCCCCTCCGCCTCCGCCCGCCGCTCCCTCCGCCCCCGACGCCTCCGCCCCCTCCGGCCGCCACCTCAGCCCCGAGCGTCGACCCTCAACCCCGAGCTCCCCGAGAGCCGACCCCTCAGCCCCGAGCGCCGCCGTCGGATCTGCTCCAGCCCCGCGCGCCGTCAGCCGGCCCTGCTCCACCCACGATTGCCGTCGCCGGCTTCTGCTCTAGCCCCGAGAGCCGCCAGCCCTCTCCGTTCATCGAGCTGGACGGGGCTCCTTTTCTTCTATTTTCTCTGATTTATATTTCTGTGATTTCATATTTTCTAGTGTATGAGCTGCATCCATGTGTGTGTCGATGTAAATGGCGAAGAGGGTTGTTGATGAATAGATGCTATTTTTCTATTATGTTTACAGATTTGTTTTGTGATTTTATATCAACTAACAATGAATCTTATTTTATTTTCATATTTAGCAATTAATATGACATTCGAAATATTTTGTCAGCACAAAGAATTTAAATTTGTTAGTTGGAACATAAATCTATCACGGGGGCTTTACAGACTTTTTATCCTACAACTCACTCAATAAGCTAGAACATAAGAAGCCCAAAAGAACTGGACTTCGATTTCTGGTTGGCTTAAATCAGCTGCTTATCTGTACAGCTCTACTCAGGGTGGCTTATGCACAAGCCGAACCTCAAAAGAACTGGGCCTTACATCGCTTTCAGGCGACGAACGGTTGCCGCGTCGCCTACGTGCAGTGCTTATTGGGCCCATATGCGTGTTGCTGGCTCGACCGCGACGCAACCCCTCTCAAAAAAAAAAAAAAGACCGCGACGCAACCTACTGTTTCGTACTGTTCTGATTTGGACTGTTTCTGCTTCGTACTCATTTTGAGTTATTGCAACTGATTGTACTGTTTCCGTTAGTAGTACTAGCTTATGCTAAGAGATTGCATAGGCTGTACTCATAAATGTTTGTCCAGAGGCGATTCTGATACTTCAACTAGTGAAATACAGAGAAAATAGTATACTTGGTGTCTCGTACACTGAAGCTATGCATGGAAAAGGTGCTTTTGTACTCCGAAAAATAGAGATAAAATTTCACAGTATTATAGTACACATGCTTTACCCATGGGGACATGTTAAAAACAACATTTTGCTTGGACGAATACATCGTTGATTTCACTTGTTGCCTTTAAAAACTTGGAACTGGATCATGAAAAACAACAACGTAAGTGGAATCCAACAAACATATAGAGACGAATCAGCTAATCAAATATGATTTTTAATTGAACAAAAAAAGGTCGGTAAAATGAAATTATTTTTGAACGTTTTTAAAAGTGAACATAAAAGTTGTGTGAACGGAAACTAGTTTTGAACGATTTTTAAGTGAACGGAAACTAGTTTCTTCGCGCGTTGACTGTTTCTTCGCGCGCTCATAGATCTCGTTATAGATTTGTTTTCTCGCTTGCTTGGTGCATCTCTAGTGTACTATATTTTTGCTTGTTGGATGGATTTTCCCTTGGCCCGATGATGATTATGATGAAACCCCATGGATGGAAAGATAGATCGGCTCAAATTTGAGCTCAAAAATGGGGTCAGCCCTTGCATTTGCGAGGCTGAAGCTCCTGAAAATGGCTAATGCAGTGCTGGCTTCTCTGTTCTGGGCGCTGAGGCATGTGTGTTGGTTTCATTTTTTTTTGAATGATTTAAAAAATGAACAAAATATGGGAGTGAACGGAAATAATTTTTGAACGATTTTAAAAAGTGAACAAAAATACGATGAACGAAATATATTTTGAACGATTAAAATAAATGAAGAGAAAAAATGAGGTTGAACGGATTTTTTTAAACAATTTTAAAAATGAACAAAAAAAGGCCGGTGAACGAAACTTATTTTTAAACGATTTTAATTTCTGAACAATTTTTAAAAATAAACAGAAAATGGGGTTGAACAGAAACTATTTTTTGAATAATTTTAAAAAGTGAATAGAAAAAACGATTAACGAAATATATTTTGAACGATTTTAAAAAAGTGAACGAAATCATTCAAAAAAATACGATGAACGAAATCTATTTTTGAACAATTTAAAAAACGAACATAAAAAATGAGCTTGAACGGAAAATATTTTTGAACGGTATTTAAAATGAAACAAAAAAAGGTCGGTGAACGAAACGAGTTCTTGAATGCTTTTAATTTTTGAATGAATTTAAGAATGAACAAAAAAATAGGGGTGAACGGAAACAATTTTGAATGATTTTAAAAAGTGAACCAAAAAGACGGTGAACGAAATCAATTTTTTAACGATTTTTAAAAGTGAACAAAGATTGGGTGTGAAACGGAAATTGTTTTTGAACGATTTTAAAAAGTGAACAAAAAAAGGCCGGTGAACGAAATCTATTTTGAATGATTTAAAAAATGAACAGAAGATAAAAGTTGGTGAAGAAAATCTATTTCTGAACGATTTTGAAAAGTGAACAAAAAATAGGGTTGAACGGAAACTATTTTTCGAATGATTTTAAAAGTGAACGGAAATCAATTTGGAACGATTTTAAAAAAATGAACAAAAAAAATGAGGTTGAACGGAATTGTTTTTGAACGATTTTAAGAATGAACAAAAAAAAGGCCGCTCAACGTAACCTATTTTTGAACGATTTTAATTTATGAATGATTTTTTTAAAATGAACAGAAAACGGGGTTGAACGAAAACTTTTTTGAACGATTTTAAAAAGTGAACGAAAAGTTAGTGAACGAAATTTATTTTTGAACAATTTTTAAGAATGAATAAAGATTGAGGGTGAACGGAATCTGTTTTTCAAAAAGATTTTAAAAAGTGAACAATAAAAGGGTGGTGAACGAAATCTATTTTTGAACGTGTTTAAAATGAACAAAAAAGACGGTGAGCGAAATCTATTTTTGAACGATTTTAAAAAATGAACAAAAAGATTGGGTGTGAACGGAAACTATTTTGTAACGATTTTAAAAGTGAAAAAAGGACGGTGAACGAAATCTATTTTTGAACGATTTTAAAAATGAACAAAAAATGAGGTAGAACGGAAAATATTTTTTAAAACCATAAAAAGTGAAAAAACAAAAAATTAAAATAAATAAAAATAGAAAAGTTTAAAGAACAAAAATAATAATAATGGAAAAAAGAAAAGAATACGAAATAAGAAATAAGAAAAGAAAAACGAAAAATGAAAATAAAATGAAGGAAACTTATTTCTGAACGATTTTAAAAAGTGAACGAAAACTATTTTTGAACGATTTCAAAATTGAACAGAAAAAGCCAGTAAACGGAAACTATTTTTGAACGATTTTAAAAAATGAACAAAAATAGGGATGTGAACGGAAACTATTTTTGAACGATTTTAAAAGTGAACGGAAAAAGCGGTGGAACAGAAACTATTTTTGAACAATTTTAAAAGTGAACAGAAAATGGGGGTGACCGAAAACTATTTTTGCACGAATTTTAAAAACAGAAAATGGTGATGAAAAGCAAAAGGAAAAAAGAAAACAAAACGAAGAACAAAAACAAAAACAGAAAATAAGAAGTGAAAAACAAGAAAAGAAAAGAAATAGGAAAAGAAAAATTAAAAGAACGAAAATAAAACTAAAAAAGTAAATGAAAACAGATAAGAAAACAAAAATGAAAAAGAAAATAAAAACTGTTCGAAAATAAAAATAAAATAAAACGAAAATAGAAAAAAAAACGTAAAAAGGAAAATAAAAATAAAAGAGAAAAGAAAAAGAAAAACGAAAAACAGGAAATAGAAAATAGAAAATAGAAAAAGGAAGCAGCGTCAGCACGTACGAAAGAAAGCAGCGTAAAAGACGCGCGACGTTACCGAACTTGGGCCCAGCCCATAACTACGCGCGACGGAAGATCCTTCAAGCGACGCACGCGTCGAGCGTTGCCGTAGGGCGACCTATAGGATTTGCCGCAAGGGACGACGCCGACGCGGCATGGCGTGGCACGCACCGGTCGCTGCCACGGCGGCAGTGCGTCCGGCGTCTAGCGACCAGTTAACCTGTGGCCGGGCTAGGTCACGATCAATCATCCAGTGTCATGCAGTGCAAACAGTCCGACTGTCCCAGTCCGGTCGAGCTCGCAATTGACGTCACGGCAGACGTAATATATCCGATGCTTCCACAGTACTGTAAGCCTGTAACAACTGCCGTAGTGACAAGTTCATTCTCTTTTCTGGCCTTCTAGGGTAACAGCAAAAGGTCGAGTTCATGTTCTGTTGATCACGCTATGCTTCTTGCTGAATGCATGGTGGTGTGGTGCCTGATGAGAGAGCAGACAGAAATACTAGTAAGAGGAAACACAGGTTGGCGCCGTTGGCGGGGCGTGTATCATGTGAAAGGTTGCTCCAGAGTCCAGCCCAATGGTAGCATGGAGACGCAAAGCAATCACTCATCAGAGAGACACACATTCGATTCAGCGAGTTTGTTTTTTGTTTGCCTTCTTCAGTCCAACCGAAAGAAGATGGTGCGAGTTCTTCAGCACGACCACACTGAGGTTAATCGCCAGAACAAGCTCATCCGGAAAATAATTCCGTGGACCAACTCTACCATTTGACACGTACCATGCGTGGCAGTTTAGATATAAAAATGGACAATCAGATTTTGTATTTTTTTTCTCTCTCCTAGATTATTTTCCCCTTTATCCTGCTTCGTGTTGATTGGTACGGAAGAAAACATATGACACTCCTGAAAATGGTTATTATTGAACAGAATGATGAGCACGGGACGCCCACGGATCGTCTGCCCAACCTAGATTTGAACCTCTGCCTAGATGATAATGATCGTACGGAAATACCGGCTTAATTAGGTAGCTGTCCTTCAAGTAAATTACGTAGAGATAAGATGAGAAATAAAGGTTGGCACTCAAGAGACTGACACGACTGCAAAAGGGGTGACAAAGACCATGCTGAAGTTTGACACAACCAAACCCTACTTACCCACCTGAACCCCTATGTATCAACAACTAATCAAGTGTACTAAAAAAACAAAAACAAAAAAATCAAGTGTACTACTCGCTTTGCTAGTTCGTCCAAAGCAATGTCACCAAAAGCTAACATTTGCTTTCTTTTACAGGGGCAGAAATATTTGCACTTAGCTAGGTAAAGTGAAGACTACGGGTACCGAATACCGGAAATATTTTTTAAAATAATATTTTTTTAAATGTATTTCAAACATAGCCTGCGTGCTGCGTTAAGTTGAGAAATAGCACCGTCGTCAACGGCCCTGCCGAAAGCAGGACTTTCGTCAGCGCCAGAGACGAAACAAGGTTTCGTCAGCGCTCCTGGCCAAAGGATGCTCCCAGGTAGCCTAATGTTCCTTTTGTTTGTTAATTATTTGATTAAAAACAATAGTTACTCAAGCGTGTCATGATTCGAAATAAAATATATATGAAATATATGCGTATCGACGATTAGGTTCCATTCCCGTGATGGGTTTCGAGTTTGGTCGACTCTAACTTCTTAATTTTGGATTAAAATTCGCACAATTGTTTGACAAATTTTGATAAATTCGTCGTACTCACTAGAACGTTTGAAATTTCCTTTCATGAGTAGATGTATCTCACCCTTCACCACAACTTTTATGTTGTAACTTTTTCTTACGGACATATTGATATTTTTCTGTAGTATGTGTGTTTTTCTATGAATGCTACAGAAAATATGTATATGTCCGTCGAAATGAAAACTTTGCAACCTAAAGTTGCGGGGAACGGGGAGATACATCTACTCGTGAAAGAAAATTTCAAACGGTTGACTGAGTGCGCCGAATTTGAGAAAATTCGTCAATTTTTTTTGCAAATTTTGATCCAAAATTAAGAAGTTGGAGTCGACCAAACTTGAAACTACTCGTTGATGCACATATGTTTCATGTATATTTTATGCCAAATCATGACACGGTTGAGCAACTTTTTTTTTTTGAGTTTTAAGACGGTCGTATCCGTCATCCGATTAGATAGAATAGAATGTTATTTACAGAGTTTAAGACGGTTGAGCAACTATTATTTTAATCAAATAATTACTCCCTCCGTTCACAAAAAGATGTCTCAACCAACTCCAAATTTAGATGTATCTACGTTCACAAAAGGATGTCTCAACCAACTCCAAATTTAGATGTATCTGTATGTGAACGGAGGGAGTAAGAAACAAAACTAACAGTACGCTACCTGGAGCCTCCTTTCGTCTCTAGCATTGACAAAACCTTAGTTTCGTCTCTGCCGCTGACAAAAAACTGTTAACTTTAATAAATAATTAAGCTAATTTCGGGAAAAATCATCGTGCAATCCTATATATAAAGTTTACTTCGGCATTATATCATGAAATAACATCATGGCAGGTGTTGTTGGGCCTCAGGCGCTGTGTTTGGTGCATAGTTGCAGGTCCTGGGTTCGAATCCTGCTCAGGTTTTTTTATTTTTCCGGTTTTTGATATCTCGGTCTTTTGCGCTTAACAAATCGGACAGAGTGTCGGTACCGGTTTTTCCCAGTCGGACCGCCAGCAGGTTCGGTTTTTTAAACCATGCCTTGAAAGTGTTGCGTAGGTGGTTCAAGGAGTCCTCGGTGCGCCAATTGGAGTCGATGGTGGCTGTCGTTTAGAGCGTGGTCTTCCGGGGCGCTATGTACACCGTCACCGACACTTCTTGGTTGACTACTCCTCCGGACTGGTACGGTCCCGCCGACTCTTTCTTAGGTGCATATGGGCGGGCGGTGCGTTGGCGTATGCCATCTTGGTGTTGGCGTCAGCCTCCTAGAGTTCTGCTTCGGTCGTGATGCGGCCTAGAAGCTCAGTGTATCGTCTTTTCGAGATGAAACAAGGCGAGTTCTTGTCGTCCGGTTCGTGTGGGTTGTGTTGTCAACCGTGTGGGGTCGTATTTGTATTGTATAGCCTGCTTGCGTTGTAAGGGCCGTTTTGGCTTCTTCTTCTATGAAATTGATGCACCTCTCCATGGTATATTCTTGAAATTTTTTGTTGTGACGACATTACCTACATCGATCAATTGCCATTGTTTTTGATGATCAAGAAGAGGGAACAGTCGCCACTTCCTTGCTTTTCCGTGGAAGTAACAGGTAGCCTTTTTTCTGAGGGAATAGTAACAGGTAGCTGATGTGAGCTCTCGAGATGTTTACGGGCTACGGCCCACGGCAACAAGCAGGCCCCCCTCGTCATTCATTACCAGTAGTCATTTCCCCCTTAATTAACTTTGCAAGCGTACGTGCGCTGCACACGCACGCCGCTTAACGCCAAAGCTCTCTCTACACGCAGCGTTCATGGACTGTCTGCCGGCACTGCACAACACCCTGAACTCTTTTTTTTTTTTTTGATATTTAACACCCTGAACTCTGAAGAAGTCATGCTTTTATCATGTAATTTTTTTTTGCTTCCATGTGATGGACGCATGATCAAACACTGCTGATCTGGCATGACATTAATATCACATTACCGAAACGAAAATTTAGATGTGTTCTTACATATGAAAAACATGAGATGTTGAATGCATAAGCAGATAAGCTGTCTCTTATAAACTGTTCATTACAAGAACGAAGTCAAGCAAGTGCATGTAAATCTCTCGAAGCTCTAGAGTCACATCATTAACTTGTACGCTGAAGTGCTTGTTTAGAAACAGCTAAAGAGGCAACCACCGTTTACTACAAGATGATCTTGCGTGTATCATGTAGAAAATGGAGACAAGTTCGTCGATCATTCATAGATGCCGTTGCATCCACGGTTCAAATCACTCATTCGCATAAGCCGTAGGGTACAGGTCGCGTCACTCGCTGTAGGGGCCGTCCAGTGCGGGCTGCGGGTGCACGGTTCTAGCCCCACGACGGTGCTGGACATATAAGGTGGGCCGATACGTGCCTGCTGGTGGGCCAAGATTGATTCCCAACTTTGCTTAACAATTAAATTGTGTGTGCATCAATATCAATTTGACGCAAACGCTCGTTGTTATCCTCTTTTCTTTGAAAAATGTTACTCATGCTGGGATGTGGCTACTATTGTACCCTTGTTTTATTTTTGATTTATTTTGTAACAAAGTTCTCTCATCAGTTTATATCAGTTGGACCGTGTTGCTTTATTTATAATGCGGGACGGAATACTATTTTGAGGATGCCGAAATGTCAAGCATCAAGCCAGATAAATCAATTTACCAAAAACGAAGGAAGAAACCCAAGACCTTCATGTATGGATCGACCACACGACAACAAGGGACCTAACAAAGAGCACTGCACTCCAATACACCTTTCAAAAGGATGACGCTGATATGCCGATGTTGGCGAGTTCAACCAATGGTCAAATATGCCCCCTCGCCCGGGAAGCGAATTTCTATGTAACACCTTCAAGACATAGAAATGTCTACGTTGCTTGACCTAGCCAGAAGGATATATCATGGTTTTCACACGAAGAAAATTCATATTTGATGCTACCAGCGTGAGCCCCACTAATTCGTTATGCCGACCCGCTCACGTCGGTAGATTGTATTCAGTGGAAATATGTCAAGAGAAAATGGACAATCCGGAATTACCTAGGCTTGCTCTGAACCAAAGGAGAATTCGGTGGAAACATGTCCAGGACAGAGACGGTCCTGAAATTTTGGAAGCCCGAGGCAAAACTAGAACCCCGAATTCACGGAGCTTAGTGCAACTCAGGGGTAGGGGGCCACCGCCCCCCCTCGACTTCTATTGGGTGCGACACTTCGAGTGCCTCGCCGACATCGCAGCATCCGTGACGCTCGAGCCCGGGGAGATCCAAAAGGGGAAGCTCCGCCGCGCCCGCAAGGTGAACTCCAACCCTATCCAACCTCCTTTTTGACAACACCACTGCGGCGGCGAGTGGCGTTCGCATCCTTCGTCGCCTTCTCATGCTGTGCACGAGGGAGGACCTTACCAGTGTCGTCGTTTCAGCCCCTCGCCTTGAGATGTCTCGGTCGGCATCGCGGCGGGCATACCGTGGTGCCACCCTGCTCCTAATCACGGACGAGTTTGACTTGATGAACGTTTTTTGGCGGGAGCAGATTATATTGTTGATTTGTTTTTGGATGAGACTAGACGCCACGAAAAATAACAGAAAAAGAAAGCAAACGCTGACACCTTTCTTCCGACCAAACTTATCCTAACGTGGGCCAAAACCCAAATTTTCATCCAGAGTTGTTTGTTTTGCAAAATGACAGGCCCAACCATTCTATCCTGACAACTGTTTGTTATAATCGGACTAATATGATATTTGACACATCATACAAATTTAAGGTCCACATCCCACCCCAACACTATGCAAGTTTACGAGGTTATTATTTTTAAGCTATACTAGCAAAAATGCCCGTGCGTTGCAACGGTTATAAAATAACTCAATATGTGCTCACAAACCTAAAATATAATATAATATACTTTTCTGGCACTCAAATATCTTGTATTGCACTTTGGTTTTTGGTTTCAACCATTTGAAATATTTTAGGTTTTACTTCATATTTAGTTCCATTATTCTAATATTCAACACTAATTTCTAATATTCTTTGTGTGCATCGATCCTTTATCTTGGCGTGTCATACCGTACAGGAGATCTTTGTGTGTTTGTCAAGGATGTCAAAGGCGTTTTTGTGTTAAAATTCAAATATGCCAGTGCTTTCGCGCACGCGTATCTTGATCTGAAGATGATTTTCTTGCACATCCCGTTCTGTATTTGTGTGCTATTTCTTCTAAGTTGAGGCTGCATACATGTTCAGAGTTCAGGCTGTTTCGCACGGTTCAGAGTTGCCTATCATACTCCAGAGTGGGCAAACCCAAGAACCTAAATAAGTCAGGTTCCCCATCGCATGCTCCGTTTCTCCTTGCGGACCTCTTTGGATTGCAGGAATTTCAAAGGATATTCATAGGATTCCAATCCTGAGGATTCTTTCCTATGTATTGCCTTTGGTTTAAAGGAATGGTGCTACCAAAATCTTATGGATTGCATTCCTATGCCTCAATTCCATAGGAATGTAAACATCCACTCCAACCTCTTTTTTGGACTCAAGTGCGTAGGATCGAGGCACATTTCCGGTGTTTTTCCTGTGTTTTATCCAAACGATAATTCCTGCAATTTTCTGTTTTGCACTTGAAAACATGTGGAATTTCTGTGTTTTTCAAACCTGCAATCCAAAGAGGCCCGCCTAACCAAGGTGAAGTCATGACCATCGCAGCCGACGATCGGCAGCTACACGTCTACGTCAAAGGAGGAGGCCGGATTTCCTCGCCGCTGCAAAGCACCTGATCCTGCTGGCGTCGGGCGATGATTTCTCCCTCGATGCGCTCTAGTCCTAATTCGACAAGGTCTTCATTGTCGACACCCACACGGCCGCCGCCGTCGGCAAGGGTGAGCTGGGCTTTTGGTACAGGGATTTGAGTCCTTTTTATAGGTGTCTTCGGCTTGCTGAAAGGGCAAAACTGAGTACATATCGGCCATGGATCCTGGTCCGAGCAGTGCTTGAGTCGGAATATTGTAAGATTGGGAACAAGGAGGTGGGGCCATGCCTCGCCGGAGGACCGCCGGCGAGGAGGACAGGAGTGTGGCGGCCTTTTGCAGGTGCAACTGCGTTGAGGAGTAGTAGCAGCGGCGTGCGTTCAGGTGTCGTAGGAGCAGCCTGCATCGAGGCCCAGCCCACGCCTTTTTAGGCCCACTTGTGTACGCACAAAACGAAACAAGAGACGACGACAATGAAGGAAAAAGGCGAATCGGTATGTACTTTATCGGTGGCAGTGGTGGTAATTTACTTTAACATTAGAGGTACTTTCAATGACGTACCACAAGAAACCATCCTCCCTTTATTATTAGGTAGAGATTGTTGAGATGAACCTTGCATTGCGTTAAAGCTGTAAGAGACAATTCTGGAGAGTGAATACTTCCGTGTGACTTTCCTTTCAACCCGATGAACTTTTTTTTTTTTTGAAAAAGGCAGGCCCCCTCCTATTTCTATTAATAGAAACCACAGGCTAGTTGTTCATTACAGGAAAGTAAATGCAGGAAAGGAAATTACAGCAAAATTTAAAGCTCCAAGCATCCACAACATGGATGGTTAGAGAGTTTAATCCGGATGCCATACTACACTAGATACAAAACTAAACTAAGCTTGTCTTCCAACCAGGCCGCGCCACCATCAGCATCAGGAACGTACCGAAACATCATCCAACAATCCTCAGCACCCCAGGACGCCAACCTTTTGAAGCATGGAACACCTCATTTGCCACCCGTTCGATTCGTTTTGCTCCCCACGCCAGCGCCTCTTTGTTTACCTGTTTTGTCTGTAGAATAGACCAGGAGTTAATCCAATGTCTTACCAAGTGTATTAACACAAACTGATCTTGGTTTTTCTCTTTTTTCAAAGCAAACCACGTTTTTGGTATTCCAGATCGACCACACCATTTTCTTTCTTTCCTTACCAAAACTACGTAGCCAGATACCAAAACACCTTGCATATTATCCGGAATCAAACTAAAATTGAAAGCACAACGGAGAACGCTCCAAATCAACTTCGAAACCGAGCAGGACAAGAAAAGATGATCAACCGATTCAGGTTGACCACAAAAATGACACTGCGCGTTCCATTCCAACCCCTCCTGCGCAAGTTGTCCTTAGTTAAAATGCTATTACGAAGGAATAGCACATTGATGACCATTGATTTTATAGGGGATACTGGCTTTCCACATAAATTTGTGTGGAAATCCAATTTCATTTAGGCTGAGTTCTCTATATAGCGACTTAACCGAGAAGACGCCGTATTAACTAGAACGGTGTGAAGTGGTTGAGACTTCACGACAGTATTAAATAGAACGTTCTAACCTACTAGCTCACTTGTTATATAACCCTACTTCGGTCTGATTGAATCGAACAACATGAGTACAAACATATTCCCACACTGAGATCATGGAAGCACCACACAAATGGAGAGTGAGTATAAATGTGAGTGGTTCGAGGTTCAAAGTTTGGGGCTGGGAGGTATAAGGAAAGACACTAGCTCGCAGAACCAAGACATTAGAAGATAGTTCAGTTTATTTTTAAGCTACAGAAAATCGCAAAGCACCGTTTTTGGGAGCCGAACTAGAGCCTAGAGGGTGACTGTTACTGCACTTTGGCTGTAGGCCTGAGCTAGTCTGTTCTCCCGCACTTTTCCGGTGACCCTAAATCGAGTCCCTCGACGACTTAGAACATGCGCACAACGGTCCTAACGACAATAGTGCAATAAGAAGCGCAAGTTAAGGACTTGAGCAAGAAACATGAGATCCTAATCTATGTGCCCAAGAATGATAAACTAAATGAATGCAACTGGAACTTATCTGCCTCGATATCTCGTTATGTGCTCTCTCTTTCTCTGAATCCAGTTTGAATCTCGCAAGCTCATGCCCCGGCCAATGGCAAGGGGTGTGACATACTGCTATGAACCCTGGTCTAGGAACAGGGTGTCCAACGCCATATAAGGTGTTTGTGTTATGCACTGTGGCGTACTCGCGTCTCCACAATGTAACTTGAATTCTTTGTTCGGAAAAAACTTGTACCTAGAAAAAAGGTCGAGGGCAGGCTTCGTTCCAAAGATTCCGGCTGGGCTTGATGGGTCGTTGTTAACACCAACTCATCCTCTTGTTCTCAAAAAAATGAAAACGGAATTTTATTCATATATAATGCTACCTGTCACTCATCCAAATATGTTTGCCCAATGGGGGCAGCGCGTCGTTGGCAACTAGCATTCTCATCAAGGGACCCATCCTAGAGATCTACAACCCCCCACAACCTCATGTCGACACACGTCACTTTGCCTCTTCCGTCCTTGCCTCGCCTCGCCTGTCATCCATCAGAGCATCGCTTGAGCCACAATGGCTTGATTTGCTTCACCCTCGCGGAATCGTCCTGCAGATCGTCAATTATGCTAAGATACTATTTCTTTGAAGGTATATCCTGGAGATGAACCTGGCATTAAGTTGAGGACTGTAAGAGACAGTTCTCGAGAGTAAACATTTCAGCCAGAGGAACATAAATGTTGTGAAGTGGTTGAGACTTCACAACAGTACTAACTATAACCTCCTAACCAGTAGCTCACTTGTGTATATGCAACCCCACTTCAGGTCTGATAACAACAAGAGTACACACGTCATGGAAGCACCACACAAATGGATAATGAGTAGACATTTCAGTGAGTCATCGTTTCAGAGTTTGGGGCTGGGAGGTATATAAGGAAAGACACTAGCTCGGGGAATCTGGAAAGGAGTAGGTAGCTCAGTTTATTTTTAACCTGTCCAAAATACTAAAGCACTGTTGTTGAGCGCTGATCTAGAGGGTGAATGTTATTGGACTCAAGCTATTGGGCTGAGCTAGTTCGTTCTCCCGATTTTTGCTGGTGACCCTAAATTGAATCCCTCGACATCTTAGAACATGAGCACAACGGCCCTAATGACTATAGCACAAGAAGATCTGAAGTCAGGGGCTTGAGCTAGAAAAAAAGAGGTCCTAATCTATGTGGCTAGGAATGACCAAATAAATGAATGAACCTCGGACTTATCTCTCTCGTTATCTCGTTATGTGCTCTCTCACTGTGAATCCATTTCGAATCTCGCGAGCTCACGCCCCGATCCTCACCGCCGGTAAGGGGTGTGACATAGTGCTATCTACCCGGTCTAGACTAAAGTATAGGAGAGGTTGTTGTTACGACTGCTATACAACTCGTTCAACACAAAAATCGAGCTACATGTAGCTCGGGCTAAAACACCACTCTCACGCCATATATGTGTTGGCACGACGACGTCGTTCATCCGCAAAAAGTAAAGAGTTGTCCGTGTTTATGCACTGTGACGCCTCCACAATGTGACTTGTATTCTTCGTTCGAAAACAAAAACTTGTACTATTCAGAGAAAAAGGTTGAGGGCGGGCCTCGTTTCAAGATTCCGTCTTGGCTTGATGGGCTGTCGGTAACACCGACTCATCCTCTCTTCCCAAATAAAAAGAAGAAGAAAAAAACTCTTCCTCCTCATCGTCTTCCAACGGCCGCCGGCCGACTTCCCTTTCCCTAAATTCATCGGTTTTCAACACTAAGGTCTAGGAGAGTTTTGATTGGGGATCTGGGGGAGCAGTGTGTGCAAATGAGGAACTTGCTTGCAAATGTTGAACTAATAGAGGAACCTGGCAGATTGGTGTGGAAGCTCACTACACTTCTTTTGGGCTTCCTGAACGACTTCCATGAGAAGCTGCCCTACCCCCAGCTTACTAGGGAAGCCATCCCAAAATTTAAATAGTCTTCTAAATTAGATTAGTCTAAACTAGTTTGGAAGCCTACCCAAATTTGAGGAATGGCTTCTCCAAGAAGCTGGGGGTAGGGCAACTTCTCGGGGAAGCCATCCAGGAAGCCCAATAGAACTGGGCCTAACTCTGGGGTGTTCTCGGTTAAATCTTTTTATAACACGATGCAAATACATAGCTTGGTGTCTTATAGGTTTCTATGGAAAAATGAAATTCCATTCAAGATCAAAACATTTATTTGGTTGATGATCAAGAAAAGCATTTAGCTATAGATGTTTTGAGACATGGTGAGGACTGCGAATAAAAAAGCTTGTTGTGTTGTAAGAATGAATCGATTAACCATGTCTTCTTTGAATGTCCTCTGGCTAGATACATTTAGAATGTGATCAGCTGCACTATGAAATGTCATTTTGCCTCTGCTGAACATGTCGTCTCTTTGTGGTTAACGGGGCAAAATAGAAAACATAGCAATATGTTGTCATTGAGATTGCAACTATCTTTAGGTCATGTGGAAATCTAGAAATGCGGCATGTTTTGAAAACAAGTGGCTTGATGAGCGTTATGCTGTAATTTTCAGAGTTCCGTCCTTGGATCAAATGTGGAGTATTTTACAGGTCAAACATGACGCAAATGATACACTAATCTACTTCACTAAGCTTATGGAGAGAGTTGCTATCGAGGTTTTTGGTGCAAGGAGGAGTTGGTCTGCTTGGATCTCAAGGCTGACAATGTGAAGAAATGGAAAAAACTGAGGAAGAAAAGAGAGCAAAAGATAGCTAGAAGGAACTTGAGGCAGCGGAAGATGGAGATTAGGCAACATGATGGGAAAAAAAGGAGATTGTTCCTTTTAGTTTTGTGCATCTCGTTCGGTGAGCTTGTTAGCTTCTAGTTTTCAGCCTTGTGTCCCTAAAAAAAGAACTTATTTATGCAAGAGGAGTTTTGGCTCCCGGGAGCATATGCTCCCGGTATGTTAAAAAAAAAGAACAAATTTAAAACTTTTCAAAAAAATCCGAAAAAAAAATCATGCACGTAGCTGACGATGTCATGCACGACCGTGTCAAATTTCGCACCGAAACGACATCGTATGCGCCCTGTGCAAAAATGAAAAAATTCTGACAGAAAATGAGATCCAAAATTTTGAATTTTCTGTCGTTTCGGTGGGCCCGATGTTTTTTCCAGAGTGTTCCTAGGCCCATGATCTCGGGATCCAAAAAAATGACATTTTACGGCCTTGACGCCGGCCAGTGCTGTGATATTGCTGTGGTGCTCGGCTAAAGGCCCACTCTCGCCTATACACAGCAGGCAGCAAGGGACGCCGACGCCGCACAATGCCGTGCCGTGGCGTGGTCGCTGCCACGGCGCCAGTGCGTCCGGCGTCTAGCCACCAGTTAACCTGTGGCCGGGCTAGCTAGGTCACGATCAATCATCCAGTGTCAATGTGTCATGCAATGCAAACAGTCCGACTGTCCCAGTCCGGCCGAGCTCGCAATTGACGTCACGGCAGACGTAATATATCCGATGCTTCGATCCACAGTACTGTAAGCCTGCAACAACAACTGCCGTAGTTATCGACTGTTCAGAGATTATCGATTGGTACGGAAGAAAATATATGACACTCCTGAAAATGGTTATTGAACAGAATGATGAACACGGGACCCCCACGGATCGTCTCCCCAACCAAGATTTGTTAAACCTCTGTCTGATGATAATTATCGTACGGGAGCACTGGGCTTAATTAGGTAGATGTCTCTCGAGTAAATTTCGTAGAGATAAGATTGAGGAAAAAAGGTTAGCTAGGCACTCACAACACAGACAGACCACGACTGCAAAAGGGGCGACAAGGACCATGCTGAAGTTTGACACAAGCAAACCCTGTTTACCCACCTGAACCACCATGTATCAAGCCCTAATCAAGTGTACTACTCGCTTTTCTAATTTGTCCAAAGCAATGTCACCAAAAGCTCACATTTGCTTTCTTTTACAGAGGCAGAAATATTTGCGCTTATAGCTAGGTAAAGTGAAGACTATGGGTATCGAATACCGATCGAGTAGTGAGAGTGGTGGGTCCACCCTTTTGAGGCCATTCATCTCTACCCTATATAAAGAGTACTTGTATAACTGAAACGTCTGAAGAAAGGTAGCCCGACCCCTCGCGTCGCTCCCCCGGCGGCGCCAGGGGAAAATCGCAGCACCGCCGAGCTCTCCCCGTCCCCCCCCCCCCCCCCCCCCCCCGCCGCTGTCGCCGCCGGCCTCGTCCGCGGCGATGGCGGCGCCCCTCGCTGCCAAAAACGGTGGTCGAGGGGGTGGCCCTCGCGTGCTTGATTGGTGGCGACCGGCCCGTGGGGGGCGGCGGCGGTCGGAGCAAGGGGAAGCCAAGCCGGCGGGCTCAGACGAACATGGTGGCCGGCGGGACCTGCTGGCGGCGGTGCGGTGCAGTGGGCACCACCGGCGCTGTGGGATTCGTCGGCGAGGCGCTCGAGCTCGCAATCTGGGCCCCGTCAGGCTCGATCTGGGCCAGGCGGGCCTGTGCGGACGGCGAACTTGCCGTGGGCGCTGGAGGGAGCACAGACGGCGGAGATGCAAGCGAGGGCGAGGGCGCAGGGCGCGGCCGCGCTGCCGGATGCGTGCGGCGGCGGTTGCAGTGCGAAGGTGGAGAAAGGAGGTCGCAGGGCTCCGGCGCGGACGCAGGATCCTCTCCTGCCGATGTGCTCCGGCGCCCGGGTGCCGTGGAAGCCGGGGCGGCGGCCCCGGAACGAAGACCTCTGCGGTGCGGCATGGAGGCAGTGGCCATGGGCGCCGTGGCCGACATGGCCGGTGGTCGAGCTCGGTGGACGGCGGTAGGGCAGCGCTGCCAGCGGCGTCGCTCCCTCACTTTGCGGTCGGGATGACCTCCGGGCGAAAGCCTTGCTCCTGACTTGGTCGGAGCAGGCGACGGCGGCGCTTTTGGGCGTCGTTTTCCCTCTTGGGGGCGTCGCTGTGGAGTGCTCGTTCCCGCCCGATGTGGGTGGTGCTAAGATTTCCGGGTGAAAGCCTAAGCTCCATCGGGAGCGGGCGGCGACGACGGACACGTCGTTTCCTTGTTGGAGGCGCCGCCTTGGAGGTTCTTAGCCCTCACGATGTGATTGGTTCGTGGCGCTCGGGGAGGGCGGTTCTGTTGTCGGGGGAGCGGATGACCGGGGCGGCGGCCCCGGACGGTGGCGGTACGCCGAGATGGCGGTCTTGGTCTCCCACGCTACGGCGGTTCTATGAGGCAGAGGCGTTGTCTAGCGGGGATCTGGGTGGCGACCTGGATGAAGACTGCGTGGGCAGAGGGTTCGTCGAGCTGACTGGATCATCTTCGGGCAATGCGAAGGTTGATCTGGTTGCTACTCCGGGGCGGCGGCCCCGGTACATGGTGGTTTTGGTGGCAACCTGGATGAAGACTGCGTGGGCAGAGGGTTCGTCGACCATGACTGGATCACTTTCGGGCAATGCGAATGTTGATCTGGTTGTTACGCCGTGGCAGCGGCCCTGGAGCTGGTGGTGTGTTTTGTGGCGTTTGTTCGACTTGGGTCGTGTGGGCGGCGGGTCGTCTCGTCTGTGTCATTCTTTTGTACAGATTGTATGGTTTTTTGACCCGGTTTCCCTCATAAACTGGGTCACCTCTTTCTATCAATTCGGGCGGTGGATACGACCACCTTATACCTAAAAATAAAGAGTACTTGTTTTATGGTGACGCTGAAATATGATATGGTGCACCGTTTTGGTTACCAACAAGACATACACAGAGGAAATCCTCGCTCAAAAACATGTCTCTCATATTTCTTAACCATGAAAAAACAAAAGGCTGGTGGTAATAAAGGCCTAGCTAGAAGAAAGCAAGTGTTTGCACTCGAGTACATAGATAAACTTGGCAGAGAGCTAGCTGGAGAAGAATCAGCGCACTGTTTACAGTTTCTTCCATGGCATAATTTATTGATTAAAAAAAAGTTTTCTTACATGGAGTGTAGGTCTGGTGATATACAAGTGGGCACACTTAGTTATGGGTGCAACTCCACGGAAGCGATGTCAAGAACGACCTAAATAAATCTAAAAATAAACGACCTAAATATTTTTCAACGAAAATTAAGTATAATGGTTTAATTCAATACCCCTCTCTCCCTTACAAAAAAGAACATCGTTGTGACGACATTGTCTACATCGATCGATCGTCATTGACGTTGATGATCGGGAAGAGGGAACAGTCACCACTTCCTCGCTTTTTCGTGGAAGTAACAGGTAGTTTTTTTTGAAACTTTAAACACCCCATATATTAGGTCAGCAAGGCGCCTCATTAAAAACCTTCTAGTCCCTTTCGATACCCTGGTAAGGAAAAGAGTGCGTAAGAAACTTGCTGCCTTAGTCGTTTACAATCGTTACATCATTCACCAGAAGTGGCAAAATAAAATCTGGAGGAACATCACACCACAAGGTCGGTGGATTGTCCCTACCAAATTTAGCTAGCTCATGTGCCACTGCATTGGACTCTCTATCACAATGCTGGATTAACACCTTACCAAAATCTTTCACTAAGTCTCGACAGTCATCTAATATAGGGCCTGAAACTGAAGATAACCCTAGCCCAGAATTGAGAGCTTCCACAATTGAAGCACAATCAGATTGTGGCAAGCCAAGTTCTTGGCCATCAAAAGTCCGTCACGTAATGAAATGGCTTCTGCCACCTCTGCATCAAAAACATTAGAGAACTTAGTGCAAGAGGCACCGACGAAATTTCCATTATCATCATGAACCATTGCACCCATAGCTCCATTACGCCCAAACTCAATGAAAGAGGCGTCAACATTCAGAATTTGATGACCTTGAGGAGGTTTGACCATTTCCCTTGCTTCTTAGCTAAGGCACCTTTTTTGTTAGCCGTAGCAAAATTCATTGCAAGTGCCTGGATGGAGAGCGCCGTCCTCTTAGTGTCCTGGATACTCTCCTCCTTTATCAGTTGTCTACGCTGCCACCACAAAAACCAGCAAGCCACAGAGAAGATATCAGTTATTAGTACAGGTTCCATATAAATTTTCTGATATCTAAATCGCACATAACAGATTCCATCACCGCTGAGCCACATCTGTCAACTGCCTTTGCCTGAGTTATCAGATCATGCAAGCCCAGTTCAGTCCAGATTTGATCCACTCGGTTACAATCAAATAACATATGTTTTATATCCTCAGCTCCCTCCTTGCAAATTTCGCATTGATCACTAGTCCGCATGTGTCGGTTTGAAAGGATGCAGTAGCATGGAATAGACCCATTCATGCACCTCCACGTAATTTTTTTTATTTTCGCTGGAACCCTCAAAGACCATAAACCCTTCCACACTGGATTTATTTGGGTTGTACCTTGTCCATCCAAGGATCTTAACTTATCACCATATTGAGCTTCCCATTCGACATAGTAGGCTGATTTAACTGAGAACCTTCCATTCTTGTTATGTTGCCATGCTACAAAATCAGAAACATCATGTCTAGGGAGAGGTATTTGCAGGATTCTTTGCACATCGATGTCCCAAAAATTCTCTCGAATAAGTTCTGCATCCCAAAGACCAGTGATTGGATCAATCAGTTCATGTACCTTGGTTAGAACAATGTTCCCACGATGTGTAATAATCTTTCTATTCGGACTGCTTGGGATCCAGGAATCATCCAGAATGTTAATATCCATACCATCACCTACTCTCCAAATATGTCCTTTTTTAAAAGTTTGCACACCCGCCCAGATGCTTTGACATACATATGAGGATCCCTTCTTCAGGCTAACTTGAAGGAGGTTCCCCTCTGGATAGTATTTTGCTCTCAAAACCCTAGCACATAAAGAGTCACTCTGCTCAAGCAATCTCCAGCATTGTTTAGCCAGAAGAGCTAGATTAAAGCAGTGAATATCTCGAAAACCCATTCCACCCTGTCCTTTAGGCACACACATTTTCCACCATGCAAACCAATGCATTCTTCTCTGATTTTCCTCATCACACAACCAATAATGAGACATTGCGTCAGTGATTCCCTTGCAGATTTGTTTTGAGAATTTGAACACACTCATCGCATATATTGGGATGCTTTGGGCAACCGCCTTGAGAAGAGCTTCTTTACCCCCCCAAGCTTAGAATCATTTCCTTCCACCCATTTACTAGCTTGGCAATTCTGTCAATAATGTGCCAAAAGCAGTCTGTCCGATCCATGCCAATCATGGATGGAAGTCCCTGGTATTTATCCGACAGGGACTCCATCATGATATTTAAGATTTGGCAAACTGTAACCTTGTCTTCCACTTTTGTATTTGGGCTAAAATAAATTGAAGATTTCGCTTCACTAATCATTTGTCCAGACGCTGCACAATAATCATCCAGGATGCGTTTCAAGGAGTTGGCATTTTCATCATCAGCTTGCATCAACATGAGAGAATCATCAGCAAATAAGAGATTTGTAATAACTGGACCGTTCCAACATACCTGGACTCCTCTAAGATTACCCTGCTCTTCTTCATATTTTAGCAGAGCTGACAGACCCTCAGTACATAGAAGGAAGAGGTAGGGGAGAGAGGGTCCCCTTGCCGTAATCCTCTGGTTGGTAAAAAGGTTTCAGAATCATTTGAATTTACTCGAACCTTATATTCAACAGAGCTAACACAAGACATAATTAGCTTAACCCATTGAGGAGCAAAACCTAGCAGATTCAGAATGTTCTCCAAGAAAACCCACTCAACTCGGTCATAGTCCTTGTGCATATCAAGTTTAATTGCACATACTCCTTTCTTTCCCACTTTCTTCTTTTTCATAGTATGCAGACACTCATAAGCAACTATCACATTATCAGTGATTATCCTTCCTGGTACGAATGCGCTTTGATTTTCACTAATGATATCCGGCAAGAGAATTTTCAATCTGGCCGCAAGCACTTTCTAAATAACTTTGTAAATGACATTACATAGACTTATTGGTCTGAATTGAGTTATGTTCTCTGGGACATCCACCTTTGGTATGAGAACTATAGTGGTCAAGTTCCATCCCTCCGGTATTACTCCACTATTCAGAGCTGACAAGACAGTATTAGTAAGCTCCATACCTAATAGATCCCAGAATCTTTTATAGAAGATAGCATGGAGACCATCCGGGCCAGGTGCTTTAAGGTCTCCAATGGCAAACAGTGCTTTCTTCACTTCTTCTTCAGTATATGGTGCTGTCAGAGCTTCATTCATGTAATCAGAAACAACTGGTTGTACCTTTTGGAGGACATCAGCCGCAGGCACATGTACTCCAGCAATAAATAAAGTTTTGAAATAATCAGTAGCCAACGAACTAATCTGGGCATCTCCTTCCATCAAGATTCCATCATTATTCTTCAGCTTTTTTATGGCATTACGTTTCTTGCGAGCAGTTGCAAAGTTATGAAAGAACCCAGTGTTTCTATCTCCATGCTTTAACCAATTCGCCCGACTCCTCTGAACCCAGTAGATTTCTTCTCTTTCAAGTTATTCCTCAATCTGAATTTGTAT
Source organism: Poa pratensis (assembly GCA_947311845.1). Taxonomy (NCBI): domain Eukaryota; kingdom Viridiplantae; phylum Streptophyta; class Magnoliopsida; order Poales; family Poaceae; genus Poa; species Poa pratensis. The sequence goes on along the minus strand of CAMZMU010000040.1, from coordinate 16,265,332 downwards.
CTCAGGTTGACGGTTACTGCTAACCTCTGACATAGGTCCAATTTTGAGTTCTTCGAGCTCTTTATTCAGTTCTTTCAATCTATTCCGAGGCTCTTTCAGAACTGTTCTGTCCCAAGAGTGCAACTCCTTATGGATGCAAGCAGTACGGTGTGCAAAGTCAGAGCCTGGAGTTGAATCCCAGGCAAGTTTCACAACGTCGTGCACATCTTTCTCTTGCAGCCAACGGGCCTCAAAGGGTTTAACTCCTCTAGTTCGGAACAAGCTAGAGTAGTCTTCTCCGTCAGTATCTAGTACCAGGGGTCTGTGGTCAGATTTGTGATGTTCAGCATTGATAATTTTAGCACCCGGGAAGTAATCATGAAATCCACCATTGCAAACCCCTCTATCAAGCCTCTCTCTAATTGTTCTTCTCCTCCACGTGAATTCATCACCTTCATACCCCATATCCTCCAGTCCACAATCAGCCAGTCCATCATACGAAGAGGTCGAGGAGCTCCTCCCTCTTTCTCATGTGAGTACAGAATCCCATTAAAATCACCAATAACCATCCAGGAAATATCTGCATTTTGTTTCACCAATAGTCCCAGGACAGGTGTTTATCTTCCCACTTTGGTTCATCGTAAAAACAAGTCAACCTCCATGGGTCATCATGTGTGTTGCATACTGCAACATCAATAAAATTCTCCTGGATATCCATAGGCTGAATATCCACCGGGGACTTCCAGAAAAGATGAAGCCCCCCACTAGCTCCATCACTCTCAAAAATCGCAAATTGGTCCATTCCCAATTTCCTCCTCAGCTTCCCTGCCCTAACTTTGTTCAAATGTGACTCGGACAGAAAAATCACAACTGGCCTAAACTTAACCTGGAGCTCCAACAAGGAGAGCCAGGCCGCGGTACTGGCCATACCGCGACAGTTCCATACTAAGATCTTCATTGCGTCCGATCAGCCTCTTCAGAGGTCGCCGATATCTGGTTTGAGCTATTGTCCTGTGTTGTCCCGTCTATCATCTTTGTTCTCTTCTTGTTCTTTGATTTCTCAGGGGTTTTCGGGTTCCCGGTAGCGCTCAGTACTGGCTCCTTGAAAGGGCATGGCGCCCCCATGTGTGGTTTTGGCAATTAATGACAATCCCTATGGACTAATGGTTGCATTGAGTTTTACTTGTAGTGTTTGTCCATAGACCATGCTTGAACTCCATATGTTGGATTCAAGGTTGATGCCATGAATATATTGATATAATGAAGTATTTGGCATCAAGATCATCGAGTTGAGCATATTGCAAGTATGTCTTGAAGAAAAGAATTATGTGATCATTCATGGTTATCTTCAAGATATCATCTATTGAAAAGAGAAGAAAAGATACAAGGTTGATCAAGTATTGATCAACACACAAAGCTACAAGATGTACCAAGTATCTTTCTATGGGCTTGCATCAAATGAATATTTCATATGGCCCATGATCGATGAAGTCAAGTGGTGATCGTCATCAATGTTGAGAAGCGCAAGTTCAAGAGGAGCATCTCGAATAAATCCTAGGCTTGAAGCTTGCCACCCAGTTAGAGATAATGTTCATGTGAAGATGTGCCTAAGAGAGGCTCTCCCATAGTGGAGTATGGGGGAGCAATGTTTGAGTCTTCACCAAGCGAAGCGCAATCAAGAAAGGTGGTCCACTTGAAGAGATCAAGATCGACGTCATCTAGCTCAAGTGGAATGCGCAAGGCAAAGGTATGATAGGGTTTCTATTTTACCGGTCTCGTGGTACTAGTTGGGAGACCGGGTTATAGGATAGATACCGTACTATCAAGAGGGGCTCTCGATTGAGCTTTAGCGTATCAGTTGGAGAGAGCTCAAACCTTTGCATACTTGCCTTCATCATCTTTCTTGGTTCTTATTTGGTTTTTCTCCTAGTTGGGTTTTGGAGCCTGTTGTGATCTTCATAACAAGCTCAAGTTCATCAAAAACGGATTTCGTATGAAAAACTTATTGTGCTTTTAATGTCGAAGGTTTTACCGGTTGTTTCTTATAGAGAGGTTTTACCTCTCTACATTTGGTTTTATCCTCCCTTGATGGACTGTGATGTTTCTCTGCATAATCTTGTCGTGCTCGTTGTGGTGATTCCAACGAGCCCAAGAACGTCGAAAACGGAGTTCGTATTCAAAAGATATCTTCGTTTTCGTATAGATAGTTTTTCTGTTTTTCATGGTGCGGAAGTTCCGCTCAGTTTTGCGGAAGTTTCGAAGCATCGGAAGTTCCGGGTGAAGTTCCGCTGCTTGTTTCGCTTAATCTTTTAGCTCTCGGGTGTCCTCATTTCATAAGCGGAACTTTGTCCGGAAGTTCCGGGTGAAGTTCCGGTGGTGCGGAACTTCCGCCCGGAATGGCGGAACTTCCGACCCTGCGCAAAATCTGGCCAACGGGCAGATTTCCCACATATCCGGAAGTTCCGGGTGAATTTCCGGAACTTCCGACCCTGCGCGAAAACTGGCCAACGGGCAGATTTCTCACCTACCTACTTAAGGGGTCTTCTTCCCCAAGGAGACTCCAACTCTTGAGCTCGAAATTTGCCACCATTGTTGACCTTGTTGAGCTTTGCTATCTCTCTATTCCTCCATGATTCTTGCCTCCAATTAGAGGGAAAAGAGAGAGGAGATCTAGATCTATCATTCCACCAATCAATCTCTCCTCTAAGTGAGGGGAAGCTTTTTGGATCTAGATCTTGGAGGGATTTGGTGTTCCTCTTTGTTCTTCCTCTCTTCTCCCCCCAATAGCATTAGTTGCTTTGGTGGGATTTGAGAGTGAAGGATTTGACCACTTCTAGTGGTTTGCCTTCTTGCATTAGTTGCATCGGTTTGAGTTCTCCACGGTGATACGTGGAAATTGAAGTTGAGAAGCTTGTTACTCTTGGGTACTTGGGGTGCCCTAGAGCTTGTCCTCTTGGGTACTTGGAGTGCCCTAGACGGTCCTTGTTGATCTCGGAGTTTTGGTGGCTCGCGGGATAGTTGGGAGCCTCCAATTAAGTTGTGGAGTCGCGCCCCAACCTTGTGATTCTTGTGGCTTTGGGAGCCGCGGGAATTCGGTGAGAGCCTCCAATTAAGTTGTGGAGTGTGCCTCATCCTTGTACGGGTTCGGTGACCACCCTCAAGTGTCCCATAGTGGCGTGGCACTCTACATTGGTAGAGGCACGAAGGAGATTACGGTGTGCCATTTGACGGCTATTCGGGGATCACTTTGTGACTCCGCACCGCTCCAACGGAGACGTAGCTTCCATTGGGAAGTGAACTTCGGGATAAATCATCGTCTCCAAGTGCCTCGGTATTTCTATACCCGAGCTTCTTACTTATGCTATTTACTTTGTGATAGCCATCGAGCTTGAAGTAATATATCTTGCTATCACCTATTTGCTTATCTTGTTTAGCATAAGTTGTTGGTGCACATAGGTTAACCTAGCTTGTTTAGGTTTTGTGCTTGATAAATTAAACGCTAGTTTTATTCCGCATTTATTCAAGCCTAAACCGCAAAGAATTTTAATCGCCTATTCACCCCCCCCCCCTAGGCGACATCCGTGTCCTTTCAATTGGTATCAGAGCGGGTTCTCTCGTTTTTGGCTTCACCGCCTCGAGAGTAAAGATGTCGTCTAGTGAACTAGTGCACAATGCTTCTTTTATATTAGATGGCACAAATTATGATGTTTGGAAAATTCACATGATTGATAGTTTTCGGGTCATGACCCATACATAGAGCGAATTCTAGATAGGATAAGAATAATTCCTATCTAGATGCTCAAGCTTCTAATATGATTTTCAATGCTTTGAGCGATGTAGTTATTATGTCGGTCACTCCTTTTCGGAATGCTCATGAGCTTTGGACCAAGCTTCAAGATAAATATGATGTGTCCAAGAATTGTGGAGATGATTGTTGTCCCTCCACTTCCGGCCGTGATGAGTTCTCAACTTCTTCTACTTCACCTACATGTGGCAAGCCACAAAGTAATGCAATGGTGAGTAGTGATAGATATTGCAATAATGATAGTAATCTTATTGTTGATGATACTTCACCTCTATCTTATTGCAATGATTTATCTTTGGACTTAAACGCATCTAGAACCAAAAATGATCTACATGCTTGTGTTGATAGTCCTTGCATATCATGTACAAATTGCTTGACTAATCCTCGTGATGATATGCTCTCTATGTCTTGTTCCCTTGATAAAAATACTTCTATTTCCTCTAGTATTTGTTTGGCTAACAATGTAGAGGAAACCGAACACTCCATGGAACAAGACATGGACTTGAATGGTGCTTCAAGTTTTGCTTCATCATCATCAACCACTTCACACTTTTGCCTTATGGCAAGGGGATCAACGGTAATTTCTACCTTGACTCCCAATATATCTCAAAATGAGAATGATGTTGATAATGAAGAAGATGATAATGATGCTCCCTTATTGAGAAGGGTAAAATGGTTCTTCATGCTATTGCTAAGAATAAAGATGCTCATGCTAAATTCATAGAAATCTTGACTATTGCTATTGAGAGCAATAAACTTATTATGAGCTTGAAGACACAATTGAGAAAATGCAAAGCCGCGAATATAAATACGCGGAAGAGATCGCCGATCTCAAGGAAGCTCTTGAAGAAGAACAAACCACCAAGGAGTCTCTTGAGGAAACTTATGCTCTCGAACTTTCTAGAGTAAAGGGATCCTATGATAGTTCTCTTAAAGTGGCTAATGACTTCAAAGTAACAAATGGTAAGCTTATAGATGCACATGCCAAACTCCTTGAGAATTTTGAGCACCTAGAAAATGGCTCTAGGGTCACTAAGGGTGAGCTCATCAAACTCACCGAGTCTCATGCGCAACTTAAAACTTCTCACTCAAAAGAGCTTGCCAAGTTACTTCTCCTATTGCCATTAATAATGATGCTTGTGCTACTAACTCTATCTCTTGTGAAGCATCCATATTAACGGAGAATGTTGAGCTAAGGGCTCAACTAGATTGCTTTCTAGCAATATGGGAAATTGGAAGAAAGACATGAAAAGCTCTCGAGCTCTCATGAGGATCTTTAGTCTCCATGATAAGCTAAAGTTAGCTCATGAGGCTATTATTACAAAGGTAACATCTTGTGAGCCTCATGTGGACAATGGCACAACCTCTACTCAAAATGCTTTATTGCCATGTGCTAGTCCTAGTAATTCATCCACTCATAATATTGCTACATCTTGTGATGAATTACTTTCCATGCCTTGTTGCCTAACAATGAAGCTTCAACTTCCTCTAGTGTTTTTGTTGATACTAACCATGTAGAGGAATTAAAAGAGCTCAAGGCCCAAGTCACTTCTTTGAAGAAAGACTTGGAAAAGCGTCATGGGGAAGTCCACACTTGACAACATGTTGAGTGAGCAAAGACGCCCCAATGACAAGAGTGGACTTGGATTCAACTCCAATAACAGAACAAGTCCAAGTATAACAAGAAAAAGAAGGGCCATGAACAAGTCAAGAATTTGGCCAAGATTGTTTGCTTCAAGTGCAAAGTTGAAGGGCACCATGTTAGATCTTGCCCTTTGAAGAAGAAGTCTCTTAGTGAGAAGCAACAAGGGAAGATGCCTCAAGTTCAAACTAAAGTTCCCCAAGTTGAAGAACGGCCACTTCCCAAGAAGAATCAAGCTATTCCTTCTCAAGTTGAGATTTCAACAAAGAAGAAAGGAGGAAGCAAATGTTGCTACTTATGCCGTGAGAAGGGTCACTTTGCTTCTTCATGCACTAGTGGTACCTTATCCAACCCTATCATAATTGATAATGCTTACTATCTTATGAAGGATAAGGTTGGCAATGTGTTTGCCAAATATGTTGGTACTCAAAGTGGTGTCAAGAAAAGAACCATTTGGGTTGCCAAGCCTATTGTGACTAACCTCTTAGGACCCAACTTGGTTGGGGACCAACAAGCTAAAACTTGATCAATAGGTGTTGTCGAAGGGCATTGGAGACTTGGCTACATCATGAAGAATTAAGGATCTTCATCAATTATATTCTCTCAAGCCAAGTCATTTGGATTATATTGTTCTATCTCATATCCAATGTTCCCTTGCGGTAACTTGTGTTTAAATCATACATACATTGAAAGTTGCTTGCACCCTTGCATGTGTTTGGTTTTGTACCTTGCTAATGTTTGCATGTGTTGTGCTCTCTACTTACTTTCTTGAGTGATCAAGTATGTGTATGTTGGTTTGCACACCTTGTATGTGTGAGTTTGTGTTGAGTCATTTTTATAAATTGCTTATATCTTAATTGGCTCTTTTTGAGAGATTAATGGACTATCCCATTTTGGGGGAGTGATATGCCTTGTCACTTCACAATGTAATTTCTCTCATGTATATAAGTTTCTAAGTGTACAACAATCATGCGATATATGTCCACAAGGAAACATGTACACATAAAATTAGTTACTAAAGAAAAGAACAAGATATCCAAAATAAAGTCATATATTATACACATATGATATTTGTGTAGGATCATAGCCCATAGCTCAATGATTTCATATTGTGTAATAATGAACTTCAAATTCAACCTCAACACAAGCATGGGATGCATTAAGGAAAGCAACAAGTATCATAAGAGCCGAATAGAATTTGCAATAGCTACAACAAAGGCAAAAAAATACTTTTCATGCCATGATGAGACCTACACAAGGTTCAATGCTATAAAAGTATGCATGAGGGTGGATACTTGTTACCGAGATGACATAGGGTTGATGTAGTAGATAAGAGTTTATCAATCATCCTAACTTGACTCCAATAAGCATGTGGTGAAGACACTTTCATTGTAAATGAGACAAGCATCCAATGCATCTCCATGTACCTAAAACACATTCAAGTAAAATTGTTCCCAAACTAATTGCGTCCAAAGTAGTTAGTCAAACTACAACACATAGAAGGAACTCCACCTAAATATGTGCATATAGATATGAAATTGAATTTCATGCACATCTTAGCCGATTTAGGATTTCGTGGAGTTTCACCTATATATTGGCACAAAGAAGGAAAACATGCCACAACATAAACATGTAGTAGATATGCATGCCTATGACCTTTAATAACCAAATGGAGATACAATTTGGACAAATATCAAGAAATCAAAGAAGGTCCAAATTATATCAAAGATCCAAATAAAAAAAATGATTTAGAGAAACCAATTGAAACTAAAACAAATCATCATATGATTGATGAGATACCAATTGGACAAAGATACCAAAAAGGAAACAGGATACCAATTAATTAATTAATAAAAAGGAATAGATATCAAATTTCCAAAAGAGATATAAAAAAGAGATATATCAACGAATGATATAGCCCACTCCCAAAGAGAGATGCCAATTGAGACAAACTCTCAAAAAGAAAGAGCAGGGTTCCAACAAATAAACCACACCCTCTACACTTTTCATGATGGCACAAAGTACCAAGCCGAAAAGGTTTGTCTCCCTTGAGACATGTCATCGGGATCAAAGACCAATGGAAAGGATCAAATACAAATAGAATATAAATAGTATTTAAAAGGATACATGATAGCTCTCCCAACAAAAGTGCATTATTTTATGATCTTGTATTTGAATACACAATGCACACACATGGAATCGTCGCTCTCAAATATCTATTCAAACACTAGTCATATAACAAGAAAAAGCAATAAGATCCAATACTAATGAAAATATAAGTTGTACTCAATATAGGATAGCTCACCCAAGAATAGTGCATTATATATAAGTAGCCTTTGAATGCAAGGTGCACAATGATGGGATCAATGCCTCTCCTATACCAAATAAAACACTAGGAAAGTTTGAGTAGAGCAAAATGATCTACAAGAGGTAAGGAAGACAAAAGGAGTTACATCACATTAATTTTTGGCAAGGAATAAGGCAATAAATCAAGAGCCAATATGAAGATGATCTACAAATTTCACCACAATTAAGTATCACTTGTCATGGACAAGGAGTATATGTAGAAATTTCTTAGTGGTGTATTGGATTGATATTCAAGATCATCTTCACAACGAATAAGCACATGGTGAAGGATAAGATTTAAGCGCGATGCTTATGTAGATAAGTGTTCTTGATAGCTTCAAATATTCACGCGATTATGCAAAGCATCTACAAAGAGTGCTTTGAAACAATTGGTTTCCCAAAGAGATATATGAGAACATATTAGAGGAAAACCTTACCAAGAACATTCATCACAAACAAGATCCAAAGTGTGAGTAAGTAAAAACATTTAAGCAAATAGGAACTTGTTTGAGAAACATGCCACATAGGAATAAGATAATTAACAATATCAATTCTAGGTGGCAATACCTCACATGTTCACATTGACTAGGTTTGTAATATGCAATAGCTTATTACTCCCCCATAATGTGATAATCCATTTATTCTCCACAAGAGGCAAATAAACCAACTAAAGATAATTAATGGACATTATAGAATCTGAATTTCTCATGAGCATGACATACCACACAGAAACTGGATAAGATTGATATATCAATTCTAAGTGGTATTCCTCAAGTATGTACATTTTTAGGATTGTGAAGTGACAAGGCATATCACTCCCCCAAAATGGGATAGTCCATTAATCTCTCAAAAAGAGCCAATTAAGATATAAGCAATTTATAAAAATGACTCAACACAAACTCACACATACAAGGTGTGCAAACCAACATACACATACTTGATCACTCAAGAAAAGTAAGTAGAGAGCACAACACATGCAAACATTAGCAAGGTACAAAACCAAACACATGCAAGGGTGCAAGCAACTTTCAATGTATGTATGATTTAAACACAAGTTACCGCAAGGAGGAACATTGTAGCTATTGCAAATTCTATTCGGCTCTTATGATACTTGTTGCTTTCCTCAATGCATCCCATGCTTGTGTTGAGGTTGAATTTGAAGTTCATTATTACACAATATGAAATCATTGAGCTATGAGCTATGATCCTACACAAATATCATATGTGTATAATATATGACTTTATTTTGGATATCTTGTTCTTTTCTTTAGTAACTAATTTTATGTGTACATGTTTCCTTGTGGACATATATCGCATGATTGTTGTACACTTAGAAACTTATATACATGAGAGAAATTACATCTTTACTAGATATTCTAATTCTTCGGCGTCACCTCTTTTATTCCCTTTTTAATTCTTTGGTGTGACTCCGAAAAGAATTTGGTTTATGAGTGCATATCCTATTTTATCACATCTTGGTGCTCTCATCTTGGTGAATATCCTTGACCATGTGCTTGTCTTGACAAGCCTACTACCTTCACCATGGGATAAGACACAAGCTTTGATTTTTATCTTGCATCTTATTGAGCTTGTGAATTCATTTGTTTTTGTGTTTTAAAGGATACCAGAGGAGTGAGGATTCCATGTTTGTACACCTTGTATTCAAATACAATAATTGTAAATTGTGTACAAATATTGGGGAGCTCCTCTATTTCCTTTAAAAACACTCTTTTGCTCAAATCATAATATCTTGTGTTTATTTGGTTAGTTGGATCTTTTTTTATTGCTTACTTTTTATTTGGAAAATTGTAAAAAGTTTTCCATATCATTCTTTTGCAATCTTTGGATCCTCAATATAGTTTGTGCTCTCCCCAACTATTCGTCATTGGATATGTGTATTTGATTTCACTCATATTTTGAGAAATGCACACGTTTATGGGGGAGCTCATACTATATTGACCTTCTAAGATTTTTCGCCCATTTTGGAAATGGATGCCAATGGGGGAGAAGTTTTATAGGGTTTAAGGGAATTTGGTGTTATGCTTTTGTTTTGGTCGTAAGCATTTACCTTTCGGTCTCGTGGCATCTATGCTTGTTGATTTGCATAGTTGCTTAATTCATTATATAAACCCTTGTAAAAGAGATTGTCATCAATTACCAAAATGGGGGAGATTGAAAGGGCATGGCGCCCCCATGTGTGGTTTTGGCAATTAATGACAATCCCTATGGACTAATGGTTGCATTGAGTTTTACTTGTAGTGTTTGTCCATAGACCATGCTTGAACTCCATATGTTGGATTCAAGGTTGATGCCATGAATATATTGATATAATGAAGTATTTGGCATCAAGATCATCGAGTTGAGCATATTGCAAGTATGTCTTGAAGAAAAGAATTATGTGATCATTCATGGTTATCTTCAAGACATCATCTATTGAAAAGAGAAGAAAAGATACAAGGTTGATCAAGTATTGATCAACACACAAAGCTACAAGATGTACCAAGTATCTTTCTATGGGCTTGCATCAAATGAAGATTTCATATGGCCCATGATCGATGACGTCAAGTGGTGATCGTCATCAATGTTGAGAAGCGCAAGTTCAAGAGGAGCATCTCGAAAAAATCCTAGGCTTGAAGCTTGCCACCCAGTTAGAGATAATGTTCATGTGAAGATGTGCCTAAGAGAGGCTCTCCCATAGTGGAGTATGGGGGAGCAATGTTTGAGTCTTCACCAAGAGAAGCGCAATCAAGAAAGGTGGTCCACTTGAAGAGATCAAGATCGACGTCATCTAGCTCAAGTGGAATGCGCAAGCCAAAAGTATGATAGGGTTTCTATTTTACCGGTCTCGTGGTACTAGTTGGGAGACCGGGTTATAGGATAGATACCGTACTATCAAGAGGGGCTCTCGATTGAGCTTTAGCGTATCAGTTGGAGAGAGCTCAAACCTTTGCATACTTGCCTTCATCATCTTTCTTGGTTCTTATTTGGTTTTTCTCCTAGTTGGGTTTTGGAGCCTGTTGTGATCTTCATAACAAGCTCAAGTTCATCAAAAACGGATTTCGTATGAAAAACTTATTGTGCTTTTAATGTCGGAGGTTTTACCGGTTGTTTCTTATAGAGAGGTTTTACCTCTCTACATTAGGTTTTATCCTCCCTTGATGGACTGTGATGTTTCTCTGCATAATCTTGTCGTGCTCGTTGTGGTGATTCCAACGAGCCCAAGAACGTCGAAAACGGAGTTCGTATTCAAAAGATATCTTCGTTTTCGTATAGATGGTTTTCCTGTTTTTCATGGTGCGGAAGTTCCGCTCAGTTTTGCGGAAGTTCCGAAGCATCGGAAGTTCCGGGTGAAGTTCCGCTGCTTGTTCCGCTTAATCTTTTAGCTCTCGGGTGTCCTCATTTCATAAGCGGAACTTTGTCCGGAAGTTCCGGGTGAAGTTCCGGTGGTGCGGAACTTCCGCCCGGAATGGCGGAACTTCCGACCCTGCGCAAAAACTGGCCAACGGGCAGATTTCCCACATATCCGGAAGTTCCGGGTGAATTTCCGGAACTTCCGACCCTGCGCGAAAACTGGCCAACGGGCAGATTTCTCACCTACCTACTTAAGGGGTCTTCTTCCCCAAGGAGACTCCAACTCTTGAGCTCGAAATTTGCCACCATTGTTGACCTTGTTGAGCTTTGCTATCTCTCTATTCCTCCATGATTCTTGCCTCCAATTAGAGGGAAAAGAGAGAGGAGATCTAGATCTATCATTCCACCAATCAATCTCTCCTCTAAGTGAGGGAAGCTTTTTGGATCTAGATCTTGGAGGGATTTGGTGTTCCTCTTTGTTCTTCCTCTCTTCTCCCCCCAATAGCATTAGTTGCTTTGGTGGGATTTGGGAGTGAAGGATTTGACCACTTCTAGTGATATTGCCTTCTTGCATTAGTTGCATCGGTTTGAGTTCTCCACGGTGATACGTGGAAATTGAAGTTGAGAAGCTTGTTACTCTTGGGTACTTGGGGTGCCCTAGAGCTTATCCTCTTGGGTACTTGGAGTGCCCTAGACGGTCCTTGTTGATCTCGGAGTTTTGGTGGCTCGTGGGATAGTTGGGAGCCTCCAATTAAGTTGTGGAGTCGCGCCCCAACCTTGTGATTCTTGTGGCTTTGGGAGCCGCGGGATTTCGGTGAGAGCCTCCAATTAAGTTGTGGAGTGTGCCTCATCCTTGTACGAGTTCGGTGACCACCCTCAAGTGTCCCATAGTGGCTCGTGGCACTCTACATTGGTAGAAGCACGAAGGAGATTACGGTGTGCCATTTGACGGCTATTCGGGGATCACTTTGTGACTCCGCACCGCTCCAACGGAGACGTAGCTTCCATTGGGAAGTGAACTTCGGGATAAATCATCGTCTCCAAGTGCCTCGGTATTTCTATACCCGAGCTTCTTACTTATGCTATTTACTTTGTGATAGCCATCGAGCTTGAAGTCATATATCTTGGTATCACCTATTTGCTTATCTTGTTTCGCATAAGTTGTTGGTGCACATAGGTTAACCTAGCTTGTTTAGGTTTTGTGCTTGATAAATTAAAACGCTAGTTTTATTCCGCATTTATTCAAGCCTAAACCGCAAAGAATTTTAATCGCCTATTCACCCCAACCCCCCTCTCGGCGACATCCGTGTCCTTTCACTCCTCCTTCTCACTGTCACTATCATATTTTCCATCTGAATTATCCAACCCCGCTTCTGGAGGAGAAGTGAGAGTTGCAGGGCCTCCATCAATAGCAAGGGGCTTGCGAAGCGAATTTTGGTTCTGAGCAACAACATCATCTTCAGCCAAAGTTTCATTATTCCCATCATGGTCCATATCATCACCAGGAGCATAAGTCGGATTATTGTATCATGTATTCCACTGTCCGCTACCAGCGAAACCCCTTCCTCTAAGCGGGTTGTTACCCCTTCCTCTACCAGTCACTCCACCAGTTGCATTGGCTTCCGTAGACCCACAGCCATTGCCGAAATTACGATTGGTCCCTCTCCCCCTTCGTGGAACCAAGATAAAAGGGCCCCATTCAAACTTCGAAGCATCGTGTTCTCCTATGCCACACTCCTCATGCCAGTGACCCATCATCCCACATGCATTACAGAAAGTTGGGAGTTTCTCATACTTAACCTGAAAAAATTCAGTCTTACCCCCCTTTGAGAAGCTCACAAACCTAGTTAGTTTCTTGTTGACATCCAACTTAACACGATTCCTAATAAATTGGCCAACAAAACCATTGGGTAGAGCTATCTGAATTTCCTGTACCTCGCCGATTCTTCTAGCCATATTCTCCACAAAAGCTTTGTTTTTTAGAACACCATCCGGTAACTTATGGATCTGACTCCACGTTTCGATCCGATCAAGCTTGATACTCTCAGGGTTGGAGAAGCCATCGTACTCCTGGATCAGCAGTGCCAAACCACGGAAATCCCATGGACCTTGATGCAGGGCTTTGTTTCAATCCGCCAGACAGTTAAATTGTACCGAAAACAAATTAGGGTTTATCCTTCTCCAGACAACATCACGCGCAGGGTTCCACGCACCTCGCATATCACCGATCAGGGCACTGTTGGAGATATGCCCTAGAGACAATAATAATTTAGTTATTATTTATCTCCAAGTTTATTATTAATGTTTATATCTTTATGCTATAACTGTATTGGGCACTTGAATAGCAATTCCAACGTGTTCAAGAGGAAAACCTCCAATACAGGTGTAGAGATACGAACAAGTAAAAGTGTTCCTGGTCTTGTCTCTAAGACTAGTCTATCTTGTTACCTGATGATCATGTTTTCCTGATCATGGACTTTGTGAAAGTCATGTAACTATAGGAGTTTGTTATCGGAATGATAATAGTACTGAACCGACCCACTGTATGATCTTGCTATGAGACTAATCGTCAACGATGAAGATAGCAATTGATCATATGTTTTGTTTTCATTAGCTATATTCCTATGCCCTGAGAATATCTGGTGACCGCTTATTCGACACTCATGTTTTGATTGTTACCTAACGTCTTGCCGTAACTGGGGACCATAACGGTGACTTTTGGGTGTGAACTAGAGTAATGTATTGGAACAGAGATTATTCAAGAATGACACTTACTCCTCCAGACGATGGAGAGATACATCCTCTAGGCCATCTCAGTATTATTATTGTCACCCAATCGTCTGGCCAGACACAGCGTGATTAATCACGGGACAATATAAATACGGAATGAGAAAAAGAATGATATTGGTACGAGAATTATATGTGTTATGATTAAAGGGTTTAATCACACTAGAGCACATTGTCTCAGTCTCGAGATATCATTGGTATCGTGTACGTAAGGGAATTAGCGTAATGAGTAACACACAGGTTCTGTCGTTCACTCATAAACACACGGGAGCCAGTACGGCCATCTAGGTCCCAATGCTGGTTATTGTCTGTAAGCTCCCAGGCATGGCTTTGTGTTTACTGAACCTTTCGGGTCACACACTTAAGCTGTGAGTCAATCCTTTGTTGAGAGAATAAAGTAGTAGTTTTGTGGTTATGAGAAAAGGTCGGAGTCCCTCCGATGTCACAGAAACAACTCCGGAGTAATTCAGAGGTGTTCCGGTGAAGTTATCATGTGAGGAAAATAATGCCGGATTAGGGCAGAATTTCCCGAGAGAGAAATATGGCAAACATGAGATGTTCCGGGATGCCGGGAAGTGTTTCCGACATCAGTGGATAGAGTCGATGATTTTATCTATAGAGTATATTTGGTTCCGGACGAGTTTCGGAGGTTTGCCAATAGGGGGGGGGGTGCCGGAGGAGGAAGGGGGAGCCCTAGGGGACGAACCGCACCTAGTGTGGGTCGGCCGGCTAGGCCCCACCTCCCTGGCCGGCACACCACCACCTCTCCCTCTCTTTCCTTGTTTGATTTGGAGATTTAAAAGAGTCCGAATAGGAGAAGGAAAGAATAAAGGAAAAAAGTCAAAAAGATAAAAGGGAAAGGAGGGAGTCCTTGTCCAACAAGGACTCCTCTCCCAAACCGACTTGGGGAGGGAGCCAATCCCTCTAGGGCCGGCGCACCAAAGGGGAAGGGCTTGCCCCTTCCCCAAGCACCTCCTCCCCTTGACCCACTATATATACTCCTCCCCCATGGGAGAAACAACAACCAACAACAATTGCTTGCGCAAGTTCCTCTCTCTTGAGATATTGTGCAATTAGACGATGCTCTAATCTAGACGGCGCTCTAATTAGACATTGATCTAATCTCTCTCTAGTAGATCTCATGTGTTGAGAATTAGATCTCTCCAGTCTCATATAGATCTAATCTAGTTGATTAGATCTACCACCTAAACTACGCCGAAAGGCTGTCTCTCTTCGTCGGTGCTAGTAGCTCTAGGCGGCGAACGCAACTGGCGGGTTGGCGCGGTGCACGTGTGGATACTGCTAGAGCGGGGCTGCGCAAGTAGTCCCTCGACGACAACAATCTCACCTCCCGACGTGGACGTGAGATTCTTCATCCGGCTTCACCGACATCTACTTCGACAAACACAAGATCTTCCACAACGGTGTTTGTAAGTATTCTGGATCTAGCATTATGGGGTGCAACATATCTTCATAGAATAGATCTTTGGCGGCAAGGTTACGGAAAATTCTAAAGTTTTACCCGCAACCCAATAGGCACCCTGATTGAAGCTTTTAGCAGTCAAGACTCGCGCAAGGGCCAACCATTTGGGTTTCTCTCCCGGATCATCCACTTCTTCTTCCCATACAAGGTTGTCCAGTTCATCCTCTTCTTGGTGTAGCCGTTCCAGAAGTTGGCTCGGCTCCATCTGGTCCTTTTGACGGGATCCACTCGACGAGAGCTCCCCCATGGTCTCTATCTCGATGAACGCAGCGGCAGGTTGCAGCGACGATCAAACTCGCGGCGGCGCCGACGCGTCGCCCGAGGACTCAAAAAACCCTAGCGGGATAGATGTTACTTGGATTTTAACAGGTAGTTTTTTTTTTTTGAGGGAAAAGTAACAGGTAGCTGTTGTGAGCTCTCGAGATGTTTACGGTCTACGGCCCAGGCAATAGGCAGGCCCCACTCGTCATTCATTACCAGTAGTCATTTCACCCTTAATTAACTTTGCAAGCGTAAGTGCACTGCACACGCACGCCGCTTAACGCCAAAGCTGTCTCAGCACGCAGCGTTTATGCCCTGCTGCTCGTTGTTATCCTCTTTTCTTTGAAAAATGTTGCTCATGGTGGGATGTGGCTACTACTGTACACTTGTTTTATCTTTGATTTATATTGTAAGAGATTTCTCTCACCAATTTATATCAGTTGGACCGTGTTGCTTTATTTAAAAGCGGAACGGAATACTATTTTGAGGATGCCGAAATGTCAAGCATCAAGCCAGGTAAAACAATTTAACAAAAAACGAAGAAAGAAACCAAAGACCTTCATGTATGGATCGACCACACGACGACAACAAGGGACCTAACAAAGATCACTGCACTCTGATACGCCTTTAAGAAGGATGACCCTCATATGTCGATGTTTGCGAGTTCAACCAAGGGTTAAATATGCCCCCCCCCCCCCCCCCCCCCCCAAAAAAAAGCGAATTTCTATGTAAAACCTTCAAGACATAGAAACGTCAACGTTGCTTGACCTAGCCAGAAGGATATATCATGGTTTCACACGAAGAAAATGCATATTTGATGCTACCAAGTGCCAAACATTAATTATTAGTGTCGTCCCCGTGTACCCTGTGGAAACATGTCGGGAGAACACGGACGGTCCTGCATTGCCTAGGCTTGCTCGGAGCCAAAGGAGAATTCGGTGGAAACATGTCGAGAACAGGGACGGACCTGAAGTTTTGGAAGCCCGGGGCAAAATTAGCACCCGGAATTGGCGGAGCTTAGTGCAAGTCAGGGGTAGGGGGCCACCGCCCCCTCCCCCCCCGATGCCGCACCACTTTGGACCAAGATTTGATGGGAAAACTAGTCTTTTGCTGCTTTTGAGACCCCACAAATCTGGTAAAGCTTTGGCATTGGAACCCGATGCCCTTGATATAACTATAAAAATAAAATCAATTTGTGTATATATGAATAATTTAAAATGCATGTATTGTTAATATTAATCTCAAATAAGTTATAGATGTTATCATAAAATTCCTTCATCTTCTTAGTATTGAAGGCCTATTTTTTTTAAAAAAAATAACTTCTGATTGAAAATGAGTGCAAACATAATGATACAAAATTAACATAATAACTTTGTTTGTTATGCCCAACTGATAAATCACAAACCGAAGAAATATAGTACACTACTAAATAGTGATCAATTAATCATGTGTCAATTGCGTGATTTATAGTTTTCATCAACCAATCAGAGTATCAAATTAGGTCATACCATATAATAACGATTAGCTTTAACTGGACATTTAGAGTTTAGAGAAATATATAATTGTGACGCAGGTGGTGGCCAATTTTCTCAGCCGCCGGCATTTTTCCTGAAAACTCATGTCCAATGTCGGCATCTAGGTCTTAGATTTTTTTCATAGACTTTTTTTGAACAGGAGTCCGGAGGTTGATCGATGTAGCAACGCTTACGTTAGTGTATTGCTTACAGAGATTAACCGAGAAGGTTTTTTGTGAGGGAAAGAGAAATGGCTATGTGAATAGCGGGACACGGCGATTTGGGACACGGGTGCAGCTGCACCCGCTGTCCCAATTTTTTTTTTCGAAATGTCAAAAAATTCAAAAAAAAAAAATTTGCATGTAGTCCAACATGTTTGGAGTCAGCACAAAAATTGGCTGGTGAAAAAACTTTTTATGCACCCTGTGCAAAAAAGACAAATTCGGACATACCGAATAGTATATGTACGCGTCGGAAATTTGTCTTTTTTGTACAGGTTGCTAAAAAAGTTTTTTCACCATGCCAATTTTTGTGCTAACACATCACGCTGTAATTTACATCCGTATTTTTTTTCGGAATTTTTTGACATTCTGAAAAAAATTTAAAAATAAAATGCATAGTGGGTGCATCTAGACCCATGCACCGTTATGGATTTCCGGTGAATAGCGTCACTTTGTGTTTTTGTCTTTTTGCGACACTATTCGTGTTGGATTTGTCCTTTTTGTTTCTATGCGTATATTTTGAATTTGGTTCTAAAAATTCTGGCAACCGTAAACACACGACTTGTTAACACCCGCATTTTTTTTTGGATTTTTCTGAAATTTAAAATTCGAATTTTAAGAAGTAGTATCATGTGAGTAGTGAGATCACTGGTTATTCATGGCCGGGCCGGGCCGGGCCTGGTCGAGGACATGACCATGCTGCCTGCTATCGTTGCCGCACCACAGTGTGGTAATTTCCACTCGTACGCGGCGACGAACCAGCTGCCGCCGGCAAGCCGAGGAGTAAACCACCTCGACGGCGCTTATTGGATGTTACGACACACCATGTCATGATCCCGGCCGCGCCAAATCTAGAAAAACCTAACTAGGGAGAGATACACGACACATTTTTTTCTCTCTTCAACTAGACATGGTATCGATTCTCTGGTTACAAAGAAAGAGAAATCAGTGCAGTGCATGTCTTAACGACGTGATCGACGGGAGCAGAGGGCGTGCGTCCAACCGATGGATGCGAACGACGGAAGCAGAGATGTACTGTACTACATACTCCCTCCGTATCAAAATATAAGTCGCACTACCAACTTACCACACACATGTATCTAGACAATAAACATGTCTAGATACATGTGTGTGGTAAGTTGGTAGTGCGACTTATATTTTGATACGGAGGGAGTACATGTCTGCGTGGTGCGCGGTCCCCGTGTGTACCGTGACCGTGCTGGTGCTGCAACCAACAAAAAATAGGCGGACCCCGATTGATCGGCACTGTTGTTGCCTGGAGAAGAGCAGTCTAGTGCTCTTACAGTCACAGAGGGCGTCTCATGCATGCCCATGCCCTGATGCCCACGCAAACACAGTACCAGCAGCACCACCTCCAGCGTGGCTCTGTTTGGACTCACTCCAAACCCAAACTGGTTCTTTGCAAAACCCACTGCAACGTCTCGCAGTTTGCAGTGTTGCGCTCGGCTAATGGCGTCGATCGGAAAAAACAAAACAGGGCCCGGCGGATCGACGGCGACGATATCTGTCGCCTCTTCCGCTCCGCCGGTCGCTCTCCGGCCAGCCAGCGGCATTACGTCACGATCATTAAGTCACGAGCCAGCAAGAGCCCGACTGTCCCAGTCCGATCGATCGAGCTCATAATTGACGTCACGGCGGACGTTATACATCAGATGCTTCCATCCATAGCACCGTTCGTAAACTACCCGGTAAACTCTTTCTTTCCTGGGCTAAACGTTGATGCGAGTGCGCCTAGTTCGCCTGATCACGCACGCCATGCTTGAATTGAATGTTGATCGACGAGGAAAAGAGAGATCGATAGCGGACGGACTGAGGAGAACCACACAACATATGCCTTCAGAATTTCAGATAGTCAGATTCACGTTTTGGCCGGGCGCGCGTGAGGCATGTGCATCATGTGAATTCTGAAAGTTTTCACCCAGACCATTGGGAGCATGGAGACCCAAAGCATTTCACTCATCTGCATCGGTGGACCTTTTACTTTGCTCCTTTTTCAGTCCAAGTGAAAACAAGATGGTTCAACTTCTTCCAGCATGCATACATGTAGTAAGGTTGCCACAACAAGCTTGAACCACCACTACAGGAATCAGGCGATACGTCGACGGCTTCAAGCCGTCGGCAAATGCCAGAAAAACCGTCTGCGTAGGCAACGTCGGCGTATGGCACTCGGCGTTATATGCCCTCGGCTTAGCTGCTTTTGCCGTCGGTGTAGCCTATATCGACGGCCCTACGCTTACGGCTTTGCCGTCGGCATATGTTTCTCAAAAAAAATAACTTTTCATAAAAAAAAATTGAATTTTTTTAAACTTTTTTTTGAACTTTTAAAATTCTATTTTATTTCTATTTCGAAATTTCCCACTTAGCCACATATTTAATCTCTAATTACACACTTAATCATAGATCAAATTACTTACCCTGGTTAAACTTCCCATTCGGTAACCCATCCTCCAACCCAAGCACGCTTAACTTTTGAGTTCCTTCCAAATTAGCTGCCAAATGAGAAATTAGAACTTACAAATATTAATATCCTATCAATCATATTAACCACTCGGTTATGATGTTACACATTGTCATTGTTTAAATTTTATAAATTTGTTTGAATAAGTAACAATGATTATGTAAGAGTATATTTTGAATAAATAACAGTAAAATGAATTTTACTTTATTTTTTCCTTTTTAAATTTAATATGGAATAATTCATATCTTTAAATCCGTAAATCAAAATTCGACAAATAAAATGTCTAAGTCGATTAGAAAAATGAGAGGAATTCAAATATGCCATCCATATCATTTTTTGCATCACAGAAATATCGATAGTTTTAGAAAATTTGACCTCTTTCGATAAATAGTCATGGTGGTCATTTTGACCTTTTTTGAAACAAAACAAATAAAGTGTAAAAAAACCTCAAAAAAGGTATCCTCTCGCATGGAGTCCTTTTATGTGTACTAGTTTCTATGAAAAATGATAAACTTGATTTTTAACAAATTATTCAAAAACAATCTTCACAAAAAGGTCTATCATGTATAAACATCTAGAAGTTTCAAGCGAGATAACCAAATTATGACCATTCCCACGGCATAGTTTGTAATAAAGTTCTCATATTCGAAAAATTGGTGTATCTTGGTATAGAAAACAATGGTTCCGAAGGTATTTTTAAATTATTTTTATAAATATCATTTTCCTTTTTCTAAGTGGCAAAAATGACGTTTTTTGTGAACCAAGTACAAAAATTATGGTGCAAAATGGCACCCATCTAATTCTCACAAAGAGTAGTCCACATTTGATGGATAATCCCCAAGTATTAGAAATTTTATTTTGATTTCTATCTAATTTCGACTAGTTAAATGAGTTTATCCTGATTTTCTAAAAGTAATACAAATTTGAATTACAAGTATTTGATAGTTTGGTCTGAATTTTTTTTAAATCATTTTATGGTACACAAATAGTGGTTATATCACAGAAAATTGATAGTTTTAGAATAATTGACCTCTTTCGATGAATAGTCATGGTGGCTATTTTGACCTTTTTAAAAAAAATCAAATAAAGTGAAAAAAAACCCTCAAAAAAAGGTATCCTCTAGCATGGAGTTCTTTTATGTGTACTAGTTGCTATGGAAAATGATAAACTTGATATTTGACAAATTGTTCAAAAAAACTTCACAAAAAATTCTATCATGTATGAACATCTATAAGTTTCAAGACAAATGATCAAGTTATCACCATTTTCACGGCATAGTTTGTGATAAAGTTCCCATATTCGACAAATAGGTGTATCTTGGTATAGGAAACAATGGTTCCGAAGGGATTTTTTAAATTATTTTTATAAATATCATTTTCTTTTTTCTAAGTGGCAAAAATGACGTTTTTTGTGAACCAAGTACAAAAAATATGGTGCAAAATGGCACCCATCTAATTCTCATAAAGATTAATCCACATTTGATGGATAATCCCCAAGTATTAGAAATTTTCTTGATTTCTATCTAATTTCGCCTAGTTTAATGAGTTTATCCAGATTTTCCGAAAGTAATCCAAATTTGAACTATCAGTGTTTGATAGTTTGGTCTAATTTTTTAAAATCATTTTAAGGTACACATCTAGTGGTTATATCACAGAAATATCGATAGTTTTAGAATAATTGACCTCTTTCGATGAATAGTCATAGTGGTCATTTTGACCTTTTTTGAAAAAAAAAATCAAATAAAGTGAAAAAAAACCTCCAAAAAAGGTATCCTCTGGCATGGAGTCCTTTTATGTGTACTAGTTGCTATGGAAAATGATAAACTTGATTTTTGACACATTGTTTAAAAAAACATCTTCATAAAAAGGTCTATCATGTATAAACATCTATAAGTTTCAAACCAAATGACCAAGTTATCACCATTTTCACGGCATAGTTTGTGATGAAGTTCTCATATTTGAAAAATAGGTGTATCTTGGTATAGGAAACAATGGATTCGAAGGGATTTTTCAAATTATTTTTATAAGTATCATTTTTCTTTTTCTAAGTGGCAAAAATGACTTTTTTTGTGAACCAAGTACAAAAAATATGGTGCAAAATGACACCCATCTAATTCTCACAAAGAGTAATCCACATTTGATGGATAATTCCCAAGTATTAGGAATTTTCTTGATTTCTACCTACTTTCGCCTAGTTAAATAAGTTTATACCGATTTTTCGGAAGTAATTTCGCCTAGTTAAATTAGTTTTTGTGATGCAAAAGATGATATAGTTGTCATATTTGGATTCCTCTCATTTTTCTAATCGATTTAGACATTTTATTTGTTACATTTCGATTTACGGATGTAAATATATGAATTATTCCATATTAAATAAAAAATAAAAAAAATAAAACATAGTTATGCCGACGGCAAAGCCGTCGGCGTAGCTATATACATAAAAAAATAAAGATTTTAAAAAGCCCAATTTGACTCTACGCCGACGGCTTTTGTACGCCGACGACCTGCGCAAGGTTTACGCCGACGGCAAAAACTACGCCGAGGGTGGCCGTCGGCGTAGCGTCTCTACGCCGACGGCAAAAGCTACGCCGAGGGCCACCACGGCGGGCTATCCTACGCGGGCTCTACGCCGACAGCCCCGACAAAAGGCCGTCGGCGTAGCCTCTGGCCGTCGGCGTATAGCGCTATTCCTGTGCACCTTTATTTCGTTCCAACTTGCTCTGAATAGTGGCACGGTTATTTTTTGGGGTTGAAGTGGCAGGGTTAATCTTGTGTGTAGCATTGCTCAAAAACTGTTGACTGGTGAGAACCGGAGAAGATATTATATTCCATAATTGTACTATAAATGGTTGTTGAACGAAATGATTTAGGGTCCTAGCCAGATACTAATCATCGCACAGAAGCATTGACGCCGACTTAATTAGGTAGCTGTCTCTCGAGTAATTGTTGTATTGATAAGATTTAGAAAAAATGTAGGCACTCACAACACAGACACGACCGCAAAAGGGGCGACAAGACCATGAAGTTTGACACGAGCAAACCCTGTTTACGCACCTAAATCCGTATGCATCAACCACTAATCAAGTGTAGCGCTCGCTTTGTGGATTTGTCCAAAGCAATGGCACCAAAAGCCAGCTACCATTGCTTTCTTGCAGGGGCGAAAATATTGCACCTGGCTAGCTAAAGTGAAGAGTGTGGGTACTGAGTAGTGTGAGGCTGGTGGGGCCACCCCTTTTTGTCTCTACCATAAACTTTACTTGTTCTATCGTGACACTGAAATATGAAATGATGCCACATTTGATTATGAACAAGACAAGCAGTGGAAATCCTCACTCAAGCCTTGTCTCCTCTTTTCTTAACGGAAAAACAAAAGGCTGGTGGTAAAGTCTGGCTACAAGAGAAAGCAAGAGACTTTGCACTCGAGTAGATAAACTTGGCCGTGAGAGCTCCATCGATCTGTTTCTCAATAGGCATTTCTTCCATGCCTGCTCCTCCATGACATAATCTCTTAATTAGAACAAAAATATGTTCTCACCATACATTAGTATGCATAGTACTGGACCCAGAGTGCAGCTAGCTACAAGGAAACGATGTGGAGGAATTTTCAAGAAAATGAAGTACTATACTCATGGTTTAATTCAATCCGCACTATCTCTCTCCTCCAAAAATACAATCATTGTGACATTAATTGCCCATCAGTCTTGAAGAGGACAGCGCGCATATACGTCGATCAGTCGCCATTGTTGTTGACGCGCGAGAGGAGGGAAGTGTCGCCACTGTTCCTTGCTTTTCCGTGCAAGTAACAACTGATGCGAGCCCTCGAGATGCTTTTTACGGCCCACTACAACTCAGCGTTTATGCCCTGCTGCTGCCTGTCTGCTAAAACTCTACTGCACGCGACGAATTTTCTGAAACGACAGACGAAACTCTTGAAAACAAATGAGTTGTGCCATTAATTTGTACGCTGAAGTTCTTGTGTAAAAAAAACAAACAGCTCGAGAAGCGACCCCATCCGTGGGTGTCTGTAGAAAAGGGAGGGAGACCACTGCAATAGTGCTTCATTCATAACCTGCCGTTGCATCCACGGTTCACGCAGCTTGGTTTACCCGAGGTTGTAAATGTGCTCAGCTGAAATAATGTATATGACACAGTAGCCAGAGAGCTCTCGCGACCCATGGCGACCACGGCTGTGATGCCGCCGCCGGCCTGATCTCTCTCCTACGACGTCGCCTTCGGGCTCTGCGACCGGATCCGGACTCCCCTCGACGACCTCTTCCCGTCCATCCGCCTGCCATGTAGGGGCTGGGCCCGCTGACCCCGCGACAGCTCCCAGAGCTTCCGCCATTCCCATGGCCGTGGCGGCGGCCTCGTCGGCGCTGTGCTGCCGGTCACGCCAGGCTCGCCCCCCTCCGCTGGTCTTGACCAAGCTCTGGAGTCGCTGCTGCCGGCCTCCTCGCGCCTTGCTGCGCCAATACCGTGATGGAATCGCTGCCCAAGCTGCAGCGTGCTACTGCTGCTGCCCTTGCGACCTTGCTGCCTTCGTTCAGCCCTGGGGGGTTCGCTACGCGACCCGATGTGGAGGTGCTCCTGGCACCTCTGGCGGCCTCAAAGACCGATGTTGCTGCTGCTGTTGTCGGCAACGCCGAGGTTTCTGAGGTGGAGATGGCCCAGCCCGGGCCGGTTGTGCCTTATCCGTCGACCACCTCCTCCGCCGCGCTGGCCGCGGCCGTCCTGGCGTCCCGCAAGGCTGACCCGGCTGCCGGGGGTCGTTTGGCTCGCCCCTGCTGCCACCATAGGCCCTTTGCGACGACGTCCACTCTGGCCGGGTCGCTCGGCGCTGCTGCCATGGCGGCTTGCTCTTCGCCGCCGTCGCCTCCTACGGGTCAGAGTCCAAGTGCGGCCTCTGTCAACGACAAGGATGACTGGGTGTATGTGGGTCGGGGGCGCCGCCGCAGCCGTGGCCCTCCCCCCGAGTCAAGGGAAGGTCGTGAGCGTTGCCTTGCTTTCAAGCGTTGGGCTCGAGGAAGGTGCTTCCGTTGCCTCGACCGTGGCCACCAAGTCAGTGCATGCCATGAGCCTTTCAGATGCATTCGCTGTCGTCGCCCTGGTCACCGGGAGAGGTTCTGTCGTGCCCACTCTCCAGTTGCTCGCGATCACTCTCCGGTCAATAGTGCTCCTGACAAGCGAAGCCACCTTTCGTCCGTCCAGACTTGTCCTTCGCTGTGTGTGTCGGTGCCACCAAGATCGCTTGCTGGATGTTGCAAGGATTCCAATGCCAACGTTGCCCTGCTGCGATTGGAGCTCCTTCAGAAGGTTGAGCTGCTTCGCTGTGAGCTCCACGACGCTCTTGCCAAGCTTCAGATTGCGTCGGTTATGCCTTTGCCGCCCGAGTTTCAAATTGGTTCCGTTGTTGAGGGGACTGAATGCTCCTTTGGAGAATTTTCTCCTCGTGCTCTGCATGCGATGTCTTCTGTCCCTGGGAGTGTTGTCATCACCGAGGTTGTGGCTCCAGTTGTGGAGATCTTTCCTGAGCTGCAGGATCGTTGTGGGGAATCGTCTATGGTGCTTCCGATCGAGCTGTGCTCGCTGGAGTCTTTGACGGGGGACATGGCGCGATCCCCACCTCCGTCTGAGTTGTGCCAGCCGCCCCCCTCTATGGATTGTGGAGGTTTTGTTTCTACCTCATCTTCGAATGACCAGGTTGACAGCTATGTTGGCGCCTGGCTCCGAGGCCCTGTTTGACAAAGAGGTTTGTGACTTGCTTGTCGATTTGGAGGCGGCTTGTCCTGGATATGGCAAGGATATTGCTTGCGTCTTAGCATGGACAGCTTCGGACGGTGTTCTCTTGAAGGTGGAGAGGTCTCTCGGATGGAGGGCAAGAAAGAAGCTTGGCTTCCTTAGGAAAGCTTCCGCGTTTTCTTGATTGTTGAGCCAATTTGAGGTTGTCGTGTTGGTTGTGCTAGGTTGGACGAGTGCTTGTTTGCTTGTGGTTGTTGCTAGCTTTAGGTGTTGCTCTCTGTGGTTGTGTGGGCTCCTCACTGTCGTGTTTGTTGTATAGTTTTTTGCCCGGTTTCTTCCACTAATAAACCGGACACCTCCTTCTTAATAAATAGTAAGGCAAAGCTTTTGCCTTCCTTTCAAAAAAAAAATGTGCTCAGCTAGATCATTTTGTACTTATTAATGAACATCTTAGACAGGGATTTGCCGATGCATCTCGGGGCAATCTTCAAACTCAGCAGCAGGTGCATACTCGGACTCAACCAAAGGGCATGAACTCCTAATATTTAGATGATAGACTCGATCATCACACTCATCCTTAATAATCATGTTGTTCATGATCACACAAGTAACCATGTCGTACCACATTTGGTCGACCTCCCATGTTGTACCAAGGTGGTAAACAATAGCTCAACAACTTTAGAGCACAAAAAAATGCCCGCACACCACGTCCTTGGCCATCTTGGACATGGAGTAGTGTTTAGATCAGCCAACACTTGTCACCGTGGTTAGACCTAGGTAAATCAATTATATGCCTAGGCTAGGATGATAACTAGACAAGGTATGGCCGTGACCTGATGTGAAGGGGGCAGAGGGCGTGCGTGGAAGCGATGGATCATGGGATGCCAAGGAAGCAGAGATGCGTGTGTGCTGGTGCCGGAATCTTATCGGGGAACAGAACAAAACAAGAGGCGAGGTGAGACCCAGACTGATCCATCAGACGGGAAACTGTTGTTGCCTGGAGAGCAGCAGTCTAGTGCGCTTCGCAGATCCAGCAGACAGAGGGCGTGGCATGCATGCCCTGATGCCCACGCAAACACAGTGCCCTTGTTTGGACTCACGCCAAATCCAGCTGCTTGCTGCAAATATTCCTGCGATGAAATCTGTGCTGTGCTTTGTAAAAATAGTTCACTCATCTGTTTTCCCGTGAGAGAAAGTGGCTTGGTAAACGTAAATCAAGGTTCCGGTTTACAAAGTCTTGATAGTTTATGAAAAGAGGCGGAGCTAAATTTGGCCTATGTTTGGAAGAAGAGGAAAAATATCTCTATTTACAGTTACAAGTTTACCGCCCAACTAGCTTATTCTTTTCTTCAGAGCAGAGCACCGACATCAGTGCTCTACAGAATTTGGATCCACTAGGGTTCGATTGCACGCAAAAAATGTTTTTAAAAAAGGTTGGAGTGGAGAATTTGTTTCCTCCAACAGTGTGTAAAGATTTTTTTGTTCGAAATTCCAAAAGATTGCCATCTTTTTTGCAGGGAAAATCATATGGATCCAAAAAATTCAACACATTTTTTTCTGAATCAAATGAACCCTTCAAATGACATGCCTGGGACAGAAAACGACACGAACTGCTCGTGCACGGCACAACTTCCATTGTGTCCATTTCGTACTTGAAAACGTGTATGATCGCATACACGCGATCGGGAAGATTTTTTAATTGCTCGAAATTCCGGTGGACTAAAACAGAGATGAAGCTATGTCCATACTTAGACCGTGGATAACTGATTACTAGTTGGTCTAGGTTCTATCATGGACATATTTTTCAAGTAAGGAAAAAAAAAATGCTGCCTTCACACTCTACAAGGTCTGGAGAGTGACATGTGTAGTATACCTTTGATCTTTTCTTAATCCAGCTTCGTCTGAACCTTCTAAAACCCTCGGAAAGAATCGAATCGACTAGCTAATTATTGAACCAGAGAGCCATTAATCTTACTGGTGGATGGGACCTGATTACTCGGGGAAAAAGATAGGTCATCCCGCGGCCTTCTTTTAAAGTTAATCCCCACCTAGCTTGGTCAAGAACTTGGAACGATATGACAAGCAAAGACGAGCTCTACACGACAGTCCAATTAACCCTACGATATCATCAGGCCAACCTACCACAGCCCGGCCCGTGCTTAGGTCGCCGTCACATGATTAATCTTATGGCATCGATGTTATCTAGCTGGATTAATTAGCGGGGAGTTCATGTGTCGATCGAGTAAAACACGTTACGAGAGCAAGTTGCCGGCTTAAATTATGCATTAATCGCGGCTTATCTGTTCCTACCAAGGAAAGCAACGTCTGCTGATCACAACTCGCGTCATGCATTTCTCCAGAATATATACTCTCTCCGTTCAATATTAAAAGATGTTCCGGATATTCTCAAGTGGGCTAAATACGGACTGAAATGAGTGAACCAACACACTAAAATATATTTAGATACATGTGAATCAGGAGAATGCTAAAACATGTTATATTTAAAAACGAAGGGAGTAGAAGATTTACATTATGTAGACACGCGTTGTTGTGCCCATCCATTAGAACTGTATTGATGAGAATATATTTTGAATTTAACTGAGAAGTTCACCATCGCCTCTATTGGAAGCAAAGTAAAGTGCTCTCACTTTCAATAGATATGCCAGAATTCATGCCCAAAAAAGAGTTCTGCTGCGGGTGGAGCTAGACAAATAATTTCACTTGCACATTATAAATAGCTCAAGTATAGTGGAATTGCTACGTGTGAATCAGAAAAATACTGAAACATCTTATATTTAAAAACGAAGGGAGTAGAAAATTTACATTATGTAGACGCGCATTGCTGTGCCCATCCACAGAATATATTTTGAAATTAACTGAAAAGTTCAGCATCACCTCTATTGGAAGCAAAGTAAAGTGCTCTCACTTTCAATAGATATGTCAGAATTCATGCCCAAAAAAAGTTCTGATGCGGGTGGAGCTAGACAAAAATTCCACTTGTACATTATAAATAGCTCAAGTATAGTGGAATTGCTAGACCTCACTAGACAAATAATTCCACCTATGTACATTATACATAGCTTAAGAACAAATAACTAAGGAGAATTAATGCTGTTTACATTAAGACAAAAATAAAATCAAAAGGCAGGCACAAGTTTGATTGTGTTCACAAGAGAGAATTCTTCAGGTGGATTATTCCTCTTCTTTCTCCCATCTGCCCACATCATGTTCAGAGAGAGGATGACGTAACTGAGGTTTGTGAACTACATATTCACGCCACGCCATCTCCACTTCCCTGGCTCATCGCCGACTTATTTGGCCCCGTCGTCGTCTCTGACTTCCTTCCTCCTCACCGCTTCCTTAGCCAGCTCTCAGGCCATCCCTCACAGCAATTTATGTTTCGCATGAAAGGTTTAGTAAGAAATAAAGACTTTTTGTGACCTATCTAAAAAAGGTGAATTATGGTGCTCCAAAATGACCACGAGAGATTTTTTTGTCTCATTTACATAGCACGCAAAAAATTATCTTTTTCGCGAAACTTTGCGCGGGAACATAGAATGTCCGAATCTACATTTAAAGTTTTTGTTTACAATTTTGTAAAATATTGAAATATATTTTTCACAACGAGTGCATCTACACCTCTGAGACAAAACATCGTGTCCGACTTATGGCTCTACTCAAGCCCGGGATGGATGAAAAAATGGACAACATATACTTATCTGGCTAGTATAGAGTATTTATAAGTTCTGCATAATTCAAATGGCATGCATGGGACAGAAAACGACATACACTGCTCGTGCACGGCACAACTTCATTGTGTCCATTTCGTATTATTATGTTTGCAACCATGTCCATTTCGGATTTAAGATGTGTCTATCATCGCGTACACGTACGTCCGTGGAGATCTTTGAATTGCTCGCAAATTCTGGTGGACGAAAAGAGAAATGGAGCTATGTCCATCCTTAGACCGTGGATAACTAATTGTCAAAGCACATTCACGACAGCACATTCACGGCGTTTTTTAAAAGTGAATCCCTACCTAGCTTGGTCACGAATTTGAAATGATATGGCACGCTAAGAGTTCTCCACGACAGTACAATTTACCAAACGACATCATCAGACAAGCCTAACCACAGCCTTAGGTCGCCGTCACTTGATTAATCTTACGGGTCGGTGTTATCTAGCTTGATTAATTAGCGGGGAGTTCATGTGTCAATCGAGTGAAACACGTCACGCCAGCAAGTTGCCCGGCTTAGATTACTGATTAACCGCTGCTTATCATTCACAGCTCCCGTCATGCATGCATTTCTCCAGATTATAATGCAGTACATGTCAAGCTGAATTCTCCTGTCAGCTTACACGGAAATGCAACCTTGATGTCACAGTTAACTTTTAGCCAGGGGCACGTTGTAAAAAATTAAAAATATATTATTGTTGCGTGGTTAATAGGTTTTATTAAAGAGTAAAACGCACAGATTGTCTGCAAACTTGCCACGGATATATACATTAGCCACCGGATTGTGAACGCCAGGTCATTCCGTCATGGGCCACTTTTTTTTAGTGCAAATGCTCCTTAATTTTGTTTCTTCTCATTCCTTGATTCTCCCTCAAGTTGTTTTTTCTGCACACACTAAAATAAACTTCTTTTGAAGGGATTTTTTTTACAGGGCACACTAAAAGAAACTTTGGTTAATAGGCTAAGGCCAATTCTCGGGCAGATCATATCAATTAACCCCTTGACAGAGCAAACTTTGCTTTTCCGAGAAACACACTGTAAAGAATGGGCTTTGCTAACAGGTGCCAGGTGAGTCGAATGGATAATGTCATGTGTGATCACTGGGGAGATCCCCTATTTTTTTCATTTTACCTTTTGTCGTCGATGGTCTATTTGCTTTATTGCACAAAAATATATAGGATCAACACTGGAGCCCCGTCGAGTTTTAGAAAAGCCTCTAGACGATCGCACCTTATGTTCACCGATGATATCGTATTGGTTTTTTAGCGGGTGGTGACGTGGCAACAAGAATATAAGATGTTTTCAACACGACAACACCTACTTTGGCGTAGCTAGATGAACACCGACGAGCTGAATTGTTGATGCTACTTTGGCGGATATGGCACAACCATAATTAGGTAATGCAGAAGTTAGGGGGCCACCACCACCACCACCACCACCACCACCCCCCCCCCCCCCCCCAGCTTTAAATTATTAGTGTTTTTTTAACGAGGTCTAGAACAAAAAATTAGATTATTAACAAGCTCCGCCACTGGCTGTGAGAGGACTCTGAAGAAGAGAGGGAAAAGTAAAGTCTTCGTAACTTCTCCCAACGGGTAATCGTGTTCTCAGTACGAAGTAGTCGTCGCCTGGGAACTGTAGCATTCGCAACAACGTCGGATTAGAGCATCCACTCTTAGAGGCGCTGGAAGTAACTGAGGCAATGATCCCCTTTTCCCCCTTCCGTTCGTTGCAAGGAAGAAGTCCAAGGCCTTATCTTTTTTTTTCTCTACATGACAGATGGGGCCCATAAGCATAAGCTTCGACGTTATCAACACTCTAATCTCTATCCTTTTTCCTCACATGTTTCAATGACATGTTGGATATATATAGTGCTTCCATCACTTCAAATGAGGCTCCCCGTGCTACCGTTTAAAAACATTTTTAAATGTTTCAAATTTTTCTAGAAAAAATGTGAGTGGTTGTAAAATTCGAAAGAAACGGAAAAGACAAATCTAGCATGAATAGTGCGACGTGGGCTCGATACGGTGTCTGGAATCGAGGAGTAGCTCACCCGACACTGCGACGACGAGGAAGATGTGGAGGTTCGGGGTGGTTGGGGGGCTGCTCCGATCGCCGGAATCGCAAGGGGCGGCGGATTTTGGGCGATGGTTCGAAAAATATGGGTGTGGGACCAATATCGGGTTAGCTCTTAGTGCGGTTAATTTTTTGCCCCAATATTATAAAAATGCAGGTTTTGGGTATTGTGGTTTTTTCCCCTAATCTGTTGGAGATGCTCTGACAAGTTAGCACGAAGAAGTAGCGCTAGGTCCCTCCTAAATACTGCTACGTACGTATGTGCCCGAGCCACGACAGGGAAATGTGCACGGCTTGAATGTACACGGTTTTGCTGTCGGCGCTAAGTAATTTCAAAACGACAGTTATCACGACGGACGCGTGGCCTGCCCCATTACCATCTCGGTGCAAAACAAGGAAACATGTTTGGTTCTTGGCAGCCATGGTTTTTCGTTGACACTGTATTTATCCGTGGGCGCAATTCCTAACCATGTCTTGTGATTCAAGCAAGACATTTAGGCAAGTGTAGGCCTGCAGCTGGAGAGGCCATGGCGATCGGGTCTCCAGGTGACACCAGTACACACAGTGTGCATCAAGGCCGACGTTTATGTTGGATATTGTGTATCTACAGTGCATCGGTTGGTGCGAGGGAACAAGGTATAACTCGGCCAGATCGAGCTAGTCGTAGGCGGTTGATGACCCAGCTACAGTACTGTGCTCAATTAGTACTAGCCCTTAATTAGCAGGACCTCCCTTAGACTAGACTAGAGGCTACTCCAATTACTCCAGGATCTTTCTCGTGACCACGCACTGCACAGAGTATCCCGATGGGACGTCGCTGCGGCTCCATGCTTCCCCAGCTTTCGTTCCGGGAGCAAAGCGGCGACGGTGCACCGTACGCGGAGCAACTCTGTGGCCCTCCCCGTTGCCGCGCCACCTGGCCGCGACGTGTTTGATAGTACAATGGGAGTATACTACGCGTCTTGGACTACGATGTGGGCGTTGCCGACTGTGCGCTGCTAGAAATTAATATATTTTTTAATAAGTTCTCTAGGAGGAGCACAACACTGGCTGTATGGATAAGGCCAAACCTATCTATCGGTGATAAGAAAATAATTTCGGAAATGCGGATCGAAACATCTGGCACGAAAGTCTCTCGACCCTACGTAGGGCCGCGGGCCCCACCGTCATCAGTCCGATGAAATAGCCCTATCCAATCCAAAGCAGAAAATAAAGTAATTGTTTCCTTTTTTTTCAAACAGGTCGGTAGCACTAGTCCTTCACTATCCAGTCCACTCCAGACCCTACCCTACCCTACTACGCCCGCACGTCACACACGGCCCCGTACTGCCCAAATTACCCCTAAGCTCCAGCACACGGCCCAGGAAACCTCGGCCATATATCGCGGGGTAGGATAGTGTTTTCGCCGTACCCTCGGGCAGACGGCAACGGCGTGTGAGGCGCGTGTCCCCGTCCGGCGACCAACGGCTCGCCCCACTCCGCCACGTACCCACTGCCAGCCCGGGCCCACCAGACCCGGCTACGTCACCCTGCCCCCACCTGCCTCTCTTTAAGACCCTGGCGAGCCTCCCCGTTTGAACCCCTCTCTCGCCTCGGTCGCTGTGAAATTGTGAAGACGAAAGGGGAGGGACGAGAACCGGAGAGCTCGCTCGCTCGCCGGAAGGGAAATAGTCGCCACCGTCGACGGCGAACGGACCTGGTGTGGGTGGTGGCGATTTTTTTGTGGTTGGAGTGGTGGTTGGTATCGGGCCGGTGGTGGTGTGTGTGGGTGGTTGGAGTTGGGGCGCGAGATTATGGTGTGGTTCTAGTAGCGGTGGTTAGGATTCAGTTCACGCGATCGATGCCGTTCCAGCTCAAGACCACCGGCCACCACCACCACGGCGCTGCCATGGACGGGAAGCCGCCGCCGCCAGCGCCCACTCCCACACCCGCGCCGCCTCTGCCTACCGCCGCGCCGCCGAGGGTCTCGCGGCTCCGGAGACTGCTGGTGCGGGTCTCCTCCTCGGACCGGGTCGCTGTCGCGGGGGAGAGGGAGAAGGACGAGAAGCCGGCGGGGCGGCGGCGGAGAGGCCGCGGATGTGGGTTCCGTGGGGCTGGACCGCATGGTGCTCAGCTTCATGGAGGAGTCCGGCGCGGCTGTGGTGGAGCGCCCCCCGCGCGGGCGCTGCAACTGCTTCAACGGCAGCAACTACGAGGAGAGCGACGACGAGGAGGACTTCTTCCTCCCCTCCGGCCTCGCCTCCGCGCCGCCCCCCGCCGCCGCCGCCGAAACCCTCGACGCCCTCAAGGTACTTGAACTTTTTTCCACATGGCGTGCGCCCCCCAAATTGGGGAAAACCGCAGCGAATTTGACGGGAGCCCTTTGGATTCGTGTAGGGTCTGGTGCAGAGCGTGAGCGTGGCGGAGCGGAACCTGCTCGCCGACGCGTCCAGGATCGCGGAGAGGTGCGGCAGAACCTGCAAGGGCAAGGCTGAGTGCCGCCGCGCGGTCGCCGACGGCCTCCGGGCGCTCGGCTACGACGCCGCCGTCTGCAGGTCGCGCTGGGAGAAGACATCCTCCTATCCAGCAGGTACCTACTACAGTACCCTTTCTCCTCCTCGGTTCACCTCGGCTCGGCAGATACAACAGAGGCTCACCGCGATGTATCTATCTGCGCAGGCGAGCACGAGTACATCGACGCGTTGGTGGGCGACGGGGTTCGCCTGATCGTGGAGGTGGATTTCCGGTCGGAGTTCGAGGTGGCCCGTTCGACGAAGGCGTACCGCGCGGCGCTGCAGGCGCTGCCGCCGCTGTTCGTGGGCACGCCGGACCGCCTCGGGAAGATCGTGGCCGTCGTGGCGGAGGCGGCGCGGCAGAGCCTCAAGAAGAAGGGGCTGCACTACCCGCCGTGGCGCAAGCCGGAGTACATGCGCGCCAAGTGGCTGTCCCCGCACGTCCGCACCGGCGACAAGGCCGCCGCCGCGGCTCCGTCGCCCACCGCGAAAGGGACGCCGGTGTCAGCGGCGAGCTTCTCCGGCGAGTTCGAGCTCCTGTTCGGCATGGACAGGAAGAGCGGGGGTTCCGTTACCGCCGGGGAGAAGATCACGGTGGTGGTGTCGCCGTGGCGCCCGACGGAGGAGGCGGGCAGGGTTCCCAGGGCGAAGGTCGTCACGGGCCTCTCCGCCGTCCTCTGAGTCGTGGCGAGGTGGACGATGATAACCACCACTATTACTAGTACTACCAGTAGATCCCCGTAACAATTTTCCTTCCCCTTTTTCCGTTTCTTCTCTAATGCGCCCTTGGATCCGTTGGCGGATCCAGTTTTTGGTGTTTTCGTGTTTTTCCGGGGTTTTTTTTTCGGAAAAAAGAGAAAAAAAACACTTGCCTCCTAGTAGTAATTTTTGTTCTTCGACATGAGGAGCTTGTGAAGCTTTGATTCTTCTTCACCCCTTCTGCCGAGTAGTAGCTGCTGCTGTAAGATGAGGTTTCTTGCTGCAAACCTCCCTTTGCTCCGCTTGTAGGAATTAATCAGTCACTTACCATCCCAGCTCAGTTTTGAGTTCTGGAACTACTTGTTATTGCTATGGAAGAGATGAACAATGAGTAATACAAGTAAGTATATGACATTTTGGGACAATCTTTCAGTGTGCTCTGGTCCTCTGCTGTATGTATGACGATGATACGCTTGAATTGAACTGTACTGTAGTATGCTGTTACTGTGATAAGCGATGATTCAGTTCGGCAAGATTCTCTCTGAATTTTTGTTGCTCAAAGAAGGGATGAACTGGGGACAGTGGGGAATGGCATGGCATGGCATGGCATGATGAACAAGCAATCAAACCGAGACGTTGATCATTCACCTGATCAAGCACTAGGGGAGACGAAGGGTGGGCCCGTCTATCCGGTACTATCCGCGAAGTGTGTAGAATAAGATTAAAATAAGGGTGCGAAATGCGGAGAAGTGAGCGCGATCGGCGACTGACTCCGCTCGCTCGTGCAGTCTCGGGCGCCGCGCCCACGGTCTACCACACCACCACCCCCTGCCGCAGGGCAGCATCGATGCGCTGCCAGCGCCAGCATCGCGAGGTGAAATGAGATGGCTACCATGGGAACGGCGTGACCTTTGCCATTGCCTGGCTCGCACTTCACCTCCACCACTACTTTCACCACGGTAATTTTTGTTGTCCTGTTCATAGCAGGATTCTTTAATTCTTCTTCGAGGAGTACCGTCAAACGACGACGGGTAAAAGAGGAGGAGCTGGGTCACCGTCATGTGTGCAGGATTCTCGTGACACCAGGGCGTTCAGCGATGAATTCTTACCTCAAGACCCAGCTGCACTGCACTCGTCGGTCAGGTCAATACATACACACCCACGCGGTCAGCTCATACACCATCACGCCAATTTATAAAGGTCACGTGAAGGTTCACCAAGGAGACAAGGACTAACTGAAATTTCTTGGAAAAAGTCTATTCTAGACCTTGAATATGTAGAGGTTAGCTATCCACTGTTCAAGATATCTTCTGATATTCTGTTAAAAAAAAAGATATCTTCCGATATTTCGATAAATCGGTCGATTTTCGCTTCTCAGTGTCTCACCGATAAGATGAATCGGCCGATAAATTCGTCGATATGCCAATAAATCAGCCGATATGCCGATAAATAGGCCGATTTACCCCTTATTTTGGATCGACCAATAAGTTCCCGACAAGCGATATCCCAACATTGGCTAAATCAAACTCTAAATTCCCGTTCTTCGGTAAGCTGAACTATTTATTGAATCACAGTCTAAATAGGAACCTGGAACCTGATTTTTTAAGCAAACAATAAATTACCAAATTGCTACTCCCTCCGTTCACTAATACTCCCTCCGTTTTTAATATAAGATGTTTTAGGTGTTACACATGTTGTTTATATGCATACTAAAATGAGTGAACATGTAAACTAAAATACGTCTACATACATTTGTGTGCATGTGAATGTGAATAAAAGATAAAATATCTTATATTAAAAAACGGAGGGAGTATAAGGCATTGGACCCACTTTCAATTTTGACTACATACATACTGAAATGAGCGAATCTATGTATCAAATAAGTCTAGATATGTTTGAATCAAGAAAATTGAAATGTTAGGTCCAGTGCATTGTACTAGTGAACAGAGGGAGTACTTTCAATGACTGCATAGGCCTCTTGTCATATATGTCCCCTCTCTCTCTCTGAGTACCAGTGCGCGGTGCCGAGAGTCGGCTCGACTGTGGACCCGCACACCTCTTCCTTGCCGGCGGTGCCATGTGCACGGATCTGGTGGACAAGGTGGGCCCGACATACTCGACCGTTGATGTGGCTATCTACTACTCGTGTCAGCGGAAGCTCGCGAGGTGGGCCACAACTTGGGATATGCGATCATAGACGACTATGTGCAGACGCCCAACGACGACGGGAGAACAAAGATTGTTGTCGCCTCCTCCCACTCTTCCCAGGCTAGAACTACTCTAGGGAGTCCACAACACTCTTCTCCGGCAAGGCCCCCCTCTGCTGCCACACGCTTCTCCGACGAGGTGCTTCCTTCGGCGCTCGCGCCAGAGGGCGTGGCGGCGGCGGCAAGGTGACACACCCACGGGAAGAAGAAGGTGGCCAATGAGGAGGAGGGGATCCTCACAGACGACGACGATCCGACTTCTCCTTGCTCCAAAAGGAGTACTGGGTAGGGGGATTTAGCTGACCAACAAATTTAAGGTTTAGAATGGACTCTTTCCAATTTCTAGCTATACATTGGACTTGGAGTGCAAGGAAAATAAATGGGAGGGGGTTGGCTTCGCTTCGGGGCGTGCGGCCTCGGGCATGGGAGGGAGTGAGGGAGGACGCGAGCGAGCGAGCATCGTGCTTGGAGGCCATGATTACACTGCCATCGGTCACGCTTTTTGTCCGTAACCCAAACCAGAACTTGTTTTCCTCGGTGATCTTGCGTCAGGGCGGGAAAAAGAGAAAGAAAAGAGAGCGGTGAAACCGGGAGGGACGTCGGGGACGGTGAAGAAAAAGGAACTGGAGTGGTGGTGCCGTTGGGTGGTTAAAACATTTGTCGCAAGTGCGGTGGTGCTGGTACTGGTAGTGCCCGTGGCTTTTGACCGCCTGCCTGGTGGTTCGGTTGGGCCACGCGCCAGTCCCAAGTGGAAGTGGCAACGCTCGGTCGGTGCACATTATCTTTGGTTAATTTCCATTTCGAGATGGAGAAAAACAGAGTACACATTATCTTTGGTTAATTTCCATTTTAGCGCTGAAACATTTCAAGACGATACACTACTATCCATACGCTAGGCTACTACCCTACTCATGTACCATGGTCACCACCACCGTTTCTGTCAGAACGTTTTGATGGCCGGCCGGCCGTGTGGGAAGGAGACCGCACCGTCTCTATTTCGCCCGGACATCACACTTCTTTTCTTCCTCCTCCCCGGAGACGAGGAGGGCGGGGCCCCGGCCGGACGCTCCCGTGATCTGCCCCACCGCCGCTCGTCGTCGTCACTCTTTTCTTGCTGTTCGGAGGCGACCGACCACCGCACACACACATACACACGGCAGCAGCTGGACGGAGATAGTATCGCGGTGCAGGAAAGAGAGGCGAGAGTGACAAGTGCAGCAGCTCAGACGCCAGTGCGGAAATAGTTTACACGCCTTGCTTTCAGGAAAGCTACGTCCCACCCACTGCAGTTCCTCCTCTACTGTGCTGTTGCTGCTGCAGCAGCTACTGTTTCCGGAGAAAAAATCTTATCGCTCCCTCGAAGCCTGAAGCATCATTGCGGTCGAAACGGGAGAGGGAAAGGGAAAGGGTGAGAGAGCGTATGGCAGGGTGCAAAGCTTCAGAGCCAAGGCATGGGCTCTGTATGACTCTGATCAGAGAGGAAATTCAGAGCACTATGCAGGGCGTGAAAGGAGAGGGGGAGGACCCTGGCGCAAGGGAGCTCCCGGAAAAGGGAAAGGGCCCGTGGAGTGTGTTGAAATCACAAGGAAAAAAACGAAAGCTGGAGAAAGAACAGAAATGAAAAGAAAAGAGGACGGGTCTTTCTCAGCCTGATAGTCTCAGCTTCTCTCGTGAGGGCGCGTGTAGAGTGCATTCGAGAGCGGAAGTTTATGCTTCTTTTCTTTTCTTTTTTTTTGAACCAAATCCCCTTGTATTCATACCAAAACAGAGAAGTACAGGAAAACTGAAGTACAAAATACAAGAGGAGAACACCACCAACAGCGAGACCTATTTTCTTTTCGTCACAAAGAGGAAAAAACGCATGTGCCGTTCGTGGACCAGCTCTGGTTATTAGGAACTTCTGCTTAATTTCTGCACCAGTAAATTCAGCTGTTTTAGTTGCAGTTCTGATTTACTTCAATAGTAAAACTTACTTGTTCGTAGAACATGGTTTCCCTGAGAAATTGAGACATCGGCATGTCCCTTCGAACCAGATGAACCTGAAATGAAGATAGACGAAAACATCCCTTCTTCCTTTTTCCATGAACGTGACTCGCGTCAATTTCTCTGTCCTTTTCATCTCTGGGTGAGCAACAAGGCAGAGTAATATTTTTTTTTTTGCGAAACACAGTACAACGCAGACGCTCACATACATGTGCACACACTCACCCCTATGAGCACACACGCACACCCTACCCCTATGAGCACCTCCGAAAGACTGAGCCGGCGGTCAGGTCTTGAGATTGACGAAGTCACCACAGGCGCCTCGCTGTCGACGGGAACGTCGCCTCCCATTGAATAATATTCCGCCAAAATGAGAAACACCAGTGTCAAACCTGGGTTTGAACTCTGTTGGGCTGAGGGTACAACCACCCTACTAACCATCTTGCCACAGGCAAGTTCTCAGGCAGAGTAATATCCATTCATATACTTCTCTCTACAAACTTACCCGTCGACAGTTTGCGTCAGCATTGAAAATATAAAACAACTCTTCTGGCCAGCCATTTTCTACATCTTTTTTAAGAAGGCCGTGACAAATTAGCTCTCCAGTGTAAGACAAAGGATAAAAGTAAAAGAAAGGACTAGCGAAAACAACTCAAAAAAATAAGGAAAGCAAAAGGACAAGTTCTCACGGGGGGCCTGGCCATGGGAATATGGAGTAAAAGGAAAAGAACTAAAGGGGGCAATGCAAGCAAGCAAGCAAAAACATTTTTATTTTCGGCAAAGCAAACAAAAACATGGCGATGAAAAGCTTTTTGAAGAAAGGAATCAAAGGAAAACATGCCAAGGGAAAATAATCCAAGATGTCAAAATAAATCAACAAGGGGAAAAGAAAGAGAGGGGGCCGGTAGCATTCGCTTTCCTTTCACTGAGTGAGAGGTGCTTGCTTTGGTTTCTTCCGCCGACGTCTCTTTCGGCTCGCCATAGAGATCGTCACGCCGACAGAGAAAAATTTACAGACGAGCTAGAGACGACTTGGAAAAAGAATGTAAATAAAACTCTCCTGCGCATTATCGTGTTTGTTCTGACCCAACAAGACGCGTCTGAAGATTTTTCTTTTGAGTTCGTAGCATAGCAGATAGTAGAAAATACAAAATGCCCGTGGAAATTCGCATCGGTATCTCCTCGACCGATCGATGGCTCGAGTTGTTTTCACCAAAAAGCAGGGCCTCGTTTTCCGGGCACAGAGACAAAGCGAAATTACCTGTCTTGTGAAATAAGGGACAGCGATGTGCCATGTGCCGCTCTACCGCAGAAAACTCAAAAGTTGCGCTAGTTCATACTAATTTCAGTAAAACTACTGTTGATTTTCCTTCACTCGATCGTGCGTAACAAGAAATTTCACAGCAATGCTTGTAGCGTATTCCATTATGGCCGAGAAATTTGCTCTTGTCTTTGCTGAATTAGGAGGCTCCACGGCAAAGCCCGGCAACTATAATCTAACCATCCTGTTGCATGATCAACCCGGTGCTCTTTTCTCGTCATTGGGCAAAATAGAGAGGAACCTGGTTTCAGCGACTCACGCAGTATAAGCTGCTACTTTCAGAGGCTTGTACTCGATCTGGCAAAATGAAATTTACAGTTCAGAAGAGAAACATCTTTATCCTAGTAGAGCTCTACTGCTGCAACGGCGCAACTTCTACGATCATCCAAGTTAGCTGAGAGGCAGGTTCTTGGCATTTTTATGCAGGAGCCAGATTGGAAGTTCTGTTGTTTGTCCCCAAACTGTTTGTATACTGAAATAAAATTCTACAAGCAGTTCTGATATGCGAGTAAGCATGAAAGAAGATTTGAGAAAAACAGTACGTGTCCTTACGTCAATCAACGATCCCCAGTATCCTACCACACCACCTCATGAATACACGCTGCGACAGCATGACTCATTAGATCAGTTTACACAGCTCCATCCTTCCTCCACCTCTTAACGGTGTCTAAGCTATTGGCTGTCACGCTTAGACCCAAAATGAAGGAGCTTCTCTGCAGTAACCAGTCTGCAATCATTAAAGGAGAAATGTTCATGAGAAATTCCTTTTGGTTATGCAAGTGGCGAGGAAAATTCATCAGAGGAAGATCAAAGGAGTGCTGCTCAAATGGGACATTTCTAGGGTTTTTGATTCCTTGTCTTGGCCCTTTCTTTTTGAGGTGCTCCAATGCAGAGGTTTTCAGCTGCATTTTGGAGGTTTCTTATTTCAACAATCTACAGCTAGTACAAAAATGGTTGTAAATGATGTCCTGGCAAGAAGATCACCCATGTCTCCCTATTACTCTTTTATATTGCCATGGATATTCTGACACGGGTCATTTTGAAAGCTGAGAGTGAGTTCGAAACACCATTGCTAGATGCAGCCCAATGCAACGTTTGTCAATTTATGCCGTTGATGTTCTTCTCCTCATCAGACCAGTTAAACTTGATCTGCTCCTGGTACAGCATGCTTCACACATTTTTGGACAGACTACTGGTATGTGCATAAACTATGAGAAATCCAGTGCTATTGTTATACGAGGGATGAACAGGCTGAGCAGCTTATTTCCTCAATATTCACTCTGAAATAACATATTTCCCCTGCAAGTACTTAGGATTGCAGTTGTCAATTAATCATGTGACCAGAAATGAGTGGCAGCCTATCCTTGACAGTATTCTTAAACTCATGCCTGGATGGCAAAAGGGCCTGGTTGACAGGAGTGGGAGAAAAATCCTTATTGACTGTGACTTCTGCCAAGCCAGTTCATAATCTGAGGAAAATCCTTATCTCTGAGGCACCTAAATGGGCCATTAAGCAGTTTGAGAAATTTTGTAGAGCTTTCTTTTGGGCAGGGACTGAGGAAATTCATGGAGGCAAATGTATGCTAGCTTGGGAGCGAGTGTGCTGACCAAAGGAGTGTGGAGGTTTAAGCTTAAAAAATCTTGAGTTTCAGGCTTTAGCACTCGAGCACGCTGGGAGTGGCTTAGAAGGACCAACCCAAGTGAACCGTAACAAGGTTTGCCCATGGCAAATGATGTGAAAACCAGAATTATTTTTATTGCTTTGTGACTCTGCAAATAGGGAGTGGAAGAAGTGCTCTGTTTTGAAATGATTGTTGGATAAATGGGAGGAGAGTGCAGGACATTGTGCCATGTTCAGATGTTACGAGTCGCACAACCTGCCAGTATCAGTTTTGAGTCGGCATGAATGACAAAGATCTGAACATGGATCGATCTCGCTTTATACATTATAAAGAGGGGAAACTATAGGGGTTTAGAGCAAAGAGGAAGAAACTGATGGGTGACATGTTCAAAGTATAGGACTTCATCATGAGGAATGACTCAGGCTCTGGGGTTCAAAACACAAAAAATCCCACATGAATCACTCAAGCTCCCATCCAAGGACGGGGACGAAACCATGCCGTTAGCTGAGATAATTGCAATGAGTTGATATGGGCAGCTCCAAGGCATTGCTTCAGGGACCTTGTTGCGGAGATCATAGGCGGTCAGAGGCTAGAAGATGCAGGCGGCGTCGTGTAGGCTGTTAGCAGCGTTTCAGTATTTTAGCCAGAACATGATTGGCAATAGTTGTGGTTTCCGTTACGAAGCTTAGCCACTAGTACCCTCTGTATTTTTATGAAGACTGAATTACATAGAAGATAACTATTGCTCGAACACTAATCACACTGACATTGACACTAAAAGCAAGCAAATGGACATCAACTGTACCTTCACGTCTCTTATATCATTAGTTTCAGAAGATATGATCACATGAAGCAATGGTTTTACCCTATCTGCATTTATTCTGCTGGACAAGAAAGGACCATCAGGCTCGTGCATAAAAATGCCAGAAACATGACACACTGTAGGAATGAGCAATCTGGAGAATGAAAACTGTAGGAATTTCAAATTGCCCCCTCGAGCATCGTCCCATGCTTACATTACACTGCCACATGAAAAAACATTACTCCACCTCTTAACGGTATGCTGAAACTCTGCACTCAAACAAGGGCCACAGGCAGCGGTGTAAAAATTCATATAAGAAAGAACGAAGAGGGTATTCCATTGAGCATTAAAATATCTGTGACAACACCACCCATAAGGCAAAGGGATTAAGAAGGATCACGCTACAGATAACATGAGTGTTCTGGAAGCAGAAAATACAGTGTCAAAACTGGACTAGAGTCCTAGGCGTTCTGATAGTGGTGGAGCTTGTACAGCAAAACTTTCCCGCCGGCATGCCCGATGGAGAGGAACCCGCTCCCGGGGCTGAAGTCCAGGCACCTTGGGTACTGAAGGCTGAACCGAGGCCCTGGCCAGTTCTGGTACACGGTCAAGGACGGCACGTGCACGAGCCTCATGCCGTTCCTCTCTTTCGGTGAGCTTATCGCCAGAATCTGGGCGTCGTGGTTGAACTTCATCTGGCCGATGTCGGTTGTGAGGTTTTCAATCGTCTTGAGCGGCTTGCGCTTCCCTCCGAGGAACTCATCCCTCTTGTACACGTTGACGATGCCGCTGCTGGAGCCTGTAGCGAAATAGGAGCTGTCCGGCGAGGTGCAGAGAGAAAGGCCTGCCAGGGAACCCTCATCAGTACCCTTGTGCATACACTTCCTTGTTCTAAGATCCCAGTGGTAAACATGGCCATCCCCGCCGCTGCTTAGTAGCTGATTCCCACCATCGGCAAAAGCCAATGAACGCACATTCCCATTCATCTTGAGGGTTCCAATGAGCTGCTTTGTCTTGGTAGATACCAAAAGAATGTACCCCTCATTACCAACAAATGCAATAGTTCTCGAATCAGGTGATACCTCAAAGGTTTCCAGGCTTTTCTCCTCACGGCCAGTCAAGGGTCCAATCTTACTAACAGCAGCTTTCACCAAATCAAATGAGTAGAAGAACTTCCTCCTGCCTGAAAGGATCACCTCAGAGCCATCAGGTAGAAAGGCCGCCTTGTGAACTGGGCAGTCCTCGATAAAAATGCTCTGGATCTTGGGGTTCCTCTTGCCATCAATCTGAAAAAACCTCAGATGCTTGTCCAGACCAGCAACAAGCATGAGCTGCCCATTCCTATGGAACTGCACCGAATTGATAGGACCACTGGACGGGTCCTGCGCATTAGCATTCACAAGCCTTGAGAAGTCCAGCATGCCAGGCAGGAGCTTAGCAGTACCCTTGACGACAAGCTCATCGTTGTTCCGAAGAGCGTTGTCGACTCCGCCCTCCTCATCGGATTCACCCCCGGGGAGCGGAGCCTTGCGGTCCATATCTGCCCAGCCAGTGAAGCGGTTCAGTTTGACGTGGTGGCTGCGCAACCTGGCTTCATACTCTCTGCCCGAGATCACACGCTCATCAGCCTCCTTCCTCAGCTTCCTCAGCCTCGCAACCTTCACGATGTCCACCTGAGTCGTGTCCTCCTCGTCATCCACCCACGCCGGCTTCCTCCCCTTCTCGACCGTCTCGTCGTCACTGCCCAGATCCTCCTCATAAACAGGCAAGCCGTCACCGGCAGAGCGATCCACGAAGAACAAAGGACCATCCTTGTTACTGGGAGCAGACACGGCAGTCTCGGTGCCAAACTCCGGCGGCGCGTAGATGGCGCCGAACAGCGAGTTCTCCAGCTGCTTCATCTCCTCCGCCTCCTGGCTCTGCCTGGCCTTGAGCTCCTTGGCCTTCTTCCTCTTCCGGTCCTTGCCGTCCTTATGTGACCTGGCTTTCTTCC
Organism: Poa pratensis; assembly: GCA_947311845.1. Taxonomy (NCBI): domain Eukaryota; kingdom Viridiplantae; phylum Streptophyta; class Magnoliopsida; order Poales; family Poaceae; genus Poa; species Poa pratensis. The sequence goes on along the minus strand of CAMZMU010000040.1, from coordinate 16,220,795 downwards.
CAGCCTCTGCATCGTCGAGAGGAGCGACGGGGGAGCCGGTGCCCTCGGCGATGGCATCGTCGGCTCCGGTTCTCTTCAGGCGGCGCTTCTGGGGCGCGTTCTGGGATATCATGCTCATCCTGGCCGCCTGCGGAACAGAACGCGGAAAATACCAGTAAATTAGACAAACTAGTGCGGAGCTAAGTTGCCCTAGAGGATGGAGAGGAAGATCGAAATCTGTGGAGGTTGATTGGTGCTCGTACCTGGAAGACAAATGCTCAGTATTGCGGACGGGCAGGGCCGGGACGACGGGAGCGGAGACGGCGGTGAAGCTAAGCTACGGCGGCGGCGGCGGACTGGAGGTGCGGTAGGTCAGAGCACGAGAGGAAAAGAAGGTGCGGTACGGTGTGGGCTGCTGTGAGGGGGCGGTCCAGCGTGGCTGCGGGGGAGGGGAGCGCCGCCAGGATAGGAGGGAGGGAGAGCCGGAGAGGGTTTAAGGCTGGCCCTGGACAGGGCAAGAAGGCAAACCCTTAGGGCCCAGTCCAGTGATGGCCCAGATCTTGAACTCGTGCTCACCAGAGCAACCAGTCAAAGGCCAACATTTTTTTAAATCATAAAAAGGAAAAAAAAAACGAAAAATAAAACTGAGAAGAAAACAAAAAAAATCCGCCAAAATCGGTAAGACCGTTTCGTGCTGATAACAAGAGATATATAGGATTTCGCGGAAGAACATGTTTCGATCAAACAATCCATCTTGATAGCATCTCCACGGGTGCCCCGAAAGGCCAAACGGTTGCCGAGTGTGCCTTGCTCTTTAATGAGTGTCTCGACACTCGTCAAATCCTGGCTGTCGACCATCGAAAACGGACGGTCCCCGATTGACGTTGCGCGCCATATGAGTTGGAAAAAATCCGCGCTAAGTAATTGGTCATCAGAAAGATCATCATGGGCTCATGGCTTCATGGGGGCAATGAAAGCACTACGGTCCAGCCATGGAAAGGAAACTAAGATGTATCACGGTGAAGGCCATGTGTGCTTCATATTGTTTTCTTGTTCTGGACAAGATTTTGGAACGGTCGTTCTTGCAGCCGGTCCGAGCACCTCCAGCTCCACCTATGGCGCTCCGCCGCAGCTGTAGCTGATGGACTTCAAGTCCAAGGAATTTTACGAGGATTACCTCACCCTGTGTGAGCAAGTGATGTCTGCAAGTGCAGAGAACTGCTACAAGTACTTTTCGCGGGTAGGATCATCCCATTTTATAAGTCACAAGAGAGATTAAGGAAGACTCTTACAATCCCCACAACTGCGTTGTCAGGACAAAGCTATGTTCGCATCCAAAAAGTGTTTGGTAATAGTCTACTTTGTAGGTTGTTAGAATAGCAATAATAAAAGAGTAAATGAGAGTAACTAATAAAAGAACAAGAACATGAATAAACTAAAAGTAAAGCAAAACAAAATTGAGAGTAAAACGAGAGAGAGTACAAAATGTTAACGGGGAGTCTGGAAGCACCACTAGTATTCGTATTAACGATGGAGAAATATTCTTTCTTAAATCCATAAATGTATATGGGCAGAGTCCCGTATAAAAAATGTGCCCACAGTCTATCAGGCTACACACCCCGCATAACCACTGCAAGCATCAATAAGATACCCGACATAACGGATCGAGCTACTAACAATTAAGGGTTTACCCCATGATTACGAAGCAAGCAATGTGGATCTCCGTTATTCCCACGTTGATGTTCACTATGACTGGCACCTCCACCAGAGACATGGTGTTACGTTCTCCCGCTATTTGGAATATGGGGCACAATCACCACTCATCTTCACACCAACGCTAATAACCTTCTTGAGTCCCGAAGGCAAATATTGTGCAGTAGACGTTCGCACAATATCCACAACAAGACTATTACTATACAAATAAATAAGACTAAATACATCCTTCATTCATATATTAGAGAAACTAGGTTTCATCCATATCCCCAAATAAAATACTCGGGCACGATAGAACAAGACATTATAGGGAAATACATATGGATAATAAAATGGGTACGCGAAGGAATCCACAACAGAGTCTAGGGCTACAACGAGTGGATCGATGGCGGCGGCGTAGATGATGGTGTTGATGTAGATGTCTCGGCCTCTGTGTCCCGAGTCTTCTCTTCTCCTCCCAAGGATGGTGTGGTGTTGTTGAAGATGGAGGCGGCATGGCGGCAGCCCTTCGGGAGGCGGTTGTTTTGGAGAATGATTTGGAGCCTCCCTCTCTTTATATAGGCTCCAACAGCTAGTTTTAGGGTGTCTGCCGCCCTTCGCATTAAATAGGTGGGTGGCCCCTTCACAATTGCTGGTTAGATTGACATCTAGGACCAAACAATGGCCGGTATGGTCATCCCCAGCCATACTGGTGCTCGTTATCTCTACCAGAGTCTGCGGTGTTTTGTATGTCATTTTCTCATACGAACTTTGAATTTGATGATCTTGCACTCTTTGGGATCATACGGACGAGGCCCATACTCGAGTGTCATTGGGTATTTATTTTGGCTTCGTGAAAAATGGTCATTTCCCAAACACTTGACGTGCATCTGGTGCTTTCATCGTCTCCTTCCATCGTGCTTCGTTCAACAATTCCACCTACACACAAATGGGAACAAAAGACGAGGAAATAGGTAAACTCCGAATAAAATCTAAGGTTGTGAAAAGTTCATTGGAAAATAGTTTGAGTGCTCATTAGCATAGAAGGTAGAAGATGGCTGAGAGAGTTGCCAAAATTCCAATGTAACATATGAAAAACATTGAGCAAAACTCTATATAAAATGCACTCATCAGCAAGCATACATAGGATCGGGGAGGGAGTCGTTTCCGTTTGTCCACGTACCGATGAAGGGCCTCCGGCGTCTGGGGCGGGTGCTGTTCATGCCTATGGCCTGCAAGGTATGGATATCTTACTGATTCTAGTTTATTAGTCTGATGTGGTTTGTTCCTCCCTAACTTCTTGTTCGACACCAATCAGCCTCAGCCACAGCTGACGCGAGTTGATGCCCATCTCTCGCACGTCTGGATCAAACATGCTGGGATTGTCATGCCGAGCCGGTATCCAACCCAGCGGATTTTTTTTTGCATCTGCTGGCGTTGCTCTTTCGACGGCAGCACCGTGTGCCCTCTCTGTCACGGTGACTCAGCCCCTTTTGCTCGTATGTTTTGCTTTGTAAACAAGTTCTGTTCTAGGGATTGAATTAACTAAAAGTAATTTTATATACTAAAATTTTATACTTCACATTTATATTTAGCATGCTATGGTCTTATCAATGTTACTTATTTGACATAGTTAACCACATATAGATCTCTAAATATTAGTTAAAGTGATGTCAGTTGAATGTATGCTCGCCTTGTGCTATATCTAAACTGATTTTGTAACATTATTCCCTTGATAAATTAATTTACAATTGTGTAAACTATATTATTATACATATTTATGGTAGAGATCCCTAACCATATGGTTTCAAAAATATATTTATAGTTGTTTTAACATTTATAGGAACTTCTAGAGTATATGTGGAATTGTTCGTAAGATTGTTTATTGATTTTTTCGGTCAAATGTATTACAGTATGACTCCCTCTCGCGGGGTGTTACTAAAATGCACACAGCCAATTACCAATTATTACAAAGTGTTCAAGTTTATAATAAAAAATATATATTGTTTATGAGCAAGAAAAAAAGAGTAATACGTATCCAACACTGTAAGAAATCGGCAGTATTACAGAGCCTATTGCAGCCATGTTGTCACATAAATCCCATGATATTATGCTCCAACCGGATACTGAGTGAAGTATCAGAAATGCAAATTTAATCTAGACCCTCTTCTTCTTCTGAGCAGAAGTTGCAAGCGATGGCGCTGAGCATGAGCAGAGTCCACGCAAAATTGCAGTTACAGCAAACACAATGTATGGAACATACAGCTGAAGCAGCCTTGGTGTTGCCCTTCCTGAACCCAACATTTCACCAAGTATCGCGGACTGAAATAGTATTTGCAATCATCATTAGGAGTACATCACAAGTGATATTAGGAGTAGTAATAATCTGGCCAATGTGGGTTAAAATCAAATTTTCTCGGTTAAAACTGGTTGCTTATATATTTCTCATCGAAACCGATCGTTGCATCGGATCAGAGCATTCACACTAAGAGCATCTCTAGCAGAGCCCTCAAAACAGGAAACCTTAAAACAGTTTTAAGGTTCACGAAACTCGCGTTTTACAGGCTGAAAACTGCCCGGACAGAATAGAAACCTGAAACCCGAACCGTAAAACGGAATATTCTTGCTATGGTTTTTTTCCCTCTTTTTTCTCATCTTCTTCCTCCGGGCAGGCCACGCGCAGGCCACAAATCCCCCAATATTCTTGAACCAAATCGATCCGGCGGCAGGGTGAAACGCGGCAGCGCGGACGAGCAGCTCCGCTCTGCATTTTCAGCTAGTGCTAGCTAGTTATCTGACCGAACGATCGATCGATCCGTTCTAGCTAGCTAGCTAGCTCAGCTAGCTGCGCGGGACGACGGAGCCCCCGACGGCGGTGCGCGGCACGAGACGAAGCCCCCGCACCGGCGTGCGCAGCTGGAGTCCCACGGCGGCAGGACGAAACCTCCCGGACGGCGCGCGGGATGAAGCCCCTCGGGCGGCACGCGAGCTGGCGCGCAGGACCAAGCTGCCAAGGCCGCCGACGGTCGCCTCCGCTCCTCGCTGGCGCTGACGTGGTCCTCGCCGGCGCCGCCGCCGCCGGTCCTCGCGTGCTCCTGCGAGCTCCACCGCCGGTCGACCTCGATATTCGGAAGGCCGGCGGCGCAGCAGCTGCCAGTGTCCTTCTGCACGCGATTCCAGCGAGATTCCGGCGAGATTCAGACGATTCCGGCGAGTTCCACGGCGGAAGGCCACCGGCGGGTCCTGAATATTCAGCCCGCCAACCGTTTTCACGATATACAAGGCCCCCTTGGTCCGGCGGAGAAACCTGCGAATTCGCGGTTCCGAGGGCCGAATTCACGGGCCCCCTCAAAATGGTTTACGGATCGGCGCGATTTGAGGTTTCTGCTCTTTGTGTTTTTTAGGATCCAAAACCTTATCCAGCGGTTATTTTGAGGTTCCGCGCGTTTTGAGGGGTCTGCTAGAGATGCTCAAGTAGCTAACACAGGTTTTTCTCCATGCAGGTCATCATGCACAACGCAGCCAGCTCTGTTGAGATGGAAAACAATTTCTGCACTAGCGAGTACTAGACGCGTCATAATGAAGATGTATCTCATTTTATTATCGCCATGCATCAATGGATGTAGATCCGAAGCAGAGGCCGCACATGCTGTCAGATCATGGAGAAGAGCGGGGAGAATTGAGTTACCGTTGAGGCGAGGGTGGAGACGCCGGCCATGAGGGAGGTGGTGGCAGCCCAGCGGCGTCGGGCGAGGACGCCATAGAGGGTGGCGACGGCGAGTGGCCAGAGGAAGACGAGCTCGAGCCAGAAGAGGCCGCGGAGGAAGCTCGGCGGCTGCGCCAGGAGGTAGTCGCCGAACTCGGCGGCGTACCACCGCTTGAAGTCCTGCAACGGCGCCGGGTAGAGGCTGCGCGGGAGGACAGTCTGCGCGCCGAGCAGCGGGAACGATAGCGTGATGGTCAGGGAGAACAGGACGACCGCCGCGTCCGCCACCGACGAGACGACGCCCATTGCTGCGTGTTTCTGCTTGCTGGTGGTGTGCTGGAGGATTGCTCAGAGTTGGCTTGGGGATCTCCAGTCAATTTGTTGACTTCTGAGGAGATCTGAGATGCCTCTGTGGCTCTGTCCTTTTCCATCAAAATGGATTGGGTCTGACTGCTCCGTTGCTGTTTACGTTTCAGTGAACAAACATCAAAAATATCAGTCACACAAAAAAAATGCATAGGTTCACTTACAAATAAATAAGGGTATGCAATAAACAAAATATGAACAATACTCTGGAAAAAGATACTTTTCAGGTTACAAAAACATAGGTTGCACATTTTAAAATAAATATGTAACTATTGTATATTTGAAGTGCAATCAACGAACACTCTAAAAAAGTGTACTCACCAATTAAAGATGCAATAACCAAAATCTTTACTATTAAATATGGTGTGCCTTCGTTCGGATATCATCCATATCTCGAATTTCATGTCATGAGAAAAGAACATGGGACCCGGAGCAATGCACGGGCATTCAACTGTAAACTATGAAACCATAGTTTAGTAGTGTAAAATCATCACTTTGCACAATTACGTACCACATTGCAAATTACAAAAGAAGTCATATTTTAAAAATTGTGATTAGTGTATTTAAAGTGCAATCGACTAACTCTTTTTGAAAAATAAATATAAAAGTAAGAGAACAAAAATTAGTTACAAATTACAGATACAATGCTTGCACATCTTCTTTATGGCCTTAAGGAATTGCTTATTTCCATAGCTTGACGACTTGATCTACTCTTTGGAGTTTATCTCAATCATAAATATAGTAAGGGCGATCGTAACTACAACTTTCTACTAATACACACCTCTAAAGACATATTGAGCAAATAGCGTGAAAGCTGTTGCATGTGAGCGGTGTTGATGTCTAGTGCTACATCAGACGACACAATGGGATGAAATGGAGGAGTTACTTGAAAAGAATGGTATAGGGGAGTTAAGTGAAATTGCCAAAAAGCTAAAAAAAAGTGAATTTTCTTCTAATTAAGGATAAATGAAGGGCTTTTGTGCTGTAAAAATTAGCTTCGTCCGGAAAGAACTTCAACCAAATTTCCCCTTTCAATATAGAGTTTTTTTGAATTCAATTTTGAATCCTCCCTAATCCCGGCATACGAACCTGAGGTGTGATATGTCACTGTTTCTGCCAGGTAAAGCAAAAATTATATTAATATGCATTCTAATTTATGTAAATATTCTCTTCGGACCAAGTTCTACGCGTGCATGTGTCACTAACAAATCTGCGAACCTCAAAGAATAAGGAATGGTCTATTTCATCAACAAAAGACACCAAATTAGCCATATATCAGTGAGACAACAATAAACCCTACGATTAGATGATCCAAGGAGGAGTATGTAAAATACATGTTAGATCGGTACGCTCTAGAGACCTCCGGTAAGATACTTGACCATAATAAATTGATACGAACACATATAAACATATGATAATTCCAAGTGACATAAATTAGTATTTAGATGAATAGATTTATTTTCTTACATTTAGAGAGAAATTCATTTATTAATTTCGTAAGCCTCAAGCTAAATGCCGAGCAAACAAAAATCAATGGGCACACTACATTGACTATAGTTCAACATCTACTTGTGCTAATAAACGTATTTTTTTACAAACAACATTGTATCGCATGACTCTATTATCAAATCTGAGATGTACACATGTATAATTGAGAATACAATAGTTGCAATTGTGTTTAAATGTTGTGTCAATAATAATGACGTGCATCTCGTCACATAACTAGCGAGAGTCGTTGAGTAAAGAAAATTAGTATAAAGTGCTCTTTAAATCGCATACTTCTGCAAAATAGAGGAATAGAAAATTATAAGATTTGGCATCTCTAATCAATACAAACCCTAAAATACGGGGGAATCGAATTGTTGGTTAAACAATAAAAAATATACAAGAATTCTATTTATAAAAAATATCATTATATGTGAGTTTTGTGGTTTTCAAACTTATAGAATACTAGTTGACATGTACGTGCAACACACGTCTTCACGATTAAATGGACAATTTACAGGTAGGAAAAATATATTGCAAAGAGAACGATGCTTATGTAGGCGTCCTAGAGCACACAAACCTCGCACCAAACCCAATAGAACTGGTGCGCCACTAAGAAGATGTGTTCCTTAGACGAATTCTCGGCATAAATTATGTCATATCCTCAATGTCATACACATATCTTGTAGCACGACCTTCAGTGGCGGCACCGCCTCGGGCATAATCACCTGCATGTGGAGGGGGAGAGGAAGTGCGCCTAGAGCAGGCAACTGACATGAAGGTTGTCGCCATCCTCATCGCTGTTGTCCCGGAATATGCCCTTAGCCCTGTGGAATTCACGTGGCGCTCGCCGAAGCTAACCTGCGGGCAAAGAAGGAGAGCACTCACGATTAGCAGGAGAGGAATCACGCCGGTGCAGGAGCGTAGGAATGCAGGGCTGCTCTCAAGCCGAGCCCCATCAAGTGAGGAGACATACATATGATGCAGTTGTCGCTAAACAAGTCTGATGAGATCGAATCTGAAGCTTTGAGATCGTGCGTGCTGTTAGCTCTAAACCATGCAAAGGCACGCTTTAACAGGTATGATCATACGCTCTCTGTCCCAACTCCTAACCAGTTAGCTACAAGTGTTCTTCCTGAATTTACATTTATTCATTCCCCGTCTGTCTTATTCCGTACAATCAACGTGCTTTCTTACAACAGTTGACCACAATACCATATCGGAGAACGGCATAATGCAGTTCAGAACCTTATGCATGGTGATTAATTTGCTTGCTCCGAGGAATCCCATGGACCGATGAACTGACAGAGAAACGGTGGACATGTATCCAAGGAATCGGTGGAGATGGAATTCAGAATAGGTGGAGGATGTCGTGGATGAAGGCGTTGCACCGCGGGCAGCTGGCGCCGGTGTGCCAGAGCTCCCTGGAGCAGAGGCGGCGGAAGGTGTGGCCGCACGGGGTGAAGGCCACGCCCTTGTGCCGCACCATGCACACGCAGCACGCGCGCACCATCCCCTCGCCGTCGTCCTGCTCCTCTCCCACCACCGCGCCGTTAGCGACATCGAGCCCGCCGTCGGCGCCTCATCCTTGCTTTCCTCTGCATCTCCTGGCTGTCTTCTTGGTCGGGACGATGATTGCTGGTAGTAGTCGAGCACGCGTGCGTGGAGCAGCGGATCCGGAGCCGATCACGCAGCGTCGCAGCGGCTTCCAGTTAATCATCCCGACACCACCGTCGCCGCGTGCGTGGAGCGGCGGATCCATGAGCGTGCACGGCCTCCGATACGCGTCACAGCTGCCGCTGCCGCCGCCGTAGTTGTGCGCAGCGCTGTGGCGGAGGAGATCGGGGCCGACCTGAGCGCCGCCATCATGCGTCTCCTGCCTCACGATCCGGCCGCCGTCTTGCCTTCCGATGGACGGAGCTGTACGCAGCTCTCGTCAGCAACGACTTGCATGCATGGCTGGATGGATCGTGCCTATGCACACACACGAAGCTAGCATGATGCTTGGACATGAGCATGCAATACTCCTGCACGCGCGGGCATGATCGGCATGATATGTGGACAGCGCCCGGCCGGAGATCGTCATCGTCCGATGGGACAAAGAAACAGAGAAAAACGTTTCGGGATAGGACGTGTTGAGTTGCTCAACATCCACCTGACAATCTGAATCGTTGATCGGAAATTGAACACATACGATCAGCTCTCGGCCAGCAACGACTTGCATGCATGGCTGGATGGATCGTGCCTATGCACACACACGGAAGCTAGCATGATGCTTGGACATGCGCATGCAATACTCCTGCACGCGCGGCCATGATCAGCATGATATGTGGACAGCGCCCGGCCGGAGATCGTCATCGACCGATGGGACAAAGAAACAGAGAAAAACGTTTCGGGATAGGACGTGTTGAGTTGCTCAACATCCACCTGACAATCTGAATCGTTGATCGGAAATTGAACACATACGATTTAATGTATCCGACACATGTTTGCTCTTTTAATAGTAGTATAGATTATGCTCATCCCAAGTTGTTGTTAGCCTCGAATGGATAAATTAGGCATGTACCTATTTGCTCTTTGAACCACATAGCTCAATTTTTTTTTCCTTTTGTCAACATGGCCGCTCAAACGAATATTAGGAAATCCTTGTGTTTTCTCACTAATACATCATCACTCGAACACATTAAGATGACAAGCCATATGCATTAAAACAAAATTGGTTGTATTGAGAGATCCTAAAAAATCTCAAACAGGACTATGATAATGGAAAAAAACACACACCAGCTAGATGTGCTTCAATTAGCATTGTAGAGAAAAGTCAAATATGTGATGGATCCCGAAGACGCATGGCATATATATATGAAACAAATATGACGACCTGTTCAATGAGCACATCTAGAGCCTTGAAAAAAGTGATGTATGGATAGTTTTGATGAACATGGCTGTGACGAGAGATATTTTGTTGAGAAGGGGCCAATCGCAAATATTTTGTTGAGTTCGACGAGAAAAGTGAGTTTGAGGACGAGGTGGTCGATGCAGCTTAGACGATGTGGTCGATGTAGCCGACGATTGTCTAGCCGCCACCGCTTCCTTCGATGAGGAATATATGAAAGGACATAGTCCGATAATCTTGTTTTGATGATTGATCACAACACTTGGAAGTATTTAACGCACCGCTAAGTATCCACAGGAAATATGATTGTCTACACCAAAAAGATACTAGTGTATATATCTCTATGCAAAAAGGAAGAAAGCGGGCCATCGGAAGGTGAAGTGAGAAGAAGCGCAGCAGGGCGGCCGGCCCCCCAGCCGGCCGAGGCCGGCCTCCAGGCCGGTTCCCCAGCCGGCCCAGGCCGGCCCCGAGGCCGGTTCCGTCTGCCACTCGGCCGGTTCCCCAGCCGGCCCAGGCCGGCCCCGAGGCCGGCTCCGTCAGATGCTAGGCCGGCCCCAAGGCCGACACTTCTCCTGCGCGACGACGTCCTGTACCCCTTCAACAGTCGTTTATTGAAGGGGACTATAAATACCTCTTCACATACCTTTGGACAAGTAGCTGCTCTAGAATTGAAGACACCATTGTTGCAAGCTCAAGAATCATTAGATTTCCCAATCCCTCCACCCAAACTCGTTGATCTTTGGAGGATTGAAGTAGAAGGCCCGGATCTACTACTTCACCAAAGCGTTCTTCATTTCCCCCTCATTCACTTGAGATTCGAGCCTAGGATTTCCACTAGGAAAACCTAGGCATCTTGTTGTACTTACTGCTTGTTACTTTTGTGTAGCAGGTGTTGTGGTGCTTGGGAGCCCCCAATCCTTTTGTGGGTTGAGCCTCAAGTTCGTTGTAAGGGCTCCGGATTCCGCCTTGAAGGATTCCGATAGTGGAAGGTGAACCGAGCTTTTGGGCAAGGTTCATCGGAGAATAGGGTGAGGCCATTTGTGGCGCTTGAGTTTGAAACTCACACCCCTCCAACGAGACGTACTCCCCTAAAAAGGAGGAACTCGGGAATACATCCTTGTCTCCGCGTGCTTCCCGTTCGGTTATTCCTTACTCGCTAGTTCTTACTTGTATCGTGCCTAGTCTAGTGTTAACTTGTCATATAGGTAAATTCACCGTAGTTGCATATCTAGAGAATTTACCTTTGTGTCAAGCCTAAACTTGAAAAAGAGCTAAAAATTGAGTAGCACCTATTCACCCCCCCCCCCTCTAGGTGGCCATACGATCCTTTCAATTGGTATCAGAGCCAGGTTCTCTTATTCGGGCTTAACCGCCTAAGAGTAGTATGGCCCTTGATGAGTTTGGAGTTGAGATTCCCGAGCTTCCCACCGCGCCCACTTCGGTTTCCGTGGAGGACTTCAATACCTTGAAGTCCACTATGGAAACTAAATGGACAAGTTGCAAGAGTTGATCTTAAAACTCATGGAAGCTAAGGATATCTCACCTCCACCCACCGCTCCTTCTTCGGTGGTTGAAAAACCCGAGAAAGAAGAAGTTGGTGGGAAAGAGAAGGGGGTTGATCAAGATAAAATTGACAACCCAATTAAAGCAACCTAATGGTTCGGGAGTATATGGTGCCGTTCCGTTTCCATACTCTCCCGACCTCTTATCCCTCATCCTCCTATACACCTAAGGGGAAACCCACCTAAGCTAAATGCATCTTTGTTTACTAAATGGCAATCTTCTATGAGATCTTATGTGAACAGTGCATCTATCGAGCTTTGGAGGATCATTGAGCAAGGATATCAAGCCGTGGATGAATCCAACAAGACAAGAAGAGAAGTAGTTGATTGTCAACTAAATGCCACCGCTCTTGACTTGATCCGTGATGCCGTGGGAGATGATGATGTCTCACATCGAGCATTGCACCACCGCCAAAGAAGCTTGGGCTTGTCTTGGAGGTGTTCATTGGAAATGAAAGCATGAAGAGAAACCGGTTTGAGGAAATGAGCAACAAGGCCGAAGGGTTCTTCATGGAAGATGGAGAAGACCATGAGCAAATGTATCGAAGACTCAAGTCCCTTGCCAATGCCTATAAAGCTCTTGGGGGACTCATGTGAATGATGATTGGATCAAGAGGAAGTATGTGAATGCTCTCTTGCCCTTTGAAGCGGCCGACTTGAAGAGTCTCCAAGGAAGGCACAACTATCCTCAATTGACCTCCAATGAAGTCATGCAAGAGATGCAATCTTTCAAAGTCCAAGCCAAATTGCACAAGACTCTCGTGCCCGAGCTATTGGAATGCAACAAGGAGCTCACTTGCTTTGAAGGCCAAGGTGGTTGAACACAATGAAGATCAAGATTGTGAAGATGTGTCCTCCATGGACCCCGAAGAACTCAAGATTGCTCATAGGGACTATGTGGCTCTTGCGGCAAGGACCTTTTGGAAGAACCCATCCAAAGCTAAAGCTCAAGTGGAGCAAAAGTTCAAATCTAGTGGTTACAAGGAGGGCAACCCAAAATGAAGACTTGCTTCAATTGCCAAGATAGATATCACTATGTTGCCGATGTCCCTATGAGAACCGTGAAGAACATGGAGGAAGGCTTGTTCTCAAGAAGCCTCATCGTCAACATCCCCTAGCAAGAAACCTTTCTTCAAGAAGAACCTTCCCAACAAGAAGCCTCCTTCAAGAATGGTATTGGTGACAGAGAGGAGTACATGTCCGGGGTGAGAGTGATGAAGAAGAAACCACAAGTGAAGTGGCCGCTATTGCCATTACTTCATCAACACCATCATCCCTCTTCGAATCTCCCAATGAGAATGTCCCAATCCAATCCGCCAAGTGTCTCATGGCCAAGGCCACCGAGGTATCATCTCCTTCCCCTCCAAGACTATAAATGAAATGGATGATCTTATGAGTCTTAGAGTAAAGGAAGAAAATGTTGCTTTGGATCGTTTCATGACTAACTTGCAAGGTGAAGCCAAGAAACGCTTTGAAGCTCTCTGAGCGATTATGGGCGGATTCAAGAGGAGCTTGATGAGAAGGAAGACTTGAAAGAGAGTATGCTAATGATATTGCTCTCTCACCGTGGCTCTTGAGGAAGAGCATGAGCTTCGTGTTTCTCTTGAAGAGAAACTTGAAAATCTTGATGAGTCACAAAATGCAATCTTTTCTCAAATCATTAAAGAACGTGACCATGCAATTGCAAAATATAAGCTTTACAAGAAAGAAAAGGTTGAATTTGGTGTTGGTCATGATAGACTAACCGAGGAGCTAGAGAAGCTCACCAAGGCTCACAAGGCCTTGGAGAGTGAACACTCTATTCTCACCAAGTCTTTTGAACAACTTCAAATTCAATCATCTAAAACTAATGTTCCTAGTTCCTCTACTACTTCTTGTGATCATGCAAATGTCATTGAGGAAAATGCTAGGTTGAAGAGTGAACTTGCCAAGGCCTCTAGTTCCCAAAGTAAGCCTCTTGTTGATCTTTTGCTTGCGCAAAAGCCACACATTGGGAAGAGGGCTTGGTTATGTTGCCAAGAAGAAGAAGAAGAACAAGAAGAAGGCCAAGCCCGCACAAGCAAAGAAGACTACCATTGCGAGTGGTGATGCCACAAGGGGCAACACTCCTCGTAGTGACTTTGCGGGACATGCTAACCCCAACTATATTCTTTATGTTGATTATTATGGGGATGTTATGCTAAATATGTTGGTCCTTATGATGGTTTCATTGCTTACTCTATTTGGGTTCCTAAGACCCTTGTTGCTAACAAAAGAGGACCCATTGCAAGATGGGTACCTAAAACCAAGCAATGATTTCTTGTAGGACTATGCTTCCGGTGGGTCGAAATGGGTGATTGATAGTGGATGCACTAGTCATATGACCGGAAGCAAGGAGCTTATGACGGAGAGACCAAATATAATCATGCAACCGTCACTTATGGAGACAAGTCTAAAGCTAAGGTATCGGGCCTCGGCAAGGTGGTAGTAGCAAGGGATATCACCCTTGTGAACGTCATGCTTGTCGAGTCCCTTGGTTACAATTTAATGTCCGTTCGTGCACTTAACAAGATGGGCTTTGCCGTCCATTTTGATCTTGATATTGTGGTACTCATGTGGAGCAAGACTCTAAAGGTCGCTTTCGTTGGGTATGTTGAACATGAGTTGTTTGTGGTGGACTTTTCGGAGTCTACCAACACTCAAGCAATGTGCCTATTCGGAAAGGCCGACGTGGGGTGGTTGTGGCATCGCCGCTTGTCCCATGTCAATATGAGAACTTTGCAAAGTCTTCACAAGGGTGGCCACATTCTTGGACTAAAAGAGAATGTTTCTTTTCTAGAGATCGTCTTTGTAGGGCTTGTGTTGAAGGAAAGATGCATGATTCTCCCCACCCACACAAGACCATCATTTCATCAACAAGGATATTGGAACTTCTTCATGTTGATCTTTTGGTGCCGTGCCTCAACCAAGTCTTGGTGGGAAGAAGTATTGTTGGTGATTGTCGATGACTATTCAAGATTTACATGGGTTTATTTCTTCAAGTCGAAGAGTGAGACCCAACAAGCCGTCATTGACTTCTCCAATGAAGTGCAACGTCAACACAATGTCCTATATTGGCCATTAGAAGTGACAATGGCTCCGAGTTCAAGAACTACACCCTAAATGAGTTTCTTAGTGAAGAGGGAATTCGTCATCAATATTCCGCTGCGTATACCCCTCAACAAAATGGTGTAGCCGAGAGGAAGAACCGGACCCTTATGGATATGGCAAGGTCTATGTTGGCGGAGTTCAAGACCCCACTTTTCTTGTGGGCCGAGGCCATCTCCACGGCATGTCATTCATCTAACCGCCTCTACTTCCGCACGGGCAAGAAGTTCACTCCATATGAAATGCTTACCGGCAACAAGCCCAATATTTCCTACTACCGGGTGTTCGGTTGTAAGTGTTTCTATAAGATCAAAGGTTATCGCTTATCTAAATTTGAGTCTAAGGCTTTAGAGGGTACTTTTGTTGGTTACGGTGCCGAATCCCACACTTATAGAATCTACGACAAGACCTTCGGGACTTGTAGAATCTTGTAGTGTGGAGTTCGATGAGAATGACGGCTCCCAAGTGGCGCAATTTCATGTTCGTGATGTAGATGATGAGGAACCTCAAGATGCAATAAGGCGAATGGGCGTGGGATTCTTTCGCCCAATCGAGATTCACCATGAGGCGCCTCAAGAAGGACCAAGCTCCACCCATGTGGAGCATTCATCATCACAAGTGGAACCGCACCATCCGATGGAGCAAATGATGCACCAAGCCAACAACAAGTTCAAGACCCTCCTCAAGTTGATCAAGTTGCTACGCAAGAACCAAGTTCTCCAATTATTGATGCTAGCCATGATCAAGACCAAGGTCCATCTTCTCCTTCTAGTGATGAAGGTGTGCACATTGAAGACCAAGGTCATCATTCCGGTCAAGACGGGGACACAAATGATCAAGATGATCAAGAAATTCCTCCAAGCTCTCGTGAGGAGATCAACACCCGTCGTCATGCAAGAAATGTCAAGACCTTGTAAGAAGACAACACTTGTTGGAAAATATTGGTGATTTGAAGGCAAGGTTGTGACTAGAAGACAATGTGCAAACTTTAGTGAACATCAAGCGCACATATCCATGGTGGAACCAAAGAAAGTCTTTGAAGCTATTGAAGATCCGGATTGGTTGAATGCATGCATGAAGAGCTCAATAACTTCAAGCGCAACAAGGTGTGGAAGCTAGTTGAGAAGCCAAAGGAGTGCCGCAATGTTATAGGCACTAAATGGATATTCAAGAACAAGCAAGATGAACATGGCATGGTGGTGAGGAACAAGGCAAGATTGGTGGCTCAAGGGTTCTCTCAAGTTGAAGGCATTGATTTTGGAGAGACCTATGCTCCCGTGGCTCGCCTTGAGTCCATCCGTATCCTCCTTGCATATGCATCTCATCATAATTTTATCTTGCAACAAATGGATGTGAAAAGTGCTTTTCTAAATGGTCCACTTAAAGAATTAGTATATGTTAAGCAACCACCGGGTTTTGAGGATCCCAAACTCCCTAACCATGTCTACAAGCTCGATAAGGCACTCTATGGACTTAAACAAGCTCCACGTGCGTGGTATGAGCACCTTAGAGAGCTTCTAGTAGACCGTGGATTTGAGGTTGGGCAAATCGATCCCACTCTCTTTACCAAGAGAGTAAAAGGGGAGCTTTTCATATGCCAAGTCTATGTGGACGATATTATCTTTGGCTCAACTAACAAAGCTTTCAATGATGAATTTTCAAAGCTTATGACCGATAGGTTTGAGATGTCCATGATGGGAGAGTTGAAGTTCTTCCTTGGTTTTGAGATCAAGCAATTGAGGGAGGGACTTTCATCTCTCAAACTAAATATATCCAAGACATGCTCAAGAAGTTTGATATGATTGGTGTTAAGGAGAAGCGCACACCAATGGACACAAAGGTTCATCTACAACTTAACCCAAAGGGTAGATGTCGATCAAAAGGTATACCGTTCCATGATTGGTTCTTTGCTCTATCTTTGTGCATCTAGACCCGATATTGTGTTGAGTGTAGGGGTGTGTGCAAGGTACCAAGCCGCTCCTAAAGAAAGCCACATGGTGGCGGTCAAAAGAATCCTACGATATTTGATTCATACCCCAAAGTTTGGTTTGTGGTACCCCAAGGACAAGGTTTTCTCTCTTGTGGGTACACGGACTCGGATTGGGCCGGTGATCAAGATGATAGGAAGTCAACTTCCGGGGCTTGCCAATTTCTTGGTGGTTCCTTGGTGAGTTGGTCTTCCAAGAAGCAAAATTGTATATCTCTCTCCACCGCCGAAGCCGAGTATGTGGCCGCCGCAAGTGCATGCACCCAATTGTTATGGATGAGGCAAACTTTAAAGGAATACGGTGTCAATTGTGACAAAGTGCCTCTTTTATGTGACAATACAAGTGCTATCAGATTGCCCACAACCCGGTGCAACATTCAAGAACCAAGCATATTGAGATTCGTCATCATTTATTCGAGATCATGTTGCCCGAGGTGATATTGAGCTAAGCCATGTTCCCACAAGACCAACTTGCCGATATATTCACGAAGCCTCTTGATGAAGCAAGATTCACCTTTTTGAGGAATGAGCTAAATATCGTGGATTCAAGGAGCTTGGCTTGACTATTTTGCATACACACCTATGTCTTGACTATCTATTGTGTTTAGGTGTAGGCATGGACATAGGGGGAGTGCGGTCCTAATACATTGGACTATCCCTCCCCCCATTATGCCGACATTAATAAATCATTTGCTTATCTATATTCGTTTCTATGAATTGTGAGTAGTGGCCGTGAACCCAAGATATATCTTAGCGGTGTCACACCACACACTCATATATGGTGGCTTCGGCCACCGCCCTCTTCTCCTTGAAGAGTTGGTATTTCCGTGGTTTTTGATGCATATTCGCCGTTCATCATCTTCTTGCAACACATCCAATATTGCTTATTTGGAGTTTTTATTTTTCCCATTAGATGTGTGAAGTTTTCTCCATGTCTTGCATCCCCCCGGATTACTCAACGGTTGCTCAGTGGTATTCTTGAAGATGCAAGGAGTTCGGAGCTCAGGATCGTCATCGACAGAAAGTTGGCCGGCATCCGGAGAAGCAAATCTCTGCCCAGCGCCTGACCCGGCCCCCTGCCCGGCTGGTTCGGGTCGTCGCCCGGCCTTCAGCCCGGCCAAGGCCGGCTCCAGGCCGGCTGGTTCGGGTCGTCGACCGGCTTTCAGCCCGGCCGAGGCCGGCTCCAGGGCCGGCGCGCCCTCTCCTCTTATGTCGCGCGTGGGAGGCCGATCCGAACGGTTTTCTTTCTTCCTCCCCGTGCTGCCCTCCTCCATGGCCGCCTCCCTTCCCATCTCGAGCTCCTCCTCCTCCCCCCCACTGATTGAGCCTCTCCCCACCCCTTTCTCTCCACAGATCCGAAGGGGATTCACCCGATCTACCATCCTATCCACTCAGTTTCTCCTTTGGTGCCGGATTTGGGGAGATCTCCTCCATTGTTGGTGATTCTTTAAGCTCCTCTCAAGGTGGGAGGATGAACAACTGGGATGATGATTGGGAGGAGGAGGTTCCTCAGTCCAGCAGGGCCGGGAAGTCCAGCAAGACCTTCGATGGCCTGGATGACATAGTTGATGATCTCAATGTTGATTCCTCCTCCATGCCCAAGGCCAAGAAACTCAAGAAATCGACTGGGATCAAGATTACTACTTCCAAGAAAGCTGCCAAGAAAGCTGCCAAGCCTCGTGTCAATCCCGATGAACCGGTACGTGCATCTTGGGTCAAGGTGAAACCTAGTGAATTCAAGAAAGATCGCTTGCTTTTCAACCCTTATGCTTTTGGAGAGCCCACATGCCTAGATGATAGCAGATTCTATTGCAAGATGCACCAGCAAATCTTTCATCAACGCATTGTAGTAAAAAATAATGCTCATGTAACCGTGGATTATTTCAACCTTGACCAAGCTAAAGAAAGTTGGCCTGATGTGATGGCAATTATGGATTTTCATCAAATCTCTAAGCTCATGACTGTTAGTACTGCATATTCCCCTGATTTGCTTCAGCAATTCTATGCTACTGTTCATTTCTCCACTGAGCATGGTAAGAGGACATTAACCTGGATGAGTGCAGATACTGTATGTTCAACTTCTTTGGCTGAGTTTGGGGCACTCTTTGGTCTTGAGGAATTTCCCATTGCACCATGTTATGTTCGTCTCCATCTCCAGAAGCTTATTCCAGCTGAGACGGGATACGTCATTGTTATCCACCAGGATAGGGCTTCGTGGGAAGATTCCTAATACAGTTTATATGTATCCCTTCTGGAGAATTGTTCACAACATTTTGAGAAACTGTCTTGCCTGCAAGTTTGGAAAAAAAGGGTTTAGTTCGTGACAGGATGGTCAATTGTCTTCATCATATTGTTGAGCTTAAAGAAAGGAACAAGCAAATCGATATTCTTGATTACTTATGGCAAGAGATGCAACTGGTGGTTGTCAAAGACAAGATCCCCATTTATGGTCCGCTCCTGCAGACTCTCATCAACACCAAGTTGCCTCCTGATGTGGTCAATCAGTTTCAGCTGTTTTATCCTGCCCTTGTTGGTCTCCGTGCTATGCCCGAGGGTGGTCCTGTTTGGCCGCCTCCTCGTGGTGCTCCTGAGGAAGAAACTGTTGAAGAAGATGATGAGGAAGATGCTCCTCAGAAGAAAGGTGGTTTAGTTCAAGCACTCAAGAGGATGAACTGCTTCTTTGCACACCAACGCAAATCCGAGTACATGGCTTATTCCAAGCAGAAGGCCTACAACCGCAATCAACGTGCTATCATGACCAAGCTTAATCTTTCCTATCCAGACAGCTCAGCTGAAGTCTCAGAGAACACCTTCGTGGCCCAGAACAAGTACACTTACTGGTTCAGCGATGACGCCTCCTCTCTTGCTCCATATTGACAAGGCGACCCTGGTCAGTCTAGCTCCGGTCCAGCTGCTCATGATGATGAGGATGACGAGGAGTATGATGAGGATGAAGATGAGTAATCATGGGCGTTCACTTCACTTTTTCCCTTTTTGGTGTCTTGATGCCAAAGGGGGAGAGAGAGTTCTCCGGGATTTGCATTGCATTGCATTCATTTGCGTTTTCATTTTTCCCTTCTCATTTGCATTGAACTTGTTTTTTAGTGAACTCTTGTTATGTTTCCTGGAAACTTATGTCATGGATGATTGTAAGGATATTATGGTCCTCCGTTATGTTATTGTAAGGACTTCCCCGGTTTATTTTCTATTCGTTGAAGTCCATTGCAAGGAGATATTATTCCAAGATTATTTCTATATGAAGCCTATGGTGAGAAAATTGCTCTACTCATATGAGGACTATGGTGAGAATTATCGCATATCCATTGCTCACATAGTTCATATATATTGTGCTTGCTTCTTGTTCTCGTTTGAGCACACTTTTCTTGTATACCTTGTTGGCTTATGAGTTTAAGGGGGAGCTTCTCTCAAAAACTTTGCCATGCTTAAATGAGATGTCTTTTTGCAAATCCTTGTGTTGTCATCAAACATCAAAAAGGGGGATTGAAAGGACATAGTCCGATAATCTTGTTTTGATGATTGATCACAACACTTGGAAGTATTTAACGCACCGCTAAGTATCCACAGGAAATATGATTGTCTACACCAAAAAGATACTAGTGTATATATCTCTATGCAAAAAGGAAGAAAGCGGACCATCGGAAGGTGAAGTGAGAAGAAGCGCAGCAGGGCGGCCGGTCCCCCAGCCGGCCGAGGCCGGCCTGTTCCCACTGCCACTCGGCCGGTTCCCCAGCCGTTCCGTCTGCCACTCAGCCGGTTCCCCAGCTGGCCCAGGCCGGCCCCGAGGCCGGCTCCGTCAGATGCTAGGCCGGCCCTCCAGCCGGCCGAGGCCGGCCCCAAGGCCGGCTCTTCTCCTGCGCGACGACGTGCTGTACCCCTTCAACGTCATTTATTGAAGGGGACTATAAATACCTCTTCACCTACCTTTGGACAAGTAGCTGCTCTAGAATTGAAGACACCATTGTTGCAAGCTCAAGAATCACTAGATCTCCCAATCCCTCCACCCAAACTCGTTGATCTTTCGAGGATTGAAGGAGAAGGCCCGGATCTACTACTTCACCAACGCGTTCTTTATTTCCCCCTCACTCACTTGAGGGATTCGAGTCTAGGATTTCCACTAGGAAAACCTAGGCATCTTGTTGTACTTACGTGCTTGTTACTTTTGTGTAGCAGGTTTGTGGTGCTTGGGAGCCCCCAATCCTTTTGTGGGTTGAGCCCCAAGTTCGTTGTAAGGGCTCCGGATTCCGCCTTGAAGGATTCCGATAGTGGAAGGTGAACCGAGCTTTTGGGCGAGGTTCATCGGAGAATAGGGTGAGGCCATTTGTGGCGCTTGAGTTTGAAACTCACACCCCTCCAACGAGACGTACTCCCCTAAAAAGGAGGAACTCGGGAATACATCCTTGTCTCCGCGTGCTTCCCGTTCGTTATTCCTAACTCGCTAGTTCTTACTTGTATCGTGCCTAGTCTAGTGTTAACTTGTCATATAGGTAAATTCACCGTAGTTGCATATCTAGAGAATTTACCTTTGTTTCAAGTCTAAACTTGAAAAAGAGCTAAAAATTGAGTAGCACCTATTCACCCCCCCTCTAGGTGGCCATACGAATCCTTTCAATATAGACTTTGTCGATGCTTCCACGACCTAGGATCTGATCAATGTTCTTGATATGTTTCCTTTTTATTTCACATGTCCCTTTAGAAAAGTGGATTAGCGAGGTTCTAGTATTTTTTTTTCTGCGAGCGACCTCATGCTCGACGGCTATTTTAATCCGAACCCTCTGCTTTTTTCGGGTAACGGGAGAGAAAGAGGCTGGGGGAGGGTGTGGTTGAATGGTGGGGTATCGTGGAAATATGCTTCCTTAGAGTGCAAGATGGAAAAAAAATAAGAACAAGCCATATTTTTTCCAAAATGATGGTTGTGGACACTTATGTACAACTGATGACGGCTTGGGAGGGTGACCTTGGAGAATTTGTTCGAAGTCCCCAAATGAACCTATTGGGATGACCCATGTCTTACGTTGGAGATGCCCTTACCTCCAAGAAACCTTGCAACGGTCTGAACTGAAGCAATCTTTACAATTTGAGTGGATTTGATTAATTGCGAGAGATGCCATTGTCGTAAATATGAGGAAGTGAGACGGGAAGAAAACAATTAGGATTGATATACTCACCTGCTTCATTGCCAACCGAAGTGGTGTTGTACATGTGTTATATGACTATCAGTAGGTACGCATACACCATAATAGCTGACGAATCGAACAGTGCTCGTAAGCGGCACATGAGAAGCTAGGGCTGGGAGGGCCAGCCATTCAACACCAGCCACCTTGGAGTTGGAGCCAAAACCTTTACCACATTAGCTGTAGCTACCCTAATGGCGCCAACCCCGTGTGGGCATAATCTAAAATAGTTTTCCCAATTGATCAAATGTTGGATAAATTGATCACAAAAACCATATTAAAAAAGAATAAATGCACAACTTCATCAGGGTGTTGTTCTTAGCGGTTTTTGTGTCATCTAGTTCTCCAACTATATATGAACCTTCTAATGGACTAAACTAAGCGTCATCCATACGATCGGGTGGATCGATTGTCTGTCTTCCCCACCGTCGGATGTCACTAAAATGCGAATCTTGTCCATCCGACCCATGCATCATAACTCTCATCCACTGACCCACACAATATTTTTTTACTATTCCAACATGTTGCAGCATTTATTCCCACGGTGGGTCAAAACCTGCCGCAACTTTTCAAAACAACAATGCAACAAAAAAAATATGGGTGTGCAACAAATCTACAATGGTCGCAACAAATCCCCATCAGCCAGAGTTTTTTTTTTGTTGAGAAAAGTCAAAACACGTATGCATCATTCGAGGCCCATGATTGAGCACAACACGAAAATATTTGCAACATTGAAGCGCCATTTGCAGACACCCATAATCCTCTGCTTGTATATTAGTTTGCGGCATGTTGTGCAACTTTAAAAAAAATCCGCAAATTACTACTCTATCTCGTAACGTCGTCCATGGCGGCCATGTTTCCGTTTATTCCGACCCGTTGATGAAGAATCGTCGGAACATTTTTCCTTTTTTTTTGAGCTCGAGAGTATATGTAGTATATGTGCGTGCGTGTGTCTCGGTCTGAAACGAGTGCCCTGTCGGAGCACGTCCGCTACTGCTCCGCAGCGCATCACACCCGCCCGTACCGAACGCGCCCGTGCCGGAATCTCGAGCAGATACTACCCCTAGCCACCGCCACGTGGGCCCTCGCGGCCGGACGCCCGCTCTCTCTCCCGTCTCCGTCGTCGCTCGGTCGGAGTCGATCCCCACACCCCCGGAGCACCCAGTCCCGCCGACGCGTGAGCCACGCACGCTCCTCAAATCAAATAAATAACAGGATTAACGGCATTAAATCACCGGATATAAACGGCCGAAAATCAAACGCCCGCTTAAGAGCATCTCTAGCAGTACCCGCAAATGGCCAACCCGCAAAACAATTTTAAGGGTCGGGTTTTTCGTGTTCTTGCGCGAGAAATCTGGCCGCAAAGAACAGAGCCCGCAAACGAAACTGCAAATCTGAAATTCAACACGCAGATTTTCGCGGGAACAAACTAGATAGATGTTCTTCTGCACAGATAGATTGCAACATTGTTTGTACACAAAATGCAAACCCTAGATACTAGCCTAGAACTACCCGTCGCCGCCGAAACCCTAGAACTACACAAAATTTGCTCCTCACCGGAGCCACGGGCGCGGCGGCGACGCAGCGGTGGAGGAGCTTCACTCCTCGTCGGAGACGAGGTCGATGACGGGCGGGAGATGGCTGATGATCTCCCGCTCCCGCTCCCTCCGGAGCCGGTAGATCTCCCGCTCCCGCTCCCTCCGGAGCCGGTCACACTCCGGCAAGCCGCAGCGCACCGACCCGCCGTGCCTGTACTTCCGTGCGCGGCGCTTCCGTGCCATGGCTCGGCCGAACCGGTCGTCGCCGGGGAGCGCCGCCTCTGGTTCCCGGTTCGGCGCCATGGCTCGGCGTCGCCGGATCTGTTGACGGCGACGCGAGATTTCTCGTCGGAGACGGCGGAGCACACGGCGGATTGCTCGCCGGAGGAGGTGCGGGATTGGGGATTGCAATCCGCAAATGCGGTGGGGAGCCAGATAAATAGGGGTAGGCCGTGCGGATTCACGGGCCACCGCAAAACGTTTGCGGGCCGACGCAAATATGCAGGCGCTGGTCTGGCCCAAAAATGGCCCCAAACCCGCAAACTCGCCGGAATTTTGCGGGTTCGGCCTTTTTGCGGGTACTGCTAGAGAAGCTCTAATTAAAAAAAAAAAAATGCGGATTGGAAGGGTAGACGGCCCTCCAATCAACTTTGATAGAAGAAATTTCGGTGAGTACGCACGAGGGAGCGGGCGCTGGCACTCGAACTCGAGACCTCGCGGGCAGGGAGGTATCAACACCTCCTGGCCATCCGGGCTATGCCTCGGTTCTCGAGAAGCTCTAATTACGGAAGCCTGACTGCGATTTCTTTCCCTCCCCCGATCGACCTCGTCGTGGTCTCCTCCCTCACCGATTTCCCAATTCCGTCTCCACGAAGCAAGCTACCCCGACGCGCGCGAGCCTTCCATACGCCGAGAACCCTAGCCCCGCCATCAGATCCCGCGCTCGCAAGCTCTGCTTTGCCCATTTCATCTTTCTGGATCCATCCTCCGCGCCGCGCAGCGCCGTGTGGTGCCCCACGCTCGTCCGCCGGCCATTGCCACTACTCCGCATTTGGAGCGTGGTGGGTTGGAGATCTGAGGCGGAGCTGCTGTCCTGGCAGGGAGGCAGGCATCGATGGGGCGGCGGTGGACCCCGGGATCTGCGCGGTGGCGCTCATCTGGCTCGCCGCGGTCGCTGCCGGTGATCCCGATCCCGACGAGCTGGAGCGCGCGTGAGTCCCCGATCCCTGCCCTCTGTCCGTGTTTTTTTTTTGCTATGCTGGTGCCGATTAAGCTGCCTGATTTTGCTTTTGCGTCGGACCGTGCAATGCGGCGTACTGTGTACTGCCAGCCCTCCCTGTGTGCGTGCGTGCCCCTGCGTTGATTGGTGGGTGGTTTGGCTGATGAACCCAACGCGGTGCTACGCTGTCCTAGAGCGAGCAGGAACGCGAAATTGCTTTGTGGTTCATACGGTGCCAATGCGACAATGCTGATTCCGGCCGTCTTTTCGTGTTTCAACCACACGCCTTGTTTCCTCATGTGTTTCTTATGCCTTAGATACAGCGAGTCAGGTAAGGCGTCGAGGAATAATGAGTAGTTGGTACGTTGTGAATTCTACGCGGACAGGCTTTTCTATGATGGATGTTTTGTCATTTTGTCAGTGAATATGAATATTCCTTAGCCGTTGCGACTGTTGCAAGTTTGGAGCAGCGTGCAAATTTGAGCTCTGATTGGGCAGTGGATGATTTGCTGAATTTTACTTACTTTAGAGTTGATCGGTGTATGCCACTGCTTGTTTGTTTTACTTTTCTGCCTTACTTAAATTTAGTGATGTGATGCGTTAGGCCCCGTTATTTAGCAGATTGTTAATCTCTGTCGAACATTGCTATACTAAGAAGGCAATCCATAATTTTCTTTTATGTGAATTGTGATTCTTCATAGATGATGACACACTGTCACACTGTTTATGCTTCTGAACATTCTGTTTAAAATAATGGAAGACGTAGCTGTACTCACTGCATGCTTCCCAAGGAGTCACATGCCAGAAGTTCATTGAATTGGCTACCAACTGAATATTAACCGTGCATGCCTATACAGGTATCCGATCGTGGAGCCAGATTATGGCCACACTAAACTTCGTCTCTCAGAACAAGGTCTAGAGGCCATTCGAAGGATTGAAAATCCTATCGCTGTTGTTGGTGTAAGTTTGGATTATAACTTGGAAGAGTTGTTGCTATTTGTCATTTTCATTTTTGAATGACGCCAAAGCACCATCTTAATATCTGCCAATTGTTTTGACCAACACAGGTCATTGGTCCATATAGATCCGGAAAGTCTTTTCTCCTCAACCAACTTCTCTCCTTATCATGTGACAAAGGTAGATGCAGCTTGCCTCTTCCTAGTATTATATGCCATCGATTTGATGAAACACATACCAGGACTAATGTGAAATTGATGATCTTAACCATGCAGGTTTTGGAGTTGGTCATATGCGGGATACGAAAACTAAAGGTGGTGTTTTTTTTCCAGATTCCTGTTCTTGTAGCTGTGTTATCTATTTGCTAATGAAAGCATATAAGTTATGATCATACATGTTCTTCTACTGCAGGTATATGGATTTGGGGTACACCTATTGAGATGGATATTGATGGCACAAAAGTATCTGTCCTTTATCTTGACACAGAAGGATTTGAGAGTGTTGGGAAATCCAATGTATATGATGATAGGTTTGTGCTTGATGTGAGTTGTGTGCCTTTTTCTAGTTTACTCTTCTAGGACCGATAGTCACTACGTCCAACTTTTTCTTTGGGCAGGATATTTGCTTTGGCGACAGTCTTAAGTTCTGTGCTTATCTATAACCTTCCCGAGACGGTGCGTGAAGCTGATATATCAAGGCTCTCATTTGCTGTTGAAATCGCCGAAGAATTCTATGGAAGGTTTGTTATCTCTTTCCGTTCTTATTTGTAATTCAAACTTTTCTAACACTGACATTTTCCCTCAAACTATTGTTTGCTGCCTGTGGTGAGCAGAGTGAAGGTAATATTCAATTTTCAAAAAATTGATGTCAGCATAATAGAAATATGTATAGATATTAACAGAGCTGCTTGTTTCTTAATTGCATCAGGGGGGAGATATTGCTTTTGAGCCAGCAAAGCTTCTTTGGCTTATCCAGAGAGATTTCCTGCGTAAGTTACCCCTTAAATGGTTCATACCGTTAGCATGGTTCAAAAATTCATGCTACTGTATAAACCTAACCAATATATGACTTTTGGCTATTGTTCATTACTGCATGTTAAAGTAGACAATTATATGGCCATTTTCTTTGGGTTTCAGTGTTATGGTTCACCAAGCGTAGTTCACTTTGATGGACAGAATTGGCAGCACAACGAATCATTAGCTTTCATTCGTTCAATGTCAATTTACCAAGCATCTCGAAAAAAAATTATCGCACCATGAGTTGTCACATATCATTATTTTCGTTCCAGAATCCCAGTACTTTGCCTAACCTACTTATGAGATAATGAAGTTTTACTTTGAACATATGGTGCGTTTTACTTGGCTTGTTGTGAGACTGGAAAATCTTAGAGTTGAACCCTTAAAATGTGTATTTGACTATTTGTCCCTACTTTCTGTTGAAAAGTACAGTATAATGCTATGATATTATTTGAGGTCATTTGACACTGCCTTGGTCGATATTTTGCATTTAGCCTATTAAGTGTTCCGACTTTGTATTAGATGATGCGGTGCTAATGTTGGTAAAAATGGTCAACTGAGTTGTGCACTTTTCTTTACCATCTGTCTCAAGCGTCTGATTGCGTAGCATTCTTATAGCAAACTGCTAAACTGTGTCCACTTGTGCTAGTACATACAAATGTTTTCTGATTCTACTTTTAACTTTTCGAGCAGAAGGAAAATCAGTTCAACAAATGGTCAATGAAGCTCTCCAACGGGTGCCTAACGATAATGGTTAGTTCAAGCATTTGCTGACTATTTCTTAGCTTGTGATATTTTAGAAGAGAAAGTTCTTACACATAGTTCAACTGATATGCTTTTTTTGTATCCATTTCTTCAGGGAACAAATATATTGATGAGGTACGTTTATTATGAATCTACACTTGTTTACCAAAAGTTTGAGATCCGAACACTGATAGAGCTATTTTCCTAATGTGTTTTTAGGTCAATCAAATCAGAGATTCGTTGGCAGTAATGGGCGACAACAGCACTGCTTTTAGCTTACCACAGGTGGATTTATCCTGAATTCCTTGTTGTATCTTGTAGCATCCTAATTTATTTTGCGAAATAATTAAAGAAAAATTTGTGGTTTTCAAAAGCTTTTACCAAAAGTCTCATATTTAGATAACTAGCCCCAAAACTAATTTGTCACGAACATTTCTTCTATGGTAGTATGCTACTATGATTTTCTAACTCCTCGGTTGTTAAAGTATTTCAAGTAAACTTTAACTCAGCCTGCCGTAAGTACTTATTTCCAAAAGAGTTTGCCTTGTTTCATGTTTTTTTAAAACCTAGCTGTAAATTTTATTTATAAAACTCTCACTGAAAGTTTGCTTTTGATAATCCTTTTTTGAGTCATGACGCCGATTTTTATTTACAGCCTCATCTACAAAGAACGAAGTTATGTGAAATGGACGACAAAGAGCTCGACCCGTTATACGTAGAAAGGCGAGAGCAATTGAAGCAGGTTGTTGGATCAATCATAAAACCTAAATTTGTACAGGGGAAAACTTTAAATGGGAAGGAATTTGTGTCCTTTTTACAGCAGGTAAAATACTTGATGTGGTTACTATTGATGTAAATCTGATCAATTAGGTTTTTAGAGTAATTCGTCCTCTACTGTTTCAGATACTTGAGGCTTTGAATAAAGGAGAGATTCCGTCAACGGGATCTCTTGTTGAAATTTTCAACAAGGCTATTCTTGAACGTTGTCTGAAGGTTTATAAGGAAAAAATGGATGGCTTCGGTCTACCTGTACCAGTAGACAAACTGCAACAAATTCATGAAGTGGCAAATGATGAAGCCAAAATGCTGTTTGATAAGCAGCACTTTGGTAAGCATCATGCTCAACAGTCAGTCCTCAAGCTTGAAGACGAGATTAAAAAGGTTCGTTAGTGTACTAATGCTGTTCTTGTGTGACAAATATTTAAATGCACCTACTCTCCAAACAGTATTAATGTTTTGATGCATTTTAGACCGAATTAGCAAATGCACCTTGATATACTTCCTGGTATGAATATAATATGTAATATGGTGATACAGATCTTTATGTGATGAATTTTAAATTCCATTAGTTGTTTTTTATGTTGTAAAATGATAATCCCGGTGTTGAACTTTTATAAGACAGTTAGTGATGAAGGCTTTCTTTAGTACTTTCTGTGCCTTTTTTACATGCCTTGTATTAAACTTTCACTCAAGACAATATATTTACATACTTACAGGGTGTACCTTGTAGGTGTACAGAAACTTCCTTCTAGCTAACGAGTATCAATCCGGAAAACTTTGTGAAGCACGTTTCTCGGAATGCGAAGATAAAATGGATGACCTTCAAGTCTTGAAACTTCCTTCCATGGCAAAGTTCAATGCAGGTTTTTTTCACTGCAACCAGACTTTTAAAATGGAATGCGTCGGGCCAGCAAAGGAAAGATATGAAACTAGAATGTCAAAGGTCTGTCTATAATTCCGCACATACTTTGCATGACAAGTCAACAACCTTAACTGCTTAAGGATAGAAGGAATTCCAATAAATGTGCCATTATGCGAAAAAATCATGCGAGCAAATGAACTAGTTGCATAAACATCAAGACTTGAGAAACATCCCAAAATAACTCATGCTCTTGCTTTTGCAACTGTCATGATCACTGACATGGTGAATCAGCTATTTTAACATGCCATGCCTTAAAATCGGGGAGCAGTGTGCCTTTCATGGATTCTGCATATTATTCTCTTCAGCCATTCCTTATCAATCGGGGAGCAGATAATCTAACTAAGCTCCAATTTTATATTACATCCAGATGCTCCTCAAGTCTCGTGCTCTTTTCATCAAGGAGTACAATAACAAGCTCTTCAATTGGTTGGTGACCTTCTCTCTGGTCATGGTCGTGCTCGGGCGCTTTGTCATCAAGTTCCTTCTTCTTGAAATCGCTGCCTGGGTGATGTTTATCTTCCTGGAAACGTACACAAGGATGTTCTGGTCAGCGGAGTCGCTGTACTATAATCCAGCCTGGCACATCATCGTTTCTTCCTGGGAAACCATCGTGTACAGCCCTATTCTCGATTTGGACAGGTAGTCTTTCACCTCCATGTAAATATGTACCAGCATATGCTATCTCACCGGGCCGCTTTCTTCTCTAACATGCTACCCTCTATGTGTGCAGATGGGCAATCCCCATTGCCTTGTTGCTATTGTTTTGGCTTCTTTACTGGCGTTGCTTTGGTAGAAGGAAACGGGGGAGTCGCTCGCTGCTCCCACTATACAAAAACAAGAACTCCACTCGTGCAAGATCAGACTGATCACATGGTTTTATTTCCGAAAGGGAGGGAAAAAATATCACCCAAAAAGATAGAACAGGAAGATAGTTTGAATCTTTCATCCATGAGGTTGGATGTGCTTTTCTTTTGACGACGGTCTACACGACCCATGAGCCTGTCTCTGATTCGTTTTGCTGGTGAAGAGATGGGAATTTTGGTGTCGGGTGCTTCACAATCGTTTTTTTTTTGAAAGCCTGCGTACATCAGAAGCACCTCATACACGATGAAGTACAAGAACACGAAGAACAACTCGACGCAGGGGAACAGAGCAAAGAACAAGCACAAGCCACAACACCGGCGAGGAAGACGAAGATCGACGACCACCTTCTAACCACTGCCTGAGGAAGCCTCCTACCTTGTAGATCGCCGCAAAGCCCGTCCGCCGCAAGCAGCGGATCTTCAGCCGATGAACGAACACGGCGAGCTCCCTCCCTCTCCAGCACCTCCGCCTTGCCGCATCCATCTTCGACCCCAGCGCCAGCAGAAGCCGCGAGGCTCGCCCGGCCCTGAGTTCCAGCCTCCGCATCCTCCCTCGTAGCTCCACACCGAGGAGGTCGACCTCCCCGCCGGCCGGCAAGGAGGAGGAAGAAGCAGAGGAAAGCCAGCAGATCCGAAGATCCCCGGCCAGCAAAAGCCGCGTGCGCGACGCCGGAGCTCCAAGGAACACCTCCGCCGAAGGGGAACGCACCGGCACCACACCTAGCCACCGACACCACCGCCGCCTCCACGACGCCGCCGGCGGGAACCAAACGCTACCTACACTATATACAGGCCGGGATCTGGGGATCCCCCACCCTCCCGCCGCCGGAGCGGCCGCGGAGGGGAGGAATCCCACAGATCGCCGGCGAGCGAGGTGGATGCGCTGGAAGTCGCCCAAAAAACGCCCTCTGGCTACTGTAGCGAGAGGGGAAAACGGACCGGCTCGTTTCGTCTGCTTCACAATCGTTTTGTTGTAACATATGAATATATTTTTATGCACTTTTGTAGCTAGGATGTTCTTACGAGGTGCCACCTCACTCATTGATTATTGTTCACTTGCGAACAAAGTTGATATATGAATTGTTTTGAGGATAGCACTCCAGCCCCACCTTGAACCTTAGTGGGCATATTTTTGAACAGTCTTGGATGGACCTTAAATGTTTGCCAAAGTGATGAGCAACGGAATTTCACTGTTATTTATTTATATACGGGATTTCCTATCAAGCTTTTTTGTTTTGGGGATAAGCAACCAAGCCTATCTTTGCACTGTAGTCTTACTAGACTTTTAATCGCTTACTTAAAAAGGACATCAAACGCATTCTGGTTGAAACTGTAAAAGCAGATGCACGAAACCGCCATCCAAATTTACTAAATCTGCTGTGTTTTACCAACATAGTGACCAATACACAAATAACACAGGACTATCAACGTCCACCAAGACCAAGGCATGTCTGCCCAATAATCATTTTTGGGGGCTTTCTGACCCGAAGCAGCACGCAGCTCCTACGAGGTCGACCCGGACGAAGCAGGACCGCCACACATCCTCTTCTGGAGGTGCTCCAGGCTTGCCACCCGCTGCAGGGACTCGCTCCTGCCTGTCTTGCCGGCAGCCAGGGCCCCATTGATGAAATTGTCGTCCTCTTGCATCGAGGAAGCCATCTCGGGCATGTACCCGCCGTGACCTCCAACTTCACTGGTTGTTGAGAAGTAAGTGCTTAGGTCATCTGGGACGGCAGCGTCCGAGGTGGCCTCAGATGGTGAGCCGGTGAAGGGCATGCTGAGGGATGACATTTCGGAGGCGGCAGGGAACAGAGCGCTCATCCCTGTCACCCGCTTCACCGAGTCCTCTGCCATCTTCACCTGCAAAATTTATGCATTAGTATGGTCAGGTTGACAAGATCAATAACCATGTTCAGAACAGAGAGAACGGTGTACTTTGCGGTCTGAGGTGGGCATACCTTTGCTCTTAAGGTTTCCACATCCGCCTTTAATACCCTATTGTCAACAGCAGCACCATTGTACTTCTGATTAACATCAGCAAGTCGCCTTATCAGTGAGGAGTTTTCAACTCTTAACTGTGATACCTGTAATAAGCAATCCATCACAAAAGCTCATTACCCAAATATTTCAGAATCCTCTGTCAGTCCAGAAAAGACAATGCAAACTATCAGACCTGTGCTTCTAGCTCATTCAAGTGAGCTGCCTTTCTGCTTCTCGAACGCCTGGCTGATTCCCGATTGGATTGCTTCCTGAAACCAGTAAAGAAAGCTAGCATAATATCCAAATGAAGGCTCAATGGCGTCACCACAAAGACCCCAGCACCAGCAGAACATCAGGCACTATATAGGATAAGTAAAATACTATACCACCAAACAGAATGCCATGATATATACTTCAATTTTTTGATGTTGGTAAAAGAGTAAAGAGGCATATGCAGCTGTCCACAAGATCCATATAAACATAATTATAACTTGCACACTTATACAAATATCTAACTCTGACATTATTTCCACACAGTGAGGTTGGGTGTACACACTGTTCATAGGTAGCTCTATACACCTTGTCTGCCGTGTATATTTGTATCTAACCAGTGATATCATTTTTAGTCAAGTTGTAGCAGGTCATTCAGATTTCTCAATGACCTTTTGAAATTATACTCAAGAACATCAGTACCAGACAAGTTATGTATCAATGAATATGATAAGCACATAAGCACCAACCTATGGTCACCGCCCAGAAAAGAACAGCCATACAAATTACTCTGCTCTAGTAATATGGTAAAAAAAATGACACTGTAGGAAACTGTTGGGGCTGATTGTTGGGTAAAATTATAATGGCGAACTTGAGGGGAAAAGGTGTTCACGCATGATGAGACAAGTTAATGATGTATTTATCTCACAAGCAGGTAAAAGGATTACCTCCTCCGTAGTCTTTGATCAGTAGGTGTTGCATTCCCATTGATCTCATCTTCTCCTTCCATATCATCATCATCCGACTGCTCCCGTGATGAAGAGCTAGCGGCTTGCTTTACAAGGGCATCAACATTTTGTACCAAATGTGGACCCGACCCCCCACTTGCGCCACCAACTAGCTTGTTTTGAACTGGAACCACATTACCTGATATGTGCCCAAAAGCAAGACATGTCATGTCAGGATCATAGAATATACTTTCGGTGTATGTTTCACTTTCACCACACAGAATAACATGATTACAAGGAACCACAATTTTCACCACACAACATAGTAATTAAACTGTGAGGTGCACCCATCCTTGGTTGATAAAAAATCAGGATGATTTCTTTTGAGCGCCAAAAACACGATATAAAGTGTTCCCTCCTGCTTGGAGAAAATAATAAATATTAAGCACTCTATCCTCGACTAAGGCAACCACAAACACACTTTCTAGAACGAGATACAACAAATAAATGTTTTAATAAGATTCCAAGAAAAATCTTGTTCATTTAAAAAAGAATATTCTGATGTTTATGAGAACCAGGAAAAAGGTGTAACAGATCAAAGATCTAAGAATTACTAAGCAAATACTGTAATATGAAGTTGTCATTCCTAGCTAGTTCGGAGATGTGACCAGAAGACAAGTACCTCCTATGGGATTAATACTGCCTATATGTGGAACATCTGCATTTGGCAAGGAGGAAGTAGCTGCAAAACGTTCTGGAGGCATTGCACCAGAGGCCTGCAGATGAAATTGACATGAGGTAGCATTACAAATGAACATATACAGTAAGGACATAGGCAAAAATGGAAAACAAATGCAGGTGAACTTACTTGTTTTTAGTATAACAGTGTACATAATGCATTAAAAGCTACAATTGCAATGCAATTACGGTAGGAGAGACGACAAATTAAGCTGATGCCAAAAGGTCATCTAATTCCTAGGGACATACAGCATAAGCTAATTTCATTGGTCGTGAAATCGGAAACACAGACGAGAGACGACAAATTAAGCCAACATCACACAACTAAAGCACACACAGCTAAGATATACGACAGCGTGTTGCGTTGAAAAGCCAAACACTCAACCAAAGTCACAGTTTCATCATACTGCAATTCATGATCTATAATCCACACAGCTAGCATTGAACACCCAAACACACAGCAATTCAGAAATGATCAAATTCGCACGGCGATGCATGATCTATAATCCACGGCACCCAATACCTACACACATTGCACACAAGGATGCGCCACGGATGAAAGATTTTGTCAAGGATGCATCCAAACCGCTTACGCTAGCCACCTCATTTCACGCACCAGATTTCAATAAAGCGGTTGTATTGTACCATCCATACTCCACAGATCCCTAAAAACTAGTGTATGCAGATCACAGACGCCCGTAAGAGCAGCACATTTGAAGCAAATCGTCCATCGCCGATCTAAAATGCCTAAGCATTCTAATCACACGAGGTAGCATTGTGAGCGAGTGGCGGTCGCTGGCTAAGAGCTAACGGTGGTCGTACCCTCCACATGGCGACGGCGGCGAGGTCCTTCTCCAGCTTCTGCTTGAGCATGGCGTTGTACTCGACCGGGTCCACCACCGCGCTGGTCGGCACCGGCGCTGGCACCGCGGGCTTCTTGAACTCCGCGGCCTCCCCTCCAATCACGGCCCCGCTCGTGCCGGCCATGGGGCTAGGGTTGGTGGCGCCGTCGGGGGTGTCGAGCACGGCCTCCTCGAGGAACTTCTGGAAGTACCACTCGGACGGGCACCGGTTCATCACGCCGCCCTCTCCTCCGGTCTGCGCGGCGTCGGCGGCGCCGCCGCCCGGGGTCCGCGGCGATGGCTGGGCCCAGTACGGGTCAGGGATCTCCTCGACGGAGAAGACGCGGTCCATGATCCGCCGCCCGGGACGCAAGAGCGCTCTCCGCGACGCGGCGAGAGGGGGAGGCGGGATTCCGGCGGGGATTGCGCAAGGCGGTCGGAGGATCCGAGGGAGGGTGTGGGCGATCGGGAATGTTTCTCCTGGAGGGGAAGAGGGAGAAGGGAAGTGGAAGGAAGGAAGAAGAGGGAGAGGAGGGGATTGGTGGCTGGCTTACAAAATGGTGAGTCAACAGCAGCAGCCAACGATCACGACTCACGAGTCCACGGCCCCGAGCCGGCGCACGCGGCGCTATTACGGCAACGCGGATTTCCTTCCGATTCCTTTTTTATTTGAACGAGAATTCCCTTTTTTTCTCTCTCGAGAATACCTTCGCAAATTTGCACCGTCTTTTCGAAAATGTGAAAAAATTACGAGCATACTGGTTATTGGAATACATGTACAAATTTATTAACGCCATTTTGTTCTGATTAATAATAATAGTACACCGACACAGACTCACCACGGGTCATAGGCCGCAGAAATAAATACCCACTCCGTCAGAAAATACTTGACATGGGTTTATCTAATAGATGTATAGATATTTTATGGCGTGTGCTACGCGTCAGTCGGGTGTAGCAAAGGTTTGCTACAGCCGCCTCCGCAGCAGTCGGATCTACTCAAGTGAAATGATCTCGCGCGTCCAATCTATGTAGCAAAAACGTTTCGCGTGTAGCACTTTGTATCTGTGTATGCAACATCGCATGTAGCAAAGAAATTTCAGAAATGCTATGTCCGATCTATGTAGCAAAAAAAAGTCAAACACAACATATTTTTGTCGCATGTAGCACTGGATGTAGCAAAAAAAAACAGATCCGTAAAGCTAGCGACATGTAGCAAAACGAATGCAGCACTTCAAACACAGCCATGTAGCAAAAAAACACAAGCTATGTAGCAAAACTCAATAAGAACATGTAGCACAGGTGTGTAGCAAAAAAACCAGTCCGCAAAAAAAATCCCCATTTGGTTACACAACAAAAATAGTGTAGCACTTCTCTTGTACTTACACACCAAAAACAATAAGAACATGTAGCACTTTTAAAACATCCATGTAGCAAAAACCAACACCACATCACTTTTGCAGAAATCATGTAGCACTTTGCTCATGCTTATACACCAAAAACGAGTCGCACATGTAGCAAAAGCACACACTGCATGCAACATCGAAAAATCCTCAGAAAAACTAACCTCCACCGTTGGTCATGTAGGCACCACCATGGCCGATTTGAGCTCGCCGAGATGAAATCCGCCACACCGGAAGTTAATTGAAGTCAGATCGAGTGAATCTCTGACCCATCCACTCACAGGACCTCCTCTTCTTTGGATCCGGCGTCGTGTAACAAGCTCGCCGTCCATGGAGCCATGCGAGCTTGCCTCCGGCGAGCCCGTGCCATGGAGCCACCCATGGAGGCACATGGGGAGGACAGAGCCTGCCGTCGGGGAAGGGCGTCGCTTCGGCAGGTTCCATCCATGACTTCTATGGAGGAGCTCATGGACGGGCGTCTTCTCCAGCCTGGTACCGCGTGGCCGTGCAGGCTTCCATGGCGAAGTAGCGGGCGTCTTCTCCGGCCGGCGGCGCCTGGGAAGGTATCGGCGTGTGGGCCTGTGGCTGCACATGCCTAGCGTTGCGTGTGTGGGCTGCTGCCTTTGCTTGTTTCGTCGCGTGTGTGCGCATTGCGCGTGACGGCGTGAGCAACCCGGCTGTAGCTACAGCCGGTGGTAGTTAGCATTTTCCATATTTTATTTACTTTCTTCGTCCGGAAATACTTGCTCAGATTTTCTTTAAGCTCAGACATAAATAAATCTGAGTACATATTTTCAGGCAAAGGAGGTAAAAGTACAATACTTTTTCCTACGGCTACGATCGGACAGGTTGTAAGTACATGCACAACACATTGCTTAGACCATCGATGCAGGCACTGATCGCTGACTAGACCTACGGTGTTTGCTTATTCCAAGCAAACCTCATTAACATTCTTTCCAGATCGACGGTGCACGGTACGCAGTCGTTAGGTTGACAATACACAATGCCCAACCCAGGTTCATCGTATAACTAAATTTCTCGATGCATCTTATTCCCAGACGGAAACACGGCAACCTGATTATCCCGTATCTTTCCCACATTGTTTTCCTCGTGAATAAAGGTAGATCGTGTGTGAGTTGCTTGTATGGATACTGAGGCCATACCTTTATAGATGAGCCATGGAAAGAGTGACATTGCCATTGTTATCTCACCATCCACATATCTAGTTATTTATGGCGTAGAGTAAATCGGAGTAAACAGCTAGCCGAGAATCTGACATCAAAATATGCCATATACATGTGATTATGTAGATACAACCATTATGCCTTGTCTGTCATTACCCATTGCGGTTGCCTCCTTACAATCATCCGGCGTATATGTACAATACTCCTAGTATACAAATATCTCAAGTTCTCTCGATACGAGGCTAAGATCGAACTAGCTCGTAGCAAATGCAAACAGTGAAAGTTTTCTATGGGAGAGGAAGGGTGGAGGAACGCGTTGCTATGTCGCCTGCTGGCAATATCACCTGGAAATAGGATGCACCGGGAATACGGGATGAACTGAATTATATGTGGGCAGCTTGTTTGGCGCAATTGCGCTGACAAGCAAATGTGTCTAACCTTGTTGACATGAGAACGCTTGTGTTGAGCTAGAAGGGCATTTAGCAGCACTAGGAAACGTGCCCGTGTGTTGCAACGGGAGAGAAAAATTTGTTGCGGAGGCACAAACTATATCTCTTTGGTACATCCACTATCCACTACGCCGTCACAAAAACCAGCTAGGTTCAGCATGCTCCACGGTCAGGTGTCGCCAATGCCTCCTTTGCATGCCGATTCGCTCGGGCCACCCGGTACATGTGCGCCAGCGCAGCGCAGCGCCACCAGAGCGATGTGCCATTATCGCCACCTCAGCCCATTCTGCGATTAGGTTGCGCCTTCACTGCTACAGCTAGTCGGCCACCCGGTATACATGCGTCATCGCCACCTCAGCCCACTCCGCGGGGAACAAATTTATGGTATGAAATCACTAAACATGAGCAACTGGCTTTAGGAAATATTTTAGGGTCTCACAAACAACTAAATCTTGCTGTTTATCTACCGTTTTCATCGTATGATCAATAAAACATGTCATTTACATATTGACAGTCTACAAAGTAGTACATGAAAGAACGGACATTAAGAATTATGTGTGTGTGATTGTGCATTCACCTGATTGGTTTCAGGTTTTGCCAAATTAAATCCGTTGATATGCAGACCTCAAAGCTATTCTGACCAACTTTGCCGGGCCGGTTCAGATTGAAAGTGTTAGAGGTCTGGTTCCAGCTGCAGTTTCTCTGAGAGGATGCATGGAGAGCTTGGGTAAGCGTCGCCAAGCTCAGCATGCCTCATGCTCCTGGTGGCCTATTTCGGCTGCAAGGATTCGTAGCCATGGCGCCGCCGCCCCGAGCGTCAACCTCCGCGCGGTAGGACCTCCGGTTTTGTTGCAGGACCGAAACAACGCTTCGCACGTAAATCCACATAACATGCGAAGTCCGTACAAAGAGTGCGTTCATGTGTGTAGCCCAGATGGTAGCCCCGGGTCCTAGCGAGCAGCGATCGTCACGGAACTCGCGTCGGAGTTGCAGAGGAGCGAGACCGGCAAGGCCGGTGAAGGCACAGACGGCCGAGCGCGTGGTAGCGCTCTGCCGTGCGTGGTGAATGACCAGATGCGTGGACGTGGGCTTATCCGGCGATGGTGGGGAGCACAGCGTAGATGCGGGTCTGGATACAGTAGCAACGGTTTTGCAGCTAGCAGGCACGGCGGCGTCGTACCTGTACACGGCGAACGTCGGCGGGATCATATCCACGATTCTGAAGCTGGCGCAGACGGCCCACCAGAACAAAAAGGAGTGTGCGCAGCTTGCCATCCGCGTTCGCATGATCTTGGACCCCTGCTCTGCTGGTGGGAGGGCGACGACAAGCGCCTGCTCGTCTACGAGTACATGGGCGACGGCAACGTCGACTCGTTCAACATCTTTCTGGACGCGAGCCGGAAGCCGCGCGTGTCCGGCTTAGGCGCCTCAGTCGTAGACCCCATCGGAAGCCGCATCAGCCGTCTTGGGTCGGTCGCCGGCGGCGTGAGCGGTTTTGGCGTCGTGATGATCTCGAGCTCTATATATAGCGAACCAGGGGTGGGTGCTAGGATAGGAAACGGGGAAAGCCAAATACCGGAAGGACCTCGAGTTGTATTTTCATCGAGAGCCTAAACAAACGTGGAGACGTACAAGGAAAATAGCGACGGACGACAAGAAACCCAAAACGGACGAAAAATATGGGAAGAAACCTTAATACCTTTATTATTAGGTATAGATTTCAGACTGTCACTATTTTAGAACCTTGAGGGGCCAATCTTGCATGATGTAATGCCCCGTCGCTAGTACAAATTGGGAAAATTAAATCCGCAATCACACACGTATGGAGCCTTTTGCGTGTGTTATCCCCGATCGCTTATTAAAAAAATCAATTCACGAAATGATGAGATGTGGGATTGGAAGGTGGCTGGTGCGAAATGGTGACTCGGCGTCAGCGATCACATGTTCACGGCTCCAAGCCGGCGCACGCGGCGGTATTACAGCAACGCGGATTTCTTTTCGATTTCTTTTCTCTGAGCATTTGTTCGAATATAAACCTGCACCGTCTTTTTAAGAAAGGAAAATACACGAGTCTTGACAAATACAAATTCATTCTCGTCCCTTTTCTTGTAATAATACACCGACATAAAAGAAAATACCCTCCACATGGCGACAGCGGCGAGGTCCTTCTCCAGCTTTTGCTTGAGCATGGCATTGTACTCGACCGGGTCCACCACCGCACTGGTCGCAGCCGCCGGCACCGCGGCCTCCTGTCCAATCACGCCCCCCGCTCGTGCCGGCCATGTGGCTAGGGTTGGCGGCACCGGCGGAGCTGTCGAGCACGGCCTCCTCGAGGAACTTCTAGAAGTACCACTCGGACGGGCACCGGTTCATCGCGCCGCCTCTCCTCCGGGCTGCCCGGCGTTGGCGACGGCGTCTCTAGGTGACCGCAGCGACGGCTGGGCCCACTACGGGTCGGGGATCTCCTCGACGGAGAAGACACGCTCCATGATCCAAGCAAGCGCGCTCTCCGCTCGAGGTCGATGCGAGCCGCGGCGCGGCGAGGGGAGGGGGATTCCGGCGGGGATTTCGCGAGGCGGTCGGTCGGAGGATCCGAGGTCTGGGCTGATCGGGAATGTTTCGGCTGGAGAGGGAAGGGGAGAAGAAGAGGGAGAACGGAAATGGAAGGAGATTGTAGGGTGGCTGTCTGGTACAAATGCTGACTCAGCGATCACGAGTCCACGGCTCCGAGCCGGCGCACGCGGCGGTATTACGGCAACGCGGATTTCCTTTCCATTTCATTTTTATGTAAACGAGAATTCCTTTTTTTTCTCTCTCGAGAATACACTTGTCTCAACTCCCAACCTCTTTTTGAAAATGAAATTATATACAAAGGATACTGGATGCTGGAATACAATACAAATTTATTCCGGTTCTTTTTCTCCTAATAATACACACTGACATAACCACCACGACTCAAATGCCACAGATGTAAATAAACAAAATACATTTTCCAGCGATCTGAACTAGAAAAACGTACGGACGTGAAACTTAGACCTCTAGTTGCGTTATATATCTGAGAGAAGGAACACTCAAGCAGGCACTGATCACAGACTAGACCTAGGGTTTTCAAGCAGACCTCCTTAACATTCTTTCTAGATCGACGGTGCATGGTAACCAATTGTTAGGTTGAAAATGTAAAATGCTCTACACACCACCGACGTATAACTTAATTTCTCGATGCATCCTATTCCCGGACGGCAACATAGCAACCTTATTATCCCATATCTTTCCCACATTGTTTTCCTCGCAAATAAGATAGATCGTGTGTTAGTTGCTTGTATGGATAGTGAGGCCATACTTTTATAGATGAGCCATGGATAGAGTGATATGGATATTATTATCTCACCGGCCATATATCTAGCTATTTATGGCGTAGTGTAAATCAGCGTAAACAGCTAACCAAGAATCTCACATCAACATAGGACATATACATGTGATTTTGTAGTTCCAACAATTAAGCATTGTATGCCATTACACACTGTGGATGCCTCCTTACAATCATCCGATGTATATGCACAATACTTCTAGTATATAAATGTCTCAAGTTCTCCCGATACGAGGCTAAGGGCATCCCTAAACTTTAGAGGAGTAAACCGACTCCTAAAACTTAGAGGAGTAAAAGTACT
This sequence comes from Poa pratensis, assembly GCA_947311845.1. NCBI lineage: Eukaryota > Viridiplantae > Streptophyta > Magnoliopsida > Poales > Poaceae > Poa > Poa pratensis. The sequence goes on along the minus strand of CAMZMU010000040.1, from coordinate 16,179,569 downwards.
CCTCTAAAGGTGGACGGCGCGGAACCGAACTCCTATATTTAGAGGAGTAAAACTTTTTTGCCCCATTTCTTTCCACCACTCCACATATGCATTCAAACATTACATATAGTTCAAACAATTCAAACATAGAGTTCATTCAAAAGTAGACTCTACCACCACCATCGATCAAGGTCACCAAAAAGAAGCTATCGACCTTGTTTGATCCAAAATACCACCAACATATCACCTCATATGTTGTGGACCACCATCGAAGAGCTCAAAGACCATCTCCGAAGAAGTCATCACCATCACCACCACCACCTCCTCCTCCTCGGCCACCATCACCTCCTTGGCCATGAGCATCTCCACCAAAAGATCTTTGAAGGATCTTTGCTCGAGTGAGCTCCCAATACTTCTTAGCCGTGGCATCCATGTTGCTTGGGTCCATGAACATGATAGCATGCTCATCGATCTCCTTCTCTTTTGCTATCCTCTCCTCCTCAAGTGCAACCCTCCTCTCCTCGGCAAGGGTCGTCCTCTCCTCGATCTCCATCTTCTTCTTCGACTTCTTCTCCTCCAAGGCTTTCTTGGTCTCAACCATGGCACATAGTTCTTCTTTGTAGCCTCCAACTTGGGCACCTCTCTTTTTCCTCTCCTTTGCAAGCTTTTGCCCCTCGGGCCTCTTGTGCGGGTCTTCGTCTTCCTCATCATTGGCATCGATGGAGATGCTCACCCTAGACCTTTTTGGAGTGGTCTCCCAATTCCTCCGCACCCACTTTTCATTGCCAACAAGCTCGTTGTAGCAATGGTGCAAGGTGAAAGCTTTGCCTCCATTCTTCTTGTTGCGCATCTTGTAGAGGTCTTGGATGAGTGGCCCAAACTCCGTCAAGGGCACTCCACTTGGCGGGTTGGTGTGCACTTGATCAACACAACCGGACCACCGGTTGCAACACTCAAGAATGGCACCCCACCGGCGGCCGAGAGAGCCTTGTGTGCGAGTGATCGGCACCTCCACGGTGTTGTTGTAGTATTCCTCGATACGAGCCCAAAACCTCTCCTTCGATTGGTCGGTGCCAACCGATGCATCGAGTGACACATTCATCCACGCATAGCACAATGTGACGTCCTCTTTCTCGCTATAGTTGGAGGCTCGGCTCTTCTTTGTGCTTCCTTGTGTGGCCACCACTTCTTCCTCAACCTCTTCTTCCTCCACCTCTCCTTGCTCGGTGAGTTCAACGTCTTGATCGTCGAAGTTCATGTCGTCGATCCCGGCGGCATGGCTACCCTCCAATTGGCTCATGAAGGTGGCCACCTCCTCCTCCACCACACTACATATCATCAAAACAACATCACCGTGTGTCTACAAATAGCCAACCGATGAAAGGAGAGGAGAAAAGAAATTTTTTACCTTGCCGACGATCCATCGAACACCTCGGGCTCGTCGACGTTGACGACGGCCGCCCGCGGTGGCCGGCCTCGGGGAGGGTTCGCCGTCGAGGCCTTGCGCTTCGAAGAGGCAGCTGCAGCCTTCGGAAGCGCCGCCTCGGCCTTCTTCTTCTTCTTCGAGGCCGCCGCCTCCGCGAGCGCCACCTTGGCTGGAGTCGGCTTGCTCTGCCGCCGGCCGGTCACAGGAGCAATGGGAGGATGCGGCACCACCTCGGGAGCCTCCACGCGCTTGCCGCCGGCCTTACCGGAGGCCTTGACCGTGCCGGCCGGCCGGACCACGTTGTTTGCCCCCAACCTCTTTCCGGCCGCGGACGCGGCGGAAATCTCCGATTGCGGCGGCGTCGGGTCGTCTCCGGAGCCAAGGATGGGCGGAGAAGGTGCGCCGGAGAGCTGCGCGTCGATCCCGGGCGGAGTCGGCGACATCGGCGCCGGCGGGGAGGCGGGCGGGAAAGAACGGCGGAGGGCGGGAAGACGAGGCGGAGCGGCGGGAGGTTTTCTCGGATTTGGTTTTGGAGGAGTATATTTAAGAGTCGGCCGCCACTTTTACTCCTCCGATGAGTAAAAATTCCCTCCTCTAACCGTTTTGGGGATTGGTTAGGTGCGGTCGCCTCCTATTTTTACTCCTCTAACTGATTTTAGGGGATCGGTTAGAGATGCCCTAAGATCGAACTAGCTAGTAGCAAATGCAGACTGTGAAAAGTTCTCTATGGGAGAGAAAGAGTGGAGGAACGAGGATGGCGCCGGAGACCTCACCGGAGACCTCGCCGGAGACGTGGTAGCAAAAAGTTTATGCTATTGTAGCAACAGAAAAGTTCTATTGTAGCAAAATCAACTTCACCGGAGACTCTCGCCGGAGACATCGCCGGAGACCTCGCCGGAGACGTGGTAGCAAAAAGTTTATGCTATTGTAGCAACAGAAAAGTTCTATTGTAGCAAAATCAACTTCGCCGGAGACATCGCCGGAGACTCTCGCCGGACACATCGCCGGAGACCTCGCCGGAGATATAGTAGCAAATTTTTTGATCTATTGTAGCAAAACCAGATAACAATAATAGCAAAAATAAAGTTATATTGCTGCATGTGGCAAAAAAATGAGACTTTTTTTTGCTACCGTAGCAAAAACGGGCTATGGGGGACTATTTTTTGAACCGAAAAGTTTTTGCTACATGTAGTAAAAATCGGGATATTTTTTTGCTACCGTAGCAAAAGCGGGATTGTGGACAGAAAGAGGAGACATGTGGTTGGTGGGGGACCCGGAGGATGGGAAGCTCGGATCCCCCGGGTGACTACTATACTTTTCCCAAGAGAAAGGCAAGTGCCTAAACAAAAACGGAAACGAAGCGGAATTACTCGCGATCTCGCAAGTGGCGGCACCTAGCCAGCCCCCAGGACACTCTCTCGTCAATCACCTCCTGCAAAACTACAGAGGTTGACGATCAACCTCACGGAACACGCGCGCATTGCGCTCGTGCCAAATAGCCCAGATCACCAAGAGAGCCATTGATTTGCAGACTTTGTCTGAAGCCGTGCTGCCGGAGGAGAGGCTTTGCAGCCACGCCGTCAGCGAGCTTGCCGCCGTCCAAGAGTCCGGGACAAAGGAAGCAAGGTTGAAACGCGTAGCCACGAGACTCCACAGCGCGCGCGACCATGGGCATTCGACCAGCAAATGTTCAACCGTCTCCAAGTTTCGGCGGCATAACTGAAAAAAGTAGCAGTTGGGCCAATGCCGAGCCATAAGGCGATCACAGTGAGGACGCGGTTCTGCAGCATGAGCCACGCAAGTAGTCTGTGCTTAGCCGGAGCCCACGCACGCCAGATCGGCACGAGCAGCGGGGAGGCGAGGGAGCCCACGAACTGAATCCTGTAAGCCGACGCGACGGAGAAGGAGCCCGAGTCAGAGCATCGCCAGGTGAAAGCATCTGGCGTCCCTTCAACGAATTGTACCGCGGCAACCTCCTACCAAAGCTGCACGAACGCAGGGAGCAAATCAGCAGTTACCCGACCGCGCAAGTCTTGTACCCAACGTTGATCGGTCACTGCCTCGCACAGCGTGCGCTGCTTGCGGCGTGACGCAGCGTACAGCGCCGGAAGAGCAGGAACGGCGCTCCGGCCATCGTCCAGTTGTCCAACCAAAACGCGCAGCTTGGCCATCACCGACGGTCACAGTGGACGCAGTTGCAAAGAGCGCGCGATCTGCGTCGTTGCATGGCACCGGCATGCCGACCCACGGCTTGAGCGGCGAGACCCGCTCCTGCCATAGCCACTTAAGCCGTAGAGCTGTGCCAAAACGATCCAGGTCCACAATGCCTAACCCGCCAAGATCCTTGGGCCGGCAGATTTTGCTCCAAGCCACCTTGCAGTGACCACCGTGGCATGTGGTTTCAGCTCGCCAAAGCCACGCCCGTCGAATCCGATGGATTACTTTTCGCACCCAGTCCGGCATGGCCACAGGAACACATAAATAAACAAAATACAGTATATTTTTTCCAAACGACCTGAACCAGATAAACTGAAACGCAACCTGGGCCTCTAGTTTCGTTCTATCCTAGTATCTGCTAGCTCCTGTAGGCGAACCGTGACTACAAATCACGACTTCGTGACGTGGCATGCTCGACTGCAACATACGTGCTCCGTGCCTATCCCTTTTTATTTGTTTTCACCATCCGTCCAGTGACCAAAATGGCAGACCGGATTTGGATTGCTCCCTTTGCTTTCTTAAAGGATAATGTATCCTTCTCTTGGTCTCATCCGAAAAGGGCAAATGCAACGCTGTTCATTTCTTTTCGTCAATAAAAGACCCCACTCGATCGACCTCATAATCTTGTTTCGTTTTGCTAAAAGGAATCATACATGGTCCTACTATGGTGACATCGGCCGATGCCATATAACAAAGGATAGGCGTATCGTTTTCATAGAAGAAAGGCCAAGATGGACGAGTTTACAACACGTTTGGCACAGCCGCCAGGGACGCAAACCACAGGGTTTAAACTAAAACCCTCCACTTACTCACTAAGACTACTCTCCTACTCTCCACCTTTCTACCTGCATCAGAGGCCCTCTAATTAGTCTTGCCGAAATCCACTGGTTCGCTTCAACCGTTACTTGCTCCAAGATCGCACCAGTGGATGGGGAGGCGCCGTCGAACACCACGCTGTTTCTATGCCGCCAGATGCACCAGCAAACGAGCGTGATCGCAGTCCACCAATCTTTTTTGGAGCGCCTGTCTAAGTCTTGTCAGGGAGCCAGCTGCAAAGACGTTCGTCTGGCGCGGGATCCACTCGGATTTACCAAGACGCCACAACACCTTGGTCCAAACCTCTCTAGCCAGAACGCAGCCCAGGAGAAGGTGATCAACATCCTCCGGTTGCTGATCGCAGAGAGGGCAGGCAGCGGATGTGGTAGCCCTCTCCTACTGAGCCTGTCCGCTGTCCAAACACCGCTTCCTCGCCGCCAACCACATAAAGCGGCCGATGCCATATATACTTGTTTTCTTGGTAAATACATAACGTTTTGGGACATGGAGATACAAGTAGCATATGCCTTTTTTTCTTCATATATGAATAGTGATTACAATGATGTTGTATTATTATTGTGAACAATCTTGTCATCACAACTGCTTTCTTGATGCATGAGTTAAACACAGTGGTGGTTTATCAAGTTGTCTCGCATGTGTATATTGGTCACCAACTAAAAAACGTGGCAATCAAGTCATCAATTTGCGGAGGTCGTCAATCCGTCAGTGCACCTTGACGAGCGGAGAGCACTTTCGCTACTTGGTGTTTATTTTTTTGAGTTGGTGAAAAATATGCACATGGGCGAACTTGATTTGATAGACCGCTGGTGTGTTTAGCTTTTTTGTCCATCTTTAATTCTTTATGCATAGCATTTAATTAAGAAGAGCCAAGTTCAAGTAAGAATTCTTTTGCTGGATTTGAAAGTGTTATTTGTCCGTGCCTTGCATAATACTCACTCTGTTCTGCAATATAAGATTTTAGCAATCAAATATTGTGAAACGGAGGGAATAGTGTTTTTACATATGAAAAGCCTCATGATTAAATATACACTCGAATTTTTACCACGTATGTTAATTGACATGCGAATGATGTGCTTTTGTCCTGACCCAGTCGAATATCTGTGTCAAATTCAGTCGTTAAAACTATTACTTTTTCATTCTGTCTTGGATCCACTTGAACGCGAGAACATGGCAGGACGATGCGTATCTGCACAAGCGACTGACTTCGCTTTGGCTAGCTCGATTATCTAATTACAGATTTACAGGTCATGCATATGCATATCTACTGGCTGTTCAAGGCAGAGCTGGCTTGTTCAACTGTAACACTTCTACCTCAAATTCAGATAGATCGTGTGTGAGTTGTTTGTCTGGCTACTGAAACCATACCGATGAGCCATGGTAGAGTGACGTTGATATTAGTATCCCACGGGCCATATATCTAGTTATTTATAGCGTAGAGTAAAATCAGCATAAATAACTTACTAAGAGTCTGACATCAACACAGGACATATACATATGAATTTGTAGTTCCAAACTTCCAACAATTAAGCGTTGTCTGCCATACCCATTGCGGATACCTCCTGACAATCATACGGTGCATATGTACTCCTAATATATAAATATCTCAACTTCTCCGATACAAGGCTAAGATTGAACTAGCTAGTACCAAATGCGGACAGTGAAAAGTTCTCTATAGAAGAGAAAGATTGGAGGACATGAGGGTGGCGCACTGCTGCTCTGTCGCCTGATGACAATATCATCTGGAAATAGGATGCACCGGGAATACGAGATGAACAAAATCATACGTGCGCAACTTGTTTGGCGCCATTGCGCCAACGAGGAAGTGTGTCATACCTTGTCAGCGTGAGACACCTCGTGTTGATTTTGCTTTTTTTTTCTTTAGGCTGAGCATTTGTTCGACATGGAGAAAAAAAATACAAACACAAATTCATTCCCGTCCGTTTTCTCGTAACAATACACTGACATAGACCCATGAGGGGTAACCCTGTGCATTCCCGGTTTAAGCCGGTTTGGACAGTTTCCTCAAACCAGACTGTTCGATACGGTTTGACACGGTGTGAACTGTTTAGGTAGCACGTGAAATGACGGTGTGGTCCGGGTCGGTTTCACGGTGTAAGCGGTTTGGGACCAGTGCTACAGCAGAGAAGGACGGACGTCGGACGGGAGGCCAGGAGCCGCCGCTGCTGAACGCCCCGAGATCCGACTGCGAGATTCGGCCCCGGCGAGCCGCCGTCACCGGTTGCCGGTGCGGTGAGAGCGGTTCATGGCCCTTACTCTGGGCGCGGGAGGTGGGGATGAGGGGGAGGAGCGCAGACAGAGGAGTTCTTCGAGGGAGGTCATGTCGCCGGCGTCCCTGGCCTCACCGGCGAGCTCGGGCCGCCATGACTGGCTCTGCGGCCGGGCGCTGTTCGAGGTCTGGGCCACGGACCCCTGCAGCGTCGAGGAGCGCCGCCAGAGGTTCGCCCGCTCCCTTTGTGGGCCTGCTGGATCCCGTCCCCGCCTCGGCTTAATGAGCCGTGCTCGAGCCCCCGCGAGGAGATCATCCTAGGCAGCCCCGGCGCCGAAGACCTAGGCGAGGCCGTCGCGGACGCGACGCGCGGGTCTGCCGCCGGCGCCCGGCGATCGGGGACGAGAGGGAGAGCTGGTAGGTCGCCGCGGCCATTTTCTTGATTGCTCCGGGCGAGTGGCGACGAGCAGACGATGGGGAAAAGTGGAAAACTGACGGTTTGGTGGTTTAGCTGGTTCCAGCCAGTCTCGGACCGGCAGAGAATTTTCCAACGTGGTTTCGATCTGTAAAACCGTTTCAACCCGGACAAAATCATAGTTACGGTGTGGTGCGGTGCGACGGTTTGCACGGTTTCGAACCAAATTATGCCCAGGCTTAATGAGGGGTCATAGGCCACATAAATAAGTAAATAAATAAAATACATTTTTCCAACCAGAAAAACTGAAACGCAACCTGCATCTCTAGTTTCATTCTATCCAGCGTCTGCTAGCTCCTGTAGGTGAATCGCGACTACAAATCATTGCTTCGTGACATGACACGGTCGAACACAATGTACGTGATCCATGCTTATCCCCTTTCTTCCCTTTTCACCATTCGTTGAGGGTGACAAAAATGGCATACACGAATTTGGATTGCTCCCTTTGCTTGCTTAAAGGGATAATGTATCCGAAAAGAGGAAAAGGCAAACGCCGTTGGACTTCTTTTCATCGATAAAGACTCCCCGTTTTCTCTCACAAAGATTGATTTTGGCAGAGAATAATGCATGGTCCCATGCCGGTGACACTCCGTGTTCCCCCACCGATGCTCTGGGTAATTAACAAGTACGGAGTATATGTAATGTTTTGGACTCCAAGAGTTCAAATTAGGTGTAACTTCCATAAGAAAAGCTAGTATATGTGCTGAAAATTATTTAGTGGGATCCGCCATCTAACTCACCCGCTCCCCTCGCGTCGCCTCCCAGGCGGCGCTAGGGGCGACACAAGGCGGCGCCGCCAGCCCCCTCCCGCCCGAGCCATCTCTGCCGCTGCCGTCGCCGGCCTCGGCCACGGAGGTGGCGGCATCCCTCCGCTGCCAAGTGGTGGCTGGAGGGGGGCGGTCCTCTCTCTCGGCTGGAGGTTGACGGGCTCGTGGGGGCGGCGCCGGTATGGGCGGAGGATGCCGAGCCGGCGGGCTCGGTGAAGGCGGCGGCCGGTGCAGGCTGCAGGCGGCGGTGCGGAGAGGCTGTGGCGCCGGTCGCCGGAGAAGTTGCTCGGCCGATGGGCTTGGCGGGCCCGATCTGGGCCCGTCGGGCCCGGGCTGGGGCAAGCGGGTGCGGTTCGCTGGCTTCGTGCGGGCGAAGGCGAACGCATCGGCGTGGCGTCTGGGGCGTCGGCAGGGCGCGGCAGCGGAGGTGCAGGGCGTCGCCAGGAAGTGGACGCGGAGGTGCTGGTCGGCGCCGGGTGAGGCTGCAGCGGCGGGGTGCAGCGGACGGCGGGTTCGGCGAGTTTGGGGACGGCGTAGCCGCCCTTTGCTGCGGCAGGGGCGAGGTCGGGAGGAGGAAAGCCGGGGCGGCGGCCCCGGAGCTGCGGCTACGGGTCGGCCGTGGTCGGCATGCCGCCTGCCACGGCATGAGGTGTCACGGTGGTTGTGGCACGCGGTGAAGGTGGTCTGGTCGGTCCCCGATGGGCGGCTGTTGGGGTCTGCGATACATCGCCGGGCGAAAGCCTAGCCCGGGTTGTCGATCGGGGCCGACGACGGCGTCGCCCTCGGGTGTCGCATACTTCTTGAAGGCGTCGTCGAGGTGGTGTTCTTTGCTTCTCCACGCCGGGTTCTCCGGGGGAAACCCCAGATCCCTCGCGGGATCGGGCGAGGGCGGCGCTTCTGCGTCGCTTGCCTCTTGGGGCCTCGCCTTGGATGTTCCACCGGCCAGCGGGATCCGTGGAGTGCTGGGGGTTGGCGTTTGCGAGTTCTTCGTCTTCGGCTAGGGGGTGCGCGGCCCTGGGGCCGGCGTGGATGCCGGAGCGGCGGCTCCGGATTTTTTGCTTTGCGTTGAGGTTGTCTCCGCCGTGTTTAGTGTCGTCTATGGTTGCTAGGGCGACATGGTCGTCGACTCGTTTTGGGGCGTGGTCTTGGGGCCGGCGTGGATGTCGGAGCGGCGGCTCCGGGGTTTAATTCTTGCGTTGAGGTCGTCTCCGCCGTGTTGTTTCGGTTATGGTTGCTAGGGTGGCATGACCTTCGACTTGTTTTTGGGGCGTGGCCTTGGGGCCGGCGTGGTGCGTTGTGTTGTACGGTTTTTGGCCGGTTTCCCTTATAAACTGGCCTCCTTCTTCTATATCATTGAAAAGGCAAAGCTTTTGCCCGGTTTCAAAAAAAAAGAAAATTATTTAGTGATAAATCTAGTGATTACTACTACCTCCATACCAGAACATAAAATGTTTTAGTATTTGTCCGGTGAGGATATATCTAGACGCTAGTGTGTAAATTCGCTCATTTTAGCATGTATTGAAACGGAAAGTGGCTTTTGCTTCCGAGGTCCAATGATCCCTCTATTTTAAAATATTTAAATTTACATTTAATAATTTCAAAATAGACAAAAGAAATATCATGCATATTCTCAATAATGTATACTACAAATGTGCAAAATATCAATGCAAAAATATTTATATTGTAGTCTAAACAAAATGATAAGATATGGAGATTGAAAACTATGCATTGTTAACTATAATCAGATCTGTAAATTTGTCATTTTGTGTAGGTCAGAATATAATATAGTTCGTATTTAGGATACATTATCAAGAACACGTATGATTGTTTTCCAGATTTTTTGGAATCTTATAAATATATTTTTCGAATGTTTTAAATTAGCGGGAGCACTGCAAGAAATCTCTACCGATATTAAAACACCTAAAACATCTTATGTTTTGGTACCAAGGAGTACTATTTTCACATGACCAGTGTGAATATATCTCCATCCAAATTCATTTCAGAAATGTCTTGCCAGATAATTTAACGAAAGTGGTAATACCTCTCAGATTAAAAATAAGTGTCAGCACTTTTGAACTAGTTCATCCGACACTTATGGGTAAGAGGTAGTAGTACTATTTTTCTCCACCTACCTACATAGGTGTGGATTTTACAATTCGATACTTCTTAAAAATCAATGGCGAAAGTTCATACCTATTTCATTTTTCATCACGTGTGTTCAGTAACTTGACAAATAGAAGTTGCACTTTTTTGCTGATCCAGCTAATAGATTCAGGTAAATTCTAAAAAAAAAAGCTACTACCTCCGATCCATATTAGTGGGCACAACTTTGTCTAGATACACATGTATCTAGTCTAAATACTTAACTAGATACATATGAATTTAGACAAAGCTATACCCACTAATATGGATCGGAGGGAGTAATAGATTCAGGTGCTAAAACCCCATATTTTCTTCCTCCTCCGGTCTCTTGAAGCGAGAAGCGGAGAAGGTAGCTTCGTACAGCGGGAAAGATGCGTATTTGGTTGACTTTTCCATGGCTACTTTTTTTTTTTTTTGAACGGGACCATGGCTACTTCGATTATCTAATCACAGGCCATGCAAATCTGCTAGCTATTCACTGCACGGAGAGGTAGCTTTGCTGGCTTCTTCAATCGTAACGGTGCACCCAAAATCTGCTAAGTAGCTTGCTGGCCTGTTTCACCTCTTCTATTGACCGGACAAGCCAAGCCAGAAACCCAGTTTTTTGTCTTACCAAAAGTACACGATAAGTCTTCCGTTTGTTCAAAAAAAAAAAAGAAGTATTCCGTGTGTTCAAGAATTTTGTGCTAAGATGTTAGAATTCCTTAGAATTTGTAGGAAGCCCAAGATGACAAATTATATGGTGTGTCATGCAAACACAACCTACAAGTTAATAAATATACCCACCACTAGAACTGAATTATTATTCACTAGGGGATAAAAGTAAGAAATGATGTTCGAACCTAATGATAAACTTCGAGCAAATAGTAGGTGTCTTCTTGGTAATCACAAGGTAAACAAATCCTTCAGAAGCTTTTGTGATTTCATTCATCCTCTCTGTTGGTGTGGTTGGTGTTATAAGTAGCACCTGTAGCCAACGGTGAAAATATAAATTGGCAAAAGTCCACCGTATATCCACATAACCTTCTTCTGTGAAACCATTCTAACTAGGTAGTGCAGGTAACAGAACATTCATGTTTAGCATTCTAATTAGAAGGATCTGAAACCAGACTGTCGTGAATTCGGCATGTGGACTGGTCAAGCTCGCCTGACCCAGTGGGGTCGTTTGACCTGGTCATATTCTCATCCTACGGACCAATTTTGTTCAGGTTCTAGATGACCTGATGTAACGGGGAAGACTTGGGTAGGATCTCACCTTAGGTGAGATCGATTTTTTTGAAAATTCAAAACATGTCGAAAAATTCCGAAAAAAATAGACAACACGCATCTATGTTACATATGCAACGTCAAAAATTGGCAGCTCAAAATTCGACTTATACTTAGAGAGGCAAAAAAGAGAAATTTCGGTGTGAATAGTGTCACTCAGATCTGGACACTATTCACAGTGTAGTTTACCATTTTTGTTTCTCTAACTGTAGGTCGAGTTTTGAGCTGCCAATTTTTGACGTTGCATATGTAACATAGATGCGTGTTGTCTATTTTTTTCGGAATTTTTCGACATGTTTTGAATTTTCAAAAAAAGTTGATCCTACAATCTCACCTAAGGGTGAGATCCTACCCAAGTCTCTCCCGTAACGGGAAACTTGGGCCAAACACCCGGCTGAAGATGCACAGGTCTAATCTTGAGTGAGAAACTATTTAGGACATCAAATCGATCATAGGTAGGGGCGTAGGGCGCCAACTACACAAATTTCAAATGAACATTATTACTCCCTCTGTTCGGGAAAGGATGTCACGGCTGGCATTTTTGCGAAACGGTCCTTTAAATTGTTCCGACAAATCCCGCAGTCCTCGCTCGTACCTTCCTCTCGCTCTCCGACAGACGATCTCGCTCGTCGCTGCCGCCCCACGCCGCCTTCCTCGCCCCCGCCCACCCACGCCGCATTCCTCCCTCCACCCACCCACGCCGCTGCCATATTTCTTCCCCCACGTCACCGCGCCGCCTTGTTTCCCTCCTCGTTCCCACGCCGCCGCATCTCAAGGTTGGATTTTTGCCCCACTGTCGATGGTAGCCTGGGGAAAAGAAAGGAGAGTCGAGTCGAGTTGATCTGCGAGCAGCGCTGATCGATCTGCTCCCCGGAGGCTGCAGGCTGCTTGTCCAGCATCGGAGCAGCGGGGGCGTATGGGATTGATTGAATCGGGAGGCCATGTCGCCGGCCACGGTCCAGGCTCCAGGGCACAGCGACGGGGCACCGTCCTCTCTCGGACTCGTATGCTCGCACGGCGGCGGCGGAGCGCCATCACGGCGGGGCACCCTCCTCTCTCACAGACTCACGCGGCGGCACCGGGGCGGCACGGCGGGACTCTTCTTCTCCCAAGGTGAGGAAAAAATCACTTCTTTCTTGCTAAGCTTCTGTTGGAAGTAGATTCAATGTGTTCATGGAGTACATTGTGCTAGAGTTTCAATTCTGAATGTGTTTTGAGGGAGAAGTTAGCAGCTCTACTCTGAAAACTTTGATACGCCATTGACACTATGCTTGTATGCGTTGAGAGTATTTGTGACCTCTGTTCTTCAGTTAATGCAACCTCAAGAAGCAACTGTGCTTTAGAGAAGTGTGTAATTTGTAGGTTCAGGCTAATTTCAGGTTACAACAACATATGATGTGTAATTTGGAGTATAAACTTCTAGCCAGCTTATAGAGACAACTGATTTTGTGCATTTCCTGAAGCTACACTTGCACTACTAGCCCACCCAGATTTTGTATTCACTACAGCTTACAATAGATTTTGTAATCACTACACTTGTGAGTATTTTACTCCTATGGGTATTTTATAACAAAACATACACTAGTAATCGTATACAAAACAGCTATTGTTGGTCTTCTTTCTCTTTCTTTGCCTTGAGAGTGGTGCTGCTTGGAGAATGGTGTTGCTGTTTGAAGGCTCCTGCTGCTCTTCCTTGGCTGCTATGAGGCTACTCTTTCTCTTTCTTTGCTTCGATGGTGGTGCTGCTTGTAGGACAGTGGTGCTGCTTGTAGGGTCCTGATGCTCTTCTTTCTCTGCTTGGAGAATGGTGCTGCTGTTTGAAGGCTCTTGCTGCTCTTCCTTGGCTGCTATGAGGCTACTCTTTCTCTTTCTTTGCTTCGATGGTGGTGCTGCTTGGAGAATGCTGCTGCTGTTTGAAGGCTCCTGCTGCTCTTCCTTGGCTGCTATGAGGCTACTCTTTCTCTTTCTTTGCTTCGATGGTGGTGCTGCTTGGAGAATGGTGCTGCTGTTTGAAGGCTCCTGATGCTCTTCTTTCTCTGCTTGGAGAATGGTGCTGCTGTTTGAAGGCTCTTGCTGCTCTTCCTTGGCTGCTATGAGGCTACTCTTTCTCTTTCTTTGCTTCGATGGTTGTGCTGCTTGGAGAATGGTGCTGCTGTTTGAAGGCTCATGCTGCTCTTCCTTGGCTGCTATGAGGCTACTCTTTCTCTTTCTTTGCTTCGATGGTGGTGCTGCTTCTTTCTCTTTCTCTTCTTTCTCCTTCTCTGCTTGGTATATGAGGGCCATGGTCTGCTCAACAAGCTCAGCCGGGACAGATAGAGCGATTGACAGCCTACCTTCCGCCTGTTTTTTTTTATTCATGTGGGGAGGCGTGTAGCCTATTCCTCCTTTTTGTCTCATTACCTCCCGCATGCACGACTGCAATGTCACGAAGCTTCTAGCTAGCTTATCAACCTCATAGTTCTGGTATTCCTCCTGCACGCCTTCGAACATGTGTTGCAAATTTTGCAAATTTTTAGGACCTGCACTGGTTTTTTCGAATGCCAGTGTGTACTGTGTTGATTCAAATTTAGTTAGAAGTGCTGCATTATTACTTTGTGCTAACTGAAATTGTACCAACAAGTGAAACTATTCAGAAATGTTGCTGAAAATATTCATGAATCTTGTGAATGGTTGGATATTCAGATATGTGTGTGCATGACTACATTGCTTAATTCTTGTGCATGACTACATTGCTTAATTCTTGAATGTGTGCTTAATTCAGATATGCAACAGATTCAGAGATGGAACACAAATTAGACAGGAACACAAGCAAGGGATTCATATATGTCAAAACTTGTTGATGACAGTTCCTTCTTGTGATGTTCTGAACCTGTAGCTTATTTGCAACCAAAACCGAAAGAGCCACAAGATACAACCAAAACTGAATGTGTTCTTCATTCAGTACAGTGCATCCCAAATTTATTTGCATACAAGAATATTCATGAATCTTCTGAATGCTCTGTACCTTTTTCTTCTTCAGAAAGGGGCACCACCAGCAGCAGGGGAGAAGGAGCACGAGCATCACCGCTACAGCAGCTGGAGATGGCAGGGCAACACGAGGAAGAGCACGGAGCTGTCGGCACTGCCGGCGAGAAGCTGAGACGAGCTGCTGCCGGCGTGGAGGCCGGGGAGCAGAGCACCGACGGGAAGGTGTTGAGCAGGTCTTCTCCTTACTGGGAACGAGGATGAACTGCTGCCGGCGATCTGCTGACCTCTGGACGAGGATGAGTTGCTAGCGGCGCAGTGCTCGGGTGTCCAAGGCGTCGGCGGCACAGCGCAGGTGGAGGATGAGCGCTGCTCCTCAACTTCAGTCCACGGCGGCGCAAGCGCAACACAGGTGGAACTCGCTGGAATCGAACTAGGATCGCTCAACCCTTTTCTTCGCCGGGTCGCTCCTGCTGCAGATGGACGCGAGCAAGCTGAGCAGTGAGCTAGCTGGGTCGATCCATCCCGAGCGAGCGAGCTGAGCGAGTAAGCTAGCTGGATCGATCGTTCCCGGGCGCGCGAGGGCTGTGAGATCGATCGATCGATCGCGAGCTGGGAGCAACAGCGGCGGGTCCTCGTCGACCTGGGAGCTGCCGGTGACCTGGAGCGCCAGCGGGAAGGGCGGCTTCCGAGCGCCGGCGCGCCGGCGCGTAGAAGCACGATCGATCGATTGGTGGAGGGAGTGGGCCGTTTGAAAATTGATTCGTTGGGGGTGTATTTGCAAAAAACCATTTGTACAGTGGCTGCGACATCCTTTCCCGTACAGAGGGTGACAAGATGAGAGTGAGTACCCACCAGCTCTATGCTGTGCATAGTGGCCTCGCTCCTCAATAATGTTGTCTCCTCCAAAGGAAGATCATCGCTGCCGCCGGCGCCAGCAACGCAGGCTTCTTGACCTCCGCGGCCTCCCCTCCAATCGCGCCCCCGCTCGTACCAGCCATCGGGCTAGGGTTGGCGGCGGGGCCGTCGAGCACGGCCTTCTCGAGGAACTTCTGGAAGTACCACTCGGACGGGCATCGGTTCATCGCGCCGCCCTCTCCTCCTCCGGGATGCGCGGTGTGGGCGGCGGCGTCTCCAGGGGACCGTGACGACGGTTGGGCCCAGTACGGGTCGGGGATCTCCTCGACGGAGAAGACACGCTCCATGATCCGCTGCCGGGAGGCGCGCTCTCCGCTCCGCTCGCGGTCGATCGAAGAACCGAGGCGCGGCGGCGAGAAGAGGTGGATTCCGGCGGGGATTTGGCGAGGCGGTCGGAGGATCCGAGGTCTGGGCTGATCGGGAATGTTTCGGCTGGAGGGGGAAGGGGAGGAGGAGAGGGAGAACGGAAATGGAAGGAGATTGTAGGGTGGCTGTCTGGTACAAATGCTGACTCAGCGATCACGAGTCCACGGCCCCGAGCCCGCGCACGCGGCGCTATTACGGCAACGCGGATTTCTTTCCATTTCTGTTTTGTTTCAGCGAGAATTCTTTTTTTGCCTCTAATACCTGTCGCAACTTTGCACCATCTTTTTGAAAATGAAAATTAAATACGAGCATACTGGATATTGGAGTACAAGTACAAATTTATTCTCGTCCTTTTTTTTTTCATAATAATACACACCGACACAGACTCACCACGGGTTTCCCTCCGTCAGGAAATAATAGACATGAGTTTCTCTAAATATAGATGTATGTATATTCTATTTACTTTCTCCGTCTGGAAATACTTACTCAGATTTTTTAAGCTCAGAAATAAATAAATCTAAGAAGGAAGTAAATAAAAAATACATACTCCTTCAATCTGAGAGGTGGTTGGTATGTACATGTGCAAAACGTTGACTAGACCACCGATGCAGTCACCGATCGCTAACTAGACCTACCGTGGTTGCTTATTCCAAGCAAACCTCCTTAACATTCTTTCTGGATCGACGATTCATGATCCACAGTCGTTAAGATGAAAATACACAATGCGCTTCTGACCTCTATCGTATAACTCAGTTTCTCGATGCATCCTATTCCTAGACGGCAACACGGCAACCTAACTATCCCATATCTTTCCCACATTGTCTTCCTCGCGAATAAAGATAGATCGTGTGTGAGTTGCTTGTCTGGGTACACCTTTATAGGTGAGCCATGGATAGAGTGACATTGATATTATTATCTCACCAGCCATAATATCTATTTGTTTATGGCGTAGAGTAAATCAGCGTAACAGCTAACAAAGAATCTGACATCAATACGGGACATATACATGTGATTCTGTAGTTCCAACAATGAAGTGTTCAGGGGCGGAGCCAGGATTTATACATAGGGGGGGCGAGTGACAACGATCACAAGTATAGTATTGTGTGTTCTCTCACTAGTGTAAGTAAGATATATCAACCGAAATAGCTTATCAACATAATAAAATTCATAGTTTTCAAAAAAGATTTTAAATTGATAAGCAAAAAAATATATGTTTGGCTATTTTTTTTAGCAAAATTACAGCTCTACTGTCACATTCACCAATTTCTCGATTCAAATTTTCGGCATTATAACAAATTTGTTATTGAGGCAATTGGCCTGAAAAAATCTATTTTTTTCAACTAACAAAATATAGCTAAACAAAAGAAGGGGGGTTACATCATGCTAGCAAATCTTATATGTAGAGTCATACCGTGTATGTACCTTGCCTAATTCTTCTGGCGGTGTGCGGAGGACCGGAGGTACGCAAGCGACAAGGACGGTGAGCGGCAGCCGCCTTATTCGCCGCTACTCCGCTGCCTCGACAAGCCGGCAATCAAGTCCAAGGTCAGCGGGAATGGGACCGGCGGGAGACGTCCTAACGCTATGGCGGCGAGATAGATCGATTGATCTGATCATGAGGCGAGAGCATACGGAACGACCAGCGTCCATGGTTTCTCGTCTATAGATGGGCATCGTGTAGATGGGCTATTTTCTGTTGCTTCCTGGGCTTCGGTGGTTTTGGGCTTAAATAACATAGTTAGGCAGTTATCTACAACCATTAGCGCACACACATTACCCTCAAAAAAAAAATTAGCGCATACACATACATACACGTATTAGTACAGGTACCTGCTATATTTTGTTGAGGGGGGCCGATCGTTGGGGGGGGGGGGGGGGGGGGGGGGGGCCTGCTAGCACCCCTGTCTCCGCCCTGGAAGTGTTGTCTGCCATTACCCATTGCGGATACCTCCTTACAATCATATGGTGTATATGTACTACTAATATATAAATATCTTCACTTCTCCCGATTTTTTTTTTTGACACCTCCAACTTCACCACGTATATTACCCGGAATCCACATACAACAGTACATAGAAAGAACAAACGAAGAACAAACACGAGGAGAGGAGCCAGAACCAGCTCGAAGATCACCAGCTTCACCGGCGATGAAGACGAAGCGCAGCATCCGCCGTCTTGCCACTGCCTGGGAAACATTTGTCCCTTGAAAGACGCCCGCGTAGACTGCCCGCCGCGCCGCGGCGGAGCTCCTGTCGATGAACGCCAAGGCGGACGCCCCCTGGCTCAGCAACGCCTCCAAACCCCAGCCACCTTCGGATCCGTCGCTGGAGAACCTGAAGAACAGTGAAAACTTTCACTGTTTGCATTTGCTACTAGCTAGTTCGATCTTAGCCTCGTATCCGTCGGATACGAGGCTAAGATCGAACTAGCTAGTAGCAAATGCAAACAGTGAAAGTTTTCTATGGGAGAGGAAGGGTGGAGGAACGCGTTGCTATGTCGCCTGTTGGCAATATCACCTGGAAATAGGATGCACGGGAATACGAGATGAACTGAATTATATGAGGGCAGCTTGTTTGGCGCCTTTGCGCTGACAAGCAAGTGCGGCAAACCTTGTTGACGTGAGAATGCCTGTGTTGAGCTAGAAGGGCATTTAGCGACACTTCAGACTCATACTATTTTAGAACTTTGAGGGGTCAATCTTGCATGATGTAATGCCCCGTCACTAGTACAAATCGGGAAATTTAAATCCACAATCACGCATGTATGGAGCCTTTTGTGTGTGTTATCCCTATTGCTTATAAAAAATCAAGTCATGTGTACGAAATGGTGAGATGTGGGATTAGAAGGTGGCTGGTGCGAAATAGTCACTCAGCGACATGTCCAAAGCTCCAAGCCGGTGCACGCGGCGGTATTACAGCAAAGCGAATTTCCTTTCGATTTCTTTTCTCTGAGTATTTGTTCGAAGATAAACATGCACGGTCATTTTAAGAAAGGAAAATACACGAGTCTTGGCAAATACAAATTCATTCTCATCCTTTTTATCGTAAATTTGTTTTTTTTGCGAAACACAGTACAACGCAGACGCTCACATACACGTGCACACACTCACCCCTATGAACGCACGTACGCACACCCTACCCCTATGAGCACATCCGAAAGACTGAGTCGGCGGTCGGGTCTTGAGATTGACGAAGTCACCACAGACGTCTCGCTGTCGACGGAAACGTCGTCTCTCACTGAAGAATAATCTGCCTAAATGAGAAACACCAGTGTCAAACCTGAGGTTTGAACTCTGGTGGGCTGGGGGTACAACCACCCTTCTAACCATCTTGCCACGGGCAAGTTCATCCTTTTTCTCGTAATAACACCTACATAGACCCAACACGGATCATAGGCCACATAAATAAATAAATAAACAAAATACATTTTCCAGTCATGTGAACGGATTTTTCAAAAAAAAAGTCATGTGAACCAGAAAAAACGGAAGTGAAACCTGGGTTTCTAGTTTCGTTCTATCCAAGCATCTGCTATCTCCTGTAGGCGAACCGCGACTACAGATTAGTCGAAGAATTACCTCTCAAAAAACCCCCCCTCGCCCCTCTCGCCCCCCGAGGGCGACGGGGCCTTCTCCCCCTCTGGCCGCCGCCCCCTCCTCCACCACCTCCCCCGTCGCCGCCGCCGGCAGAGGTCGTCGGGCGCCGCTCGGGCGACGCCGGCGGCGGCGGCCTGCCTTTACCCGCGCTGTGGAAGGTTGGTCGGGACCTCTCCTTCCTCTTTGGCGGTGGTGCTCTTCGGGAGGCCTGGGTCCGGTGCGGCCGGGGGCGGTGGCGCTGGTGGTGGTGCTGGCCACGGCGGCGGGGCACCATGGCTGCAAGCTCGCCAGTGGCTGTTGAGCGCCAGATTTGGGCAACACGGGCCCTAGATGGGCTCGGGCGGGCTCCAGATGGCTCGGGCGGGCTGAAGCTCGGCGGCTGCGGAGCCTTATGCAGGTGGTGGCGACGACTAGTTCAGGCCCTAGACGCAGCAGCGCAGCCGAGGCTTTACGGGCCCGTCTGGGCCCGGCCGGGCCAGTGTGGGCCTGGTGTGCCCTGGCTGCTCTGTCCGGCCGATGACTGCATCTTGGCGGTGGAGGTGGATCCCTCCCGCACGGCTGCGAGGCTGCTGCTCCCCGGCTCGACGATGTCGTCTGCCCCTGTCTTGCAGGCCACACGCCAGTGTTCACGAAGAGACAGATAATGGTGACTTCAAAATTGTGGTGGCGCATGCTGGACGAAGCTAGGTGGTTGTGCTCCGTTGCTCCAGGGTGTGGACGGGGTCGGGAGAAATCCCTGTCGGCTAGTCTGACCCTGACATGATGCCGCCCTCGAGTGGCACCCTTCCTTCCTGAAGGGCGTCGCGGGAATCCCCTGTCCACTATACTCTACGTGCCGGGGGAAACCTAGGACCGGTGGTCCGGGCAGCAGTGCCGGTAACGGTGCTTCCTTTTTGAAGGTGTTGCTTGGCACGGGGCGTTTCGGAGTGGTTGGAGTGTGGTGGAGCCAAGTCGGAGGACGCCACGGTTGCGAGTCATCATTGTTTCGTCGATTTGCCTTTGCTTTCATTTATTTTTCTCCTTGGGTATGTTTGTGCTGCTGTCCCAGCATTTCCTTGTGTTCGAACTGTTGTATCGGTGTGGTTGCTATATTTATATAGCGGGGCGTAATCCTGTTTCGAGAACCGCGACTACAAATCATGGCTTCGTGACGTGACCGATCGCAACGTACGTGATCCGTGCTTATCCCCCTTTTTTCACCACGCGACCAAATGGCAGGCACGGATTTGGATGCTCCCTTTTGCTTGCTTAAAGGATAATATATCCTTGTCTTGTCTTGGTCTCATCCGAAAAGGCCAAAATGAAACGCCGTTCATTTCTTTTCGTCGATAAAGACTCCCCGTTTTCTCCAGAGAGACTCATTTTGGAAGAGAATAAATGCATGGTCCCATGATGGTGACACTCCGTGTTCCGCAACACCGATGCCATATGTTCTCGGGGTAATTAAAGTACAGTACGAGTTTGTAATGTTTTGTGCTATATGGATAAATCTCTCCAAGCGCTCGAATTATGGTGTAAAAAATATTTAGATGAAAAAATCGAGTGATTAGTACTATTTTCACATGCCGAGTGTGTGAATATTCTCCGTCCAAATTCAAGTCAGAAATGCTTGGCCAATGCCAGATAATTTTACCAAAAGTAGTCTTATTACTATTTTCTGTGCCTACATAGTTGTGTTTTACATTTGGATAAATCTTCATGTTTAAAAATCAACTGCGAAAGTTCATACCAATTTCATTTTTCATCACGTGTATTCATTAACTTGACAAATAAAAGTTGCACTTTTGTGCTAAAACCAATATTTTCTTCCCCCTCCACCTTCTTGGAAGCCAGAAGGTAGCTTCGGACAGCAGGAACGATGCGTATTTGCTTGACTTCTCCATCGCTACTTCGATTATCTAATCACAGGTCATGCAAATCTGCTAGCTGTTTTTTGTTAAAAAAAATCTGCTAGCTGTTCACTGCACGGAGAGCTAGCTTGCTGGCTTCTTCAATCGTAACGCTGCACCCAAAATCTGCTACCTTGCTGAGTGCTGACCGCCCTGACCGATCTAAAATGCCTAAACATTCGAATCGAAGCACAGGCTGTAGCATTGCGTGCTCGCTGTCTAAGGGCTCGGTTGGAGGTTTGCTGCCTAGATATTGGATATTCGCAACATTCAGGCCCGAATATTATGAATATCAGCGTTTGGATGTCTGTGGCATTGAGTCGTGACATTCGCAATGAATATCGATCCAACCCGCACATAGGCAAAACGGAACCAGCCCAATCTCGAGCTCTACCCCTGGAGATTGCCTCTATATTCACGAGCGAGCGTTCCCGTACCTGTTCGCGAGCGAGGAAATAGAGCCTAGCAAGCGAGACCTCCATCGTCGGCCGGAAAACCTAGGACGGCGGCGGCGCAGGTGCAGAGCCCAGCGAGCGAGCCCTCCCGTTCAGCGGCGCGCGGCCGGCGGCCTCCTCCGCCACCCTTCCTCCCCGCCGCTGCTTTCTCTCCCTGCCCAGCGCGACTCCTCCCGTATCCGTTCCCTAGCGAGCAGAGACCTAGGATGGTGGCGGGCCGGCGGCGCGGGTACTCCGGCCTCCCGCCCTCTCCTCTCCGGCCAGGCGCGGCTCCGTCCGGCCTCCCGCCTCACCTCCTCCTTCCCGATGCCCTGTCCTTCCCCTGCTATCTCGTTCTCCCCTCTCATCGTTCTCCCCTCTCAGCTCTCTTTGCAGTGCAGGTACAGGTGCGAGACCGAGACAGCATATGTTGCCAAACGAACATCTATTGCGAGTCCATTCATGCAAACTTCCATCACATGGATGGTGTATCCGGAAGTAGCCATGATTTCTCTATGCGACTGTGCTGATGCTTGTTGGTTTTGGTTAGCTGATGCTGCTGATGATATAAGCAGCAGAAAACACACTCCGTCCTCCTCATTTCCATGATGAATGTAGCCATCTTCAGTTTTTGCTGCCGAAACATGTGTTGCAGCAGCGGGATTAAAAATGTACTGTAAGAGAGGAATAAGAGGTGTATATGGTTTGTGCCAAAACCAGCTTGTACCAAAATTTGTCTCCGCCAAGTATTGTTGTAGATGACACTGGTCATGGATATGTGCTGTAGATGAAATCTTTTCAGTGTTGTACTTTTGATGTGCTATTTTCTTAACATGCTTGTCAAAAATCATGTCTTGATGATCTGAAATTATGCTTGTCTATGCGCGTTTTTATGTGCTGGTTTGCTAAACAAGCTTTGGTGAATATTTTCTGAAATTAGAAAATTTTCTTTACACTGTATACTTGGTTTCTTATGTATCGAAAGAAAACAAAAGAAGAAAGAGGAAATTCACCAGTTATAATGATCAAAATCTGGTAGAACTGCAATTCACCACTTGTACCATCCAAACAACATTTGACATTCAACCTCAATATCTAGTCTTGATCCAAATATCTAACACATCCAAACAGAAATATTGACATTCAATCTCAATATCAATATCCTGGATATTGGACATTCAACCCAATATAATATATAGCCTCCCAATGCAAACATCCAAACGAAGCATAAGAGCTAATGTCCGTACCCTCCACATGGCGACGGCGGCGAGGTCCTTGTCCAGCTTCTGCTTGAGCACGGCGTTGTACTCGACCGGGTCCACCACCGCACTGGTCGCGGCCGCCGGCACCGCGGCCTCCTGTCTAATCACACCACCGCTCGTGCCGGCCATGGGGCTAGGGTTGGCGGCGCCGGCGGGGCTGTCGAGCACGGCCTCCTCGAGGAACTTCTGAAGTGCCACTCAGACGGGCACCGGTTCGTCGCGCCGCCCTCTCCTTCGGGCTGAGAGGCGTTGGTGGCGGCGGCTCTAGGGGACTGCTAGCGCTAAGTTGACGAGGGAATATCTCCCCGACAACAACACCAGAAACTATGCTTGTACGTCACACGTCAGTTGGGAACCCCAAGAGGAAGGTATGATGAGTGCAGCAGCAAGTTTTCCCTCAGTATGAAACCAAGGTTTAATCGAACCAGTAGGAAAACGAGGTTTGCTTCGAAGGTGTTGGTGAAGGAGTGTAGTGCGGCGCAACACCAGGGATTCCGGTGCCAACGTGGAACCTGCACAACACAATCAAATTACTTTGCCCCAACTTAACAGTGAGGTTGTCAATCTCACCGGCTTGCTGAAAACAAAGGGTTAAACGTATCGAATGGAAGATGATGTTTGTTTGCATAAAACAGTAGAGAACAATGATTGCAGTAGATTGTATTTCAGATGTAAAAGAATGGACCGGGGTCCACAGTTCACTAGTGGTGTCTCTCCAATAAGATAACTAACATGCTGGGTAAACAAATTACAGCTGGGCAATTGACAATTGATAAGTGCATATAACATGCATGTGTGAGCTGTGGTGTCTACTATGAGATTCATTTGGGCATTACGACAAAGTACATAGACCGCTATCCAGCATGCATCTATGCCTAAATAGTCCACTTTCCGGTTAACATCCGTACCCCTTCCAGTATTAAGTTGCAAGCAACAGACAATTGCATTAAGTAATGTGCGTAATGTAAACAATACATTCATCCTTGAATAAAGCATTGCTGTTTTACCCCTAGTGGCAACAACACATCTACAACCTTAGAACTTGCTGTCACTATCCCAGGTTAAATAGAGGTTGAACCCAACTATCATGCATAAATACCCCCTCTTGGAGTTACAAGTATTCACTTGGCCAAGGCTTCAACAAGTAACGGAGAGCATGCAAGATCACAAATGACATAGACATGATAATATAATATTCAGCTCCACATAGGTATCAATATAAGTCAGATCCCAGCAAACACAACATGTAGCATTACAATAAGATGATCTTGATCATGATAGGCAGCTCACAAGATCTAAACATGATGGCACAAGTGGAGAAGACAACCATCTAGCTACTGCTATGGACCCATAGTCCAAGGATGAACTACTCACGCATCACTCCGGAGGCGGGCATGGCGATGTAGAGCCCTCCGGTGATGATTCCCCTCTCCGGCAGGGTGCCGGGAAGAGCTTCAGAACCCCCCGAGTTAGGGTTGACGACGGCGGCGGCAGCGAATATGTTCTGGATGAAAGGCTCGGTGTTTTAGGGTTTTCACGTCTCGGGGAATAAATAGGCGAAGGGGCGATGTCGGCGGACCCCCGAGGGGCCCAAACCACCAGGGGCGCGGCTGGGCCCACTGCCGCGCCGCCTGTGGTTTGGCCACCTCGTGGCTCTCTTCGTCTCTCCTTCGGACTCCGTGTACGTGCTGGAAAAATAGGGACTTGGCCTTTTGTTTCGTGCAATTCCGAGAATATTTCCAGAAGTAACTTTCTGAAACCAAAAACAGCAGAAAACAGGGAACTGGCACTGTGGCATCTTGTTAATAGGTTAGTCCCAGAAAATGCATAAAAGTGATATGAAGTGTATATAAAACATGTAGCAAATGGTATAATATAAGCATGGAACAGCAGAAATTATGGATACGTTGGAGACGTATCAAGCATCCCCAAGCTTAGTTCTACTCGTCCTCGAGTAGGTAAAACGATAACAACAAATAATTTCTGAGGAGACATGCTTTCACACAATCTTGATCAATATATTGCAAGGCTCATGTCATGAATGAAGTGACTCAAAGCAATGATCTATAGTTTGCTAACAAATAGATAAAGAGTAAACAATGAATCATATAAGCAAAAACTTTTCATGAATAGTACTTTCAAGACAAGCATCAAAAAGTTTTGCATAAGAGGTAACTCATAAAGCAATAGATTCAAAGTAAAAGGCATTGAAGCAACACAAAGGATGATTAAGTTTCAGCATTTGCTTTCAACTTGTAACATGTATATCTCATGGATAGTTGTCAACATAAAGCAATATAACAAGTGCAATAAGTAAACATGTAAGAATCAATGCACACAAAGTTGACACAAGTGTTTGCTTCTAAGATAGAAAGGAGTAGGTAAACTGACTCAACATAAAGTAAAAGATAGGCCCTTCGCAGAGGGAAGCAGGGATTAAATCATGTGCTAGAGCTTTTTAAGTTTTCGAAAGCATATAGAGAGCACAAAATAAGTATTTGAGAGGTGTTTGTTGTTGTCAACGAATGGTAGTGGGCACTCTAACCCCCTTGTCAACCAGACTTTCAAAGAGCGGCTCCCATGAAGGACGTTATCTCTACCAGCAAGGTAGATCATCCCTCTTCTCTTTTGTTTACACATGTATTTTAGTTTCTTTATAGATGACACTCCTCCCAACCTTTTGCTTACACAAGCCATGGCTAACCGAATCCTCGGGTGCCTTCCAACATTCACATACCATGGAGGAGTGTCTATTTGCAAATTAAGTTGCTTACTGATAAATCAGGGCAAAACATGTGAAGAGAATTATTAATGAAAGTTGTAATTAATTGGGGCTGGGCACCCCGTTGCCAGCTCTTTTTGCAAATTATTGGATAAGCGGATGTATATGCCACTAGTCCATTGGTGAAAGTCTGTCAGAAGTAAATGACAAGATTGAAAGATAAAACACCACATACTTCCTCATGAGCTATAAAACATTGACACAAATAAGGAGTAATAAAGTTTTGAATAGTTTAAAGGTAGCACATGAAATATTTACTTGGAATGGCAGGAAATACCACATAGTAGGTAGGTATGGTGGACACAAATGGCATGGGTTTTGGCTCAAGTTTTGGATGCACGAGAAGCATTCCCTCTCAGTACAGAGTTTAGGCTAGCAAGGTTGTTTGAAGCAAACACAAGTATAAACCGGTACAGCAAGAATCACATAAAAACATATTGCAAGTATTATAAGACTCTACACTGTCTTCCTTGTTGCTCAAACATTTTACCAGAAAATATCTAGACCTTAGAGAGAACAAATATGCATCCCAAGTCTCAACAAGCTCTACGGTAGTTCTCCACTACTAGGCTTTAACTACATGATGCAAGAGCTTAAAGTATCAAATCGAAACAAGACAATGATCTACAAGAATGCATATGTCTTTTCCAATACCAACTACTACATGTAGCATTTTCTTTCTTCCAAACAAACACCAATCAATTTATTTAAACATAAACTCTCCAAATGATAATATAATGCAGCAAGAGAGTATTTATAAACAAGTGCTAACAGCTCGAAGAGATGCATGAAAAACAGGAGCTAAAAGCACTGCAGTAGCTAGTTAAGAATACTCAACAAATATAAGTGAAGAACATGAGTATTCACATGAAAAAGCGGAGCGTGTCTCTCTCCCACACAAGGATTGCTAGGATCCGAATTTATTCAAACAAAAACAAAAATAAAAACACACAGACGCTCCAAGTAAAGCGCATAAGATGTGAAAGAATTAAAATATAGTTTCACTAGAGATGACCTGATAAGTTTGTTGATGAAGAAGGGGATGCCTTGGGCATCCCCAAGCTTAGACGCTTGAGTCTCTCTGAATATGGTTGGGATGAACCACGGGGGCATCCCCAAGCTTAGGCTTTTCACTCTTCTTGATCACATAATATCACCCTTCTCGCTTGATCCTTGAAAACTTCCTTCACACCAAACTCAAGACAGTTCTCATTAGAGGGTTAGTGCATAATCAAAAATTCTCATATTCTGTAATGATACAATCAATCCCAAAGCTTCTGGACATTAGCTACAGCCACCAATGCTTTGTGGAGCAAAGAAATCCACACAAACACAGTAAAAGAGCGAATGCAAAACAAAAGGCAGAATCTGTCAAAAACAGAACAGTCTGGAATGACGAATTTTTTCGAGGCACTTAAGTTGCTCAGATGGATCTGGCCTAAAATAATGAAAGTTGCGTACATATCTCAGGAATATGCGTGATTTTTTCAGAATTTTTGAATTTTCTACAGGGAGATAAGCTCAAATCCGTGACAGCTAAAAATCTGTCACTGCGCAGAAATCCAAATCTTGCATCAACTTTCAATATAGAACTTTACTTGGCACAACATTGCGATAAAATAAAGATACAAAGGAGTTGCTACAGAAGTAACAAAACTCCTTGACTCAAAGAAAACAAAAATAACAGCAAATAAAAACGATGGGTTGTCTCCCATAAGCGCTTTTCTTTAACGCCTTTCAGCTAGGCGCAGAAAGTGAAAATCAAGTGTTATCAAGAGAAGATGCATCAACAGAATGGTTTGTATTTTTAAGTTTAGGGAATTCTTGAGAAGAAAATTTGAACAAACCATTGCATGATTCATTAACTAACCCATGAAATTCTTTCTCAGTTTCAAACAAATCAACAAATGTTGGTTTTGGTTTAGACACTTTGGGCACATATATGAATTTCTTCCCCTTGTCTAATAGATGCTCTTGCTTTTTAGTTTTAAGTGAGGAAAAATTAGTACTTAAAGCATCAATAACTCCCTCTAATTCTCCAATCCTAGAGTTGTGATTATCATGGATAACACAAGTTTCTAAAACAGCTATTCTTTTATTAATTTCTCCCAGGGATTTATCAAGTTTATCAGTATTGTCAAGTAGCATTCCCAATTTAACCTCAACGCCTGGAAGATCCTTCTCTATGGACCTAGCTTTTTCATGACATAATCAAGAGAAATTTCAATTTTAATTTCATTAACAGGTGGTATCCCAACTAGACTCTCAATGATGTAACTAGCTTCTAAAGCAGGTGTACCTAGGAAATTTCCTCCTGTTAAAGTGTCCAAAACATATCTATACCAATTGGTGATGCCAACATAAAAATTCCTAAGAAGGATTATAGTGGAATGTTTCTTAGCATACCTATGATGAGCATTACTAATCCTATACCAAGCATCTTTCAAACTTTCTCCACCTTGTTGCTTAAAGACCGAACTTCAATTTCAGGGGTACTCATTTTAGCAAAAATAAAAGCTAGGCCGAAATAATAAAAGTAAAACAAGTAACT
This sequence comes from Poa pratensis, assembly GCA_947311845.1. Classification (NCBI taxonomy): domain Eukaryota; kingdom Viridiplantae; phylum Streptophyta; class Magnoliopsida; order Poales; family Poaceae; genus Poa; species Poa pratensis. The sequence goes on along the minus strand of CAMZMU010000040.1, from coordinate 16,151,475 downwards.
AATTTTTTTGTGTTTTTGATAAAAAGAAGCAAACAAGACAAAATAAAAATAAACTAAGTAAGACAAATAACAAAGTAAAGAGATTGGGTGTGAGAGACTCTCCTTGCAGAAGCAATTCGGTTTTCCCCGGCAACGGCGCCAGAAAACGTGTTACTAGCGCTAAGTTGACGAGGGAATATCTCCCGGCAACAGCATCAGAAACTATGCTTGTACGTCACACGTCAGTTGGGAACCCCAAGAGGAAGGTATGATGAGTGCAGCGGCAAGTTTTCCCTCAGTATGAAACCAAGGTTTAATCGAACCAGTAGGAAAACGAGGTTGCTTCGAAGGTGTTGGTGAAGGAGTGTAGTGCGGCGCAACACCAGGGATTCCGGTGCCAACGTGGAACCTGCACAACACAATCAAATTACTTTGCCCCAACTTAACAGTGAGGTTGTCAATCTCACCGGCTTGCTGAAAACAAAGGGTTAAACGTATCGAATGGAAGATAATGTTTGTTTGCATAAAACAGTAGAGAACAATGATTGCAGTAGATTGTATTTCAGATGTAAAAGAATGGACCGGGGTCCACAGTTCACTAGTGGTGTCTCTCCAATAAGATAACTAACATGCTGGGTAAACAAATTACAGCTGTGCAATTGACAATTGATAAGTGCATATAACATGCATGTGTGAGCTGTGGTGTCTACTATGAGATTCATTTGGGCATTACGACAAAGTACATAGACCGCTATCCAGCATGCATCTATGCCTAAATAGTCCACTTTCAGGTTAACATCCGTACCCCTTCCAGTATTAAGTTGCAAGCAATAGACAATTGCATTAAGTAATGTGCGTAATGTAAACAATACATTCATCCTTGAATAAAGCATTGCTGTTTTACCCTAGTGGCAACAACACATCTACAAACTTAGAACTTGCTGTCACTATCCTAGGTTAAATAGAGGTTGAACCCAACTATCATGCATAAATACCCCCTCTTGGAGTTACAAGTATTCACTTGGCCAAGGCTTCAACAAGTAACGGAGAGCATGCAAGATCACAAATGACATAGATATGATAATATAATATTCAGCTCCACATAGGTATCAATATAAGTCAGATCCCAGCAAACACAACATGTAGCATTACAATAAGATGATCTTGATCATGATAGGCAGCTCACAAGATCTAAACATGATGGTACAAGTGGAGAAGACAACTATCTAGCTACTGCTATGGACCCATAGTCCAAGGATGAACTACTCACGCATCACTCTGGAGGCGGGCATGGCGATGTAGAGCCCTCCGGTGATGATTCCCCTCTCTGGCAGGGTGCCGGGAAGAGCTTCAGAACCCCCCGAGTTAGGGTTGACGACGGCGGCGGCAGCGAATATGTTCTGGATGAAAGGCTCGGTGTTTTAGGGTTTTCACGTCTCGGGGAATAAATATGCGAAGGGGCGATGTCGGCGGACCCCCGAGGGGCCCAAACCACCAGGTGGCGCGGCTGGGCCCACTGCCGCGCCGGCCTGTGGTTTGGCCACCTCCTGGCTCCCCTTCGTCTCTCATTCGGACTTCGTGTACGTGTTGGAAAAATAGGGACTTGGCCTTTTGTTTCGTGCAATTCCGAGAATATTTCCAGAAGTAACTTTCTGAAACCAAAAACAGCAAAAAACAGGGAACTGGGACTGTGGCATCTTGTTAATAGGTTAGTCCCAGAAAATGCATAAAAGTGATATGAAGTGTATATAAAACATGTAGCAAATGGTATAATATAAGCATGGAACAGCAGAAATTATGGATACGTTGGAGACGTATCAGGGACCGCGGCGACGGCTGGCCAGTACGGGTCGGGGATTTCCTCGACGGAGAAGACGCGCTCCATGATCCGCCGCCTGGGCGCGCTCTCCGCTCGCGATCGATCGAAGAACCACGACACGGCGGCGAGAGGAGGTGAATTCCGGTGGGGATTTCACGAGGCGGTCGGAGGATCGAGGTCTGGGCTGATCGGGAATGTTTCGCTGGAGAGGAAGGGGGAGGAGAGGGAGAGCGGAAGTGGAAGGAAGAAGAGAGAAGATTGTAGGGTGGCTGTCTGGTACAAATGCTGACTCGGCGATCACGAGTCCACGGCCCCCAGCCGGGAGGACCTATATACTGCCCGTTAGCGGCGGTAAAAGGTTGCGCCGCCTGAAGGACGCTTCAGCCTGGCCTAGTGGGCCGGCCCAGGTAAAGTTTTTTTCCTTTCCCTCTGTTTTTCTTGTTTTTCTCTTTTCCTTTTTGTTTCTTTTTTTTCTTCGAAAAATTCAAATACGAAAAAAAATCCAAGTGAAAATTTGTTCAATTTTTTATATGAACAAAATTCGAATCTGAACAAAATATGATTTTGAACAAATTTCGAAATGAAAATTTTTCGAAATTGAACAAATTTTTAATTTGAACATTTTTCGAATTTGAACAATTTTCGAAAATGAACAAATTTGGAAAATAAACAATTTTTGAATTTGAACAATTTTCAAAAAATGAACAAATTTCGAATTTGAACAAAAAATTCGAAAATTAACAAATTTCGAATTTTAACAATCTTCAAAAAATGAACAAAATTCAAATTTGAACAAATTTTTAATTTGAACGGATTCCGAATTTGAATAAATTTTGAATCTGAAAAAATTTCGAATTTGAATAATTTTCGAAAATGAAAAATTTTCGAACATGAACAAATTTCGAATTTGAACAATTTTCGAACAAGAACAAATTTCGAATTTGAACAATTTTCAAAAATGAACAAATTTTGAATTTGATTTTTTTTGAAAATGAACAAATTTTAAATGTGAACAATTTTTAAAATGAACAAATTTTGAATTTGAACAATTTTCCAAAATGAACAAATATCGAAATGAACAAATTTCCAAAAATGAACAAATTTCGAATCTGAACATTTTTAAAAAATGAACAAAGTTGGAAAATGAACAATTTACGAAATGAACAAATTTTAAATTTGAACAAAATTTAATTCTAATTTGAAATTTTCGAAAGAAAAACGAAAAGGAAAACAGAAAACGAAAAAAAACCCAGAAAAGAAATAGAGAAGAAAAGAAAAACGCAGATGGGCCGGCCCATCGCCTATGCGCTTCAGGCGGCGCTCGCGCCGCAAATGAGCGGTATATAGGTTTCACCCCCGAGCCGGCGCACGCGGCGGTATTACGGCAACACGGATTTCCTTTCCATTTCTTTTCTATTTGATCGAGTATTCCTTTTTTTTCTCTCGAGAATACATGTTGCAACTTTTCAGAGTTAATAGCGTAAAACTACCACTTTTCGCGTCAAATTTACCGATTGTTACCAGTCCGCTCCGCAATCGCATTTTCATACCACATTTTGTCCAGATTTTCTCAGAAAGCCCAAATGACGCTCTGATTCAATTTATACAACCGTTCTGACAGGGAGGCTCCACCTGTAAGGTGACGTTGCAAGTAGGCCCACTTGTCAGTCTAATTAAAAAACCAAAATATGTATAAATAAAGGACAAATCTGAGAAATAAATTATTTGGGGAAGGTGCACCGTGGGGCCACAAGTCAGCCTAATAAAAATCAAAATAGAAAAAAATATCTAAAAAAAGGAGGCCCTTGCTCGCTCGCCGCACGCCTCTGCCCTGTCCATGCGGCCCTGCGCTAGCCCTCGCTGGCCGTACGCGGACGAGCCCACGCGGCGACCGATGGTGGAGCACGGCGAGGACGAGTATGACCGGACTGCGACGCACGCGTGCTCGACACGCGGCGGCCGGACTCGAACAAGACGACTCAATTCGTGGGATTCAGTCCATCTCAGCTCGCGATAATAGACAAGGTGAGAGAGGAGGTCCAGGCGGAGCTCGTGGCGGTCTCGATTCGTTCCGAGGAGGTCTGAGACGACGGCGCGGCGCGTCGGCGGTGACGGCCGTCGTGTGCTCCACTGGCCGAGGTCCAGGCGGAGCTCGTGGCGGTCTCGATTCGTTCCGAGGAGGTCTGAGACGACGGCGCGGCGCGTCGGCGGTGACGGCCGTCGTGTGCTCCACTGGCCGAGGCCGCACGCCGCGTGCCGCCCTTGATGAGGCCAGGCCGTCCTGCGCTCCACCTGTACGCACAGGGCACCTCCACGCACCGCCTCCTGCCCCGTCGCCGGCCGCCGGCGGCTGGGCTCCTGACGGACGGGTGCTCGCCGCGTATTTTCCAGGATCGCGGTAGGAGCTCGAGGATGGACGCCGACGGCCGGGGCCGGAGGTGAGGCCGAGGGCTCGCACTGGCCGCAGCTCCCAATGGCCGGAGCAGGCGTCCAGCCTACCTTCCCATCATCCCATGGCCGCACGTCACGGCCGGAGCTGGCTGGTTGGAATGCACGCCACGTCCAGCCTACTCTTCGGGTTGGGTTTTCATTAAGATATATTTTTGATTTTTTATTAGGCTACAAGTGGGGCCCACAGTACACCTCACAAAACAATATTTTTAATTTTTATTTAGACTGACCAGTGGGGCCTACTTGCCACGTCACCTTACGAGTGGAGCCTCCCTGTCAGAACGGCTGTCTAAATTGAATCAGAGCGTCATTTGGGTTTTCTGAGAAAAATCTGGGCAAAATGTGGTATGAAAATGCGATTGCGGAGCGGACTGGTACCAATCGGTAATTTGACGCGAAAAGTGGTAGTTTTACGCTATTAACTCCAACTTTTCACTCTCTTTTTGAAAGAGATCACCGTCTTTTCACCGATACAAGCAGCCTGCAGCAAGATCAACTACACTGGTACATGTGCAAAACGTCGACTAGGCCACCGATGCAGGCACCGATCGCTGACTAGACCTACGGTGTTTGCTAAGCAAATCTTCTCGACATTCTTTTTAGATCGTCGATGCACGGTAGGCAGGTTGAAAATACAGGATGCGCTTCTCTGCTCCAACGTATAACTCGATTTCCCGATGCATCCTATATTCCTGGACGGCAACACGGCAACATGATTATCCTATATCTTTCGCACATTTTTCCTCGCTAATAAAGGTAGCAGATTGTATGTGAGTTGCTTGTCCTGCTAAGCCATACCTTTATAGATGTGCCTCTAAGTATATGGATAGAGTGATATTTATATTATTGTCTCACCGGCCATGTATCTAGTTATTTATGGCTTAGAGTAAATCAGCCTAACAGCTAACCAAGAATCTAAACTCAACACAGGACATATACATGTGATTCTGTAGTTCCAACAATTAAGGATTGTTTGCCATTACCCATTGCTGATGCCTCCTTACAATCCTAGTATATAGATATCTCAACTTCTCCCGATAGCTAAGATCGAACTAGCTAGTAGCAAATGTAAACAGTGAAAAGTTTTCTATGGGAGAGAAAGAGCGGACGAATCGAGGATGGTGCACGGTTGCTGTGTCGCCTGACGGTAATATCATCTGGATACATGATGCACCGGCGGGAATATGACCATAGGTAGCTCTATACACCTTTTCTGCCGTGTATATTTGTATCTAACCAGAGAGAATGATGCGACATGGGTGATAGGTTTTCTCACGTACACCAGGCCGCTTAAGCTCGCCACCTCATTTTGCCGGTTTTCAATGAAACTGTTGTACTGTACCATCTACAGATCCCTAAAACTAGCAGGAAAGCGCACGCTCTGCAGATCACAGAAGCCCATGATAGCACATTTTCAGCTAACCGCCCAGACCGATCTAAAACGCCTAAACATTCGAATCACAGGCTGTAGCATTGCGAGCTGAGTGGCGCTCGCTGGCTAAGAGCTAATGGTGGTCGTACCCTCCACATGGCGACGACGGCGAGGTCCTTCTCCAGCTTCTGCTTGAGCATGGCGTTGTACTCGACCAGGTCCACCACCGCGCTTGTGGCCAGCGCCGGCAACGCGGGCTTCTTGACCTCCACGGCCTCCCCTCCAATCACGCCCCCGCTCGTGCCGGCCATGGGGCTAGGGTTGTCGCCGGCGGGCCATCTAGCACGGCCTCCTCGAGGAACTTCTGGAAGTACCACTCGGACGGGCACCGGTTCATCGGGCCGCCCTCCCCTCCTCCGGGCTGCGCGGCGTTGGTGGCGTCTCCAGGGGACCGCGGCGACGGATGGGCCCAGTACGGGTCCGGGATCTCCTCGACGGAGAAGACGCGCTCCATGATCCGCCGCCCGGGAAGCAAGCGCGCTCTCCCGCGCCGCGGGGAGAGGGAGGGGGAATCCCGGCGGGGATTTCGCGAGGCGGTCGGAGGATCCGAGGGTGTGTTTGGTGATCGAGAATGTTTCGCGAGGGGAAAGGGGAGGGGAGGAGAACGGAAGGAAGGAAGAAGAGGGAGAGGTGGGATTTGAGGGTGGTACAAAATGGTGAGTCAGCAACAGGAGAAAATTGCAAAAAAACCACCACAATTGGTGGTCAAGCTTCAAAAAACCACCAGCTTTCATTTAATTCGCAAATCACCACCACTATTTGTTGACACGTTGCAAAAAACCACCACTTCTTCGCTAACCGTCTGTTAAGTATGAAACTGGCATACGGTTAGCGAAGAAGTGGTGGTTTTTTGCAACGTGTCAACGAATAGTGGTGGTGATTTGCGAAAGTTGGAGATGATGACATGTGGGACCCGTCTGCCAGTTTCATACTTAACTGAGCGTCGCGGACGGTTAGCGAAGAAGTGGTGTTTTTTGCAACGTGTCAACGAATAGTGGTGGTGATTTGCGAATTAAATGAAAACCGGTGGTTTTTTGAAGCTTGACCACCAATTGTGGTGGTTTTTTGCAATTTTCTCCAGCAACAGCGATCACGAGTCCACGGCCCCGAGCCGGCGCACGCGGCGCTATTCCTTGCCAAACACCTGAACCACATCTTGGCAGAAACGATACATCGATTCCAAGCAAGTGCTCTCGCTCATGCGCAGATACTCATCAACAAGATCGCCAGTCACTCTATATGCAAGCATCCGGATAGCTGCAGTGCACTTTTGGTAAGAGGAGAAGCCGTACTCACCTGTTGCATCTGGTCTCGCCTCGAAGTAGGTATCGTATGCCCTCACCCCTTCTCTAGCAGACGCAAGAACAATGGCCGGCTCATACGAAAACGGCGACGAAAGACAGAGGCCGGATATGTTGTCTTCACCGGGTTGAAGTAGTCCTTCCAAAGTTGGAGGTGGCCTTTGTCCCGCTCGCGATCCAACGCGGGTGCTCGCCCAACGACAGAGCCGACATGCCGGGGCTATGCATCCTCGTTGAACTGGTGGATGAGAGTGGCCGCGGCCATCATGATATCGCTGTCATCATCCGAAGATTCATCCGATGTATCGATGAAGTTCTGGTAGAAGAACTCATCATCGCTATCCATCTACATGAACGAAACAATAAGAACATGCTACGCCATTTTTACTCCTCCAAATACAAAGAAGGGACAGCTATTGTTCATTACCTTGGTCGGTCAATTCGTCGAGCACCTTCGGGACGGTGGACTTCGCGGCCGAGTCGGAGAAGGAGGCGGCCGGGGCGGGCGAAGAAGTGGAGGGCGGCCGGGGCGGGAGAAGGAGCGGCTGATCCAGGGCAGCGGCGGCCGTCGCGGGAGGCAAAGGGGACGGGGAGGTGGGAGGGAATGTGTGGCTGGCCATTGGGCCCGACGCGGACAAGGAGGACAAACGAGCGGACCGAGAGGTTGTCCGTCCCACCCCAAACCTGGACCAAAGTTGGGCCGCGTTTGGGGCGAAATCTCGTGTCCGCCCGGACACAGGTCCGTTTGCGCCAGCCCGTTAGAGCACCTCATTTGTCCGTCCGGACAAAAAAGGACTGGGCTGGTCCGTTTGCGCCAGCCCGTTGGAGGTGCCCTTACGACAACGCGGATTTCCTTTCCATTTATTTGAGCGAGAATTCCCTTTTTCTCTCGGGAATACCTGTCGCAACTTTGCACCGTCTTTTTGAAAATGAAAAGAAAAATTACGAGCATACTGGATATTGGAATACAAGTACAAATTTGTTATCGCCTTTTTTCTCATAATAATATTAATAATACACCGACTCACCATGGGTCATAGGCCACAGAAATAAATACCTCCTCCGTCAGAAAATACTTGACATGGATTTATCTAAATATAGCTGTATAGATATTTTATTTACTTTCTCCGTCCGGAAATACTTACTCAGATTTTCTTTAAGCTCAGAAGTAAATAAATCTGAGTACATATTTTCGGGCAAATGAAGTAAAAGTACAATACATATTCCTACGGTTACGATCGGAGAGGTTGTAAGTACATTTGCAAAACATTGCTTAGACCACCTGATGCAGACACCGATCGCAGACTAGACCTACAGTGTTTGCTTATTCCAAGCAAACCTTCCCAACATTCTTTCAAGACCGACGATGCACGATACGCAGTCGTTAGGTTGAAAAAACACAGTGTCCCACCCACCTCCAGCGTATAACTCAATTTCTCGATGCATCCTATTCCCGGACGGCAACCTGATTATCCCATATCTTTCTCACATTGTTTTCCTCGTGAGTAAAGATGGATTGTGTGTGAGCTGCTTGTCTGGCTACTGAAGCCATACCTTTATAGGTGAGCCATGGATAGAGTGGCATTGATATTATTATCTCACTGGCCGCCATATATATAGTTATTTATGGCGTAGAATAAATCAGCGTAACAGCTAACCAAGAATCTGACATCAATACATGACATATACTGTACATGTGATTATGTAGTTCCAACAATGAAGCCTTGTCTGACATTACCCATTGCGGATGCCTCCCTACAATCATCCGGTGTATATGTACAATACTCTTATATAAATATCTCAACTTCTCTCGATACGAGGCTAAGATCGAACTAGCTAGCTAGTAGCAAATGCAGAAAGTGAAAAGTTTTCTATGGGAGAGAAAGAGCGGAGGAAACGAGGACGGAGCACGGTTGTTGTGTCGTCTAATGACAATATCATCTGGAAATAGGATGCAATGGGAATACGAGATGAACCGAATCATCTGTGTGCAGCTTGTTTGGCGCCATTGCGCTGATGAGCAAGTGCGTCATACCTTGTCCAAGTGAGACCGCTTGTGTTGAGCTAGAAGAGCATTTAGCTAGCGACACTTCAGAGTGGTACTATTTCAGAACTTCGAGGGCCAAATCTTGCATGATGTAATGTCCCGTCACTAATATAAATCGGGCAATTTAAACCCCAATCGCACATGTATGAAACCTTTCGTTTGTGTTATTCCATATTGCTTACCCTAAAAAAATCAAGCCGTGTGTATGAAATGGTGAGAGATGGGAGTGGAGAGTACATAAATAAACAAATTAAATACGTTTTTTCCAACAATCTGAACCAGGAAACGCAACCTGCACCTCTAGTTTCATTATATCCAAGCATCTGCTAGCTCCTGTAGGCGAACCGCGACTACAAATCATGGCTTCGTGATGTGACACGCTCGATCGTAACGTACGTGATCCGTGCTTATCCCCTTTTTTTTTCTTTTCACCATTCGTCGAGGGTGACCAAAATGGCAGACTAGGATTTGGATGCTCCCTTTGCTTGCTTAAAGGATAATCTATCCTTGTCTTGTGCTGATCTCATCCGACAAAGCCAAAATGAAACGCCGTTCATTCCTTTTCGTTGATAAGAACCCCACGAATCTTTTTTTTTTTTTTGCGAAACACAGTACAACGCAGACGCTCACATACACGTGCATACACTCACCCATATGAACGCACACACGCACACCCTACCCCTATAAGCACCTCCGAGAGACTGAGCCGGCGGATCAAGCTTGAGATTGACGAAGTCACCACGGGCGCCTCGCTGTCGACGGGAACGTCACCTCCCACTGAAGAATATTCCGCCTAAATGAGAAACACCAGCGTCAAACCTGGAATTTGAACCCCACGAATCTCGATCGGCCTCATAACCGTGTCTCGTTGTGGGAAGGGAATCATACATGGCCCCACTGTGGTGACACCTATGCCATATATACTCGTTTTCTTGGCAAATACATAACGTTTTTGGGCATGGATACAAGTAACATATGCTTTTTTTCTTCTTCATATATGAATATTGATTACAATGATCGGAAAGTGGTTTTACTCCCAAGCTCCAGTGATTACTCCTAAAAAAATTCAAAAAATATATTTAAAAGTAAAAAAATGAAAAATGCATGCATATTCTTAATGATGTACTCCATCCGTTCCAAAAAGGATGACTTCCACTTGTCCACATGCGGACGTATCTAGACATGTTACATGTATAGATACGTTCACATGCACACAAGCGTGCAAAATCTCAATGCAAAAATCTTTATATTATAATCTACACAAAAATGACAAAATTTGAAGATTGAAACTATGCAGTGGCGGACCTTGAACGAAATCCCTGGGGGGGCTAAGCTGCAACATGACATGTATTTATTTTTTGAACACCAAATCATACGACAAACCCAACTAGAATTTGTAGCATTTTCAGAAACATTTATAATTAGATTGAATTTGTCCATAAAATCCTTTCTAACACCACTAAAACAAAAGAAACCATATACTGTTTAACGATGCATGGATTGTCACTCATCATGGACCCATGTAGTTCATTTTTTGCGGGTAATGTAGTTCATGACTTCGCTGTCCAAATTCAAGCAACTAAAGAGGAGGACAGGGGTTTCTTCTGGTTGAGGCATTGTCCCCACTTTAGATGCAAAATTCGGAATCAATCAGGCAAGAAAAGCAAAATCGGAACACTAAATTACATCAGCAAAGGAGAGAAGCTTGCAGCGCCGTTGGAGCCTTCAGACTTCAGCAGTGGTCGGAACCAATCGGCTTCTAGCCAGTCGTTGCTGCTAGGCACTAGCAGCTAGATGATGTTCAGTGCATGCACGGCGCTGACGACCAGTCTGAGATGTGTTGGGCGCGGGCAAAACGAATCACACGGACCACCGGCCACCCGCCGCCGTCCACCGGCCGTTCCGTCTTGGCGCCGTCCAACCAGTCCAGGAGTCTAGAAAAGATTGAGCACGAGCGACTAACCGAAGTCTGGAGAAGACGCTCTTTTTTGGTCTCTGGCTTAATCGACATGGATTAGGGGCCTCATGGGCTGCAGGCCACGGTAGTATACGGTGTAGTAGAGATTTTGTAAATTTGCTGGGGGGGCCACGGCCCAGGTTGGCCCCCGTGAAGGTCCGCCGTTGAAACTATGCATTGTTAACTATAATCAAATCTAGAAATTTGTCATTTTTGTATAGGTCGATAATCTAGTCTTGTCTTGATCTCATCCGAAAAGGTCAAAATGAAACGCCGTTCATTCCTTTTCGTTGATAAGAACCCCATGTTTCTCGATCGGCCTCATAAACCCTGTCTCGTTTTGGGAAAGGAATCATACATGGTCCCACTGTGGTGACACAAATCATTTTCTTGGTAAATGCATAACGTTTTTGGACAAGGATACAAGTAGCATATGCTCTCTTTTTTTCTTCATATATCAATAGTGATTCCGATGATGTATTATTATTATTATTATTGGAAAATCTAGTGATTACAACTGTTTTCTTGATGCATGACCGCATGAGTTAAATCGCGGTGGTGGTTTCTCAAGTTGCCCCACATGTGCCCATTGGTCACCAACTCAAAAAGCATCATCAAGTTGCGGAGGTGCTCGTTGTTCATCAATCCGTCACTGCACCTCGACGAATGGAGAATACTTTCTCAACTTGGTGACCTGATTGTTATATTTTGTGAGTTGGTGAAAATATGAGTTAAAATCAGTCGAGTACACATTCGAATTTTCACAGCGTGTGTTAATTGACATGGGAATGATGTGAATATCTGAGTCAAACTCCATTATTTTCTTAGTCTTTCATTCTCTCTTGGATCCACTTGAACGCGAGAACATGGCAGGATGATGCGTATCAGCACAAGCAACTGACTTTGCTTTGGCTACCTCGATTATCTAATTACAGATTTACAGGTCATGCATATCTACTGGTTGTTCAAGACAGAGCTGGCTTGTTCAACTGTAACACTGCTCCCGGCCTCAAATTCAGATACGTTTCACCTCTTCCATGTTGACCTGTTCAAGATACACGCGAAATCCAACCTTTTATTTTCCACAATTACATGAGAAGGACTCTGTCTTTTTTCTTTTACAACTTACTCCATGATAACGACCCCAATGAGTTCAAGAACATACACGCTCTGATACAGCAAGAAACACTGTACTATGAAAGCATTTCCCTGTTTCAAAAAAGAAGAGCACGGAATAAATACGAGACTAGAACAAACAAGTTTTATCGGCATCTGGTACCATGGGGATCGCACTCTAGCCCAGCCTGATAAGGAATAATCTGAAGGCAGTGTCATTTTTAGCGCATCCATTGTGTCGCTTCAATGCATCACCCATGGAAAACGAGGTGAAAGTCTCAGATGGCAGAATTCAAGCCAGCCATATAAATGCACCGCGGCCTTATCCTGTCACCCCTCTCAGGATAAGTCCTTCCAAATTCCAATATTCGATGTTTCAATCTGCACACGAACACGACATTTCACAATCTTATTTTTTGGTCAAAATAGAAACGAAAAACAATTGGTCTAGCGGGATTGAGCTTGTTTTCAGCACTGAAATCAAAATACACTAGACGGCTACCAATACCAAGCCCTTCAGTACTTAAGACTACGGGAAGATCGATCTGCTTACGATCTAGTAGTTGGCTTGTTCGTGATGGAGCTGCTAGTCTCATGGAACAGCAGCCTTGATGCTCCTGGCGTACTCTTCTATTCTTTTGAGCCCTTCTTCAGGAGAAGCGGCTTCGCCCAACTGTCTAACAATTGCGCTGCCAATGATCACACCATCCGCTCCCCAGCCTGCGATCTGGATTACAAATAGCAGAGCTGTCAAAACTGTAACTAAATCACAGACCTAATACTTGGCAAGAAGTTGTGCTGGCCTAATTTACCTGCTTCGCTTGCTCTGGTGTTGATATGCCAAAGCCAACAGCCACAGGTTTGTCTGTAACCTGTAAGCTCAGGAACATGAGCTATATTAACTTCAAGCATTCTACCAAACAAATTGCTCAAGTTACTGTGTACCGATGAGAAGAGGGTTATAACTTGCAAACCTGCTTGATCTCCCTAAGAAGATGCTCAACACGTAGGTTTACGTTTGAGCGTGCACCTGTAACTCCAACAGCACTCACCTGCAACATACGATATTACGAGCTAGTTACCAAATGTACTGATACAGGCAACAATTTCAAACAAATTAAGGTTAGCAACATGATGGTGAATATAACAGATAAAATTCCCGCAGAAAAATAATATAACAAATGAAATGATCCTTCATGTGTTTAATGTGCCATGATTTTACTGCTCGTAGTTTGCAAACTTCAGTTGCCTTCATTTTAATACTTTTCTGCTAAAAAAAATGTTCGAATTCCTGGGAGTTTATAGGAAGCCCGAGATGACAAATTATATGGTGTGTCATTGATATGCAAACACAAAATACAAGTTAATACATATTCCTACTAGTCCACTACTAAAACTGAATTATTATTCACTAGGGGATAAAAGTAAGAAATGATGTTCGAATTTAATGACAAACTTCGAGCAAATAGTAGGTGTCTTCTTGATACTCACAAGGTAAACAAATCCTTCAGAAGCTTTTGTGATTTCCTTCATCCTCTCTGTTGGTGTGGTTGGTGTTGTAAGTAGCACCTGCAGCCAACAGTGAAAAATATAAATCGGCAAGTGGTTAAACTCAAGATAATTGTGGTTATAAGTCCACCATATATCCACATAACTTTCTGCTGTGAAACCATTCTAACTAGGTAGTACCGGTAACAGATCATTCATGTTTAGCATTCTAATTAGAAGGATCTGAAATCAGACTGTCCTGAATTTCTGAACATGGCCTGATCAAGATCACCTGACCCAGCGGGGTCGTTTGACCTAGTATTATTTCTCATCATATCGACCAATCTTGTTCAGGTTCTAGATGATTTGATGTAACCATCCATATTTTCTGCACCTGGAACAAACATCCAGCTGAAGATGCACGGGTCTAATCTCTGAAGGAGAAACTATTTAGGACATAAAGTTGATCACATCTAGGGCGCCAACTACACAAATTTCAAATGAACATTATTACTCCCTCCGTCCGGAAAAGGATGTCTTGGATTTGTCTAGATTCGGATGTATGTAGACATGTTTTAGTGTACACATACATCCGAATTTGGATATATAGAAGACATCCTTTTCCAAACGGAGGGAGTACATGACAAGATGAGAATGAGGACCTACCAGCTCTATGCTGTGCATAGTGGCCTCACTCCTCAATAATGTAGTCTCCTCCAATGGAAGATCAGGAACGACAAGACCTGCAGCACAACAAGTGCAAATCAACAACCACAACTACTACAAGAGCTACAGATTTGATTTTGAGAAATTGAAAAAAACATCATCAGTTCATGGAAGAGCATCGAGATCAGGTTCAAAAGCTAATGTACGTTTCAAATCATCCGCCATATTTCACCAATTTCCAGTAAATGAGGATTGCAGAGATCATGGACACAAAGTTTCTAGTCATGCAATTTTAAGAAAATGAATTTGGAGTAGGACAATTTCCAACTAGGTAGCCCAGCTGCATATCCTATTCCTGTATAAAAGAGATATCAACAAAATGGAATGATTCCTTGATGTCTCTTGTATTTAAGGGCCTTTCACATAAAGAAAAGATTAAATGCAAAAGAGATTTCCAGTTCAACACAGACACGCAGATTGAAAAAGATATTATTTGCAAGAATCAATCTAGTAATTAAATGAGGAAAATTTACACTTGATGAAAAATGGAGCTGGAAGTGACTTGCAATACTTCAAATAGGTCCTATTTTTTGAAGAACTAAAATGTATTTTGTTAGTATAAAACATGGTAAGTTCGTATTATTGACTACAGTACTATGTAAGAAAAGATACCATGTACACCAGCTTCTTTAATATTAGCCATGAAATTGCGCACTCCGTGCTTGAGAATTGGGTTGCAGTATGTGAAGAGAACTATGGGACAAGACAGATCCGGTATAACCTCCTTGAGCATGGCCAAAACAGAACTGAGTGTAGTGCCTCTCTTAAGTGCCCGGTATGCTGCAGCCTGAAATATAATTGTGAAGCAAAAAACACGTGTAACCCAATACAGATACTAAAACTGATAAGCACAAAGAAAATCGAAGGTGTACCTGAATAACCGGACCATCAGCCAGTGGATCCGAGAAAGGCACGCCGAGCTCAATCACATCGGAGCCACAGGAATCGAGGATCTTCAACGCTTTTGCTGTGGTCGCCAAATCAGGGTCACCGGCGGTGATGAACGGGATGAACGCAGTCTGGAAATTTTAAGGTTAGACAAACGGCTTAAAACAAAACCTCTGACCAATCATGTATTCCTTTTGTTGTGCTGTAAGGAAAATTCATTGAGAGTACATGTAACACCCAATAATCCGCAGTTTGGTGTTACCGTCTTCTAGGCAATTTGGAGAACGAGAACCATGAATCCATGATGAAGTTGCATCACTTAGACGAATGATTCACAGTCGCAAGCTTATACTACAGCTCAACAAGCATCCCTAAATAAACTTGCTAACGTGGCTAGCCTTGTTCTTCCGCCACGCCTTAACCCAGCACACACAGCAGCCGCACCGCATAGGCCCAAATCAGGAACAGAACGGACGGCGTAGTGCCATCTAAATCACATAGGTAGAAGAACGAAGCAAAGGTTAAGGCGTAAAGAACACGAACCTTGCCCTGCTCCCGGAGCCTGGAGAAGGTCGCCGCGACGCTGCGCTTCCCGTCAGCCATGGGCGCGGCGGCGACCGACCGTCCTGGCGTCGCGCGCCGCAGCCTCCGCAGGTCAATGAAGCAGCCGACGAGATCGCGCCGGCGCCGGCGGCCGCAACCAAGAGCAGATGCGGGGAGGTAATCCTCGAATGGAACGCCACGGGTGCATGACAACGTGGACCAGGAGTGACTCTGCCTTGGGCCTCGTCCACGTTAGCTTTAGCGAGCCGGGCCGAGCCACCGCGCCGCGAGCCTGCTCCGTTCATCCCGACAAGTTATGCACAACGTCTTCTCCTAAAAAAAACGTTACCGCACACGCTATCTCCCCTATCTCCTAAACTGAAGACTGGAAGTTGTCTGGAAGAAAATCATTTTGTGCTGCAAGACTACCATAATGTACATCACCTCTGATAGAAATTTGAGCTTAGAATTGTCAAGTAATGAGCTGGTTGTGGGTGATTTTTATATTACATCAAAACAGAGAATGTGCTTCTTAAAGTAGCTTTCCTTTCATGTAAGACGTACAATTTTAGTCATATTGTGGTTTTTAACCAGTAGCATACAGTTTGATCAGCTATCAATGTGTACTATATTCGTGCAATGAAATGTAACGCAAATAGGCACCACCAAATAAGCCGACAGGAGATGGATGATCATCAGTTGGTTCTGCTATCAAAACCAAAATATCTACGCAATATGACAACACTTATGGTGGAACTAAAAGTAAGAAACATTGAAAAGGGGCTAATTTGGATGTCCGGGGTGTAAAAAGCAGGGAACAAAGCCCCGTTCCAGCACGGGATCCGGGGGGAAGATTCCCTTGGCCTACCGGATCCCCGTTACAGCACGGGAGAGATCACCCGAGGGGGAAAAACCTCCCTACTGCCATTTGGACAACACGCTGTACGCGCGAATTGCTTGGCTCTTGGCCTGCTGCTGCTGTCCATTGTGCGTATTCCGTTGGCTCTGCTCCATCAAAAAGCAAGAACCTCTCTCTTTTGTCCTACTATTATTTCTGATTTTAATTTTTTTATCATTTTAGAAAAAAGAAAAACTACCACAAAAAGCTACCATAAAACATATATCATGCAAAGATTATCAAAAAATAGATCATCAATGTTAGAAAAGAAAAACAAAAAATTACCACAAAAAGCTCCTACTTTTTGCAGGCAAAATGTCATCAGGAAAACATCTATCTTACTATTTTTTAAAAAAAATCAAGAAACTGAGAATATATAAAAAAATCACAGAAATATAAAGAAATTAGGCATTCAGAAATTATTAGAGCAACATACAATTCAGCTCATGCATACAACAAGTTTTACATGCCAGGTCATACAAATAACGCGAGGATAAATATAGTATGCTATGTTTTAAAAATGGAAATGGCAGTGATGGTCAAATATACAGCAAGTAAAAGTATGTTGCTCCATGTATTTTGGAGCGTCCGGATTTGTCTTTTTTGCACAGATCACAAAAATTGTTTTTTCTTCACGTAAATTTTTGTGCTAACATAAAATGTCTTTAAGTGGCTATAGTAGGGTTCGCACCAACAAGTCCACGTATACGAAATTTTGGAGCGAAATTTTTATTTTGAATTTTTTAACATTTTAAAAATTGTTTTTTTGGACAGTGGGTGCATCTGCACCTACTGCCCGTTATGGATTTCCGAATAAACTTTGCATAATGGCTATAGTAGGGTTCGCACCAACAAGTCCACGTATACGTTTTTTCAGGGGATCGAGTATGTTTACTTTGTTCTTACTGGGCTGCCCAAGAGGGAAGAGGTTACACGCAAAGTTTTTCGCTCGTGAGTCGCTCCAGGCGACTCGCGAGGCGACTCTCTTTTCCTGCCCTAGCCGCCACCGCCGCCGCAGCTCACCGGCGGAAGAGCTGGGCCCCTCTCCTTCTGCTTGCCGCTCCGGCGGCAGGAGGGAGGGGGACCCCTTTTTTGCATGGTAATTAGGGTTAGGAGTTTTCTGGCATGGTGCGCCGTTGGGGTGGTGGGAGCGGCGCCCGGGCAAATAAATCTGTCTCAACTCTACTCCCACACCGGCGTTGTCCTTCATGGCGGCGTCTCGGAGTTGGTGGCACTGTGTGCTTGCCGATCTTTCAGATCGGTGGCTGTAGGGTTCATGGATGGTGTCGGCGAGGCGGCGGCGGCGACTCCATCAGATGGGTTTTTCCTCCTGCTCTGTCCCCGTTGCTGCGGCGTTGTCTTCGGTGCCATGGTAGAGCAGAGAGGATTCGTTCAGGAGTACGTGCAGACGGTGGTCTGCACTGGTGACAGTTGGAAGATGGTGCACCTTGTGGTGGGTTCGTGGTTGGAGGCTGACGGTTCTGGTTCCCTACTCCGACGACGTCGTCGTGCGGGGGTGTCAGTGCTGAAGTTCGATGGCGTGTCCGGGGTCATGCTGCCCCGGTCTGATTCTTTCAACGGCAATGGTTTGTCTTATGGCAAACTACTTTGGAGGTCCGAAAAGCTGATGATCAGCGATGGAGCCGCGTCGAGCTCGGGTGAAGAGGTGATCTGTCTATTTTTTCTTAGGTGGCTGCTACGGTGGTGCCGAAGAAGATGGATAGGCGTTGGTTTGTCATATAGGTTTATCCTATCTTTCCAGATCTGTAAGATCGGTGTATACGTACTTTGTATCTCGTCTTTTATTTATCAATGAGAATCGTATTACCATGCAAAAAAAAAAAGGGAAGAGGTTACGCGAAGAGACCCTACTGCACGCAATGCGCGGCAAATAGTAATCGCCCGAGATCACCAAATCGACTCGTCCTTTCCTGAGGCGAGAACGGACTATCTAGGGCGCCGAATCGGATTACCACACACACCGTCTATAATAGTGGGATCGGACGGATTCATACAGCGCACGTGTGAAGTCGCGATTGAATTGCAGGCAAGTTTGTACGTGTGCCAGCGGCCCGACGAAGAACGCCGATCATGGCGACGAAGCAGTCGATCGTCTCCCCGGACCGCCTCTTCGGCGCCTTCTGTGGGTTCTCCGCCTCTGGCAAGATGGATTTTGTCCAGGTGCCGAAGGACGACATGGCGCGCACCGCCGGCGACGCCGTGCGTGCCTTCCTCCATCACCGTGTAAACAACCTAAAAGACTACGAGCCCGTCGCCTCCCACGGCGGCCTCATCGCCTTCCGCCGCCGCCCGGCGATGCCGCTGCCACCTCCTGTCCACAGCCACGCCCCGCCGCCGCCGAGGTTGGGTTCCGAGCTCTGCCTCTACAATCCCGTCAGCCGGTCAGCGGGCAGCACGTATCCCTGCCGCCCCCGGCCATCTCCGACGAGTGTCTCGTGCTGCTCACCGACAGGGACGGGCAGTTCCTCCTACATGTGTTCAACCTTGAGCTCGCGGTCGACGGGATGCTCCAGATCCAGACCTACTCATCAGCGACAGGAGGGTGGGGTGGCGTCGTGGCCACATACGCTCGCATTCCCCTGAAATTGCCGAGCAGATTTCTCGGCCCGACGCCACTCCTCCTCAACGGTGTCGCCTATTTTCTCTGTGAGTCCGATCCTAGACAGGGACGGGCAGTTCCTCCTACATGTGTTCAACCTTGAGCTCGCGGTCGACGGGATGCTCCAGATCCAGACCTACTCATCAGCGACAGGAGGGTGGGGTGGCGTCGTGGCCCCATACGCTCGCATTCCCCTGAAATTGCCGAGCAGATTTCTCCGCCCGACGCCACTCCTCCTCAACTTTTTGTGTTTCTTTGAGCATGGCCCGCACATGAATTTTTTTCAAGCTCTGCCACTGTGCCTATGAATTGAAGATCTAGCAATTCTCTCCCGCACAAAGCTGACATAACCAAAACGTCGTATATGTATGCAAAGTAGGAGAATCCCCAAAGTTGTGTTTCTCGGTGGTTACCATATAGACGAACACGGCTTTGTACCATGCGCTAGGGCGTCCATGCGCAATCCTGGGCCGTCGGATTCAGCTGTCCAACAGCCAGGATTTAGCGTTGACCCAACACATTTTCAACGCTAAATCCTGGCCGTCGGACAGCTGAATCCGACGACCCAGATTGCGCATGGGCGCCCTAGCGCATGGAACAATGATTAATCGCATATAGACTATGCTATTCTGGTTGATACTATTCAAGTTACCGTTATCCGTTGCGCGCGTGTTAGTTTTTTGCTCAATGCAATAGTGGGGGCTGTTTAAACAGGAAGAGAGAAAGCAAGAGAGGGTAGAGAGAAGACAATTTATCCTATATACATATGTGCATCTGTACTAGGATTGTAGTTGTTTCCAATTACCAGCTGTTGTGCATGCATATATAAGCATTATATATATATTATTCATTTATTCTTGACTATTTACATATTTTGATTATTCTTTTTCTGACTTTATTCAGTTTTTTCTTCATAACTGTCGTGTCTCTGATGAAGGACACCGGGAGTAAAGGATACCCCTTTTTAGGTTCGGCACGGAGCGCGAAGGCGGCTGGGAAACACTTCACCCGGGGAAGTACGTCGAGTTCCTCGGTCCGGCGATCAAGCACACAACACAGAGACACAGAAAGTTTTATCCAGGTTAAGACCGCTCGGAAGCTAACAGTCCTACTTCTGCATGTCTGGATTGAGGTGATCATCATGGTGTAGTTTACAAGGGTGGTCGCGGGGGTGAACCCGGCAGAGAGTTGGCCGGAGGTAGACGAAGAGCAGATCCTGCCCCGAGGAGATCACCTCTCTCTCTACCCTCCAAACCCTAGTCTAGTCTTGCTTGAGCTCTGCTTGTATCGTCCCCTTCTGTCTCGGTGCCTTGGTACTCCTTTTATAGGCTAAGGGGATCTCACATGGGCACACAAGGAGCGTGGGGGTTTTAGGCGGGAAAACCCCCGGTGGTCTTCTGGAGGCGACGTGGCCTTCTCTCGTCCAAGTATCTCTGGTGGTTAGGTGCGGTCGTCCACCTTTGGGGAAAGCGGGGCGAACAGAGTCTGACAGCCCCACCAACCACGCCCAAGGCGACGTCACTCGAGGCGCGTCCTTCGTCTTGGCGCCCAAGCCTTCTACAAGCTTCCTGCACGAGCTGGCGTGCTTATCCTCTTCGCTGTACGGAGAAGGAACCCGGCTGCGCGCCTGGCCTCCTGCCGGGCGCGAGGGCTCTCGGGTGCTCCGTCTTGTTCGCTGGGTTGCAGGTGACCCCGGGAGGCCACCTGGTCCTTAGCCGTAGTTTGCCGATGTCGAACTTGTCGGGTTTCCGTGGGGCAGATGGGCGGGCCCATCTGCCAGTCTTGACTCATTGCCTTGTCCATCTTCTTGGTGGGCCCAGGTTGTGGACCCACTTTGGCAGCACTAGGGGAACCCCGTGTTCCACTGCTGCGACAATAACACTATTTTTAGAGTAATTTTTTCATCACACATGTAGAATTTTACACATTCTTTCTTCATAAAAAATAGAGCTAAGTTCCACGTCAGTATAACCGGAGTGATATGACTATAAACATATGTCGGTAAGTTGCTCAAATTAATAAAACCGGTGTTAGGTATTTTTTCCTAAAGTAAGTGACAAGTTGTTTACCATCTTAACTAGCCTTTGTCGGACACATATATTATGCATTTTAATATGTTTGTCTTACAAATATTCCTTTAACCGACCTGCTGTATCGCAAATTAGCTGGCGGTGCTTGCGAATTTCCTATTAGTCAGTCTTACTATGGTTTTTATCTGTTAGGAATTTGAGATCAACTCAAATTTTCCCTCGATGGTATAATCTACACATACAAAATGTATACCTCGATTGTTTGTACATTTTGTAGCCTGAAATTGCACGTGCTTGTTTTCTGCAACTTTGGGTTTGAGGAAGCGTATGGGACACACAAAATTAGTCTAAGTGAATATAATATTTAACGATGGTCGAACAAATCACTACTACTAGTGGTGAAACAAAAATTTATACCAAATAGAACAAAAGTGTAGCTCCATTATTAACTCAAACCTTTGACTCAAACCATATTAACCATCATATCACATCTTCTTATACAAAACACTTAAAATTTACAGTCCGATGTACCTTAAAAGCTCCTATTTTTTTTCCAAACAATCATATTCTTTACAAAACAGAAAAAACAGTAGCTCCATTATTAACTTCTTCTACCCGGTTCATGTGATGGTCAGCAAAGTATGTTGCTAATCTAGTTTGTTGAATATGGATTTGTACAAATCATGGTAGTGCATCCTTCATGCTCCTCGCATATAGTTCTAACCTCTTCAATCCTTCTCTCGGAGAATCTGCTTCACCAAGCTGCTTCACCATCGCACTACCAATTATCACTCCATCTGCACCCCATTGTGCAACCTGCCACGTCCATTTATAGTCGTTAAGTAAGAACAACATAGTTTACCATGTAAAATTTTAGAAAACAAAAGAAGGTGGATATTCCAAACTATATCTAGGAAAATGTCTTTTACCTGCCTAACATGATCTGGGGTTGATATGCCAAATCCAACGGCCACTGCTTTATTAGTGACCTACGGATTATAACAAAATCTCGTGAATTATATTCACAAGATGACTTGAGAGATCAATTGTTATATTTGTTTTTATAAAAAAAGATTTATAATATGTTTTGTACAAACCTGCTTAATCTCCTTAAGAAGATCTTTGACGTGTGGGTTCACATCTAGTCGTGTACCTGTAACTCCATTGATACTTACCTGTGTAGTAATTAAAATGATAACCATCGCATCCCTTTTCACCGTAAAGCTAAACTAGCAACAATAAGTTCCAATTTTATGCATCGATGTGTTTGGCACTTACAAGGTAAACAAATCCTTCTGAAGCAACTGTGATCTCTTTCATCCTCTCTGACTTTGTAGATGGTGTTGTAAGCAGCACCTGCAGCCATCAGTTTATCAGACTCGAGTAAAAGTACATTTCTCTTCGACATTTCAATATACCACCTCACCTGCCCCCAAAAGTAGGACACACTTGGTTTTGTATGTTCTTTAATACACGACTTTTACCACAAATATTTACCAAAGCATATGGTCTGAACTTGTATAAAGGTTGTTCATGGTAAAAGTTATTTTTTGTTGACAAAAAATCAAGAACAGTAGGAGTAGTAGATAGTCCAGAACATTGTTAAAAAAACTAACGGAAATGCATAAAGGTTTATGAAAATTAGGAATATCGTACTAGCTCTATGTCGTTCTTCACGGCTTCATTCTTGAGACCACTGGTCTCGGCATAAGAAAGATCAGGCACTATGAGACCTGTTACACATGAGACAAACGATCAAATTAGCAGCGAGATAAAGTAGCTAACGAAATGTGTGTGAAGTTAGCGAGATGGAAAGCTATGGTATTTACCTCGTACACCGGCATCTTTGGTTGCAGCGGTGAAGCTCCCGGTCCCTCTGTGCGCGATGGGGTTGAAGTAGGATAAGATGACCACAGGACAGGACAACTCCCTTGTCACCTCCTTCAGCATCGACAATACGAGATCTACCGACGCCCCGCCGGCCAGCGCCCTCGCCGCGGAGGCTCTGATGACCGGCCCGTCGGCGTATGGGTCCGTGAAGGGCATGCCAAGCTCGATGATGTCGGCACCACATGCATCGA
Source organism: Poa pratensis (assembly GCA_947311845.1). NCBI lineage: Eukaryota > Viridiplantae > Streptophyta > Magnoliopsida > Poales > Poaceae > Poa > Poa pratensis. The sequence goes on along the minus strand of CAMZMU010000040.1, from coordinate 16,128,099 downwards.
GGAGCCTGAGCGCCTCTGCCGTCGTCGCCAGGTCGGGATCACCAGCGGTGATGTATGGGATGAACGCCGTCTGCATGCTTGCGTGCAATTTTTTTATAAATTTGATTAAAGTATTATAATGAGGTAGAACCATATGAGTTTTTTCAAGAACAGAGTGAGTACAATGATAGAGTTCGAAACAAGCTTCACATAACGACTATGTGTAAGGCGCCTTATATTTGGCATAACCGTAAGGCGTTAGGATATTTTTTGTTAATCACCGAACTCATGCATGTGCGTAGGGCGGTACACACGGGATGAGAGATAGAAATATCCCTCCTTTGCATGCATGCACAAAAATACAAAAAAGCTGATGTCATCCCGCATTAAATGCGAAACTCGAAAATTCAAAAAGTTTTATAGCCCAAACCGTTTACCTGATTTAAAATCCGTTTTCACCGTTGGACTAGTCGCGACGAGATCTTCGAAACTAGATCCCATGTCGATATGGGATGCCAGTACTATGCTACGCACTTGTAGTATATGTGAGCGTCGAGACAGAGCGAATGTAGAAGAAACACTTGGGTTTGTGCGCGTTTATATAGCAGCAGAAGCAAAGCAGAGAGCTCGCAGCTAGCCGTACGCTCATGAGTCGAAGACCGCAAACTTAAGATCTCAGGAATCATATCGTCGACGAAGCACGAAGCCAACCATGGGTTTTTTTTTTCTGTAAAAGGGCTCTTTTTAGATGAAGCCACCAGTACGAACGAAAAGGAATTTACACATTTTCTAATTACCAGCGTTTTCCTCGCGTTACAATATATTGGGTTCAAACATAGAAACCATTTTAAAAAATTGTCTCTGTAGCAGGTACGAACCTCGACCTCTCTGTCATCTTGTCCTGTGTCTTGTATATGCTAAATAAATTGATCGTGACAATCTAACGAGGTGCCCAGCAAAAAAGTTGTGGCGATATTCAGTGTGGTCAGTTTCAGACCAGAGAAAGTACTGATAACGAGATAGATATTTGCATTTTGCTATCGATGGTAAAGGACGGTATCCCCGGTACCACGCATGGTGAAGATATTTTGGGATAGTACGGTCTGTCACCGTTGTGTTAAGACACATCAACCAAACATGAAACATGTGTGCATACATCAGTTTCATGCCTCTCGATGTCTCATACTCCTACTAGTCATAGTGGGGAGTAATATATATTACTTAGTAACATACGGATTTTACAAGTTTATGTTAACATATTTGTGGTGTCATGCAAGTCTTTATTAATTAGGTTGTAGACTCATATTGCTTTGGATATGTGATGTTATGGTAACATAGCTAGTTATTCTATTTGTCTCTCTCTTCTTTAATTGCATGCCACATCTTCACTTTTTCCTATGTGGCACTTATGTTGCTAGCTATATATTGGGTTAAAACATAAAAACCATTTTATAAAAATTGTCTCTGTAGTAGGTACGAACCTCGACCTCTCTATCATCTTGTGCTGTGTCTTGTACTCCCTCCGTTCCTATATGTGAGTCAATTAAAATGGAACGGAGGGAGTATATGCCAATTAAATTGATCGTGACAGACTAACGAGGTGCCCAGCAAAAAGTTAGGGTGATATTCAGTGTGGTCAGTTTCAGACCAGAGAAAGTACTGAAAACGAGTTAGATATTTGCAGTTTGCTATCGATGGTAAAGGACGGCATCCCCCGTACCACGCATGGTGAAGATATTTTGGGGATAGTACGGTCTGTCACCGTTGTGTTAAGACACATCAACCAAACATGAAACATGTGTGCATGCATCAGTTTCATGCGTCTCAGACTACTCATAGTGGGGAGTAATAATACTACTTAGTAACATATGCATTTTACGAGTTTATGTTAACATATTTGTGGTGTCATGCAAGGCTTTATTAATTAGGTTGTAGACTCATATTGTTTTTGGGATATGTGATGTTATGGTAACATAGCTAGTTACTCTATTTGTCTCTCTCTTCTTTAATTGCATGCCACATCTTCACTTTTTCCTATGTGGCACTTATGTTGCTAGCTATGTTACTCCCATGAGTAGTCTGAGTGGCGAAGCTAGAGGGAAAAAGTATTGGTTCAGCTCTTGTTATTATAGTGTAGTCTTCCACTAATTAGCAATATTACACTCTATTTTAATGAAGGTTTGATGGATTTCATTGGGTTCATGTGAACCCAATGCCAATGGTTCTACACCAGCTCTGCCACTGATGCGTCTTGCAGGGATGACGCGTAATAAGGAAAAATGGTTACTAGGCTTCAGTGGCGGAGCTTGGGCCACATCGTTGGGGGGGGGAGGGGGGGGGGGCAAATGAGCTGGAGAAGCATGTTGGGCCTATGCTGGGGGGAGGGGGCGGTGGCCCCCTGGTGTGTACATAGCTCCACCACTGCTAGGCTTGTTGTACATTTTTTCGAAACTGAGGTTTAGCCCAGTCTCGTGTTTCCCCTATTTCAAATGGTCAGCCTGTGTCCTCCAATATGGCTTACTTACCCGAGTCGATTCTTTCCTTCCCGTGCGAAAGAAAATGCTCTTTCTGGTGCATCAAGAGATGATACAACCATTGAGATCATCATACATTCCAATGTAGTAGTAATCATGTGACAATACATTAATCTAAGGTCTTTCTATTTCTAAGAGACGACCGAGAAATAAGTATTTCTAAGTCAACACTAAGGTCTGTCTAATCATGATACAATTTTTTCCAATAAACTTATCATAATACAAATAGATATTATGAACTTTATCATATGGCTAGATGTCGGCGAGTAATAACTCGATTATGAAATAGTCGCTCTAATTACTTAATTAGAGTAATAGTTTCCGACTTTCCGAGCAATAGGTGACGTGTATGGATATTTGCAAGGGCAACACTCACTCACTCAGGCACACACCGATGCCAACTCACCCCTGTTGTACTAGTGTGGCTCCATCCCTCATGTTATGTACATGGAGCTCCTTGAAAAATAAAAAACGGATCATACTATCCTATAGTCATGATTTAACTTAGCAACGAACATATTATATGTTTAAAATTGTGAAAGAATTTGTAAATGTATAGTATGGATAGGAACATACATGTGAAATTTGACCAAAAAAATACTATTTTTGTTGTATGTACTCGTTGTAATTTAAAACATTTTTACATCATGGTATGTAATTTCATATGGTTTCGGGTACACTAACTTAACTTTTGTTGTTCTTCAGTTCGGACATTATAATAAATATTTTCTACCAAACTTCACATGTGTATGTGTATGTGTAAATACCGTTTCCATGCTTGATTTTCTTTGTAAACTTTTAGAATTTATAGATATGATTTAGCCTACAAAAATGTCTTATAATTATGGGCGGATGTAGTATGTGGTAATCTCTACTACAGTATATAATATGCCTTCAGGTGATGGTTGATACGTTTTTTAAATTTCCAATTTTACCTTATGTCTCAGAGAATATTACCCACCTTGCCACGCTTAAGTTGTAATGGTTCGTTTTTCTATCCCCGACTCGCTGTACCGAGGCAATTTCTGCTTTTTTTTCGATTTGAGCCAAGAATTGGATGGGGGCGCCGCCGGATTCGATCCAGGCAGCTTGGGTCGCGCTGATTCCGGCCGCCGCCGTCCCGTTTTCCTCGATTTCAGGCGTCCTGTGGAGTGTGGAAGGGGAGGGGCAGAGGAGAGGGCGGCCGCCGGCGAGCTCGCGGTGGTGCTGGGGTAGGGGAGGGGCAGAGGAGAGGGAGGCCGCCGGCGACCTCGGGGTGGTGCTGGGTGCAGAGGAGAGGCTAGAGGAGAGGGCGGCCGCCGGCGACCTCGGGGTGGTGCTGGTGCAGAGTAGAGGGCGGCCACTGGCGAGGTTAATTTCTGGTGTTGGGGAAGGGGAGGGGCGGAGGAGAGGGCGGCGGTGGGCGAGGGAGCTCAGGGTGGTTCTGGGGAATGGGATGGGCAGAGGAGAGGGCGGGGCGCATGGCCGGCGGCGAGAGAGCTCGGCCGCGAGGGAGCGAGCTGACTTCGTGCGTGCTGCTTGTGCGCGAGGGACCAACATGCTTGCGTGTGTGCTGCGAAGTGCTGCTTGTGCTTCGTCGTTCACCTCCCGTCCGCCCTTGACGGCGCTCGTCGGCGCCGTGTCCGCTCACGCCCCTGGCCGCGCTCTCCGGCGCCGCGCCGCCCGTGCCTGGACGCAGCCGCGGCCGCACCTGGCCGTGCGCGCAGCTAGCTAACTAGCTAGCAAGTAGCCAGGCAGGCGGATCAATCGATCTGTCCACCGGCCCGTGCGCCGAGCTTTTGGGAGATTGAGAGAGATTAAGCAGGAAGCTGCAACTTTCATACTGCTTGTTTGAGAAGGAGAGCACGAAAAGACAGAACCAGAGCTGTGGTTACTTTGCTTGCCTCCTGCTGTAGATTTTGTTCTGCTCTTTGCCTGCATGCTGCTGCTTCAAGGCAGAGAGTATTGAGCTTTGAAATTTAGTTTCTTTGTCGTGCTTGGTGCAGAGAGCACAGAGGATAGATACATTTATTTTGCTTCGTTTTATTCGCTGCATGAGAGAGCGGAGAGGATCTCGCTACGCTGCTGCATGTTTGATAGCAAACAAAACCAGGGAATAGAGATTTCATTTTAATGATTTTGCAGGTTCTTCTGTTACAAACGATAGCAAAGAAACGACGAAGAGCGGAACGATCAAACCAAAGGGGACACGAGATTTAACGTGGAAAACCTCTCCAAACAAAGGAGAGGAAAAAACCACGGGCGCCAGCCAGCAATACTTCACTATATCGGGTGAGGTTACAAACGCCGTGGGTTTACAATGTGTGGCTTACCCCAAAACGGCGGCTTACAAGAGGAATAAATAGAAACATCAAACCCTAGGTCGGCTGCAGTCCAACCCGGAATCAATCCCACCTCGGCGGTAGTACCGCTTAACCCAGCGGTACTACCGCTGGGGTGGGCTGGTTCGTCTCTTCCCACCTCAGCGGTACCGGCGGCGGTACCGCCAGCGGTACCAGTCGGTACCGGACAAGCGCGTCAGACGGCCATTCTGGCGGTAGCGGGGCGGTAGCGGTGGCGGCAGCTCTCGAGCGGTAGTACCGCTTAACCCAGCGGTACTACCGCTGGAATTTGGAACACCAAAAACAACACTCCACCTTGAGACAAATTCCATCTTGTAGCATGAAAGAGAACTTCACCCTGAAACAACAAAGAAAACACCTTCGGCGCCAAATAGCCTCTTGGGCTAGACAGTGATACCAACTAAGCCCGAGCAAAGCTCGAACTTAGTAACAGGAACTGGCTTTGTCATCATATCAGCAGGATTATCATGAGTACTTATCTTGCATACCTTCAGTTTACCTTTTGCAACAACATCACGCACATAATGGTATTTGACGTCAATGTGCTTTGTTCTCTCATGGAACATCTGATCCTTGGTAAGGTAAATAGCACTCTGACTATCACAAAACAGGTTAATGCAAGTATCATCTCCACAAAGCTCAGCAAACAAACCTTTCAGCCAAACCGATTCTTTACATGCTTCAGCAATAGCCATGTACTCTGCTTCAGTGGTAGACTGGGCAACAACGATTGCAACGTTGCCCTCCAACTCACGGCACAACCACCAAGCGTGAACACATAACCTGTGAGGGATCTCCTCTTATCCAAATCGGCAGCAAAATCTGAATCCACATAGCCTACGAGTCCCTCATCAGTCTTGCCGAACTTGAGGCAAGCATTGGATGTGCCACGAAGGTACCTGAAAATCCACTGAACAGCCTTCCAATGTTCTTTACCAGGATTAGCCATATATCTACTAACCAAACTCATAGCATATGATAAATCTGGACGTGAGCAAACCATGGCATACATTAAAGAACCAACAGCACTAGAATATGGAACTCTAGACATGTACTCAAAATCCTCATCCGTACTAGGACATTGTTCAGCTGACAATTTAAAGTGAGGAGCAATAGGAGTACTAACAGACTTTGCATCATGCATGTTAAAACGATGAAGAACTTTCTTAATGTAATTTTGCTGACTAAGAAACAACAAACCAGAATTTCTGTCACGGGTAATCTCCATACCTAGAATTTTCTTAGCAGCACCAAGATCCTTCATCTCAAACTCGCTACTCAACTGTGACTTGAGAGCAGCGATATCTTTCTTGCTCTTGGCAGCAATCAACATATCATCAACATATAATAACAGGTATATAGGTGATCCATTAACAAACTTAATGTACACACAGCTATCAAATTCAGACCTCTTAAAGCCATGTGACAACATAAAAGAATCAAACCTTTTATACCACTGACGAGGAGATTGTTTCAAACCGTATAAGGACCTTTTCAACTTACACACAAGATCCTCCTTACCAGGCACTATGAACCCTTCTGGCTGGTCCATGTATATCTCCTCCTCCAACTCTCCATGCAGAAACGCAGTCTTTACATCTAACTGCTCAAGCTCAAGATCACGCATAGCAACAATACCAAAGAATGTACGAATTGAACTATGCTTAACAACTGGAGAGAAAACATCATTATAATCAACACCTGGAATTTGACTGAAGCCTTTTGCAACTAACCTTGCCTTAAACCTCGGAGGCTCGCTAGGAGATAAACCCTCCTTTCTCTTGAAGATCCACTTACAGCGGACTGCCTTCTTTTTCTTAGGCAAGCGCACAACTTCCCATGTGCCATTCTTATCGAGTGACTGCATTTCTTCTTGCATAGCAGCAAGCCACTTCTCGCGGTCACCGGAACCAATAGCTTCAGTATAGGTGGACGGCTCATGTCCGTGCTCCACCTGTTCTGCACAACTCAGAGCATAATCAACAATGTTACACTCTTCAATTAAACGTGGTCGAGGACCACAATTCCTCCTGTTCCTACGAGCAGCAATAGACTGTTGTGGCTGCAAAACAGGGGGTGAGTTCTGAACATTATCATTATCAGAATCAGAAGAAACAGAATCATCAGAACCAGCAGAATCAGGATCAGAATCATCTGAAGTAGCAGCACCATCATTGTCAACAGTGACATTTTCCTTTTCAACAGAGTGCTCCACCTCGACACGAACCTGCTCCTCAGAAAAATCTGGCAAAACATCTGAGGACAACTTATCAAAGTACATAACAGATTCATTGAAAACAACACTCCTGCTCATAAATGCCTTGCTAGTTTCGGGATTCCAACTTGTATCCTTTTACACCCGAACCATAACCAATGAACACACACTTAATAGCTCTCGGCTCTAACTTTCCATTATCAACATGAGCATAAGCAGTGCAGCCGAAAACTTTAAGTTGTGAATAATCAGCAGGAGAATCTGACCATACCTCAATGGGAGTTTTCTTGTCGAGGGGAATAGATGGTGACCTGTTTATCAAGTAGCAGGCGGTGGCAGCCGCCTCAGCCCAAAAACGCTTACTCATGCGAGCGTTGGAGATCATGCAGCGAGCCTTGGAGATGATGGTCCTGTTCATCCGCTCCGCTACACCATTCTGCTGAGGCGTGTACGGGATGGTGAGGTGCCTGACAATGCCTTCTTTCCTGCAATAATCATTAAAGGCATTCGAACAAAATTCGCCACCATTGTCAGTACGAAGTAATTTCACCTTCCTTTCTGTTTGCCTTTCAATCATAGCTTTCCACTCTTTAAAAGCAGCAAACGTATCATCCTTATTTTTCATGAAATAAGGCCAAACTCTTCTAGAGTAATCATCAATAATGGTAAGCATATAACGAGCACCACCATAAGAGGGCTTACGAGATGGCCCCCAAACATCAGCATGTACATAATCAAGTGTACCTTTGGTGGTGTGACAGAAGCATTAAACTTAACTCTTGTGTGCTTACCGAAAATGCAGTGTTCACAGAACTGCATCTTACCCAAACTGCATCCTTGCAGCAAGTCTCTCTTGATCAATTCTGCCATACCAAGTTCACTCATATGTCCAAGACGCTTATGCCAAAGGTTAGTTTTACTAGCGTCATCATGAGAAACAGCAGCAACAGTACCAGATAACGTGCTACCTCTAAGAACATATAACTTAGCAGAATTCATATCACCAACCATAACTATGAGAGAACCTTTTGATACCTTTAGGAGTTTATTTCCTCCTTTGTACTTGTACCCGTCACAGTCAAGGGTACTGAGCGAGATCAAATTTCTTGCCATGGTTGGTATGTGTTTCACTCCCGTCAGCGTGCGTGTCATACCGTCATGTGTCTTGACCTGAACGGAACCAACGCCAACAATGTTGCATTGCTGGTCGTTCCCCACACGCACGAAATCTCCAGTCTGCACTAACTCATAAGAACTGAACCAATCTTTGTTACAGCAAATATGAAAAGAACATGCAGTATCTAGAATCCATTCATCCTGACGAGAAACACATGCAGCTAAAACAGCTAGGCATTCGCCATCAGAACTACCATCAACAACAGAAGCCTCACCGGTATCATTACCTTCATTATTTTTCGGTTGGTAAGTACCTTTTCTTTTCTCCTTGTTCTGCAACTTCCAACAATCATCAATGACATGATTAGATTTCTTACAATACCTGCAGAACTTGTCACGGCCTTTAGACTTTGAGCGACTCTGTCACCCTTGCTCTTGTCTCTGTTGTTGTTGTGGTAGTGGTTATCTCGCTGCTCAGGCCTCCCTCGGACCTGCAAAGCATCGCCCTTGGAGGACGACGACTCCTCTTTCTGTACCATACCTTTCATCTTTTCCCTGGCAAGCAGGGCCTCATATACTTCCGCGGTGGTTAGTTCATCACGGCTTAACAGTATGGTATCACGAAAATTTGCAAAGGAATTTGGCAGCGAGCATAGAAGTAAAAGTGCTAGATCTTCATCATCGTACTTTACCTCCATCGACACTAGGTCAGAAACGATCTCCTTAAAGATCGATAAGTGATTCATTACCGAACCACCTTCTTGCAACTTGTGCGTGAACAACTTCATCTTCACATGCATCTTGCTGGTGAGATCTTTGGACATGCAGATCGACTCCAGCTTAGCCCACAGTGCCGCTGCGGTTTTCTCCTGGAGTACTTCTTGCAGAATATCATTAGATAGATGAAGTTGAATAAGCGATAAAGCCTTACGGTCTTTCCGCTTCTCATCGGCGGTCCATGCCGCCGCATCCTTGTCGCCGAATTTCTCCAGCGCCTCGTCAAGATCATTGGACTGTGCGAGGATCGCACGCATCTTGACCTGCCACAGCGAAAATCTCGTCTTGTAGTCCAGCGCCGGTAGATCGAACTTCATCGATGCCATCCAAAACCCTAATCTGAAAACAGATCTGAAACAGGGCTCTGATACCACTTGTTAAAACGATAGCAAAGAAACGACGAAGAGCGGAACGATCAAACCAAAGGGGACACGAGATTTAACGTGGAAAACCTCTCCAAACAAAGGAGAGGAAAAAACCACGGGCGCCAGCCAGCAATACTTCACTATATCGGGTGAGGTTACAAACGCCGTGGGTTTACAATGTGTGGCTTACCCCAAAACGGCGGCTTACAAGAGGAATAAATAGAAGCATCAAACCCTAGGTCGGCTGCAGTCCAACCCGGAATCAATCCCACCTCGGCGGTAGTACCGCTTAACCCAGCGGTACTACCGCTGGGGTGGGCTGGTTCGTCTCTTCCCACCTCAGCGGTACCGGCGGCGGTACCAGTCGGTACCGGACAAGCGCGTCAGACGGCCATTCTGGCGGTAGCGGCGGCGGTAGCGGTGGCGGCAGCTCCCGAGCGGTAGTACCGCTTAACCCAGCGGTACTACCGCTGGAATTTGGAACACCCAAAAACAACATCTTCGTCACAACCAAACGAAGCCATGAACGACCTGTCCAAAGTTACTTCAAGCAACTGTGTATATTAGCTAAATATTTGGGGTGTAGAAAAATGGGTGCATCTTCTTCTCTACATTTTGATTTTTTTTTGGTTCAGCCGACCAGCTTATTCTAAGTAAAAGCAAATTTGACCATTTCATTCGAGTTTATTAGTCACGTGTGCTTTGTTAGAGTAGATAATAGAAAACGAGCCAACTGGGGGTAGGATTACAAGAGCCGATAGAATTGAGTAACGCTCATGTTTTCACTCGAAAATTTAATTTGTTTTTCTCGCCCGTTGCAACGCACGGGTATGTTTGCTAGTAATTCGGTAATACTCCTCCGTTCCGGTTTATTGGGCTTACCAAACGCTACATCGCGACCAAGGCATGTAGGATTGGTTAAGAGAAAAAAGTTGATCAAGAAAATTAGCCAATAGGAAAGTTTATTCCGTGATTAACGTAGAAAGACATGCATAGGCCGGCTCCCTTTCTCCCTCATCTCTAACCTCGTGCATGCGGTTTAGTTAATTCATGATTAATTAAATCATCACCTTGCATTGGCACATCCCGGCTAAGACTAGTCACAGTGGGAGTAACATGAGTAGTAACATCAATGCCATGTAGGCAAAAAATCTGACGTGGCGGGTAATTAATGAGGAGAGAGATGGTTGTGGTAACTAGCTATGTTACCGTAACATCACACATTTCAATGTAAGATGAGTGTACAACTTAATAAATATGACACTACACACATGTTACTCCCAACTATGGAGCTAGTAACTTAGAGTAGTAACATATCTATGTTACTAGTCTAAGTTACTCCCCATTGTGAAGACTAATTAATGATTCCGGGCCTTATTCCTAGCTAGGTTTGGAACAAATAGATTTTCACTAGGAGCTTAGAATACCGGAACGGAGGGAGTACTAAAGGTACGAAGTACGGACTTGAACAACCTACGACCTAGCTAGGCTTGTAGGTGTCCCCATCTAATTATTGCGAAATATTATGTTCAATGATTCCTTCTTCACCTCATTCTTCACAGAGGTCAACGTCGACTTCGTCTATGTCCACCGTGAAGGAAAGGATCATTTGTCTACGCTTGCTACTTCCGTTAATTTGGCTATGTCATATGTGTATTTATGGTTGATTATCGTAATTTACGTACATGCAAACCAAGTGTGATGTATATGACGTCATGTTATTTATCTGGATTAAATCATTTAGAAAATAGTCATATTTCCAACACCTAGTGTACAATAATTTATTTATTTTAATTTTGTATACAGCTCGAAGATTATTATATTTTTCTATCCAAGTTCACATGTTTATGTGTCTACATATCTTTTACAGTTTTGTTAAGCGCCTCCAACACGTATAGTGGAAGCCACAGATGTTCACTCTCCCAAAGTCAAGGGTGTCCTTGGCTACTATGTGAAAGGACAAGGATGTCGCCTATAGGGGGAGTGAATAGGTGATTAAAACTTTTCCGGTTTAGGCTTGATAATTGCGGAATAAAACTAGGTGTTTAAATTAACAAGCCAACAACCTAAATATACTAGGCTCACCTATGTGCACCAACAACTTATGCTAAGCAAGACAAGCAACAAGGTGATAGCAATATAGAATACTTCAAGCACGAAGGCTATCAAAATGTAAAGTGCATAAGTAAAGAGCTCGGGTATAGAAATAACCGAAACACACGAAGACGATGATGTATTCCCGAGTTCCTCCTTTTTAGGGGAGTACGTCTCGTTGGAGAGGTGTGAGGCACCACAAAGGTCGATCTCAACGCCACAAAGGCTCACCCTATTTTCCGATGAACCGCACCACAAAGGATTGGTTCACCTTCCACTATCGGAATCCTTCAAGGCGGAATCCGAAACATTTACAACAACAATCCGGGGCACAACCCACAATTGGATTGGGGGCTCCCGAACAGCTACAAGTGACCACAAAGGTCTCAACCACCACAAAGGCGTCTAGGGTCCAAAGGCCCAAGAGTAACAAGCTCACAAGTTTTCAACTTCCACGAATCCTCGTGGAGAGCACAAACCGATGCACAAAGCAATGGCAAGAGCACAAGTGTTAAAATCCTTCACTCTCAAATTCCAACAAAGCAACAAATGCTTATGGGGGAATAAGAGAGGAAGAACAGTGGAGGAGAAACACCAAGAACTCCAAGATCAAGATCAACTAGGTTCCCCTCACTTAGAGAAGGAATTGATTGGTGGAAATATAAATCTAGATATCCTCTCACTTTCCCTTAAAGATATGCAAGAATCATGGGAGGGATTGAGAGGTAGGCAAGCTTTTCCAAAGGTCAACAATGGAGGAGAGAGAGGGGAAAAACGTGCTCAAGTTCTTAGTGAACCGTTGGGAAGACAGCCCCTTAAATAGGTCCTTTGAAAAATCTGCCCGTTTGAAGAGGAGCAGGGAGGCCGGCCAGGCCGGCCCCCTCCCCGACGCGCCCGGCCTAGAGACGTAGAGAGCCCGGCCTAGGCCGGCCTGGAGGCCGGCTGGGTATCCGAGGCGCCCGGCCTAGAGCCTGGCCTAGGGCCCGGCCAGGCCAGCCAATCAGACCCAGAAAGAGATCTTCTATGACCTCTAACTTTTGCAAGAAAACTCCAAATGGGATGAAACCAATTTTGTTGAAAAGATAGCGACAAGAGCTTTCCAACACCCATGGGAAGGTGTGGAACTTTCCTCAAGGATAAACCGATAATATTTCCAACACGAGAACTCAACAAGTTTTTCATCCGGACTTCGTTTTCTATGATCTTGGGTTTGTTTCGAAGATAATCACAAGCTCTACAAGATCATGCATATAAACCTCATAGTCCATCATGTGAGGAGGAGAACACAAGAGGATAGTTTGACCTCTCTAGAAAAGATAAGCCGATAAAACCTCCAATATCAAAAACGCAACAAAATATGCATATGAAATCCGTTTTTGATGAACTAGAGCTTGGTATGGAGATGAACACAAACTCTAAATTCTCACATGGATAAAAGCCAAATAAGAACCAAGAAAGATTATATGCCAAATATGCAAAGATTTGAGCTCTCCACAAAGATGCAATCAAGTTACTCACTTGAGAGCTAGATGATGACGATCTTGACTCCCTCAAGTTGGAACACCTTTCTTGATTGTGCTTGCTAGCACATGCTTGATGAACACTTCTCCAAATACTCCCCCATACACCATTATGGGAGAGACTTGCTAAGCTCCGTCTTCATGAATCCACTTGCTCTTTATCTTCTTCTCTTGATATAGATGATGGCTTGGAGATAAACATGAATGTTCACTCAATCTTCTTTTCCAAGCCATGCTTGCAATAAGCTCAACTCTTCACATGACCATTCTTCATATAAACCCTTGAATAGAGCATTGATCATCATGTAATCTTCTAGAGTCTAACACATGGACTCCAATCTTTTCCTATGGACAAGATCTATAAGAATATCTCAATGCAAACATTAGTCCATAAGGATTGTCATTAATTACCAAAACCACGCATGGGTCAACACATGCACTTTCACTATGTCTCACCTAAAAAAAAATCTTTGATCTCTCTATTAAATTCAAGTTTCATTTCGGCTTCACTGCCCCACGGGCACTATAGTTTCTTTGTTTCTATGGCTAGTCCCCCTCTTGTGACCTCGGGGACCCTCACTTCCTTGACACCCCTATTTGGCCGTCTCAACCCTCCCGAGCTTTCGTTTTAATCCCACCGTGATTGTCGGTTTCGAACCCTTTACATCTTTCTGGCATGATTGCTGAGCTCTTTGTGAGCCGTTCCCCGCCATTGCCTCTCATCCCTCTCGGTCCCACATCTTTGTCTGTTTTGCCTTCTCCAATGGGCTATCCGCTTTTGTGAGGACCGGAATTACACTTCCAGACCTCCTGTGTAATCATGTCAATCCCAAGATCAATGTTGACAACACAGCGAAATGATACCATTGCAGAACGTACAAAAAGTACAGTTACATAGTTTGAATAACAATAGCGAAATGTCTTGTGGCATTTGTTACAATCAGAAAGCTCAGCGGAAATATAAATGCGAAGTGACTCCATCTAGCCACAGGCAGTCGATGTAGTCCACGAGGCCTCACTCTTAAGCATCGTCGTAGTAGTCGTAGTCTTCTTCTTCTTCGTAGTGATCTGAATAATCAACAAAAGCAATGCGATGAGTACATAATAATGTACTCAGCGTGCCCCCTCATGCAAAACCTATAATAGCTACATGTGGCTTCAAAGAAAGGCTATATGGTTCTTTTGCATAAAAGCTAATTTTGTTTGCAATACCATATGTAGTAGTTTTGATAAAAACGATTTTAGATGAAAACAAGTTTTGTATTCAGTGTAATGTTTCTCATCATTGTGAGTGTCCTCGACACCTCACGTTCTCCATAGAATTCCATAATAGGGGTAGAGGGAAGTAGCAAAACAGGGTTCCTGTATGTCAAGAAAGATTCATGTGTCGTCCATAACCGTGGACACGGCTATTCGAATAGTTTTACACTCTGCAGAGGTGGTACACTTTCACCACACGTCACAAACTCGCCAAATTGCAACCAGCCGTCGCTAGCATAGCAATAGAGAATTCGTGACAAGGTCTTTTAGCTAGATCCCCCAAAGATGTGACATGCCCACCGGGTATGGCGCCGGAACTGAGAGTACGTCCCCAAACCGGTCCCCCCATCTGTGCCGAAGGTTCTCCCGTAGGCAGACACCCCATCTGCGGTACGGCGACATCGACACCAAAGGCTGACTAACTTACTTGACCCAGCCAGAGCCCATTAGCATGTGGTTGTACGGTGGTCACAATCTTCAAATCCAAGACTTATTAGGCCCTTATGCGGCACGGACGACGGATTGCCCCCTTCAGCTTGTGAAGGGCTGCCAATCGCTCCTTCATTGTTGATCCAGCAGTCGCCCGCGCCAGTGTTAGATGGTAAGTTTCACCCAGAGTAGAAGGGAGAGTAGAGGAAGCAACAACGGCTCATCAGCCAAGCTCAACGAGCTCATCATGTCCAGAAATATGTTTGTGACCCAAAGGTCAACCAATTCCTCCGAAGAGGCAAGATAAAGATATCCTAGTAAATATTGAGCATGGCTAAGCATTTCTACTCTACATGATTATTATATAATTTCTACTCAGGGTATCAAGTATAAGGCGACAAGCGGATCAGGCTGGTGTGTCAATCGACACGCCAGTAACTTGAATAAAATAGCATGCATATTTGTAAAACAATAAAATAATGCCCCTTTTTAAAAACATAGGATAAAAACATGAGAGGGGGGGCATGCCTTCGTTGACGAATCCTTCTTCTTCAATAAGCTGGTTATATCCACATTCTACAATAAACTGATTTTATCCATGTTCTTCATTAAGCTGATTATATCCACGTCCAACCACGTCACTCCCTACTCGTCGTAACGATAGCAAATGGCAACCAAATAAATACCAAACCAATAATTACCAAAACCAAATGAAATGAAATGCAGATGAGAATGAAGGGAGTAGTAATTGAAGAATAGTACATGATAACTCAGATAGAATTGTGGAAGTGAGTTGTGGCAACTCGGATATGAATAAAATGGCATGGATAGGATGCTAGGATAGATTATCAGAATAGAATGTCATCATAAGAGACATAGATAGATATTACTATATCTAACTGTCTACAAACCCGGCATAGGGGTCATAGCATAATTGGTCATACCTGTGTAACACTAAACTCAAATAGCATAATGTAGCGTAACTAGCTAACTAGTAAACGTACAAGCAAGACATAGCGATGAAAGATATCATACTAGTTTGTAATCATCAAACAACATTTATCATACTAGTGATACAAACAACAACTAGGATTATCTAGCATGATAACACAAGCATCTAAGCAATACAAGACCTAAGGTAAACATCATCATATATAAAACGATAGCAATTGCAAGCTAAAGTTGATACTTTGAAAACACACATTACACTAGCGAACCATCTAGCTATACACCACAACAAAACAGGTTTAACATAAACACTAAATACATATATACTACCATAGCTATACTTCAGCGATAATAAACCAAGAACTAAACATGGTGTAATAATGTCTAAAACATAATGAGTCATGATGTAGCAAGAGGTTTAAAACTAGGATATGCTAACTATACATGAACAACTCAAATACCTTTCAGGATAATCATATAATTACATGTGTAAAATACTAAGCACGGTATATACTAAACAAGAATTACAAGCATATACAAATAAAGGAGAGTATATACTAAGCACAGTTAAGCATAACACTATATGAGTAATCATGAAGGATATACAAGACTACATTTGAGAGATACTATAGCATAGTACCAATAACAGTCAAGCTTTACATTACTAGCATGCCACAACAAAACATACACATATTTACTACAAGATCACACACATGACAATCAACAATCTAATCTATTCAAGAGGAAACGCTTGATCATAAACATGTATACAGATTGATATTAGCATGCACTACTACCATGAAATACAAACTACCGTGAGCATGTGATGATCTACTACAACAAGTAACACGGTAATATACATGTATAAGACACTATATACTTCTAGAATCAAACAACAACTCAAAGCATATTATTATCTAGTCAACAAATAAAACCATGCTTGCATGCATAGAGACAAAGCACTGTACAATAAGCAATGCTAACATGAAAACAATCTGGACATTCATAAACATGACACAGAGAACTGAGCAATCAAATGTGACATGAAGTTAGATCCTATGTAGCTATACATACATGCAACGCCTTAACATACATCCTGGAAGAAAGATATGCTACGAGAACTGATATAACTAAGCTTCATAGAACAAATGATACATAAGAAACGAAGATAGCTAAGCATGGATGATAAACTAGGCAAACAACTCACGTGCAATAACACGATGAGCTAATTAGAGCATGAATATAACAACTAAGTCTATGTACGAGCTATTAAGCAACAATAGGAATCAAAGAATGCCATACTAGTATACAGTACTAACTTACTTCAGAATACTGAACTAGTAAACTATTAGGAAACAAAGTTAGCTAAACATGCATAAACCAGACAAAGCAATATCAACAAGTCATGATTGAACAAAATGCTAAACAAGTAATAAACTATTATTAAACAAACTATAATCAACCATGAATCAACTATACAACTACTAGCAACAATTCATGCATGAATAGAATATTAAACATGGATCAACATTACACAAGATATTACTGATCAAGACCAAGATACTAAACAAGTACAAAGTAACACAATCAATTCTGTTTAAGAATAAAACGTAAGCCACTATTTAAATACAAAAGATCATCTAAACACGTCACAAAGTAATACATAGAAATTACAGAGAACTCCGACACATGTGATTTAACTAGGAAAAATAGTTCACACACAACAATCAAGCATATAATTCAAATAACATTTGAATTTGACCTAATTTAAATATATAAAAGCCTAGCTTAAATTCCACCCAATAGATATAAAATCTAATTCCACCATATGGTTTCTAGGGTCAACTAAAAACTTTCACATGTTTAGATCCAAGTGTAAAGATGAATCAGAAAAGGATTTGAATGGCAATGTCGCTATTTGACGAATTGGCATCAATGGCGTTTCTCCTATGGTTGCCGGATTGGAGATCCGTCTTCTCCTCTGGACTGCTGCTGATAATATGCACAAAGTGATGCGAAAGGATATCACAAAATTGTGCTGAGAATATAGGATGGCATAACCATGTCGACCTTGGATGGCATGGTTGAGTTGGCGTGGACAATGGAATACATAGGCTGTCAAAGTTTGTCTAGGAAGTATTTCTACATGATATGAGATTACGATGCAAAGGAATCGATCTGATCTCACCATACGCGACGAACTCGTCGGACGAAGTCGATGAACGGAGTAGATGGAGTTGCAGAATTCGTCGGCTAAGATCAATGGTTCCACCTTCTGCTCGCCTGGATCGGTCCAGCTCTTCCTTGTGGTTCTTCTGGCGCAGCAGTTCGTCCTGGCATGGCTGAAGTCGCCGGGAAAGCAGGCGGCGTCCGACGGTGCTCTGGATCGGAGCTCCACCAGATCGGGCCTTGTGGGCGAGCTAAGGACGGGATGGTGGCACGAGATGGCAAGAGGAGAGAAGGAAGACGAATGGAGACTTCTATAGGCCTGGCGGAGGAAGCAGTGAGACGTTCTGGAAAATGAATGGCTGAGTAAAGAGAAATTGATGCAGCAGTTTCAGGACGACCTGCCGTTTCTGTTTGCTGCTTAAGTGCGTACGTCCGGTGAGGAAGAGGATGCAGCTCGGCGCTGGGCTTCGTGTACTGGGACTCTGTCCCGTGCATGCGTGCGTGCGAGTGGAGGGCTCGCTCGGGTGAGCTGTTGCGGCTGGGATTTTGGGCTGGCCTGCTTCGGTCGTTGAGAGAGAGAGAGAGAAAATAAAAAGAGAGATCGATTGGGTGTAGCAGGTACAGAACAAGGAAGGAAATTGGAAAATTAATTCCAAAACATAAGAAAAGAAAGAAATAGATTTTCCTTTTAGGGAATTCCAGAAAAGCTGTGAAGCTCAAAAAAACACCAGATGAATTTATGAAAACAAAAACAAATTCAGGGGCGATTGTTTTAATATGCCGAAACCAAGAAAATACGATCCAACTTGAAAGAAAAATAAAAAAAAAATTTACTCAACTTAATGCTAAATTCATTTTAAAACTTCATGCTTATGAAAAGTCGAATTAAGTTTTAATTAATTAAACGAAATTTTCTATTCCACATTTTAGGATAAAAGTTTTTCTAAAACTCAAAAAAATCGGTCCGTTACAATTCTACCCCCCTTAAAAGAATCTCGTCCCCGAGATTCGGGCTTACTATAGATTGGTTTTTGGATGGCTGGCTTTACCATTGATGGGTTGCTCGGCTGAAATTTTTCTACGACTGATCTTCCGTTGCTTCAGGTACATGTGCTCTACCCCCCTTAAAGGAACTCCGATTGGGGATTTTCATACAACACCATGATTTTCACATAATCCTCATGAAATATGATCCTCCGTGTTAACTTCCTTCGGTCTCGTTGAGGTCTTTTCTCTACAGGTCATTGGTCACAAATTGTCATAGGCTGCCACGATTGAAACGAAAAAAAAATGTTGGCATTGCATCCATCGACTTTTGGGTCTTGAGATCTTAGATGTATAATCACGACTGAACTCAATCATGATTGGTATTGACTTCTTTCTCGGATAGGTATTGTCAAAGTCTCCATCATCACCATAGGAGTAGCATACGTTCCTTGTAGTATAATGGAAATAGCCTTTTCTAATTCTGATTCTGAATGATTGAGGATGTGCGTCAAGGCGCCTTGTTTGGTTTTGGTTTCTTCAACATGTTGAGACAAATATTGGTTACGGTCCTCTTCACCACCACTCAAACAAGTCAGTCTTCTCTTCAATGTTGAATGTGTCACCATTTTTCTGTTGTGCCTCGTTTGGTAGAACTTAAGTTTTGTCTTCGTGTGTCTCAATCGTCGGTGAATTTACATCTTGAAAGTACGACTAACTCTTGCGCCAGCGAGTTTTTGTTGCTCATGTTTATGACTTGGAGCTCCTCTGGTAGTGTGTCTGATTCCACCTAAAAGTTCACATGCACACCTCTTCCTTCCTAATCTTTGTGAACCGTCGAAAGGGTCACCTATGCAGGTAGCACACATTCTTTTCCCTTCATCGTGTGGGTCTTGACGGCTCATAGGTAAGAGGGAAAAGAATAAGACGGGTGAAAGAACCTAGCTTGGGAGGGGTATCCAAGAATAACACATGAGAACAACCAAAAAGGCTTTTAAAGAATATAATTCAAAAGCAAAACTAGTTTCTTTGAAATTACATAGGGTTTTAGCATGACTGCACATAAAAGAAGCCAAAGGAAAAATATGCAGACATTGCTCAAGCAAAAACATTTTACTCTAAACGAAATGAACTATACACCTACCAGGGTCTTTCCAATCTTATCCTATATTGTTTGGTCTTAACTTATCTTGGTGTCGATCTTTGACATTGAAGAACGCAGAGTGTGGTTGAAGACTCTTTTTTTCCTTGAGTACTTGAGATGGCTTCTCTTGGATAGGGTAAACTAAAGAGGTAGTTTAGGGAAGAAGCAGTTAAACAGAACAAGAGAAGACAAGCAATAGAAATAGTCGAGAATTAGACTACGAGGATTTATGAAAATATTATATATTTTGTTTTCAAATAGTCCCTAAGGCTTTGTATTTCTAACTAAGGCCACGTGACTAGGTCGACGTCGGCTCTGATACCACTTCTGTGAGGACCGGAATTACACTTCCAGACCTCCTGTGTAATCATGTCAATCCCAAGATCAATGTTGACAACACAGCGAAATGATACCATTGCAGAACGTACAAAAAGTACAGTTACATAGTTTGAATAACAATAGCGAAATGTCTTGTGGCATTTGTTACAATCAGAAAGCTCAGCGGAAATATAAATGCGAAGTGACTCCATCTAGCCACAGGCAGTCGATGTAGTCCACGAGGCCTCACTCTTAAGCATCGTCGTAGTAGTCGTAGTCTTCTTCTTCTTCGTAGTGATCTGAATAATCAACAAAAGCAATGCGATGAGTACATAATAATGTACTCAGCGTGCCCCCTCATGCAAAACCTATAATAGCTACATGTGGCTTCAAAGAAAGGCTATATGGTTCTTTTGCATAAAAGCTAATTTTGTTTGCAATACCATATGTAGTAGTTTTGATAAAAACGATTTTAGATGAAAACAAGTTTTGTATTCAGTGTAATGTTTCTCATCATTGTGAGTGTCCTCGACACCTCACGTTCTCCATAGAATTCCATAATAGGGGTAGAGGGAAGTAGCAAAACAGGGTTCCTGTATGTCAAGAAAGATTCATGTGTCGTCCATAACCGTGGACACGGCTATTCGAATAGTTTTACACTCTGCAGAGGTGGTACACTTTCACCACACGTCACAAACTCGCCAAATTGCAACCAGCCGTCGCTAGCATAGCAATAGAGAATTCGTGACAAGGTCTTTTAGCTAGATCCCCCAAAGATGTGACATGCCCACCGGGTATGGCGCCGGAACTGAGAGTACGTCCCCAAACCGGTCCCCCCATCTGTGCCGAAGGTTCTCCCGTAGGCAGACACCCCATCTGCGGTACGGCGACATCGACACCAAAGGCTGACTAACTTACTTGACCCAGCCAGAGCCCATTAGCATGTGGTTGTACGGTGGTCACAATCTTCAAATCCAAGACTTATTAGGCCCTTATGCGGCACGGACGACGGATTGCCCCCTTCAGCTTGTGAAGGGCTGCCAATCGCTCCTTCATTGTTGATCCAGCAGTCGCCCGCGCCAGTGTTAGATGGTAAGTTTCACCCAGAGTAGAAGGGAGAGTAGAGGAAGCAACAACGGCTCATCAGCCAAGCTCAACGAGCTCATCATGTCCAGAAATATGTTTGTGACCCAAAGGTCAACCAATTCCTCCGAAGAGGCAAGATAAAGATATCCTAGTAAATATTGAGCATGGCTAAGCATTTCTACTCTACATGATTATTATATAATTTCTACTCAGGGTATCAAGTATAAGGCGACAAGCGGATCAGGCTGGTGTGTCAATCGACACGCCAGTAACTTGAATAAAATAGCATGCATATTTGTAAAACAATAAAATAATGCCCCTTTTTAAAAACATAGGATAAAAACATGAGAGGGGGGGCATGCCTTCGTTGACGAATCCTTCTTCTTCAATAAGCTGGTTATATCCACATTCTACAATAAACTGATTTTATCCATGTTCTTCATTAAGCTGATTATATCCACGTCCAACCACGTCACTCCCTACTCGTCGTAACGATAGCAAATGGCAACCAAATAAATACCAAACCAATAATTACCAAAACCAAATGAAATGAAATGCAGATGAGAATGAAGGGAGTAGTAATTGAAGAATAGTACATGATAACTCAGATAGAATTGTGGAAGTGAGTTGTGGCAACTCGGATATGAATAAAATGGCATGGATAGGATGCTAGGATAGATTATCAGAATAGAATGTCATCATAAGAGACATAGATAGATATTACTATATCTAACTGTCTACAAACCCGGCATAGGGGTCATAGCATAATTGGTCATACCTGTGTAACACTAAACTCAAATAGCATAATGTAGCGTAACTAGCTAACTAGTAAACGTACAAGCAAGACATAGCGATGAAAGATATCATACTAGTTTGTAATCATCAAACAACATTTATCATACTAGTGATACAAACAACAACTAGGATTATCTAGCATGATAACACAAGCATCTAAGCAATACAAGACCTAAGGTAAACATCATCATATATAAAACGATAGCAATTGCAAGCTAAAGTTGATACTTTGAAAACACACATTACACTAGCGAACCATCTAGCTATACACCACAACAAAACAGGTTTAACATAAACACTAAATACATATATACTACCATAGCTATACTTCAGCGATAATAAACCAAGAACTAAACATGGTGTAATAATGTCTAAAACATAATGAGTCATGATGTAGCAAGAGGTTTAAAACTAGGATATGCTAACTATACATGAACAACTCAAATACCTTTCAGGATAATCATATAATTACATGTGTAAAATACTAAGCACGGTATATACTAAACAAGAATTACAAGCATATACAAATAAAGGAGAGTATATACTAAGCACAGTTAAGCATAACACTATATGAGTAATCATGAAGGATATACAAGACTACATTTGAGAGATACTATAGCATAGTACCAATAACAGTCAAGCTTTACATTACTAGCATGCCACAACAAAACATACACATATTTACTACAAGATCACACACATGACAATCAACAATCTAATCTATTCAAGAGGAAATGCTTGATCATAAACATGTATACAGATTGATATTAGCATGCACTACTACCATGAAATACAAACTACCGTGAGCATGTGATGATCTACTACAACAAGTAACACGGTAATATACATGTATAAGACACTATATACTTCTAGAATCAAACAACAACTCAAAGCATATTATTATCTAGTCAACAAATAAAACCATGCTTGCATGCATAGAGACAAAGCACTGTACAATAAGCAATGCTAACATGAAAACAATCTGGACATTCATAAACATGACACAGAGAACTGAGCAATCAAATGTGACATGAAGTTAGATCCTATGTAGCTATACATACATGCAACGCCTTAACATACATCCTGGAAGAAAGATATGCTACGAGAACTGATATAACTAAGCTTCATAGAACAAATGATACATAAGAAACGAAGATAGCTAAGCATGGATGATAAACTAGGCAAACAACTCACGTGCAATAACACGATGAGCTAATTAGAGCATGAATATAACAACTAAGTCTATGTACGAGCTATTAAGCAACAATAGGAATCAAAGAATGCCATACTAGTATACAGTACTAACTTACTTCAGAATACTGAACTAGTAAACTATTAGGAAACAAAGTTAGCTAAACATGCATAAACCAGACAAAGCAATATCAACAAGTCATGATTGAACAAAATGCTAAACAAGTAATAAACTATTATTAAACAAACTATAATCAACCATGAATCAACTATACAACTACTAGCAACAATTCATGCATGAATAGAATATTAAACATGGATCAACATTACACAAGATATTACTGATCAAGACCAAGATACTAAACAAGTACAAAGTAACACAATCAATTCTGTTTAAGAATAAAACGTAAGCCACTATTTAAATACAAAAGATCATCTAAACACGTCACAAAGTAATACATAGAAATTACAGAGAACTCCGACACATGTGATTTAACTAGGAAAAATAGTTCACACACAACAATCAAGCATATAATTCAAATAACATTTGAATTTGACCTAATTTAAATATATAAAAGCCTAGCTTAAATTCCACCCAATAGATATAAAATCTAATTCCACCATATGGTTTCTAGGGTCAACTAAAAACTTTCACATGTTTAGATCCAAGTGTAAAGATGAATCAGAAAAGGATTTGAATGGCAATGTCGCTATTTGACGAATTGGCATCAATGGCGTTTCTCCTATGGTTGCCGGATTGGAGATCCGTCTTCTCCTCTGGACTGCTGCTGATAATATGCACAAAGTGATGCGAAAGGATATCACAAAATTGTGCTGAGAATATAGGATGGCATAACCATGTCGACCTTGGATGGCATGGTTGAGTTGGCGTGGACAATGGAATACATAGGCTGTCAAAGTTTGTCTAGGAAGTATTTCTACATGATATGAGATTACGATGCAAAGGAATCGATCTGATCTCACCATACGCGACGAACTCGTCGGACGAAGTCGATGAACGGAGTAGATGGAGTTGCAGAATTCGTCGGCTAAGATCAATGGTTCCACCTTCTGCTCGCCTGGATCGGTCCAGCTCTTCCTTGTGGTTCTTCTGGCGCAGCAGTTCGTCCTGGCATGGCTGAAGTCGCCGGGAAAGCAGGCGGCGTCCGACGGTGCTCTGGATCGGAGCTCCACCAGATCGGGCCTTGTGGGCGAGCTAAGGACGGGATGGTGGCACGAGATGGCAAGAGGAGAGAAGGAAGACGAATGGAGACTTCTATAGGCCTGGCGGAGGAAGCAGTGAGACGTTCTGGAAAATGAATGGCTGAGTAAAGAGAAATTGATGCAGCAGTTTCAGGACGACCTGCCGTTTCTGTTTGCTGCTTAAGTGCGTACGTCCGGTGAGGAAGAGGATGCAGCTCGGCGCTGGGCTTCGTGTACTGGGACTCTGTCCCGTGCATGCGTGCGTGCGAGTGGAGGGCTCGCTCGGGTGAGCTGTTGCGGCTGGGATTTTGGGCTGGCCTGCTTCGGTCGTTGAGAGAGAGAGAGAGAAAATAAAAAGAGAGATCGATTGGGTGTAGCAGGTACAGAACAAGGAAGGAAATTGGAAAATTAATTCCAAAACATAAGAAAAGAAAGAAATAGATTTTCCTTTTAGGGAATTCCAGAAAAGCTGTGAAGCTCAAAAAAACACCAGATGAATTTATGAAAACAAAAACAAATTCAGGGGCGATTGTTTTAATATGCCGAAACCAAGAAAATACGATCCAACTTGAAAGAAAAATAAAAAAAAAATTTACTCAACTTAATGCTAAATTCATTTTAAAACTTCATGCTTATGAAAAGTCGAATTAAGTTTTAATTAATTAAACGAAATTTTCTATTCCACATTTTAGGATAAAAGTTTTTCTAAAACTCAAAAAAATCGGTCCGTTACAGCTTTCCTGGATCCTCGTATATCTACGACCACTTCCTCCGAGCTCGACTTTCTCCGTCATATTATGGGGAATTTACCCTTGACCCCAACAGTAGTGATTGTCACCTCAATCGCTTCACTAACAAAGCTGACCCCAATAGGGATACTTATGCTGATTTTCTAGGGCTGAAATGATGAGTATGCAGGTGTTGTTTTGCGGAACACAACCCCTGATAATTGCAGGATTTTCACTTGGCTAGTCCGTCACAGGCGGACTTCTACAAACAAACGGTGCTTCATACACTCGCTTGCCCCCTCTTCTTCCTGCACCTTGTGCCCTGTCGACAAAGATGTCAACTACCTCCTGCTCCACTACCGTCGCGTGAAGTAAGGTGTGGCGCACCCTTCTCCCTACGCTCTCGGCCCTCTCCCACCTCCATGGAAGATGTTTCGGATGCGCATTCGCCAAAAAAATTCTAGAATACAATTCTCACCGCGATGACCTAGAATATTTTCAAGAGGTAGAACTAGCTGATTTTAAATGCCAAAGATGGTCCGCCTCTCTAGTCTCCATACTATGTGTCAACGACGTCCGTCTTTGAGCTCACCCTTGCTACAATGCTCTTGCTAAAGATTATCTTTTTCGTGGTATAATATGTTTGAATTTGCTTGTTGATCTTTTCTACCTGTGTTCTCCCTATGTAACTTAATCCTTGTAACCTCTAGGTTGTTAATATAAAATTTCAGGCTAGCCTTGGCCCGGCCACCGTAGTTACAGTAAAAGAATCATTATTGATCCAAAATGGGAACAATGAACTCCTTGGTGTTTATAAAAAGGTTTGGCATTTGGGAAATAGAAAAGATTATTAGTAATTGTATTCACAACATAGAAAAGACATGGCATGTTATGCATGATTATGGTTGTGAGGCTACCTGACAAATCATACAAAAAATACAGTTGAGAGTGGGTATTAACGTGAAGGAAACAAACATATATGAAATATGCCTCTAAACTGATCAAGGTGTAAAAGACCAGATATTAAATGATATGTTCTAATATATTGCTCACATTTCTCAAATAATAATTCTGAAATTATCATTAGCTCGAATCGGTCGATGCATTAAAAACTACTTAAACCTTATATATTTGACGACCAAACTAGTTCGTTGATTCAATAAACTAGTTTTTCATTCATATGTATGTAAATATGACAGACTAGTTAATTATATTTTGCGTTCCCTATATTTATAAACTATGGCAGTGCACCCTTTAGGCTTGTGGCATATTCTTCCAATCTCTTTAACCCTTCTCTCGGAGAAGCTGCTTCACCCAACTGTTTCACCATTGCACTGCCAATGATCACTGCATCTGCACCCCACTCTGCAATCTGTGTTCATTTGTGAAAATTTCATTTAGCGTGTTGAGTTCTCAGTAGTATTTCAATAATTTCTAGTAAAGTATTCTTATCCATCAATAGGGGATTTTACCTGTTTAACATGTTCAGGTGTCGATATGCCAAAGCCTACCGCCACTGCTTTCTCGGTGATCTGTAGGCAAAAACGAAACCGTATGAGCATATGGGTAGGACATAATAACCTGTACTACAATTGGCTGACAATATGGGTGAATTTGAAAATCTTTTATGCAGACCTGCTTAATCTCCTTGAGACGATCTTTGACACGCGGGTCCACAGTTGCTCGTGGACCTGTAACTCCATTGGCACTTACGAGGTAAACGAACCCTTGTGAAGCCCCTGAGATCTCCTTCGTCCTCTCTGCTGGTGTGGTCGGTGTTATGAATAGGACCTGCAATCATTAATTCAAAAAAAAACTGTCAATGGCTGGAACTACTCATCCTGCTCTGTTTTTGCTGGCTTCTTGCCTGAATGCACACGTCTAGGTTGTTATGAAGAGGGCTGATCGAGCACGTACAAGCTCTAGGTCATTCTTGCTGGCTTCTTGCCTGAATGCACACGTCTCGGCATAAGGAAGATCAGGCACTATAAGACCTTGCACGCCGGCTTCTTTGACTGCGGCGTAGAAGCTCGCCGCCCCCCTACGCACGATGGGCCCGAGATACGAGAAGAGCACCACCGGGCAGGACAGCTCCGGCGTCACCTCCTTCAGCATGGACAGCACGGCGTCGATCGTCGTCCCGCCTGCCAGCGCCCTCGCCGCGGAGGCCCGGATGATGGGTCCGTCGGCGTAGGGGTCGGAGAAGGGCACGCCGAGCTCGATGACGTCGGCGCCGCAGGCGTCGAGGAGCCTGAGAGCATCTGCCGTCGTCTCCAGGTCCGGGTCGCCGGCCGTGATGTACGGGATGAACGCCGTCTGCGCACACACACACGGGCCAAAACTTAAGCATCAGTTGATCGGTGTTGCTCGACGTGTACCGTGTACGTGCGTAGATGCTGCAAATTAACTACGAAATTCAGTGCAATAAAATGCCCGCGTACGTACCTTGCCCTGCTCCTTTATCCTGGACAAGGTGTGAGCCACCGACAGGGCGCACCTGCTTGCGACAGGCGCGAACGCCGCCGGAGCCAGGACGCGGGGCGCCCTGACAACGATCCTCCCTGGCGTAGACATGGCCACGGCCGGGTCGATCGAGTCCGCCGACGTGGCCGCGGCGACCGCTCGGACCAGAAACCTCCTCGGCACGGCCACTGCCAGTGCCGCCGCGGCAGCACGCCGCCCCGGATGGCCCAACGCGGCGGAGGAGGACGGCGACGCGGACGCCTTGATCGCGAAGGCCATGTGGCGGCTAAAGGATGCTGGCCGGAGTAGCTAGCTGCTTGAGTCTGTGTAGCTAGCTGGAGTATATACGTGAGCGTCTGAGCGGGTGTAGAAGAAACACTTGCTTCGTGTCTGGGTGGTATGGTCTGTGCGCGTTTATATAGCAGCAGCAGCAGACAGGCCGGAGCTGAGCTAGGCACTCCGACGAGGCCATGGCAGCGACATGAGTAGCTTCTCCACTACCATGTAAAACGTGTCAGTTCAGTTCGGGCCTCTCGCCGTCCATCGGTACAGGAACGAATGGAGCAATGAGTGCGCCAGGGTTGAAACGTCAAAAGGAGAGACAAGCTAGATCCCGCGTGAACGTCAGAGATGACGGGGTGGCACACACGTATGTACGCTGTTTTGCTGCGCATCGTTTGAAACATGTGTTGCGCGTTCCTATTTTTTGAACTGTCGTCAGAGATCCCAGGGTCAGTTTTGACAAAAAAAAAACATTCGGTGGGGGTTACGTTTGACAACTTTATTGGACAGTGGGTCATATTTGTTAAAAAAAAATCAATTCAAACAAAACAAAAATAAAACTGTCAATGGCCGCAGCTACAAATCCTACCCTGTTTCAAATATATTGTTGAAGAGGGCTGAGCCCGTACAAGCTTTTTGGAGGGCCGTAGCTTCAGCTGTCGCAGTATCCAATAAGGTTGCGAGAGGCCAGCAAAGCCCCAGCGACAACCTCCCCGGCCCCTTGTCCTTCCTCATAACAGCACCAGCTGCAAACGAGCCATTTAACAAAGAAAGCAGCATCAATATTCATTTTACAGGTATTTAAATGAGGTTTCACGCAAAATGATTCCCGTGGATCCTTTCCTGACTGTGCACCCATGAAATTGGAGGCAAGAACCATAATTGAGAAAGTTCATCTGGATGGAGTTGCCACTGTCTCCCCCTTCACAGCCTCCCTACGTTGCCACAATATGTACAATGCTCCATAGAATGTCCCAGACTGGGTTTCGAAACGTCAGACCTGCTCCTCGATGCGATTAATTCGTCGCTCGAAAGTATGATTCCATTGCACATAATTTGCCGCTCTAACTGAAAAGGTATATGTTTTCGTTAAGTGTCATGCCACAAAATCATATTTCATATCTATAAAGTTGATCCGCACTAAATGTATTTAAATGTTTGCAAGCTGATTCCACAATGAGCCACGTCACCTGAAATAATCAGAGCCATTTGATCAAATTTAGACGCACTGGATTTTCCACAAGATCACAATTAAAGGTCTAGCTGTGTGTTTCCACGCCGCAGCTCCTGGAATAGTCGCTTCTAAAACAGAAGGCTCGAACTGAGCCCGGCTTTGAATTAACGAATCCAACAACCGGCTAAGAGTTACATCAAGAGTTACAACACACACGTACGCAAAGCGCACCCCGAAACGAACAACAAAAGACAACAAAAAAGAACGCCAAGCCAGAGCGCCAGCTTGAGTGAGGTTGAAGGAGCCTTGTCTTCTGTTGCACCGGAGCGACCATGACCATGTCCACGCCGACAAACCTCCACCGCACCAAAACTGCAGCCCAAGGGAGAATCAACGCCGGGCTAGCAGCCTGGCAGAACTTGAGGATCCAAAGGAGGGGGGGTCTTGCGGCGACGCCTCCAAGAAAGTGCATGGCGCGAGAACGCATCAACGTCGTCGGCAGAGACCGAGGTCCTGCAGAGCTTTCACCCGGACCCCAAAACACCACCCCTAGGGCTCGGGCTAGGTCTAGACCAAAAACCCAACATCTTCCACTGGCGTTGGGATAAGAACACCGACAACGGCTATGGTCTGACGCCGTCCTAACAAAGCCCCCCAAGGCGCTAGGAAGGCCACCAGCAACCGAAGCATGACCGTGTAGAAGTAGCCAGGCTGACGTTGTGATAGGGCTGCGACACCAGAGAGAGCACAGAGGGTGATCCACAAGACCCTACAAGAGAAGCTTTCCCGAAGCGACGCCCCCAGGAGGAGCAGTTTGAGGCGGGGGGGACGGAGTCCATCAATTCAGACTGGAGGATCAACATCGGGACGCCTTCAACAAGGGAACGTCACCAAAAGGTGACGCCGTCACGGGCAATGAACAGAGCCATGCACAGCTTTCGCCGAGATCCATCCTGCTCAAAAATCCGGTCGCCGTCGCGAGGACGCAGAGCGGACACAGAGCAGAAACCACTACCGCACCCCCGACCCAAGACACACTAAGATCTTGCCCCAACTAGATACACCCGCAGGTTGAACGCAAGAGCTGGTTGGCCAGGCCCGGCCAGACCCAGATCCAGAATTCACCCGTGACGCTGGATCGGCGACAACACGAAAGCCGCACCAAAACCAGCGCGTCAACGTCTGCACGAGCGTGACCACGAAGATCGGAGGGAGAACCACAACCGCGAGAGCAGCTGCAACCCGAACCATGCTGCCACCCCTAGTGAGCACGCGCCGGCTCCGGGACCCACTCCCGGGAAACCAGCAGGGGCGTCGCCCACATCAGGGCACCGACAGCCCCGGACGACCAAGGACCTCACAAGGCCCAGATTCGGCCGTCACCACACCTAACCCACCAATGGCGGTTAGGGAAAGGACCGGGGAGCCCCAACTCCGTCGGCCTGACGAGCTCCGCGGAAGGGAGCCGCCTGCGGTCAAGGGAGAACCGCACCACCAAACGAGGCGGCCAGGACGAGGAAGGAGAAGCCGGGGACGACCGCCACCCTCGTCGGCCGTGGCCCGGGCGACCCAGATCGAGGCCCGTTCGGCCCAGATCTAGGCCCGCACGACCCAGATCGGAGCTGCCGCCTCTCTCCTCTTCACCACAGCCTCGCCAGGGAGGCTGCAACCACCGCCGCCGCGACGCCCTCGCACGCCGGCGAGGTTCTGGGCCGCCGCCCGAGCTCCACGCCTCCGGCCGCCAAGGCCCCACACCCGACGACCTCCACCTGCGCGCGTTGCTCCGCCCCGCCCCCTTTTGGGAGTGAGGGGTCCGCCGCCAGGCGACGCGAGCGCGGGGGTGGGGGGGGGGGGGGGGGGGCTCGACAGTGGTACCAAACTTCGAACAGTCGCTTCTCAGTTTCCGCATCTCTTCTCCTTCCTATATTAATTTGAACAGTCCAGTGCATGACTGCTGCCTCGGTTTCTAGAATCTGCCTGCTCGTCTCTTCTTTAAGAAACCCTTGCTCATGTTTCTCCTCTGCCCATCACTGCTCCTCTTCGTCGCCATTGTCGATTCTTCTCTCCTTAATAGTACTGGACAGTGATGGTGGCTGGCATTTCCGCTTTGTGGCCGCTGGTACATGTGGTGCAGAAGTGAGAAGTCATGTGGTTTCTTGGCACACTACCATCAGGCACCAACCTATTGCGTCCCATGGCAGATCGATACATGATGTATGTGTTCTTGATGATGGTTTCTTGCAATTGATATACTCGTGGCCAAGGGAAATCTTTGGCGTCGACATGTTCCTATCTACAATCAGAGCGACTCAGCCAGGACAAAGAAAACCCACATCGAGGGCCACCGGCAGCCTGCACTACTTGGTAACTTTTGGCATGTTGAATTTGCCTTCTCCCTCGCCCAATAGCATCTGCAGTGCCGGTATATCTGCTCAAAATTTCACCACACAGAAGGTATGTTTAGAGGTTGGCCACGAGATACTTGATGAAATATCTTAATGATTGTGATAATATAGAGAGCTTTCGGAACTCTGTTTGCCCTTTAGAACACAGTTTGAGCCAGCAGATACTACATTTGCATATTATTTGCTCCTTTTCAGATAATTCATAGTTGTATTGGGTTGTGAGCAGTTCGCTATTATATTTTTGCTTGAATTCATAACAACCATTTAGGACTCGGAAGTGCAGGACTAGGAAGAGCGGTGCCAATGCCCTCCGTCAGCTGGTCCATTATACTGGCAAGGCGAGTTAATTGCAAAAACC
This sequence comes from Poa pratensis, assembly GCA_947311845.1. NCBI lineage: Eukaryota > Viridiplantae > Streptophyta > Magnoliopsida > Poales > Poaceae > Poa > Poa pratensis. The sequence goes on along the minus strand of CAMZMU010000040.1, from coordinate 16,096,220 downwards.
TACGATAATTGGGGCTAGGGCTACAAAAAACTAACACTTTACGAATGATTTGCAGAAAACACAGTTTTCGGGGTGATGCGTCGCAAGCAGCACTGATTGGCTAGTTGACACGCTCTAGGGCCTGCTGTCAGGCTTACGTGGCATACTGAAACGGTCAAGGGGGACACACATTATAATGCTTATAAATTTTGGGGTTTTTTGGAAATATTCGAAGGGTGGGGCCCACTGTCAGCCTCACCCTTTTCTTCCCTTTTTCCTTTCCATTTTTTTTTTCCTTTTTTCCTTTTTTATTCTATCCTGCCCGCCGGCCATCTCGGCATCTCTGACCCTGGCGGCGCTGCGCACCGGCCAACCCCGGCCGCCCCGCGTGCCTCCACGGCGGCGGAGCACCATCTCGCGTGCCGCCGCCCCGTCTCCACCGCTCCGTCCCGGCGGCCAAGACGGAGACGACCATGGCGGCGGTTGCCCAGGTTGGAGGCAGTCGGGGCAACGGTGGCCCGGGACGGAGGCGGCCGGGTGGCTGCGGATGGGAGCGGCCGAGACGACGGCGGCCCGGGACGGAGGCGGCCAAGGCGATGGCGGCTCGGGACGGAGGCGGTCGGGACGGCTGCGGATGGGAGCGGCCGGGACGGCAACGGCCTTGGACGGAGGCGGCCGGGACGGCGGCGGCCTCGGACGGGAGCGGCTGCTAATTTACAAAATCGCTCCCGGATGTTTAGAACTTTTCATACATAAGTCCCTTTTAGCTGCCACGTGGACCTGACAGTGGGCCCCGCCAGTCATATTCTTACTTAGAGCGTGTCAACTGGCCGATCAATGCTATTTGCAACGCATCACCCCGAAAACGGTGTTTTCTGCAAATAATTCGTAAAGTGGTAGGTTTTTGTAGCCCTAGCCCCAATTGTCGTAGGTTTCTGCAATTAACTCCTGGCAAGGCAGTTCGATGAAAAGGGTATGCAGTTCTCATCAATTTTTCTCAATCTATCCGTAAGTTATTTTCACTTTGCTCAATTTCAATTAAGCACGATCGTTTCTATTTGTCCTATATAAGCACCATGCATGATGATCTCAAAATTTAATCTACAGGTAGTCTTTCAACTTCCCTTTTTAAAATGTGTTAATGTGTACCTGAAATTAGTAAAAAAAAACGCTTACATCAATTTAATATTACCTTTGTTTAGCTAGCTAAAAAAGGCTTATATTGTGGAACATCTCACAAAATATAGAGCCAGAGCCAGAAGTGGATATATCTATTAACAGCCAGTTTTCTCTTGCACAAAGATTGAAGAAAATTTATGTGGAACGAAGTGGTAAAGCTTCATCATCGTATTCGTGTTTATGTGTGCTATTTTTTTCACAAATTCTCGCATCACTATTTTTTCATATATAATAATCATCTTTCATTCCTGCGGCAATGCGCGGGGTATCATCTAGTTTGGATCCCGGCACGTCCATGAGCCCATGACGAGTTTTTTTTCTCTTCTTTCGAGCAAGTTTGATTTTTAGGGAACTCTTTCGAGTAATTAATTTAGCCCATGATAGTGCATTTCATTCTTGGCTGAGGCGTCTGTCAAAGCGACTCGGCCAGAGCAGCCCAATAGACTAGGCCCAACTTCTTCTGCACTTGAGAGTAACCTAAAAAAAAGTTACGCCACGAGATCAGATTAATTCGTTGGTTTGTCTTTTCCTGCCGAGACAAAATCGATTTCGGACATCGAATCCGATTAGCAGAACTACTCCCACAGGCGTGGTCTTTGTTGATTATAAGTAGTAGGCTCGGTTCCTATGTCCCTCAGCTGAGATCAAGTCGTGAAGTTTGCCATCGAACGCTCGGTGTACGTACCTACGAGTTGCCAGATTCTCCCCGGACGCGGCCACCATGTTGACGGAGCAGCCCATCGTCTCCCCGGACCGCCTCCTGGGCGCCATGTGTGGGTTCACGTGCGGGAAGATGGACTTCGTCCAGGTGCGCAAAGATGCGAAGGCGAAGACTGCCGGCAACGTCGTGCGCGCCTTCCTTCAGGACCGAGAAAGTGAACTAAAGGGCTACGAGCCAGTGGCCTCGCACGGCGGCCTCGTTGCCTTCCGCCGCCGCCCGTCGGTGCAGCCACCTCCTTTCGCCCACGGGCTCGCGCCGCCTTCATGTTCCGAGCTCTGCGTGTGCAACCCCGCCACCGGGATGCACGTCTCCCTGCCACCTGGGAGGATTGTGGACGAGTCATTCGTGCTGCTCGCCCATGGCGACGGCCAGTTCCTCCTGCACGTGGTCAACCTCGAGCTCGCGGCCGTCGCTGGGGTGCTCCAGAGCCAGACCTATTCGTCGGGCACGAGGACGTGGGGCGCCGTCGTGGGGACCCACGCACACCTTCCCCTGGACTCGCCCAGCAGGTTCATCCGCCCGACGCCGCTCCTCCTCGATGGCGTGGCATACTTTCTCGGCGAGTCGGATTCGGAGAGCCTCGGCCTCCACGTCCTCGCGCTCCCCGTCGCTGGCCAGCGGCTGCCAGCTCCAATCAGGCTCCCGACCAAGGTCCTAGACGAACATACAAAGCGCCGCTCCGCCGCCGACGAGCTCCTTCTGGCATCGTCGATGGTGAACGGGAAACGGCGGCTGACTCTTGCCGTGGCGGACATGTTCACCATCTCCCTCTGGACGCTGGACAATGATGGCATAGTGGAGCCGGCGAGGTGGACACGACGCAGCTTCGTCGACCTGTGGAAGATCAAGGTGCAGTCAGGGTGCGGGCTGCTGTCAAAGCAGGAAGGGGACAGGGTGGCGTTGGAGTGTTTCTCCGAGAGCAGCGGCGCCCTGCTCTTCCACCTATACTGTCGTATGCTCTACAAGCTCGACCTGCAGACCGGCATGGTCTCGCTCACGGGGATTTACTGCAAGCGGGACTCGAGCAACATGTGCACCATTGAAGATCGGGCCGGGCAATGCTCAAGTGCTAATCCTCTCTCGCACAAAGTCCAGAATAATCAAATCAGACCGTAGAATTTTTTTGGTGACTGTAAGCGACACTGTTCTAGTTCTGGCCGGCCGTATTCAGCGCGTGGTCGTTTGTGCTCTTAACGATGAGATGAAACGTTTGCATACAAATTATAGGTTTATTCTTGACTATGAAAATAGTTTGTTAAATTTTTATTTACAATTTACTCACTTTTTTCTTCATAATACTTTGTGTCAGTTGTTGCATCGGTTATGATGGTTCGATACCATAAAAATTACTCCCTCTGATCCCAAACAAATATCGCGGGTTGTACTGTTACAAAGTACGTGGTGAGTTTGTATCCAGCCACATTTACACCGGATCGGAGGGAATAGTAATCTTCCAACGGGAAAAATGAAAGTTTATCAGCTGTCCCATGCTATACAAAAGGTTGTGTGCTGTTTTAACTGGACTTTCTTTTTCTTTTTTGAGGACGGATCCGAGCCATATATTAGGATACTCAGCACAAATTACACAAAGGTCCAGGAAACAAAGGAAATTACAAAGAGACCCTGGAAACTTGCACAAAGCACCCTGAGCAACCTAGTCAAATCACGATCGGATCCACAGCCGGCTCCCAAGAGCCTAGACGAGGCCGCCGTCGCCGTACCACGAACCACCGGAGAGAGGGCGCCGCCGCACTTTGTAGCTGGTCGCAAGAGTCGCCCGCCGCCCCGCAACGGAGTCCTGACTCGATGAACGCGCACGACCGCGACGCGAGCTCTCCAGCACCTCCCTTCTTCCCGCCGAGACGGCCCCGTCCAGGCCAACCTCCACGCACCCGCTGCCACCTCCAATCGCCGTTCCCCTCGCCACCGAGGCCGGCCGGAACAAAGACAACGGAGAGGAACCACCTGCAACCAAAGCAACAAAACGGGAAGCGCAGCTCCACCGACTCCTCCCCTCGCCGCCACGGCCAGCCGGAGAAGCAGGAGCGGAGCAGCACGCCCGACGAGACGCCTTCACGACCTCCCCGGCGGCGAGAACGACGCCGGAACGGAGCACGGAGGGGAAGGACCAAACAGCAACCACCAGCGCCATCGCCGCCGTCTGCGACACCGCCAGGGAGGACGCACACCTACACCTACACACACCTATCTACACGCACGACGATTACCGGAGCTCCCCCCCCCCCCCCCCCCCCCCGCCTCCCGGTGCCCAGACGGCGACCGGAGGCGGAGGGGAGCGGCGAAATCGCCGGCGAGACCGAGAACTCTCTGGTCGCCCGCTGAGTCGCCTGCTCTCTCCTGTAGCAAGGGACACGGAAGCGAAGCGGTGACCTGTTTTAACTGGACTTTCACTCACATATATTGTGCAACTTTAGCGCATGGTTGGTGACTGAAGTTTCAAAACTTTTCACAGCAAGATGTTTTTTCTTAGATACGGTTGGTTGCTACTCCATTTGTTGTTAGTCGGTTCGACTATATTTCTTACCGGTTAGAATCGTTTGAATTTGGATAAGGGTGTGCAACATAAGGAGACGAAATGTGAAACTCAATTGTTTGCACATTATGGAGCCTAAAGCTGCACATAATTGTTTTTTTTTTTGCAATTTTGGGATTTAGAATGTCCAGTTGGATTTATTTATTTATTTGCATTTTTAGAGTCTTGAATTACTTCTTACACGAATATTCATCAAAATTTGTTCTTTCGGGAAAAAAGGAAAGACAATTGTGCACTCTATCTAGTTTGAATAGACGACCTGCTCATTCGCACGGTAATGACCAATTAATACGATTAGATTGCGTTTATATGCAGTAACCAAAAAAATGTATTTTCAAGAATTTGGTGGAGCAAAGATTTCATCTCGGTGATTTAAGGCAGATGATAGATCTGATAAAATTTTAGTAAAAGATCATGTTCTACAATACTAATGGAATGAGTGAGCAGACTCGTTCGTGCTGGAAAATTACAAGATCTGAGATATTGGTATTAACTGTGACCCATTTTGGGATGATTGATTGACTCCATTCGATCAACATCAGTGGTTTCATTTCAGTAGTGTGCTAGATTATAGACTATTTGTGATAGCCTTGCTAAACTATTATCGAGTCTATAAATTATTGTGGTAGAGTTGTTAGATATTGTCCTGTTTTATGAATTATTGTCGCTGTGAACTATCGCTAAAATGATTCGTTTTGTGGTATGTCGCGACATACCGTATAGACGGTTTAAGGGGTATATGTGCTTTAGGGTTTTTTGTTCTAACGATTTTCTCTTATATGAGCATGTTATAGGAGCTCCCGCTCTTTCTTGGGCTCCCTATATGACGCCTTTAGCATCAACTCGCACATCAACTCGCACATCAACGCCTGCCGAAAATGCAACGTAGGCCAAACCCATCAACATGACCATCATCGTCATGTCGCACGAATCACACCTCGCCGCCATGGTCACACCCATCAGCCTGCTCGTCTTCGTCGACAGATGCTCGTTGTCGCTCCCCTGCTGCGCGTCGGCATGCTTCCGCCACCCACAGACGGCGGCGCTCCCGCCCCGCCTCACCGCCCCGCTCGAGCCGCCGTATTCCACCACCCTGTGCCTCCCTCTAAATCCCCCTTCCCTAGCACCGGTGAACCCTCCCACACTCCCAAACCCTAATACCTCGTCGTCGACAAGCTCCTCGCACCCGACCCCCCAAGATAAGATCACTCCTCACCTCCCTTGCGACGTTGCGGCGAGCCGTGTCGTCGCCGATTACGGTGAGGTCCCTTCCTCGCCTCGCCGGCGACATCGCGGCCAGACGCACCATCTCCATCTCCGGCGAGGTCTCTATCTTCTTCGGTGGTCATCTTCCTTGTCTTGTCGTCGCTAGAAACAGGCCAGGCCCAGGCCCAGGCCCAGAAGTGAGTGAGCAGGAGGTATGCGTCGGTTCGATAACCTACACAATGAGCGCTGAATCGGATTTGCCCTCTTTCTCTGCGGGCTTGAATACCGGAAATCCATATCGGGTCATGGTGCAGATGCACCCACTGCTCAAAAAAGAATTTTTTAAATGTCAAATAAAACAAAATATATTTTCTGGATATACTTCAAGACATTTTATGTTAGCACCAGAATTTTCGCGAAGAAAAGATATTTTTTGTGACGTGTGCAAAAAAAAAATCGTGCGCTCCAAAACGACTTTGTACGAGACATTTTTTTTGTCTTTTTGGCACAGGTCACAAATAATGTCTTTTCTTCACGAAACTTTTTGTGGTAACACAAAATATCCTAATGTATATCTGAATTTTGTTTTGAATTTTTTAACATTTTGAAAATCATTTTAAAATGTTTTTATACAACGGGCGTATCTACCTGTGACGCGAAACGTCGTGTCCCCTGAATACACCCTAATCTCTCTATGCTTCCACGTGGGGCTGAAATGCTTCAGACCCATAAGCTGGCCCTACCATTCGCAGCGCTTAGGCCCATTGAGGCCCATAGCCTAGTCTGCTCTAAGAGCCTAGGACTGCGAGTAAATAAAGGGAAGCGAACACTTCTCGTTCCCCACCCACCACTCCACGCCCGCCGAGAAAACGAACTCCCTCCCTGCGAGCGCCGAGCGGCAGGCGAGGAGCCTAACCAGCGATCCCCGCCGTATTCCGCCGGCAGCTGGGTCTCCGCGTCGCAGGACATGTCCGGGCAGCCGCCGCAGGGCCCGGAGGACGACTTCCTCGACCAGTTCTTCTCCCTGACCAGCTCCCTCTCTGCCGGCGGCCGCCCCTCCGGCGACCAGCCCTTCTCCCTCGCCCTCAGCCTCGACGCCGCGGCGGACGCCTCCGGCAGCCGGGCAAGCATCGGCGACGACGCCGACCAGGTGGTTAGCGCCCTCTCCACTCCTCCCTTTATTATATTCTTTCTCTTTTCCGCTGGCTCTCGCTCCTCGTCGAGCGTCTGTGGCGTACTGCTGCGTGTTACGCCGCTTACCGCTCGCATCTGCAGGATCGTGAGGCCGTGCAGCTCCCCGGCCTCTTCCCGCCGGTATTCGGCGGTGGCGTGCAGCCGCCGCACCTTCGCCCCAGCCATCCTCCACAGGTACTCTTTTTACGGACAGAGTATGCGTGTTTTCAGTTATTGAATTTGTGCTAATGGTGTTGTATCTGGTTTCTTTATATGGATTTCAGATGTTCCACACGCAGCAGCCAAAACAGGGTGGATCGGCCGGTGGGCCGCAGCCGCCGGCGCCGAGGCCGAAGGTGCGAGCGCGTCGAGGGCAGGCGACTGATCCCCACAGCATCGCGGAGAGGGTAATGAAATCGAGTGTTCAATTACTATGCATCCCATGCCGTTTTCAAAGCGATCGGGTGTTTGATTTTGGTGTGAGTATAACATGGTTTTGACTCTTGAATTGGATTGGTGTCCCCTGAGAGTCGTGTTCGATATGTACAAGCAGTGATCTGTCTGTCTCATGCCTCGTGACATGAACAGCGTGAGTCTGTGATTGAGCAGTCGGCTTCAACTTGTCGCTGAAGCGGCAAGATTTTCATGTGGAATGCATGCATTCACTTGCTGGGCAAGTCATCTCATGTTTATAAACAGTGTTGCATTAGTTTGATTCTGGGCAGGCATTTGGCATTTTGTATACGGCTCACAATCACAAGGTCAACATTTGCCATGTGGTTGTATTAACAGATATGTCTGCTATATTTAAACGTTGACCAAGGGGGACGGATCCTCCCTTGGCTGTCCATTGTTAGGTAGAAAGTGAGACCTCTCCAGCAACGGATTGCACGCGCTGAATAGCACCCCGTATTAATTCGGTCCCGCTGGGACTCGAACCCGGTGGGCTTGGGCGCGCACTCGCAGCCTCTGCCACTGAGCTAGCACTCAGTTTCATGTAATCCTGCTATATTTGATGCTTCTTTTGTCATGTAATCCTGCTAGGCACTGAGTGTTCTCTAATTTCACCTAGCTATAGAGTATAAAATACTACTGCTCTATGGTAGGCTACATTCTTTGGACTTGCTTGTCATGTTTCTATATTTGTAGACTGCGTATGGTTGTTGCACGCCTGGTTGTATTTTCAAATTGTTATTATTATACATTCCTGCTAGGTGCTTGTTTATTCAGCAGTATTTTGAACCATGTTTGTTTCAATGCAGCTAAGGAGAGAGAGAATAGCGGAAAGGATGAGGGCCCTACAAGAATTGGTCCCCAATACGAACAAGGTAATCATGTTAGTATACTTGTAGATGTCACTAGTAGGGAAAAGCCTACTGCTGGCGGACAGTTTTCGGCTACCGCTGGCGAACTGGCGTCCGCCAGTACAGCCTGGCCAGTGGTAATGCGTACCACTGGCGACAAACTGCCCGCCAGCGGTACAAAATATTACCGCTGGCGAACAAACACAAGGGTTCGCCAGTGGTAGCATTTTCAGGTTTAAAAAAAAAGACGGGCCAGGCCCTTGCCTAGCATGCCGAACGTGCTGGGGCGCCGCCGGCCACGACCGTGCTGGCATGCTGGGGCGCCGGTGCCGCTAGCGTGCTGCTTCACGGGCCTCTCCTGGGGCATCACCATGCGGAACGAGAGCAACTGCTGGCAATACCACTTGCCGTCAGAGGAGAGCAGCAGGTCGATGGCAGTGACCACCAGCACGAGCTCGGGGCTGCAGATCGAGATCCATGGCGGTGGTTGCCGCCTATCACGGGGTATTCCTGCACCCGACAGAATCCGCACCAGCAAAATCAGCGAAAACGCGACAAGATCGGACACGTAGGAGGCTAGATCGGGGCTGGAACTTACTAGATCGGAGCAGGTCCGGCCGCGTTTCCGCTCGATCTGGACCCGGACCACGGAGCAGGAGGCGAGCACAGGGGACGACGGCCTGTCCATGGCCGAGCTCGGGAGCGGCGGTGGTGGCGCTGGGGGGCCGAGCTGGTGGCGGCGACGGAGCGAGGAGAGGCGGCCGGGGGCGGCGGCGAGCTCGCACGCAAGGGGGCGCGTGGAGGCGGTCGTGCGTGGTGCCGGGGCGGCGGCTGTCGCTTGGAGAAGGGCGGCGGATGGGCGAGCACACGGCGCACGCTGGAGGAGAGTGGCGGCGGTGCTCGATGGGGTTGGGGACGGGCGTTGCTTGGGGGAGCGCCGGCCGGAGGCGGGGTTGTGGTGAGCGGCGGGGCTGTGGTGCGGGATGGAGATGGGGATCGAAGGAGAGAAGAAAGAGGATAAGGGGGAGAGAGAGCTGACGGGGTGTGTGTGGTAGAGAGAGAAGAGGAGGATAAGGAGAGAGATTGCGCGCACATCTGAAAACTGGGCCACGCTACCCCTGGCGAACCGTCCTATTTTCGCCAGCGGTAGCGGCTACCCCTGGCGAACCGTCTATTTTCGCCAGCGGTAGCTGGAGCTACCGCTGGCGAAAAACAAACTACGTTCGCCAGAGGTAGCTTGCCCGCTCCCCTGCGCCGGGCCCGCACGTGCCGCTGGCGCTAGGATAGCAATTTCGCCAGCGCTACGTTTTTTAGTACTGGCGAACACGGATTCCAGTTCGCCAGTGCTACGAGTGCTGGCGAACAGATTAAAAAATTCGCCAATGGTAGGCTGGCGGCTGTAGGCCTTTTCCTACTAGTGTGTTATTATATACGGAAAGACTTATACGGTTCACATTCCTGCCATTGACACTTGACGGAATTTCAGCAAGTTGTGTGGGGTCCTGGTACTGATAACATTACATATGATGATGTGTGCTTATTTATTTGGCCTAAAACTTTCCAGCTTTAATTATTATTGTCTATCTCGCTGAGAACAGTATGCCATCCTCCTGAGATAATCAAGTGTGTACCTGATAATTAATAAACAAAATAATCACCACGTACAGAGTTTTAATTGCTATGTAACATCAAAGTATATAATTTTTACCCCCGCAAAAAAATTACGAACTGTAACATCTAATTATGATGACTAAAAATTGCTGAGTTTTCCTTTGAAAATATGCAGACAGATAGGGCAGCTATGCTAGATGAGATCCTAGATTACGTGAAGTTCCTTAGGCTTCAAGTGAAGGTAAGGTTCTTATGCTATTATATATGAAGTTATGTACCATTGACATCATTGTGTTTTTACTTGTTTGCTGGAATCTTGATTCTGTGATGTTAGGTTTTAAGCATGAGCAGATTGGGTGGTGCTGGTGCTGTTGCACAGCTGGTTGCTGACATTCCACTTTCAGTTAAGGTAAACTTATCACAAACTGACTATTGCTAATATAGCATTGCGCACTATTACCTTCAGATTTGTTCTTACTGCAATTCAGTTTAAGTAACGCTTGATTGACTGAGAGTTATTGGAAGTTGTTCCTGAGTTTTTTTCTGTTGTGTCAAAATTCAGAAACAAGACATTGTCATATTACCACCAAACCTCTGCCTAGTAAAAACATAAAACTGGTTGCTTTTCCGTGTGTATTACCATGTAGTGTAATTCTTGAAATGTTTTTCCTTGCTTTCTTCCACTCGCTCTTTTCATTTCTTTCTTTTGTCTGTGGAAGTTGATGGCTATACTACTGATTGGGAAAGCATCACTTGTGTTTTCATCAGATGTACTATCCAAAGTACATACTTATCTTAGTTAATAATACTGAGCATTGCTGTCCAAATACAACACAGGTGTTAGTTTTCCCCTGCAATAAACATTCCACTTCCTTTATTTGTTCAAAATTTCGTTATCAACATTTGTTTTGTTGAATTTCCTCGCTTTATTACTTGTAGGACAATTCAGCACATTTTTCTATTCTTGAATTTTCATGAATTCCAAAACCTGTTTGTCCTTACCAGTGAAACTAATTTGTAATTATTGCTATCATAACCCAATTCTCAAGCCTACATCCTCAACATCAGCTCCATGATAGTTATAACATGATGTGCATCATTATTCTTGAACAATCACACCTTGAGAATAAATTTGGAAGTCCTTTTCTATCTCGACGTACCTACACTGTCATATCATTTGGTTGTTGAAATGTATCTTGCTTTAATTTCGTTAGGGGGAAGCAAGCGATAGTGGGAGCAAACAGCAGATTTGGGAAAAGTGGTCAACGGATGGCACGGAAAAACAGGTAGCAAAGTTGATGGACGAGGACATTGGTGCCGCAATGCAATTTCTCCAATCCAAGGCACTCTGCATGATGCCAATCTCTCTTGCCATGGCAATCTATGACACACAACATTTAGAGGACGGCCAACCAGTGAAGCATGAACCCAACGCTACTTCCTAGTATAGTAACAGCGACTGTAACACTCATCCCTGCAGCTGCTAGTAGCCATCAGCCTATCAAAGTGTAAGATAAAACAGATCGTTTTGATTCACTAACAAGGAGGCAGGAAAAGACCTATAAGATCCTCTCCACTCGAAGTTGTACCGCCAGTATATGATGTCACCTACCCCTTTCATCTTTTGTTCAAAGGTGCTTTAATCTCAAAGGATATGGTAAGCAATAACCTGATCATGCTCCTTCATCTTTCAATACCCTTTTGAGTGTGAGTGATGGAGAGAGCTACAAAAGAGTCTTGCATGCTCTCATATTGTTTCTTTTCGGGTCTGTAGTGCACTAGCCATGCACTTTTGTGGTGGGGGCTGCTTTTTGGGTAGTGGGTGTTTGGGCTAATCAAAAGGAATTGATTGATGTATGCGTGTGTCTGCAGCCTGCACAAACGGTTGACGGAATTTGAACACGAGATGAAACGGGAGGCGGTGTTGATGGTGATGTTCCTTCTCATTTCTCCATTTCTCCAAAGTGGAGACGGAGGCTTTGGTCAATTGAGGCTGGGCATGCGTTAATCCGCTTGCTAGTGGGTCTGATATCTATGCGCACTACACTTTTTATTATTATCTTTGTTGAGTCATAATGTTGATAAGAACTTCCATATAAAGTCTCTTCTTCTATTGATGGGTAGTACATAAAAAGTACTCCCCCGATCCATTTAAATGTTCGTGGCAAAACAACTTAGCACGTACAACTCTCACGTATGGGCTGCGACTGTTATTTCGGATCCGAGGGAGTATCATATATTTTCTGTAATGATCGACATCCCCAGATTTGTTTTGCCAACTTATGTGTGGAGAACAGCTGGTTTGTACTGTTCACTGCCGTAATCGCAAGGTTTCCTGAGTTTGTGGAATAGTGAGAATCTACAAGCTGGACAATCGATTGATATTGTGTGATTTGTTTGTTGGCATCATTGCATGTGACTTTCAATAGTTCACTGACTTGATATGTGCTTGTCTGTTGTTGTTACCGCTTTCATGGGGTTTTGTAGGGACTAACACGACTTTGCTGGTACCTGGCCAAGTTTCTTTCTCACTTTGTTGGACAAAGGCCGAATTCGCCTTTTCCATGTTGGTTAGTAAAGATCTTTACGGACCCTTGTTGTCGGGTTTCCATTGAAGGAAATTTACCCAGGATCTTGTTTTTAAAAAGTTCTCGTACCCAGGATCTTGTTTTTAAAAGTTCTCGATTGTTCGGCACAATAGTCTAGCCGAAACAATTCCACGAGAATGGGACTGCTGCATCAGTTTCTACCAGTCTGAAATATTGGTTTTGAATCAGGATTGTTGCTTTCATGCCTCTCTAAGGATGTTCGATATTGTGCTGCCAATTGTTTGCAGATTATTCATGTTTGCACTTTTGGTCACTTGCCGAGACAGAGAACCGATTTTCTTCCGCAGCATACAGAAGAACGGATGAAACTTCTGTCAGAATTGCGTACATAAGTCTGCTGACTATACAGCATTATCGATTTGTTCATGGAATTTAGATGTCGAACATGATCCTGGTAGTTTCATATTCGATGTGGCACGTGTTTTTTCCCTCTATGCAGTATGGAGTATCATTCTGCAGTACCTGATGTGTTTTTTCTCCACAAGGATCCCTCTGACCGTACGATATGTGCCGGCATCACATATGGAAATTGCATGACAAAGTCAGAGCATGTGGATTACGATGACAGTTTAACCATAAGGACGGAACGCCTCCCCCAGTGTAGCGCCCAGGCGGCACCGGGGCGATACCCGCGCCGCCGCCAGCCCCCACCTCCGCGCCTCTCCTCGCCGCTGCTGCCGCCGGCCTCCGCGCCGCGGCAGTGGCGGCCTCCCCGCTACCGAACAACTGGTGGCAGGGGAGAAGGGACAAGATTGGGAGTTTTGTATGTATAGTGACCTGAGGCTAAGAGCGAGAATGTTTGCGACTTCTATATCTATTGTAATAACATCTTATATTATGCGATCAGAGAAAGTAATATTTGAACCATGTAACTTTCACAAACTTTAAAGTATTAGCCAATTGTTAAGACGCGTGTTTGCACGTGCACGTTTACTAGTACAGTTAAAATTTAAAATTTCGCCTTTAGACAGTACACCGGTTCTTTCATCTTTGTACGGTCGCCTCGGAATACCTTCATGCTGCCCAAAGCATTTTTTTTAGACGAAAAGGCAGTCTGGCCTGCTTTTCTTATTGATTAGAAGGAGGGTACAAGACGTACAAGGTTTAACCGAAAATAAGGAAAAAGAGAACTACTGGACTAAAAAACCAGCAGGGGATAAATCAGTCTGGTTCCCTGGGCCTTTGGAGCAGGCTAAGCGCCTTGATCTTGCCAGCAAAGCTCCATATTCTTGCTTCTTCAATGATTCCAGCATGAATTCTATTAAGAGACTCTGCCTTGGTCTTGCCAGCAAAGCAGTTTCCTGCCCCATTTAACCTGGTGGGGTCAGGTTGTAGATTTCGCATGCTGACCTAAATGCATCAACCAGGTTACTACGCCAGCCTGCATACAATGATCTCCCGGAGATAACAAGACCATGGTTGTCAGTAGCAAGGGACACTCGCGAGATGCAATATCTTCACCCAGGTGGGTTCTTCAGCACATATTTAACCGAGGAACGGTGACCCAGTGCATTAGTTGACGATGTGGATAGGGTCGGCATGTGCGCAAACAATTACAAAGGGGCCTGGATGTCCGAAGAGCGGACCACAGCAATCTTGGACCAGGCAGCAGAAGCACCGGAGAAGCTGCAGACTAACCCTTTTATTCAGAGTCCAAAACAGAGTTTCAGAGGTACAAAACTAAACGGCTACCATATGCTTTCATCGCTTGGGATTGAACTTGGAGGTAGCACTGAATTTTTTGACCCCTGAACGACTAGTCGTCTACCAAGTGAATGGACTATGTAGTAGACTGATCTGTCTACAACAACTGGTTTCTTAGAATGAAAAAAACGATATGCTAACTGAATAAATTGATGATCTCTCGTTTTAGATCATAAATTGATGATCTCAATGGCAAAAATGTGAGCTTTAAATTTCTGTTCGATGAAGAAGGATTCAACTTGACAAGATCCAAAGAAGCCACCGATTACAGGACCCCAAGAACCACATCACAATGGAAAAAATGTGAGCTTTAAACTTCTGCTATAACTACTAGACTACTTGATTGGGAAAATACAGCTCTCAAGATTCTAAAACAACTTTTTTTTCAGAGAATGATCCAATCCACCCAGAAAGTACCAACACCTAGACGAAAATATATGAAAACATCTGAATCAACCAAACCCATCTAGACACAGCAACTACAAACGGTGTCCCAATTTTTTCCTATGCAAAGCATAACTTATGTTCTTACTAGCAATGCTGCTACAAACCGTGTCTCCGTAAGTAGCGCCCAGAAATCTACCAATTACAAGAGCAATTAGTAAAAGGGGTAAAGCATAGACACGAGGGGGCATTACAAAAACAGATGAAACATTTACATTCCTACCCTGTTCCAAGCCCAGCCACAATGTATTCGACAGACCACCAGTAGGCAAATCTGAAGCATGTTTCTTACTTAGAACAACAGACATGATACACGAAGAACAATAAGGCACACTATATGTTAAAAGATTGTAGGAACACAATTCAGAGGTGGAAAAAAATTGAGACACCATTTTTACTGCGAAAAATAAGCAGCAGATTACATTGCTAAGAAGTAAGACAGAGAAGAACAAGTGCGCACACAGACAAATGATAGCATCAAGCACAATAGAGGGAGCATTAGGTCGATATAATGTCTTAATTAACACAACGAAGTCAATTTCCACTCAAGAAAGTACAGACATAACATTAGGCAGATTAGTTAGCACATATTTCAGATGTGCACCATAGACTTGGTAATTTGGGCATCAACACGTACAGTAGTCCTTTCTGCCTGAAAGGGTGTTCATGCAAATAAGAGTGAGGCTTCTTGATCATAACTTTCTGACAATTAGGCCGTTAAGGAGCACCACCTCAACAGCCATCAGATGAAAGGCGAATCATTCGCTACATAACCCTCTAGTGTTTGAAAGAAGGTTGCAGAACAAGTTTGTTTGAGCAGAAGTTGAGTAAGATTGAGGCCTCTGCGATGAAAACTAGCGACCAACTTACCATTGATGTCAACATGCTGTAGCCAGTCTTCAATTTCGAGCAGCACGAGCAAGTCACCATCCACAGGCATTACCACCACTTTCCCGAGATGGTGATAATTTACACCCTGCATCTGGAGCTCCTCAACCGGCAATTCAATCCGGCACTTGAAGGCCCAAACTTCGCTTTCATAGT
This sequence comes from Poa pratensis, assembly GCA_947311845.1. Taxonomy (NCBI): domain Eukaryota; kingdom Viridiplantae; phylum Streptophyta; class Magnoliopsida; order Poales; family Poaceae; genus Poa; species Poa pratensis. The sequence continues at coordinate 16,080,692 of CAMZMU010000040.1, read as the reverse complement.
CTTGCATCACCCAGATATCAATGCTTGTCCTTGCATGATTAAAACTGGCCATGCCAAGCATATCACCCATCTCAAACAGGCCAGCATAGCCAGGAACAGCCGGTGCATGCATCTGCCAAAATAACTCAGCTGTGGTGTCGAATACCATGATCAGGTTGCTTGCTCTCTCGCTCAGATGCCGTTCTATGTGCCAATGCAGGTTACCACCAAACAGGACAGATGAGGTGCATATCACTTCCTGTTCTTCCGGGTAACCTATGTGCCTCGGCGATTGGCCGGAGCCTAATGTGAAGATGTAGAAGGCAAATCGACCGTCAGTGCCAGATCCTTCAACTTTCGGAGCAATAGTCGGTACTCGCGGTAGGGCTGTGCTGATACATCCCCAAGACACTAAAGCCAAGCAGCTGCGTCAGGGAGCATATTGATGAGTTGCCGGGTTGCAGATGGAGAATTGACTGATGCGTTCGGTGTTGATGAGGAGGCCATCGCAGGAGGCCTCCGGATGCATGTAGCCATCGCGGGAGCCAAGTCGCGTGACGGGCTGGAGCTGGTCCGCTGCCCTGTGGTCGAACGGGATGATGTCTAGGGAACTGCCGTCGTCGCCGGCTCTTCTGTAGCCGTTGACGAGGGGAGGGTGGGCTGGCGGGCGTGTGGGCGAGGAGGAAGTCGCGGGAGGAGGTGGCGCGGCGCCAGGCGGGGCAGACGGCGCGGCAGCGGAGGACAGCTTTGGGGGCAGGCGGACGAGGATCTCCCAGACGACGATCTCGTCCGGGATGCCGTGGTGGAGAGACGCCGGTACTGACTCCGCGCCTCCGCCATGGTCGGCGCTGGGAGCTCATCCTGGTGCAGGAGCAAGACAAGAAGAGTGTTGTGGTTGGAGTGTGTGACGTGTGTATTTTTTGCCAAATCTGGCCGTTTTCCGAACTAATCACGAAACTGCCGCTCCTGTAAACTATTTCCAAATCTGGCCCCTCGAATCGACGCCACGTTACATGGAGCCGAACTTGTGTACGTCGGTGCCATTATATCCTGGAGCCGAACTTCGCTGCTGGCCCGGGCAAAATCCGATGTGGTGGAGCCAACCTACGCGTTTCTGAATTCCATTTCGAGGTGTTCGGCTCCACATAGCCTGGCGCCGACCCTTTAGGTCATTACACAATCTGGATCAATCCCCGATTCCCCTCTACCCGTCACACTCCCACACCCACCCGTCCCGCACACTCCCGTCCCCGCCCCGACGCGCCGGCCACTGCTGTCCCCACCGCCGGCCCCCTATCCGTCCCGCACCCACCCGTCCCGCACACTATAAATATATTCTACAACCATCCAAATACATTTATAATGCTTCTAATACTTAAACTATGCACACCAAAAGCTCCACATTAAAAAATGGAACTAGTGTCTATTTTAAAATTTAGCCACCATGTTCCCAACATATCTATTCTAAAGTATTTACATGTTCCCAACAAAAAAAACTACCAACTACAAACGAATTCACAAATACATCTACTAATTGAGCAAAAGAATACACCATGATTTTAGGTTCAGAATTTGGACCAAAATTACATGAATTTCATAATAAATTGGATGGAAAGAAAGAGATTTGTGAGAGAATACCTCCAAGAAGAGTTGCCATGGTTTAAATTGAGGGAATCCAGAGTTTGAGTGGATTTGAAGTTTTGGGCGGAAAATAGGAAGAGAAAGCTTGGGGCGGCGCTGGGGAGGAATAGAGTGGGTGGGAGTGAGAAGGGAACGACTAGGGTTATATCTGCTAGGTCGACGCCACGTTACGTGGAGCCAAACACCTGGAAAACGAGATTCAGAGAACGCGTAGTCGGCTCCACGTTACTGGGAGCCAACCTTGCCACGTCGGATTTGCCCGGACCCAGCAAAGTGGTTCGGCTTCAGGACAGAATGGCGCCGACATATACAAGTTCGGCTCCATGTAATGTCACGCCGACCCGAGGGGTCAGATTTGGAAATAGTTTACAGGAGTGGCCAGATCCGCCATTAGTTCTTGATGACGGCTAGATTTGGCAAAAAATACGTGGAGTGTGGACTAGGCCGATTAGGTCAGCTATTTCTATGCCAGGAAACCACTGGAACGCTTTTGGGCTGGGCTTAGAGCCCTATCTCTTTGAACGGGCCGGGTCTGGCCAGGTTTGTGTGATGAAGGATGGACCTCTTGCGGAAAAACAAAAAATCTGATCGAGTTATTTTGTGTCTGCTGCTGTTCAATTTCTGAAGGAAAGATTGTGTCTGATTGTATAATTGTATTGGTATAAGTAGTAAAATATTACACCCATTCAAATTCCACAGATGAGATGGTAGTACATCTTTGGTAAGCTTTGTACATGACAATGATGAGTACAGATTTCATCCTTGGTAAGGACTCAGAAAACTGCACTGCTCCGTTTGGTAGATTATTAGGAGGGATACAGCCTCGAATAAAAACACCGGATGGTGGAAAATTATTTCTTGAACAGTATTTTTTAGGGTTAATTTTTTTTATTGCAAGTTCTAAATAAGATTGCACATAACTCTTGGGATGGATTACCAGCCCTCGGTGCTAAAAAAGGAAGCTGAAATTGCTTCCCCTGCTAAATTGCAAAAACCAAGACACACCCAAGCTAAATTGCTTCTTTGCTACACAAACGAAGCTTGGTCGTTCCCCTTCCCCCGCTACAGTTGGGAGGGGCGATTTTCTGAAACTCTCCGGGAGATCCACCTCGCTCGCCGCCGGGTCGTCGATTCCTCGTTCTCCGGCGGTCGCTCCGGCGGGCGGGAGGACGGGGATCGTCGATCCGCGGCTTGTATATAGTGTAAGGTCGTCTAGGAGGCATGTCGGCGGCGCTGTGGAGGCGGTGGTGCGGTCGGCGAAGCGTGTTGCGGCGGATCTCGTCCCCTTCGACGGCGGCACTCTCCGGAGCTTCGTGGTGGAGATCCCGCCTTTCCCGAGCTCGCGGTTCTTCGGATCTGTGGAGTTCGTCAAGCCCTTTCCGGCGATGGCGTGGCGGTCGGGCCGGAACTTGTTGAATAAAGAGAAGGCTGTGATTTGGAGCTTCGCGATGGAGATGCAGGGATGCGGTGTAAGTTCTCAGGAGCTGGCGACCGGCGACTTCCCGTCCGCGGAGGGCCTGTACCTGATCCAAGCCATCAAGAGGTACGGCGGTGGCGGCGCGCCACCGGCGCATCGTGCTCGTCATAGACATCGGGATCCAGAGGACGTCGTTGTAATTTTTCATTTGTTCTGGGTCTTTCTGTAAGAACAGAGCTTTAATATCATGTCTTTTTCCCCGCAAATTTTTTTTTTTGCTTCTTTGCTAAGAAAAGGAAGCTGGAATTCTTCGGGTGCATTTTTCTACAAGAGAGCCGTACAAACGGACCCACGTATCATAGGCAGAGTAGCGGATATAAGATTTTTTTCAGTATGGAGTCACATCTAACGCCTGTTTTTATACGAACATCCTTTCTTGCATATCACAATACACTGGTTGCTCTCAGTCTCAGTCCATCTCTCCCACGGATAGCCTGGTGCTGGCTCGACACTTGGTGTCAGTTTGTGAACTGGCATGAGGTTGTAGCTGATTTTCCATGTTGACTTGTGAAAACGCATCAACAAGGTACAAAGTAGAGAGAAAGCCCTATAATTGCATTCAGTTGCCGAACCAACAGTAGTAACAGGTGACTGTGTAAGACTGAAACCGATGATCTCCATGGGAGATACTAGAACATCGGTTTCAGTAGCAAGGGCACTCCCAAGTTCCCTTGAGTGGGGTTCTTCAGTGAATATCAAAAAGGGGCTGGCGAGCCGTCTGGCTTCCGTGTCCGAAGGTAGGTCCACAATAATCTTGGAGCGAGAAGATACAACATTGGAGATAGAAACTGCAGAAGAAGCATTCATTCAGAGTTTCAGCTCTATTTCATCTAAAATAAGAGTTGGTTGTCACACCCGGTACCTTGGCGAGATGGGCCTGGGCTTCATGGGCCGGCAGTACCGGGGTGCCAACAAAAGGGAGAAGCCGTGCGTGCGGAAGGGCATCGAAGAACAGAATAGAACAGACCGAAGTCTGCATCTCTCTCTCCCGTCCCCGTTCGTCTCGTCATCAGCCTCGTCTTCCTCAGGTCCGGCGGCTACCACAAGCCCCAGTATCCCTCTGTGTACCGAGCTCACGCCGCGATCCCTCATCGCCGGCCAAGGGTGTGTTACAGTGGTATCAGAGCCAACGATCTTCGGATCCGTACCCCAAAATTCCAAAAAATCCCCAAATCCCATAAAAAAAACTCCGACGATCTGACGCAGCGGTGATCTCATCTCCTTCCGCATCATCGGACGACTCGTCCTCTCTCATCTCCATGCAGGCGCCGCCCTTGCTCCCGCCACGCCCACAAGGTGTTCCATGTTTGGCTCGTCTCTCAGCATCGGCAACAACCATGCCGTGGTCGCGTTCCCTACCAGTGGCATGACGCATCTCCCTCCTATAACCTCGACCGGTGCTGGGAACGGCACGCTGCAAGGTGTGCATGGGCTTGGCGTGAACACGCCTGCAAGCTGTTCGACCTATGTCCTCAACGGTTCGAGGGAAGGTCATGTGGCAGGGGCTAGCGTGGTCAACACCGACCCACCGCCGCTGTCTGCCACTCCTAGGACGGCAAGCCTCGGCGTGTCTCTCGAGCATAGAAGGAGGATGGACGAGCTCTCCCCTCGATCGATGCGAATTTGGCTGAAATCGCGCGTCTCCACAAGGGCATGGAGCGTCGCCGGAATCCTTGGAGCGGCAAATGGAGGTCACGGCGCAAGCGGTGGCGCGCATCTCGGCGTGAAGGTGTCCACCCCGACTTCGGGCTGGGCCTCACACCATGACATCCCCTCCGTGTCGCCCACCAAGTCCTCCACGCTGGGCATCAGGATTCCAACTGCGGTGGTGGAGAGCAGTCCTGCGATGGATGCATATGCACATGATGTCCCTCTGCTTCTTACGGACCAGGTCATGGCAGTTGGTGGCTTGCAAGTGGCAAACAACCTTACGGTCGGCATGCCTCCTAGGTGTTCGAGATTTGACCTGAGTGTCGATGCCGACGTACAACAGTCCGAATTCACTCGGGAAGCAACACCATGTGCATCCCTGACTGGTGAGGTGCTGACCCATGTTGGAGGTATGTCCCTGTTTCAAGAGCTCGAGCTGGGTTATGTGGATGAGGTGCTCAATGACAGTCCTGTCACGGATGTGCTGTGGTAGAGAGCTTTCCGGCACTTCGTTCACTCATGTTGGAAGTGTATCATTATTCCTAGAGCCTTGTGTAGAATCTGCAGGGGTGGTGTTCTCTGAACCGCATCAAATGGAGTGTGAGGATAACGTGTTCACCATTATTGGAGGCTTATCACTATTCTTAGAGCAGGTGGTGCAGTCTACAGAGGAGTCCGAGGCCATGTGCTCCATGAAGATGGGTTATGACGAGTGTATTGCTGATCATGTGCTTTCCTATGTTGGAGGCATGTCACTATTTCTCGAGAAGGGATTGAGTTCTAGTGATGAGATGTTTCAGTCTGTTTTTGCATGCCCTGCAAACACCTTTAGTTTTGCCATGGTTGATGTACCAGAGGACACTTCTCTCAAGTCTGGTTATGAAGAGAGTCCTGGTGATGTGATCACTCATGTCGATGGCATGTCACTCTTTCTGGAATTTGATTTGCAATATGAAAATGAGATTTTGGTCCATCCGTATGTAGTTGCTGGTGGTGGTTGTACAAGACCATGGGATCCTGGTAAGCTACAACAGCTGCTGTTCAGTGGCTTAGGTTCCAGGAAATGTGAGTATGAACATGCTTTACACCGGGACATCATGCAGCAGCTTTGTGGAATGGCTAAGCCGTGGGATCCTGGCATATTAACTGCACAAGTAAATTTCATTCAGCATGGAATGTTCGAAGTGAAAGGTGATTCTCTTGTACTCAGCAGGGTGTCTCCATGGGATAACGGTGATCTCAGTCTGTGGTGGAGCAATAACATAACACCAGATTTTATGAAGCTGAGCGTGGTTTGCTTGCCAACAAAATATATACAGGATGCTCTGACGTTCTTGTTACTAGCTACCGTGAAAGGAAAGAAAGCTTGGGCTGTGCAAGTAAAAAGTCGCTGAACTTCACTGAAATAATTCAATCCGAGCAGGCTGCTAGTATTGCCCAACCCTCTGAAAACCTCAGTTGCTACTATGAAGCTGAGATGACTCCGTCAGCAAATTATGGGTTGCTTCAGTACTCATTTCATTATCTTGCTTCTGCTAGTTGTACATGCTCATTCAGTCGTAGGAGCAATTTTTGTTCTGGGGACCAAGGAGATACGGCAAGGGCGGTGCTAAGAAGATATGTTTTCCAAAGAATTGCATCAGAGGGTGCTGAATATAGCATCAAATTGGGCACTCGGTCCCAAAATTTTGGAATTCAGACTTTCTTTTCAGTGGCCACTTCGGCGAACAAAGTTCAGTACAGGCAGTGGGATCCAGGTGTGCGGAATTGTACAAGCACAACAGAGTGATATGCATACTGTAACAAGTCCATTGACATGGTTGGGCATTGGATGTTACAGTGTCTCCAGGAGATTGAGGCGTTCATGGAATCGACATTCATGCATTGCTTGGGGACAAGCAATGTTTCTTGGGGGCGGTATTGTCACACCCGGTACCTTGGCGAGATGGGCCTGGGCTTCATGGGCCGGCAGTACCGGGGTGCCAACAAAAGGGAGAAGCCGTGCGTGCGGAAGGGCATCGAAGAACAGAACAGAACAGACCGAAGTCTGCATCTCTCTCTCCCGTCCCCGTTCGTCTCGTCATCAGCCTCGTCTTCCTCAGGTCCGGCGGCTACCACAAGCCCCAGTATCCCTCTGTGTACCGAGCTCACGCCGCGATCCCTCATCGCTGGCCAAGGGTGTGTTACATTGGTACAATGTCTTAAAAGATTCGGTTTCAGTAACACAACTCAGAAATGGACAAAAATTGAGCCCACATTTTCTACCGCCAAAAATAAGCAGCATATTGCAATTCTAACAAGTAAGACAAGAGAAGAACAAGGGCGCACACAGACAAAAGATAGCATTAGAGCATCTCCAACCACGATGGACAAATTTGGCCCCAAGGACGTGTCCGCGGACAGTGACCGGACCGCCCTTAAAAGTGGTCTCCTCCAACCGTGTCCCCCAAAACCTCCCTAAATTGTGAGGTCATTTGCATGTGATTGGTGGAGAAGGAGAGAGAAGAGTCGATGAAGGATAAAAGAAAGAAAAACAAAGGAAAGAGGACGCGTCCGGTCGCCCCAAACCCTCCCCACATATGGGGTGAGTTTGGGGTGTGCCGGACAGCCCGGACGTATGGGGAGAGCTTGGGGGAGACGGTTGGGTGCACAATTTTACTCTCTCTCCTGTCCGAACGTCCGTCCGGACGTTTGGGGAGGATTTGGCAACCGTGACTGGAGATGCTCTCAATGTCTTAATTAAGACAACAAATTCATTTCTTTTGTTCAAGAAAATACAAACATTATTAGTCAGCACATATTCGCACCCTAATGATTTCGCAATTTGGTCATCAACACGTGCAGTGGCAAATCTCAACTTCAGTGTTAGTTTGAATCCTGGAGAAGAGGTGCAGGTGTTATAGCCGAGCACGAACCTAAAGTTCAAACTCAGGCTAACGATTGGGGAGACTAGTCAATATAAGAGGCAAAGATTTTGCCTGATTTCATAAAAAAAAAGTACCTGATGCTCAATGTGGACATGTTAATTTCTTCGTCCCTTCTCTTTTTTTTTTTGAACAAGGGAAGGACCCCGAAGGGTCCAGACTGCATTACTCGGTGGGGTTACACATTACATCAAAGACCACAAAGAAAAAGAAAATTACAACCAAGTCACTAGACTTTACAAAAAGGACCTTGCCAAAAGAAATAGAAATGCAATTCGATCCTTCTCCACCGAAATCGAGCAGCTCGACGCAGCGGCCGTCAGCGCCGTCGCCGGGGACGATACCACTTGGAGACGGAGCAACGTTGGATGCCGCAGCGGAACTGAAGAAGGGCCTCCGCAATGGCACGCCGGCCTGGAGGTTGAAGACGCGTGGCGCAGGGATCGCCACAGCACGGAGCGGCCCCTTCGGCCATAGAAAGCAGAGGCGCAAATTCGCCACCGCTGATGATCTTCGCAGGTCGCAGTCGAACTTCGGATCCAAAAAGCCATCCCTTCTCCTCGCATCAACTGCGACATAGAAGGTCAAACTCTTCGTCTCCAGAAATTCCAAGCCTAGCTTCCCTCCGCCAAGCAAGATGCATGAATCCGCCATCAAACTCTGTACTGCCACTAGCCAGAGGATGCAGATCGAAGAAGATGCAACAGAGAAGTAGGGGTTCGGCCTTATGAAAGCTGGCAAATCTTCTCTTCACCAGGAATTCCGACCTCCGGAGCACCACATCAAGAAGACGAAGAAAAACCCGAATCCAGGGCTGGCCGGATAGCCCCAGCTCGATGCTTCCTGTGCGTACCTTATTGGGAGAGATGCGCGCCTTCATCGACGTCGCTTGCAGCACCGCCTGCCACCGGCGAGCTGCAGCTAGGAGGAAGAAGACCACGGCGCGGCGGATCTGGCCGCCAAGATCCGTCGACCTACTCTCATACGCCATAGAGGCAAACGAAGCAAAGAGACTAAAACTAGAACTACAACTACTATGAACAAGCCAAGCGACGCATCCACACCCACGCCGAGCGGCAGCGCCGCCGGAGATGAGCAAGGAGCGCGCCGGCGAGGCGGCGGAGGAATAGAAGGAAACGACTCTCAAAACACTGTTTGGGAGCTTTCCACTGATGGTGGATGTCTTCATCCCTTCTCTATACTAGGCAAGATGGCGCGTCGACACGCCGCGCCCGTGTGTTAAAATTCATATTTGAAAATATTCGCATTAAAAAAATTGTTCAGATTGTAGAACTGTTGGAATTATAAATAAATAAAATTTACATTTATTAATTGTTTAGATTTGAAGAAGTTGGTAAAATTGTTATAGATATTTATAGATAGTGGTAAGTGTAGCGCGGCAATGCCGTGCCTTTGTAGTAAATAAAATTTAAATTTGGTAACGTACGCATTTAGAAATTGTGTAGGTTTGGAAATTATTGAATTTCGGAAAAGTTTGTGTCTTTAAAATTGTTAAGATTTTGAAAATTGTTTCGAGTTGGGGTGTTTTTCAGATTCGATTTTTTTTTTTACTTTTGCGAAATGATCAGAGTTGGAAGATGTTTGAAAGTTTAGAATATCCAAAATTGAAATTTGATCGTACGACATAAATAGTCAGTTTTTTTGTGTGTCTATTTCGATATATTTTTCATATTTTGTTGACGAATATAATTTAAGTTACTGATTTTGCAGCATTTAGTAGATTTTGAAAAATGTATAAATACCTTAGAACAATATATAAAGTGTTTTAAATTGTTTGAAACATGGTATTTTTCAAATTTTGTTTGTTGATTCAATTATGTTTGTTTGGGAAATAAGTTTGAAATAGCTATTTTTCAATATTTACATTTGTGGTATCCATATTTTGCTATTTTAGAGCCGATTTTCTACCAAATTGTATTGTACAAATGTGTTGTGATTATGGTTTTTATGATGAATTTTTTTTCTTAAAAAAATACGAATTAGTTTGGAATGTTAAAATTTGCGACTTTTTTTTTGGGTATTTCGATGTGTTTTTGGGGTTTTTTGTGAAATATAGTTTTTTTTGTGGCAATTTTAAAAATTTGCTGAATTTAATTTTTTTTGATATATTGTCGAATCGTAGATTAAAAGATATGTTACATTTGTGGTATTCATATTTTTCATATTTAGAGCCGATTTCTACCAAATTGTAATGTTCAAATATGTTGTAATTATGGTTTTTATGAGTTTTTTTGAAATATTTTATCGTATTTCCAAATATTTAGCAAATTAAAACATGGGGATGCCGATATGTTTTAAAGTTTTTCTTAAAAAAATTTGAAGTAGTTTGGAATGTCAAAATTTGTGACATTTGTTTTGTGAGCATTTTGATGTGTTTTAGTGTTTTTTGAAATATAGTTTTTTGTGTGTGGTAATTTTGGAAATTTGGTGAATTTTTTTTTTCAAATGTGTTGTAATTATGATTGTTATGAGTTTTTTGAAATATTTTATTGTATTTCCAAATATTTAGCAAATAAAACGTGGGATGTCGATATGTTTTAAAGTTTTTAAAAAAAAAAAATATTCGAAGTAGTTTGGAATGTTAAAATTTGTGACATTTTTTTGTGGGCATTTTGATGTGTTTTAGTGTTTTTTGAAATATAGTTTTTTTTGTGGTAATTTTGAAAATTTGGTGAATTTAATTTTTTTTGATATATTATTTGCAATATTTCGAATCGTAGAGTAAAAGAAATATTTATTACTAATTTCAGCAATATTATGTATTTGTGAAATTTCTGACAGGTAGGTCCTAGGCGTCAGGGTTTTTTCTGTTTTGAAAATAATTTACGAAAATCTGGGAAAATAATAGGTGGGGCCGTGAGTGACGTCAGCATGACGGAATTCGCCGGCGGACGCGGCCACGCTGTCGAGCTCGTGCTCGGTCAGCTGCGCGTGCGCGCGAGCCTGAGAGTGCGTGGATCTGCAGGAGGGCGTCGAGGGGAGTCGATTGGGCGGCGCGGCATACAATATGGTAGCCGGAGTCGTCGACGGCGTGCAGATCCACGGCGGCGGACATGGAGCACGGCGAAGCTCACGGCGGCGCTGATTACGGCGAGCTCGCGGCGTTTCAGCACGCGTTGTTGGCGAAAAGGTAGAGGGCGCGACGGCGGAGGTCTCCATGTAATTCGATCTGAACGGGGAGAGGGAGAGCGGCGGTGGCAGGCGTCGGCGGCGCCGGCGAGCTCAGGCTCGCGCGGGGAGAGGGGAGGAGAAGGGGAGTTGTGCGACGGTTTCCGAAATTTGCGAATTAGTCCTTTTCGGGGGGTATTTTGTAAAATCTTGCGCCAAAAATCATGCGGGAGGGGTCACCGCTGGCCACCGTTTCCACCGGCAACGACCGGATGACGTGGCGATGTTTGATTGGTGCGGAAGCGTTCGTTCCTGTAGGTGGAACAGTTCCACGCGCTGGGGACGACGTGGCTCGATCTCGACCGTCCGTTTCGCAGATCGGACGGCCAGGTGAAAGGGGGCGACGTGGAACGCAGGAGACGCTGAGGACATGTCGCCCCTTTATATATAGAGGTATATTTGGTTCCGGTTGATCTGTAACACCTGGCAAATCGTATCTCAAGAATCTATTTCCCGCACATGATTTGCATGTTGAACTGCGAATCCAACTCCTGCAATGATTTGCGTGTTGAACTGCGAATCCAACTCCTGCAAGGGGAAGGCCGCACAACTCTCTTGCTTCATATCCCCTTCACCACCATGGCGCCCTGAGGAGGAACAAGGATACTCACCTGCGAGCTGCGCCGGAACCACACGGAGCATTGCCTATATGGCGACTTTGGGCGATTTGCCGGCGACTGGCGTGAGGCCGCTCTAATCTCCCCCGATTCCTTCTCAATCCGCGTTGATTCCTCTCCTTCCCCAGTTTCCTTCTTCCCTGATCCTCCTCTACAAAGAAATCCCCTTTTTTCGGTTCAGATTTTCTTGGAAGTAGAGGTAAAATCAGTTACGCAAGCCCCACCGCTTACTGTTGCGGCGGCGATCTTGCCGGACTACCACCAAATCGCTTCTATACTCTTACTCCTCCGCTGCATCATCCCCAGCCTACCATCACCCTCAGCTTAAGCAGAGGCTCCTCATCCACTTGCTGCGATTCTACCGCTACTGCCGTGACGCCGCCCTTTCCCTACTCCTCGCCGCACCCAAGTTCCCCTTCCCAACCCTTCTTGCAGGGCATCGCTCCTCTGCTGGAGTTCCTCGGAGGGTCTCCCGGTGTGTCTCCTGTGCTCTACTCTTCATCTTAGCGGGCACGAACAATCTGAAGACACGAAGGCAGAGTAAGGAACATGGACCGGCATCTTCTTCAGACTATGGCAGGTTTTGTGATTTTGTGTTGGAATTGTCGAGGTTTGGGGACGGATTCCACGGTTGGTGAGCTGCGCTGGTTGGTGCAGACGTATCGCCCATCCCTCCTCTTCTTGGCTGAGACAAAGATGGCAGATAAAAGGGTAAGAAATTTCATGTGGTCACTGGGTTTTCAAATTCCTACGCAGTCAGCAGTGAGGGCCAAAGTGGAGGCTTGTGTCTGTTTTGGCTATCTTCAGTCAATGTTTCTTTGAAGGCCTTCAACAATAGATGCATCGATGTTCATGTCAAGCCTGAGCAGGGACCGGTCTGGAGGGCGACATTTGTGTATGGAGAACCAAGAAGAGAAAATAGATGCCATTTTTGGGATTTTCTCCGTTTTATGAGAGCTCAGTGGGACGGTCCATGGATTTGTTGTGGGGATTTTAATGAGGTGTTGCGCCATGATGAACATCAAGGCCTCCGAGACAGAACAGATAGGCAGATCAGTGACTTCCAACAGTGCTTGGCTGATTGTGGCCTTGTCGACCTGGGTTATTGCGGTCCTAAATACACTTGGTCTAACCGCCAGGACCCAAACCGCCATGTCAAGGCCCGTCTAGACAGAGCTGTAGCTAATGTTGAGTTTTTGATCTTTATGATGATTGTTTGGTTGAGAATGTGATCACTACGACCTCGGATCACTATGCTGTCCACATTGCTCTTAATAAGGGAAAGATTCCTTATGACAGGGGAAAGTCTTCTCATGATCCTCGTCCTGTGCAGCAAGATTTCAAATTCGAAGCTATGTGGCTGAGAGCTCCTGACTACAGGGAGGTCTTAGAGAAGGCTTGGGCAGAAGGTAGAGGTACGTCTCCGTTGTCGCTGCAATCAACCTGGTCTAATTTGAATCGAGTGGCAGCCTCTCTTAAACAATGGGAGAGAGAATCTTTTGGCTCGATCAAATCCAACATTCGAAAGTTGGAAAGGCGTCTCAAATACCTACGATCAAAGCCTCTCTCGGATGCAGCGATTATGGAGGAACGCGCGTTGGAGAGACAATTAGGTGAACTGTTTGAGCGAGAAGAAATCATGGCTAGGCAACGTTCCCGGGTGGACTGGCTCCGGGAAGGTGACCGAAATACAGCCTTCTTTCATGCTCGGGCATCGGCGCGCGACGTACAAATAGAATTAATTCTCTCACTCGTAATGATGGCTCAGTTACTAAAAACCAGGAGGAAATTAAAGGTATGGTGCAGAGTTTTTATGATAATCTTTTTACTACTGAACCATGTGCCTCACTGGATGCAGTTCTACATTCTATTCCGTGCAAAGTGGATGATTCCATGAATGCTGAGCTATGCAAGCCTTATACAGATGACGAAATAAAATTTGCCTTGTTTCAAATGGGTCCAACAAAGGCACCGGGACCTGATGGTTTCCCTGCACTTTTCTACCAAACTCACTGGGATTTCTTAAAGGAAGATATTTGTCATGCTGTCAGATGCTTTTTGAATGGAATGCCAATCCCTGATGGTTTTTCCGACTCCGTGATTGTCTTAATTCCAAAAATTGCAAGGCCAAAACACCTTAACAACTTCAGACCAATAAGCCTATGCAATGTTCTCTACAAGATAGCTTCAAAAGTATTGGCTAATAGGCTCAAGATTATCTTGCCGGCAATCATCTCTGAACATCAAAGTGCTTTCGTTCCGGGAAGATTAATAACCGACAACGCGCTGATTGCTTTCGAGTGTCTTCATACAATTCGACGGCAACGATCGAAGAGACCATACTTTTCCCTCAAGATCGACATGACGAAAGCATATGACCGCGTTGAGTGGCCTTATTTACATGGATGCCTGAGTAGATTGGGTTTTGCGCCGGAGTGGATCAACACGGTGATGAGATGTGTAACCTCCGTTCGTTATGCCGTTCGGATCAACAGAGAACTCACTAATCCTGTGATTCCTACGAGGGGCATTCGACAGGGAGACCCTATCAGCCCTTACCTGTTCCTTCTATGCACTGAAGGCTTGTCCAGTGTGCTTTTGCACAAGGAGTCGTGTGGTGAGCTACAAGGTATTCGAAATGGTCGTCAAGGCCCCCTATCTCACACCTCCTTTTCGCCGACGATAGCATCTTCTTTGCTAGAAGTGATCAGCGGAGTGTCCTCTCCTTGAAAGAGGCTTTGCATTTATATTGTGACGGTTCAGGTCAGAAGGTTAATCTTCAAAAGTCGTCAATCTACTTTGGCGCCCATTGTTCTGATGATACTAAGAAAAAGGTAATGGAAATTATGGGAATTACAAATGAATCATTCAACGATAAATATCTTGGAATGCCTACTCATGTTGGTCGCCAACCAGGACATTCAAATTTCTCAATGACAAAGTTTGGCAGCGGATTATTAGCTTGTCAGATAGGCCCCCTTCTCGGGCAGGAAAAGAAGTTTTGCTGAAATCTTGGTTCAGGCTATTCCGACATATATTATGAGCTGCTTCCGAATACCGACTTCTACATGTGAAGGGATGAGACAAGCTGTTGCTGATTATTGGTGGGGTAGAGAAGATGGTAAGAGGAAACTTCATTGGCGTTCATGGGAATGGTTATCCACACCAAAGAAACTTGGTGGACTGGGTTTCCGTGATTTTTCGCTCTTCAACCAAGCTATGCTTGGTAGACAAAGTTGGAGGCTTCTTACTGAACCAGATTCTCTTTGTGCTCGGGTTCTCAAAGGACGATATTTTCCCCACTGTGATTTCTGGGATGCGCCCAAGCCCAGGTCCTCATCCTATACTTGGAGAAGTATTCTCTTTGGCCGGGAGCTTGTAAAGGCTGGTGTTCGGTGGGGAATTGCAAATGGCAAAAAGGTTAATATCATGACAGCTCACTGGATTCCCGGACGGCCACCGCACATGCTGCAAACTCTTTCTCCAATTCCAGAATATGCAAAAGTGTGTTGCCTCATGGATGGACATGGCCATTGGAACGAAGAAAACGTTAGAGCTTTCTTTCCGGAGGAGACTGCTGAACTCATATTACAAACTCAGATTAGCAGGCATGGGGGAGATGATTTTGTGTATTGGCCTCACACTCGCTTTGGACTATATACAGTTCGTTCAGCATATAATCTTGCTCGATCCTCGGATTTCTTTTCATCACAAAGTATGACTGGCCGTGGCCTGCCGTCAAATAGGGAAGTTGAGGAGAAACATTGGAAGGCAATCTGGGCAATTAAGGCCCCAAACAAAATGAACATAGTACTCTGGAGGTTCGCACATGATTGCCTCCCATCCGGACTTCAACTACGCCATCGGAATATCCCTGCAAATCCTGCTTGTGTGCATTGTGGGAGAGACGAGAGTATTGAGCATTGTCTACTGTTTTGTCAGTTTGCTTCGGAGGTCTGGAAGAAGGTCAAAAAGCGGTTTGACATCCACCTGTGTCGCAAGAACTTCCGCTCGCCGAAACAGTGGCTGTTCGACTTCATTGATAGAGCATCACCGGAACAATCCACTGTCTTGGCAATCAGTATATGGCATATTTGGGAGGCAAGGAATGCGGCAAGAAATGATGAAGGTAATATCCATCCACACCGTGTTGCCTCAAAGATCCATGCTTATATTGATTTGGTTTTGCTGCATCTTTTTAAGCCTGCTACCGGACATAGTCGTGACACACCATCATGTTCATCGGTTAGATGGTCTCCGCCGCCGCCCGGATCAGTCCTAGTTAATGTTGACGCAGCTATCTTCTCAAATCTGCACAAGGTGGGAGTTGGCATCCTGATTCGGAACCAAAACAAGGAATGCTTGGTCGCCTGCACCGAGCCAATCAAAGGGATTGTACAGCCAGAGCTTGCTGAAAGCTGGGCGCTTCGTCAGGCCGTGATTCTCGCCCGCGAGGAAGGATTCACCTCTGTTATTTTCGCTTCAGACTGTCTCTCCCTAGTTCAACGAATGAATTCTTCATCTATTGACAGGTCTGAAGTGGGTGTAGTAGTATCAGATATCAAGCAGTTGCTTGCTCGTTTTTCTTCAGTTTCCTTTTGCCATGTGACAGGTCCTTGAATGTTGCTGCACACATACTAGCTAGGTCCTGTGAGGTTGCTGTTTCGCGTGCTGTCTACTACTCTATTCCAGGATGTATCAGGCAAACTCTATGTACGGATGTTTACTGATCAATAAAAGGCAGTGTTCTCAACAAAAAAAAACTCCTGCAAGGGAAAAAAATGGAAGTTGTAAGCTGTTCATGGCAAATAGTCGTTCCTGTTTGTTTCTCCGTTGCCTGCCACCAAGGACAACGATAGACGGTATAGGAGTTAATCAGCGATTAGCACCCCCATTCCACGGTCATTAATTAGTCAGTCTAAATATAAAAGGACCATGCCAGTGTTAGAGAGCGTCGTCGAACACTTCGGTGCCCACAATGCCAATACTGCGTTTGGATTTTTTTCGAAATGGGGAAAAAGGCTGAGCCTCTCCATCGAGCGATGTAAATAGCTTTTTACGTCTTGCGACATTGTCGTCGGCTTAGATTTTTGCGTGCCACAACTTTGATTCATGCTCCACATCAAGATAAATCTTAGTCCTCCGTTCTGAATTAAATGACTTCCATTTATCCAAATGTAGATGTATCTATACTTGTAACATGTCTACATACATCCACATGTGGACAAATGGAATACGTCCACATGTGGACAAATGGAAGTCATCTAATTTAGAACGGAGGGAGTACATGTTTCCCTAAAAAAACAAATGCTTTTCCATGTTTCCCGCGGTAAAAAATAGAGGTTTTATAAAATTTAAACCGTCTGAGATTTTCTTACGTCTTTGTTGATGCCAGCCATTTGAATTTGGACAAAAGCTAGCTGGGATCTGGCCAGGTTTCCTCTCTCCCAGGTTGTTGGGTTTCCATTGGAGGAAACTTACGTAGGATCTTGTTTTTTAAAGTGTCAGTCTAACTATCAGCTTTTGAGAATTAAGCTAATTCTAAATCAGCTTAGGTCACCCATGTGTAGCTCATTTTACTCTATTACCGATCGATTCTTTTTATCTCGTTACCGATCTATTATTGCTCAAGCTGCTAGCTGAAAACGGAATGGGCCTCCAGGTACATGCATTGGGCCTAGCTGCCGCTGCTTTCTTGACTTTATACGGCTGTAGCTCTGTAGAGCATCCTTCGCTCTGTTCTAAGATATAAGTCAAAAAAAGGACACTAGAAAAATGAGTGACAATTAAAAAAATGATTAGTGGGAGACAATAGGGGATTCTTTGGTTGCAA
Source organism: Poa pratensis (assembly GCA_947311845.1). Taxonomy (NCBI): domain Eukaryota; kingdom Viridiplantae; phylum Streptophyta; class Magnoliopsida; order Poales; family Poaceae; genus Poa; species Poa pratensis. Next base: position 16,063,382 of record CAMZMU010000040.1, on the reverse strand, counting down.
ATAGAGTTGCAACTGAGATTTTATTCAGTTGCGGGTCGGGTTGTAACTGACATTTTTCAGTTGCGGGTGGAGTTGCAACTGAGATATTCTTCAGTTGCGAGTGGGTTGCAACTGATATTTTTCAGTTGTGTGTGGGGTTGCAAGTGATATTTTTTCACTTACAACTGAGATTTTTGCCCCAGTTGCAAGTGATAATTTTTCAGTTGCAGGACGTGGTTGCAACTAAAATTTTCCAGTTGCAAGTCGGGTTGCAACTGAGTTTTTAAGGTTACGGGTGGGGTTTCAACTCGCAATTTTCAGCTGCGGGCGGGGTGCAACTGATAATTTTTAGTTGCTATTGGGGTTGCAACTAATTTTTTTTCCAGTTGCAACTCGGGTTGCAATTGAGTTTTTTCCAGTTATTAATGACGTTGCAACCGATTTTTTCCATATTTAAAATTATAAAATAAATATTAAAAATCGAGCTGCAAAATTACTATAATAAAAGAATACAAAAAATTCTAGAAAAATATACATCACAGGAAAACTATGAAGAGAAAGATACGATACACTATATCTATGGCTATAATGTTGACTAAGAATTAAGCAAATTCTCAGCTGACTGAGAATTAGCAAATCCGTTTTTTAAAGCTTTCTATTGTTCGGCACAATAGTCTAGCTGAAGCTATTCTACTAAAACGGTGTTGGAGGTATGCCCTAAAGACAATAATATTGAGTTATTATTTACCTCCAAGTTTATTATTAAGTTTATATCTTTATAGTTTATTATTAAGTTTATATCTTTGTGCTATAACTGATTTGGCAATTGAATAGTGAGTAACTGAGTATTCAAATGAGAACCTCCAAAGCACGTGTAGAGATATAGACAAAACCAATTGCTCCTGATCTTGTCTCTAAGATTGGGTTATCTTGTTATTAGATGATCACGTTTTCCTGATCATGGACTTTGTATAAGTCATACAACTATAAGAGCATATTGTCGGAATGACGATAGTACTGAAACGACTCAATTGTATGATCTTGCTTCGAGACAAATCGTTTGAGATTAAACTAGCAAGTGATTATAGAGTTTTCGTTAGCTGAATCCCTATACCATGAGAACATCTAGTGACTGCACACTTGCCACTTACACTTTGAACGTCATCAATCGTCTTGCCGTAAAAGGGGAATATAACGGTAGCTTTTGGGTGTAAACCTTAGAGTGTGTAATAGAAGATAGATTATTCAAGAATGGTACTTACTCCTCTAGGCGATGAAGAGAGACTGGGTGTCAAAATATGGGCAGTTTTTTTATGCTTTTTGAGAAAGAAATTTTACAGGCAGTTCACGTAAAAAGTACAACCATCCCAATTACAATCGGCACATCTATATCATTGAAAGTCTATGTTTACTCACTACACGTCGTCGGACATACTTGATGCCAATGTTGCATCCATTCTCGTGAGTCGTGACATTGTCGTCTGGAATACTCGACAGCATAGATTCTTACATTCCACAACTTTGATATCAGCCAACATCAAGAGGAATCTTATATTATATATTAAAAAGGTATAATTTATCATTTGTACACTTACTTTGATTCTTTTGTTATTTGCCACAAAAAGAGTATATACTATGCTAGCGGTTCTGAGTCACTGACAGCCGGGCCAGTCACTGAAATTCTAAAACGCAGGCAGGCCTGGCATTGGGCGGGCTATTACTCCAGCTCTCAAAACGGCCCAACCCAACCGAAGAAACCTCACGGCCATTCGCCACCACACACGTACCTTCCTCTCCCTAGGGTTCCGGCGATGGCGCACGGCGGCCAGCCCCGCCGCGCCCCGGCCGCACGCCGCCCCAAGCCGTCGGCGGCTTCATCGTCGTCCGCGCCCGCCAACGACCGGAAGCGGAAGCGCGCCTCCGCCGCCAAGACCGTCACGCTCAAGAACCAGATCCGCTCCACCGAGCGCCTCCTCCGCAAGGTACTGCGGCGCTCCCCTCGCTCACGGTCTGTGGATTGGCGATGCTACTTCCGGGTCCAAGCAGTGGTTTGCTTGGACTTTGCTGATTAATCAGTTTGGTCAGTTAGAATTAGTATATCGGTTGCCGGTCGCTAGTGTAAGGATTATAGTCGTCGATGCTTCCATTGGTGCCTCCTTTTGCTTGCGGTCGACTGTGTTTAGTACCTGCCCGGAGTGTTTCAAGTAGTTAGTGCTGTAGCTAACTGATGCTCGGGTTTGTACATTTGGGTCACTGGTTGAAACCGAACTGTGCAATGTTGCTGGGAAAACGGTATACCTGTAGTTATGTAGGAAGCCTTAGCTAGATATACCTTAAATTTTTCATAAAAATCATGGGAGTACAGTCTGGGTTGATGGTTATTCTAGTTTAGCAGGTGATGCCGTAGGCTGATAGCCTTACTTATCTGGGAAACAGTAGGATTAGGGTCATAGTTGATGGTGGAAACACATCTTTTCATGGAATCAAGGTGTCCGATGTGGTTCACACTAATCCCAGTTTAAGTATCCATGTTCAAAGTTTTTCGAGAGTGATGAGTTCTTCCTCCATATCACACATAAATGTTCCGATTCACAGTAATCCTGATTTAAGCACCATGCTCAAAGTTTGTCCAGAGTGACAGTTCTGACTTTTGTTCGTTACTTGATACTTCTTCCTTATTTAATTGGTGCTATTTCGCAGAACACATTGTAGCACTTTGAGCTTCTCATGAATCAAATATTAAGCCTTAGCCATATTTTTATTTGAGTCCTGTGTTGAGATGTTGCATTTTTCCTTCTGTAGGACCTTCCCAATGACATGAGGGTGGCTCAAGAGAAGAAACTGGAAGAACTAAAGAAGCAGCAAGAACTTCAGAATCAACTGGCTGTTCAGCGAGTAGTACAGTTGAGAGATAGAAGGCTAAAGTTTTTTGGTATGCTGTCGTTTGTCTTTGTTCCTATTTATTTCTAGTGCCCCTGCATGTATGTACTTATCATTTTCGTGGTGTGGTAATTATAAATTCTCAGAGAGGCGAAAAATTGAGAGGATGATAAGGCGCCTTGAGAAACAGCAACGTTCAAATGGTGATGATACCAGCAACAAGCTGTCAACATTACGAGAAGACCTCGAATATGTTCGAGTAAGTTCACTGCAGTTCTTTCTCTTGCTTTCTGAACCATTCTTTTGGCATGATATTAGTATATATTTTTAAGACTAAGGAGTATCCTCGCACTCATTCATGGCTGGTACTTGTTCTAAAATCGTTGGACCTGGTTTATTTTCCAGCTAATGGTTATCTATCATTATTTGTGCAGTTTTTCCCAAAGAAGGAGAAATATTTCCCTCTGTTCACCGGGGGGATACCCCAGATATTGTAGAGAAGAGGAATGAATGGCGTAAACAGATCAAGGAAATCTCATGGCTGCTGCAGCAAATGGAAAGGACTTAGAAGGTGCATGTTTGCATTATTGCTTTTCTAGATTATGTTTGAACCTTCCATGCATTTAGCTCTACATTGAAACTTTTCTACCTTGTTGGCTTTACATCTACCCTCTAAAGTACTATATTGTATTCTGCATCAAACTAACAGAGACAGCAAGCGATGATGATACCTTGGATGTGAGTGGTGATGACTTCTTCATGTCTGGAAGTTCAAGTGATGAAGAGGCAGATGATGAGCTGACCGACAAAAGTGCAAAGTATGATTCACGACTCTTGGACATTGTATTTGCTTCCATGTTCGCAGAATTATATCATGCAACAAGTTTGTTACTCTGAGCAAGGAGTATTCAATTACTTTTTGTAGTAGTTTGGCTTAGATTGATGTATACATCAGTTACTGGTCTAGGGTTATCTAAGACTACAGCACGTTTATGTTGGGTTTCATATCTAGCCTACCCCAACTTGCTTGGGTTGTCATACTCCACTGTTGCAAAATACCCTATCCAGGTCTGCAAGATAGCACCCTCTGTTTTGTGATAAGAGTAGAGGTGGATCTTCCCAATTATAAAAAAGGAGCATGTTCCCGTGACGAATGTTGTCGTGAGCTCTGTAGCAACTGTGTTGTTTGTTCAGTTAGTTTTGAAGTCAAGGGACAAAGGTTGGTTGGTTGAGTGCTGAAAAAAGGAGTGTATAAGCATTTCAGAAGTTGGTTGGCAACTTTGTGGTCAGAAAATATCATATTTCGTAATAAATTTAATCCCCAGTTCCCCACTGATTTTCTCACAGTGGATAGTAGTATGCTTGTATTCTGTTTTTCTGTAAACTCTTGTGGTCAGTCAATATGTCAATGCATACATTTTGCATAGTACGGGAAGGTATACTAATGTTGCTAATTTTCTGCAGAGAACCAGGTGGCTCAGGAAAGGCAGCGTCTAGTATGTCCAGCGATGAAAAGAACCAGGTTGTTCTCCGCCTTGTGTCTCGAGATCTTCCGATAAGCTGTCGTAGCTTTGCTTCCTTATACTTAACCCCACTATTGTGAATGCAGCGGCAGAGAGATGCTCGAGTTCTTATGCCACCCCCTCGCTCATTACCACCAAATAGAGCTAGATCAATGGATAAACGTGCGGCGTCAAGCTCTAGCAATGCTTCGACCAGCACAAGCGGTAACTCATTCAAAAACAGGAGAGCATCCAATGTGCCGGCAGATCACAGCAGCACTCTTAGTTCAAATTCTGATGCCCATAAACCGCGTCGGAAAAGGAGACCTAAGAAAAAGAAGCAGGTATAATTTTGCATGCATGCTTTAGCCTTCATGCATTTTTTTTCATGGTGTCTATATTTTGCGAAAAATAGTTCTGATAATTTGATGTCATGTCCACGAATATAGGGTTAGGTAATATTCTAATAAATATGGAGTATTATTTAAATAGGAAGGAGAGTTATCTAGAAAGAAAGATACTAAGATTTGAGATAGCCAGTTGAGGCTACCGATTTTCTTGTCAGAATCAGATATTGTATGCTCATTCTGTCACAAGTGAGAATATCCTTAAGAACTGTTACAACTATAAATCCTATGAACATGAAGGGAAATCGTTCCACATGGTGTGTGCTCATATAACTGTAAGTTGGTTATGCTTGGTTTTTTTTCTACACAAGTTGGCGACCCTGTATCATTGGGAATAATATCTTAGTTGGTTTGCTTTGTACCATTTGTCTGCCTGAGCAGAACATTACCCATGCATCGTCGTCAGTTTGCAGCATCTTGAACTTGTTATTAAACGAAGTCTCATCACACTGCTTGCCCATACAGGCATGAATATTCTGAAAGAAAGATACTAAGATTTGAGATAGCCAGTTGAGGCTACCGATTTTCTTGTCAGAATCAGATATTGTATGCTCATTCTGTCACAAGTGAGAATATGCATAAGAACTGTTACAACTATAAATCTTAAGAACATGAAGGGAAATCGTTCCACATGGTGTGTGCTCATATAACTGTAAGTTGGTTATGGTTGATTTTTTTCCACAAGTTGGCGATGTTGTATCATTGGGAATAATATCTTGGTTGGTTTGCTTTGTACCATTTGTCTCCTTAGCAGAACATTGCCCATGCATCATCGTCAGTTTGCAGCTTGAACTTGTTATTAAACTAAGTCTCATCACGCTGCTTGTCCATCCCAACAGGCATGAATATTCTGAAGCGTGAGGGAAGCAGCAACGACGAAGATCTCTTCCGCCAAAGTGTGACTCGAGGGTCTGGTAATTCGAAGAGAATCGAAAAACACAGCACGTGTGCCCAAGCAAGCTTGATGATTTTGTTCAGTCACTCTTGATGTAAAATGACCCTCATTTTTTTGCTCTGCTTCCATTTGTTGTACACAAACACTTACCAAACCGATAGTGTGCTCGTTCTTACCCTGGAGTAATGTCTTTTTACATGAATGAACTCATGGATCTGGGGAAGCCACAACTGGCTGGCTGCCAGCGTCTCCAGCCTTCCTTGGACCCAGCATCTGGGCGCACACACTGATTCCTGTCTGAAGCCATATCATGCTTTTACTTACCATTCCGTGCTAGGCTGTGTGGACCTGCTGCGGTGCTGCCCGTTGTCTGCCTGCCCACTGCTGGGATCTCATGACCTGTGAAGCGCGTGATATCGATGCCCCGGTTGTCTCCCTACTGTCTGATTTCGCATCTGCATCCCCTCACTCATGATAATCCATGTGGGTCTAGTGCACGTTGTCTGTATCCTAGCCATCATCTGCAAGAAGAACATTCAACCTCACCTCTTGCAAATTCACATACCCTGTCTGGTTTTATTTACCGTGCATGTGTGCGATGTTATCACATCGGCAGCTGCGTTTCCTTGTCCTGTACGTGCATTTCTAGCCAGGGGTTCCGTTTCTCGCGCAGGCATGGCCTTGGAGCGGAGGTCCCGGTTAGTGCAGTGACTCCTCTACATTCGTATCCTAATGCTGAAGCGAGCAGGCAGAGACTCCTCTACATTTGTACCGCTGAACGGAGCAGGTATCTTTTGTCCTAAATGATGTTTTGGCAAACTTTTAATCACTAATGCCCACTCAGAAAACTTTCAATAAATCTGGCCCCTCCCGAAAACGTCATCCTAAAGGCGTTTTCGACTGTACAAATAAGCCATTATGAAAGGCTCAGAATATCTCAGAGGCGTTTTTGACTGCCAACGCGAATGGCGTATCAGAATCTCATAGACTCTGAAAATGTCGAAAAAACGCCAACGCAAATGGCGTATTTTGTCTCTGTGAAGAATCCCGGATGCATCGAGAATGCAAAAAACGCAATTTCAAATGGCTTATTCCAAAAAACTTACTAGTTTTTGCATTTCGCAGCCTCAATAAACCAAAATAGATGACGTGACTACATGTTGAAATATGCCATTGTGAGTTGTGACTCCTCTACATCCTTGGCCAGGTTTCCGTTTCTCGCGCAGCCATGTAGCGGAGGTCCCGGTTATGACGCGCACTGCAAGTGCAGTGACTCCTCTACCTTCGTATCGTACACAGGCAGCGACTCCTCTACATTCGTACCGCTGAACGGAGCAGGGGCCCGGAGCGTGTTTGTGTTCGGAGAAAAAAAAGTTTCAGAAGAATCGATGAGTGTTTGCTTGCACGATTTTTTTGACAGAAATAGTCCGTACTAGCGCTGAATCCGAGACTCAGAGGGGCCTTCTGAACCTTTCATAGAGCTGGGTCGTTGTTACCAAAATTTTGCAGGGTTAATTGGTGGTGGTACATGAGTTGATGATTCTTTTATACTATATCGTACATGAGTGGATGATTGCCAAGAACAGTGTCGTCTTTTGGAGTTCACTGAGATCGATCTGGCCTTTACGTGCGCTGTTCATCGAAAGCATCCCACAGGAAAAGAGAAGAGAAAACTATACTAGCATGGAAGAAGATAAAGGCAGGAGGAATGGCACCACAGCAAGAACGAATGGAACAGGGCTTCTTGATCAGACATGTTCTGGTTTCATAGATGAGACACTACGACTAATACTTGTCGAACAACCTGTCTCGTGTTAATTCGCACCGTCTACCAAGCGCAGTGCCTTCATAGAACATGCTCTCGGCCGGCAGCTTGGATCTCTCAGCCGTTCAGCCATGGCCGGCCGACTTCATCAGCGGCCGTACGTCCATGCGTGTTCATGGTTCATGGACATATGAAAGTCTCGATCTATCTCTGATTCATGGGACACGGCTAGTTTTGATCTCTTGATGTGTATGCGCTCGCACCGTCATGTCCTATGTCCTAATCATCGTGCTTCGGAACCTCTCATAATCCTCAGCTTCTTGCAAGAACCGATGAACATGCTGCAAAATCAATGGAAGAACTCGTCAGACTCACGCTCTATCTTATGCACAGATCCAGCAGATATCATATCAGCTATGTACATATGTGGTTGTTCAGAGACTGAGAATGTCAACAAAAAAAAAAAAAACCAACGCAAATGGCGTATTTTGTCTCTGTGGAGAATCTCGGATGTATCGAGAGTGCAAAAAAAGGCAATTTCAAATGGCCTATTTCAAAAAACTTAGTAGTTTTTGCATTTCGCAGCGTCAATAAACCACACGTGACTACATGTTGAAATATGCCATTGTGACTCCTCTACATCCTTGGCCAGGGTTTCCGTTCTTACCGGAGGGTCCCGGTTATGACTTATGACGTGCACTGCAAGTGCAGTGACTCCTCTACCTTCGTATCGTACACAGGCAGCGACTCCTCTACATTCGTACTGCTGAACGGAGCAGGGGCCCCGGGATTTGGTGCGTGTTTGTGTTCGGAGAAAAAAAGTTTCAGAAGAATCGATGTGTGTTTGCTTGCACGATTTTTTTGACAGAAATAGTCCGTACTAGCGCTGAATCCGAGACTCAGAGGGGCCTTCTGAACCTTTCACAGAGCTGGGTCGTTGTTACCAAAATTTTGCAGGGTTAATCGGTGGTGGTACATGAGTTGATGATTCTTTTATACTATATCGTACATGAGTGGATGATTGCCAAGAACAGTGTCGTCTTTTGGAGTTCACTGAGATCGATCTGGCCTTTACGTGCGCTGTTCATCGAAAGCATCCCACAGGAAAAGATAAGAAAAAACTGTATTTTCATGGAAGAAGAGAAGGCAAGAGGAATGGCACCACAGCAAGAACGAATGAAACAGGGCTTGTTGATCAGACGTGATGTTGTTTCATACATGAGACACTATGCATGACTACTACTCACTCCGTTCCAAATTAATTGACGCAGATTTAGAACAAAGTTGTACTAAAACTGCGTCAATTAATTTGGAACTGGGGGAGTACTTGTTTATAACTTGTATCATGATCAACATACACCGGGAAGAATCTCGGAGGAAGAACGACCAAACTTGGGAGTTAAATCTCCCTCTCTTTTTCAAGCAATCATGTCCCAGTTCCTAGCTCATCGATACAAAATAAACTAAAATCTAAGCAAGAACTTATGTACACAAGTTCAGGTTCTTAAGCAACACCATTGCTGAATCTCTGGCTGTAGATGTACAACGAGATCTCCATGCACAACATCAGTGCTGCATGCCGATCGATCTGGCCGGCCGGCCGGCAGCACGCGCGTACGTTCTTCTGAATCGTGACCCACCCTGTCGAACAACCTGTCTCGTGTTAATTCGCACCATCTACCAAGCGCAGTGCCTTCATAGAACATGCTCATGATATTTGTACGTCCAACCCCGCCGGCATCTTGGATCTCTCAGCCGTTCAGCCATGGCCGGCCGGCTTCATCCGGTGCCGTACGTCCATGCGTGTTCATGGTCATGGACATATCACATATGGAAGATTGATCTATCTCTGATATGTGTGCTCGCACCGCCATGTCCTGATCATCGTGCTTCGGAGCCTCTCATAATCCTCAGCTTCTTGCAAGAGCTGATGAACATGCTGCAAAAGCAATGGAAGAACACTCACGCGTCAGACTCACGTTCTTGTGCACAGATCCAGCAAATATCAGCTACTCCGTATGTACGATGTACGTAGTATGTGGTAGTTACAGTAGTTGGTGGACTTACTCCCATGGCACGTCCCCGGCGAGCATGAGGTCCCCGTCCTTGTCCTCGTACGCGACGGCGAACTGGCCGCCGTTGTCCGCTGGCGACGAGAAGCAGCCGAAGAGCGCGTCGAGCCCGTCTCTGAGCTCCTTGTACCCTCCGTACGTCCTCAGGTCCACCTTCCGCAGGTACGGCGCCCCGTCCATGCTCACCTTCACATACAGCCCTCCTCCTGATCTCTTCCCAGCCGCTTCCTTCACCTCGCCGGCGCCGGCCTTCTCCTTCTCGGACGCCGATGCCTGGAACGTGCTCTTCCGGTACGCGCCCACCGGCGGCCACCCAACCACCTGCACCCTGTTGGATATTTTTTGATCTAGGCTAAACCTAGGTCAACAATTACGGCTGCTACAGTAAGACGGTGCTACAGTGCGCTGCTACAGTAGGACGGTGCTACAGTGCCCACCTACACTGATGTGGTGTCTTGATCGGGGACATCAGACTATGATCCAACGATGGTGCTGGTTCCCCTGGTGTGCTGTGCTGCTATAAATAGAGAGAGAACTCCCTGGTGGGGGTGGTGATGTTTAGTTGCTACTCTTAGCTGCCTCTCCAGTGAAAACAACTTAAGCCCTCTCCTGCTAACCGATCAAGCAAAGCACAGAAACATCGGGAAGAACCAAAGCACAAATTGCTCCATCCCTAAGTGGTGTGAGCATCAAGAGAAGACATGGAAAGAACTCAAGGGCTCTCCAACGGCTTCCTCCAGTTCTAGCAGCTGCCGCGAAGGTGTAGAAGAGCAAGGGCTTCATCTGTTGAAGCCCTAGACTACATATCCAGCGTCAAGATAAGTTTACTTAATTTTATCTTAGATGTGGCTCAAATCTTGAGCTAGATGATTTCTGGTTTTAACAACACACCCTGCACGCACAGAAATCATACACACCATTAGCTCCTGTAAACAAGCGCATGCAACCGGAGCACAAAGCTAAAATCAAGCGTGAGTGCAAAGTATACGTTGTGGCGGCCGGTGCTTACTTGGATGACGGTGCGGCGTCGGGGTCGTCGGTCCCAGAGGCCTCGCTTCTCGCCACCGCCGCCACCGACGACGAAGACGGCCGTTTCTTCTGCGCGCCGGCGCCGAACGCCACCACGTCGCAGCCGCTACCGCTGCCCGGCGGGCCGAGCCGCAGCTCCGCGTCGATGATCTCCATGGACGATGGATCCCTAGTTAGACCAAGCCGAGAGAGATGGGAACGAGAAGCGCGTGAGGATGGAGCTAGGCCTGTTTGTGGTTGAGACTTGGACGTCGTTGTTTCCTTCCTTGGCTCCGGTTGCGTGACTGGCTTGGCATATATAGCACGGGAGGCCGGGCCCGGTGGGCGGTGGTTGCGTCGCGTGCCCGCTCGCTCGCGCTCACACTCACACGCTCGCTAGGACAAGGACGGCACGGTGACTGGTGGGCCCCGGCGACAGCGAGGGGTGTCTGGGGCCCGGCGGACAGGCGGGGCCGGGAGTAATGGGGCGGGTCGGGGTAGATTCCACGCGGTGGGCCCGGGTGCTGTTGGGCCTGGGGGGCAGGCAGGCGCATGTGGGTGGAATGCGGCGGGGCCCGGCGTCGGTGGCCCACGGGTCGGGGCTCACACGTGTCGCGACTCGGCTGGTCTGGTTGCTTCGTTCGTCTACACACGCTTGGCAGTTTGGTCATGCCCATGCATAAGTGCATGCCTCGTTCTATTTATTTTTTTACGTGACACGATGAAGAGGACAAGAGGTTGATTACTTTCTTGCTGGTGCCTAGAGGCTAACAAGATATGTAGCTCCTGAGTACGTGATTCCAACAAGTAGGAGGCATTGACATTAATCTTTGTATCATCTCCATCAGGAGGCTATGTTTGTTGATTTCTAACCAAAGCAAAAGCAACGGCTGAGGGTTTAGGATCTAGACATAGCACACACATCTTCACCAGCTGCATGCAGTGCCCAACGAGCCCAGACAAGCGAGAGAGGTGGCGAAGGACGCAAGAGAGGCCATGCAACTCTTGTGCTTGATAAAAGCGCGCGCGGGCGGGGCCGGCGACACACGCAGATCTCGTGCACGACGACCGAACCCGGGCCGGCACGCTTTTCCCTGATCTGGCGGGCCATCGTTGCCTGTCCCCTCGTCGACGCAACCAACCAACCAAAGCTGGGCTCGCCCGATCTGGCTCCTGCCGTCAGAGACCCTTGCTTGCATAATTATGGCAAAGTCGTAACCAAAAATAACGTTTGCTGGCATGCACGTTGTTGTCGAGGGAAAATGCATATGGGTGTATAGTACAGTATTATTGAAGAACAGCACCCACACTAGCTGCATAAAATTAATTATGGTTATGCAAAAGCAACGGTGGGGTTCTCTAAAATTCGCTTGCAGACATTTTTTCTAGCCTAAAATTACTATTTTCATCTCTGCGCCGTGGCAGGCGAGCCAACACCGATAGCGAAATTTCGGCGATGGCATCAAGTGGTGGTGCCGAGTTTAGTGTAGGGGGAACGGCACGGCGAATCACTAGAGCGTTTGAGTTTAGGGTGGGGTAACGACTGACTACAACCTGTTTCACTCTCACAACTACTCCTACAACATAGTGAGATTAGACTTGGGGCATGGGCAGCCCAACCGGAAGCCTGACACGCGGGCTAGGCTCGAGCCTCGGTTCTTCGCCTGAAGTCTGGCTTGAAAACCCGAAGTGGTCCTCAAATTTAATCTAGAAATTGGGTTTCAAGGCAAAATACGCATAATTTCACTCTCTCGATCTTGGCTCGGGCCTAACTTATTCAGGTCGGGCTTTCTTAGGCATGGCCCAATGTTTTCCTCGGTCTAAGCTGGATAACATAGAAGCGCGATGACAGTGGAGCGGAGAGGCAGCTTAGAACGTGATGAGGTTTGAGGCATGCTATTTTTGTGCATTTAAGAGAAGAGAGGAGTTTTTTTAAGCTCGTGTCGGTTCTCTTGCCAGTGTGGTTAATTACTTTAATGGATGCGTCGAGCATGTAGCCTTTTCATTGCGGCTTAAAACCAAAATTATTATAAAATCCTCGTTGGTATTGACATGTCTTTTAGTCTCTGTTTTGTTTCATGGGATTGCCGTCAGAAAATTACAGGAAATGTCATTGGAGAAGAAAGAGTTTAAAACTTCAATGATTTGCTTGTTTCTTTCGGAGTTCTTTTTATAACTGTTCTATGGTGTCTCCGCCACGTACTATCCACGATTATAATATATCGTGGTATGGATGGTACAAGCATTACTTTGTGCAGCGTGCATGCCAACGGTTGAATATGACGGCCAAAATGTCGTACCCGCGGCAGTGACATTTCCTCCGCAAAAGTGATTAGACAACTCACCTTTCGATTAGAGGAAAGACGTACTAACTCGTTTTTGTAACCGCGAAAGAAAAGGGCGTGTGGGATGGAATCGGATATAGGCAGCTGCACATCTGAGCTCACTCAGTTTGGCCGTTTTGGGAAGCTGCATTATCTCGAGACACCGTTCGCGGGAAAGGTGATCGATGTAGCACGAGAAATTATCAGTTTTGCACTACTCGTGTGAAATGTGTGTCCAGCTTGATGTATATTGGTATGTATAACAAGTCTGGAAACTAGTGTACTGAAAATCAGTTACTTCCTTCCAGCAATTTCTTGTCGGAGGAAACAAATTAAAATGCAGGCACGGATGCAGTCGCACAGCAGAGGTCCGCAGTAACACTGTCACTGGGTCAACCGTATACGAGGATATTTTTTGCTTTTTTCATGCAGAACAGTAGAGGTCGGTATATACGATCGATGGCGCTGCAGTGCGCATGGTACATGCGCCCATCGATCACAGAACCTGCCGGCCGGCCGGCCGGCCGGCGCATGTATATATACGGTGACTCCGCGCCCTGCTCCTGATCCCGGCCAGCACGGAACTGGAGTACAGTCCTACACGCGCACGTACGGAGCCAATGGCCGTAAGCCCGTAGCCATCCATGTCCGCGTCGCACGTACTACTCCGATCTCAACAACTCAGCCGCGCGTGCGGCCCGTCTTAACTCGGCGGCCGGGCTGCCGGCCCTCCCTGCGGCGGTCGATCGTTGTCACCAAACACGGCCGCATGCGCGCGTCAATGCGCGGCCGCGACGTTGCCGGCCCGGCCAACACACACGCCGCGCGCCATTAATCCTCGTCCGAGCGTGCGTGCGTGCCTCGCGGGCATGGGCGCACGTCGGCGTCGATGGGCTCCGCCTCCGGTCTCCGTCGCGCGCCACCTAGCGCTTGAGCTAGCCGCCGGCGGGGACCCTCGGCTCCCGTGCAATCATCGCTCGATCGGTCGATCCGCGCCAGCGCTGCGTGCCTGGCTGACGCCCCTGGCCGGCGTGGAGCGCGCACAGCATCAGAACATGCGTGTCGCGACGCACGCGTGTATGTAGGCCACAAATGACCTTAGCTCATCGTGGTGACGAGGCGACGATGGCACACATGGCCACATGGGGCTGCGGCGAGTGTGATGGTTGGTTGGTGGCAAGTTCGTCTTCGTTTCTCCTTCGTGGCCATGGATATGACTTTTTTTTTTTGTCATGGAACGGAAATACCCTGAATATCGGTGCAGGGTTTCAGGCTACCAGTTCGGTTTTTATCGCAGCCTGGATCAGATTCAGAGCACGGATAGCGATGATCAAAAGATGGAACAACTCCCTTTAGCACAGTGGTTACTGCATCCTGAATGGAAACTCCAGAAGTGGAGCATCGCGATCTGCTAAAAATTAGGGATAATTGACAATGCATCATATATCTGCCTGAACAAAAGTTATTTCAGTTGGACACCATCCTACAGCTCAAGCACCGTCTGGCAATTTAACGCCATCACCCGTGTGTAACTTACTTCTCCATAATAAAGGAAATGGTTGGTGCTCACTCAACGCACCCTTCGGCATATGGAGAAATGCTTAGATTGCTCGTCGTTCTGCAATTTAAACAGACAGTAAGTGGGCATGCACTATCCAGGTCAAACGAAATCTTCGTAAATAGAATTGGTGTAGCTGTATGGAACAAATTTAGCTTCCTACGCCATGAGATGCCTGTCCCAAGTCAAGATAAACCTTTAATTAACAGCAATAGAGCGGGGATTGGTGTTATAGTCAGAAATCATCGGCAGTGTCATTGTTTCTGGGTGGAAATTCATTCCGTGGTGCACGAGCGCAGAGTTAATTGCACTGGGGTCACTCATCTCGTCACGGATGTGCACTTAGGTCACACATCTGGATAACGGGATTATTTGGTCTCACATCTGGTGCACGTGGGTCACAAACCCCGCTTGTCAGTCCGTTTTCCGTTAGGATTTTTGCAAAAAAAAACCTGATGTAAACTTTGGAGGACGGTAATGTAAAATCGCAGAGCGCCGGAGATGCGGCCCTCCATCCCCGAAGCCGCGCCGCCGGCGACGGTTGCCGGTGGAAGATGAGTTGCTGACATCAGCGTGGCGCCCGCTCGATCTGGGGCGGCACAGGGTTGACTTCGACAGCGAGATAAAACGAGACAGATAAATCAACCCTGCGATTTTACATTACCGTCCTCCAAAGTTTACATCAGGGGGGTTTTTGCAAAAATCCTAACGGAAAACGGACCGACAAGCGGGGTTTGTGACCAGCGTGCACCACTTGTCGAGATGTGAGACCAAATAATCCCATTATCCAGATGTGTGACCTAAGTGCACATCCGTGACGAGATGAGTGACCCCAGTGCAATTAACTCACGAGCAGAAGAAGCTGAAATCCTGGCATGTTTGGAAGGCATGAAGCATCTGATTAACTGTCATTGTAATTCAGCAGTCTTGGAGTCAGATTGTAGTCGTGTGGTGCAGACTCTTATGACTGAATGCCAGGATAGTTCGCCCAGCTGGAGTTTGTTCCATGAAGGGCAGGAGTTTCTAAAGATTTATCGTCATATTAGAGTGGCCCAAGTGAGTCGTGTGAGCAATGGAGCAACGCATCTGTTAGCGCAGTTAGGCAAAAATGGTACTTACTAGTGTTCTCTAAATGGATCTGCCCTGGCCTGCGTGTCGGCGGTGATCACAAATGATTGTAAACATATTCTGCCTAATTGGCAACAGGATGCGGTTAACTCTAGAATCTCCGTGAGCGTGTTTGGTTGGTTGCAGGCCTCCTTATGCCCTTTGTGATGTTGTGTCTTTGGTTGACTGGGTCGTATGAAGTTTTTGGTCCCCACGAACTTAAAAATCCCAAAACAGTATTCTTTTTAGCATTGGAGCAACACTTGAACAGGCCATTTCACTGGATGCAGGCCCAAGAGCGAACTTGGGAGGCTAACGTGTGTTCTGCTCACCTTACTTAAACTGCTCTATTTAATTATTTCTAATCTACACAATCTTGGTTTGATTTGAGATAAAATATTCACACAAAGTATGCACGTCAACGCTGTGGTTTCATTCCTATGCTCGGTTTCGAGTTTCATCGTCTGTAACTTCAATTTTGTAGTATCAATGTTCAGAACTTTTTTTTAAAACTATTTTGTCAAATTTGTCGCACTTAGTTGATCATTCGAAATTTCCTTTGACGAGTAGGTTCATCTCAACGTTTCCCAGACCTTTATATTGTATTTTTCCATTTTACCGGTCATATATAAATAGATCTTATACTTATACTATAGGTATGTACGTGTTTAGTGTGTGCTTGGTGCACATGTGTTATTCAATATTTGTGTCGTCTCCATTGAACTTCTACCACTTGCCGTCATGAACTTATAAACTAGTGTGATAGCGTTGCTAGATTATTCTTGGTGACCATTTAATCAATCGTGGCGGTGCCATTCGAGTAGTGGTGCTACATTATCAAAAAGCTTATGAACTAGTGTGATAGTGTTGCGATCATTATTGGTGACCATTTAATCAATCGCGATGGTGCCATTTGAGTATTGGTGCTAGATTAATTATCAAAAAAGCTTATGAACTAGTGTGATAGCATTGCTAGATTATTGTCAAGTTTATGAACTACTGTGATAGCATTGCTATTACCAAGTTTACGGACTATTATGGTAGCGTTGCTAGTTTATTACCATTTTTTATAAACTATTGTCACTATGAACCATGTCGAAAATGATTTACGACGTGGCTTCTGCTGGAGCAGATCCGCTAAAATGGAATGTTCTGTTTTATGGTACGAGTTTTCAGTATTTGTTCTATCACGCTCGGTTCTACTCCCTAAACTAGATTTTGGTGAACCTTATATAGCAGTTATAAGGTTTGCTCTTTTAAGGCATTTTCTAAACATGCTCTTACTAGCATCCTTGATTCATTAGTATGGAAAATTAGAACTACCAAATCATAACGAATCAAATTGTTCAATTTGTAACCATGGATCCTTGTCCGACAACAACATTGATTCTCTTTGGTCGACACATTCATTTCTGAATTAAATCACAACTTCATCATTGATGACCCACAAGTATAGGGGATCTATCGTAGTACTTTCGATAAATAGGAGTGTCGATCCCAACGAGGAGCAGAAGGTGCTGACAAGCGGTTTCAAGCAAGGTTTCACTGTAAATGCTAGTAGACAAGTTTTTAGTGGTTTTTGATATAAAGTATGAGAAAGTAAAATGCGAGTAAATAAAGTACATGTAAATAAAAGAGAGCAGCAATAGTTGCAGCAAGTGGCCCAATCCTTTTTAGCACAAAGGACAAGCCGGTTGTTTCACTTATGATTACCAAACGTTCCCGAGGACACACGGGAGAGATGTCAAGTGCTTTCGCTTCATGCCGTTAACTCATATTTAATGTTTTGATAAGTGTTGTGTGGGTGAACCTATGCTAGTGCACCACCCGTACTTTGATAAATACACACTTGTGATTACACCCCTTACAAGTTTCCACACTGCAAAGGAAGTGATTAAGATAACTCTAACCACAGCTTTAAGGTCTGGGATCCTACGCTCCCTCATGCATTAATCTACCAACTGGGGTTTAGGTTTCTGTTGCTTCGGCAACCCCACAATAGGTAAACTAAATACACAATGCATTCCCCTAGGCCCATAGAATAACACCACAACTTAAATATCAAATATTAAATACTCATCAACATAATTCCACTACTAACCACAAGACTTCTCCCATGTCCTCAAGAACTAAACGAACTACTCACAAGACATCATATGGATCATGATCAGAGGTAATATAATGAGTAATAACAATCTGGTCATAAAGTTAATTCACCGAAACAACTCAATAGCATCAATCCACGAAGGGTAATCAATACCGGGAGAGTATCTCCAATAAACTAAACAAGTACAACCCTAGATGTTACAGCGGAACGAAGTGGAGCGGTGGGGATGATGGTGCTGGCGGTGGAGATGATGAGGATGATGATCCCGATGAAGCTTGGAGCGATGACGGTGGCGATGGCGATGATTTCCCCCCCCCCCCCCCGGAGGGAAGTTTCCCCGGCTGATTTCTCCCTGCCGGAGAGCTTTTCTTTCTCTCTGTTTTTCGCCTCGTAGAGGCGGCGGAAAAATTATGCGAAGTCCGTCCCCGTGAATTTTAGGTCAAGAGGAAGTATTGAAAGTGCATGTGCCCTCATGTGTGGTTTTGGTAATTAATGACAATCTCTATGGACTAATGTTTGCATTGAGATATCTTTATAGATCTTGTCCATGGGAAAAGATTGGAGTTCATGTGTTGGATTCTAGAAGATTATATGATGACCAAGGTTCTATCTTAGGGTTTATATGAAGAATGGTCGTCTATAGTTGAGCTTATTGCAAGCATGGCTTGGAAAAGAAGTTTGAGTGAACATTCATGTTTATCTCCAAGCCATCATATATATCAAGAGAAGAAGATGAAGTGCAAGTGGATTCATGAAGACGGAGCTTAGCAAGGCTCTCTCATACTGGTGTATGGGGGAGTATTTGGAGAAGTCTTCATCAAGCATGTGCTAGCAAGCACAATCAAGAAAGGTGTTCCAACTTGAGGGAGTCAAGATCGTCATCATCTAGCTCAAGTGGAATGCGCAAGGCAAAGGTATGATCTTGATAGGGTTTCTATTTTACCGGTCTCATGGTGTTAGTGGGAGACCGGGTTATAGGATAGACAGCGTACTATCAAGAGGGGCTCTCAAGTGAGTATCTTGATTGCATCTTTGTGGAGAGCTCAAACCTTTGCATACTTGGTATCATCATCTTTCTTGGTTCCTATTTGGTTTTTCTCCTAGTTGGGTTTTGGTGCTTGTCGTGATCTTCATAACAAGACCAAGTTCTTCGAAAACGGTTTTTGGTTTGAAAACTTGTTGTTTTTTCGTGTTGGAAATATTATCGGTTTATCCGTGAGGAAAGTTTCACACCTTCCCATGTGTGTCAACTTAACTCTATTTATGGTTCTTAATATTTCCAACTAAATTGGTTTCACCTAATTTGGAGTTCAAATGAAAAAGTTATTGCAGTTTTCGTTTTGCTGTTTCTGTCAGTTTTCAGACTATCAGATAATCCGACTCAGTTTTGGATCGGATAATCCGACCCGCAAATTTTCTGGACGCGAAAACGGCTAAGGACTTAAAGGAACCTGTTTTGTGGCTCTCTGGAGGTTGTCGGATAATCTGATCTAGCCTTACTCGGATTATCCGATAGGTCGGATTATCCGAGCTTCACTTGAATCGGATTATCCGATTCCCCTGTCTTCAACGGCTCTTCTTCATGGCCCCCCTTCTTCCCCAAAGTTAGCAGCTCTTCCAAGCACGAAATTTCCCCTCTCTCACCTCCATTGTTGACCTTAGAAAGCTTGCCCCTCTCTCAATTCCTCCCATGATTCTTGCATATCTTTGAGGGAAAAGAGAGAGGAGATCTAGATCTACATTTCCACCAATCCATCTCTCCTCTAAGTGAGTGGAACCTAGTAGATCTTGATCTTGGATTTCTTGGTGTTTCTCCTCCATTGTTCTTCCTCTCTTCTCCCCCCACAAGCATTAGTTGCTTTTGGTGGGATTTGAGAGTGAAGCACTTTGAGTACTTCTTGTGTTCTTGCCATTGCTTTGTGCATCGGTTTGTGCTCTCCACGAGGATTCGTGGAAGTGAAAGCTTGTGAACTTGTTACTCTTGGGTCTTTGGACCCTAGACGTCTTTGTGGTGGTTGAGACCTTTGTGGTCACTTGTAGCCGTTCGGTGGCCCCCAATCCAGTTGTGGGTTGTGCCTCAGATTGTTGTTGTAAAGGCTCCGGATTCCGCCTTGAAAGATTCCGATAGTGAAAGGTGAACCAAACCTTTGTGGTGCGGTTCATCGGAGAAGAAGGTGAAGACTTTGTGGCTGTTGAGTTGACCTTTGTGGTATCTCACACCTCTCCAACGACACGTACTCCCCTAAAAAGGAGGAACTCGGGAATACATCCTCGTCTCCGCGTGCCTCGGTTATTTCTATACCCGAGATCTTTACTTATGCCTTTACATTGTGATAGCCTTCGTGTTTGAAGTATTCTATATTGCTATCACCTTGTTGCTTGTCTTGCTTAGCATAAGTTGTTGGTGCACATAGGTGAGCCTAGTATATTTAGGTTGTTGGCTTGTTAATTTAAACACCTAGTTTTATTCCGCAATTATCAAGCCTAAACCGGAAAAGTTTTAATCGCCTATTCACCCCCCTCTAGACGACATCATTGTCCTTTCAAGTATATCACCGAAGGGGAGCACCGGAGGTGGGCCAGAGGGGCCAGGCGGGCCCACGGCGTGGCCAGGGGGTGGGCCACGCCCCTAGGCCGTCGGGTGGCCTCGTGGCACCTCTCCTCGAGGTCTTCTGGCCTCCTGCCTGATTTGATGAGGAAATAATTCCTATATTTTTCTGGTGATTTTTGGGGCTTCCGGCGTATCCCCTCCTGACGGTGCTCTTTTCAGCAGAATCCTGACTCCGATAGATAAATTCTGTGTAATTGTAAAACATGCAAAATAAGATAAAATATCATAAGTATTGTAATAAAATGTGAAATATATCAGTAAGTAAGAGAAGATTATGATACAAAATAGTGATGCAAAATGGACGTATCAATCATAGGCACATGTCATCCCTTTATCATTCACTAAAATTCCCATCATCTTGATGATCAGATCTCCATTTCAAAATCTACTCCATCTGCGTGATGAAGTATGCTCGGTCGGCGAGAACATTCAGCGTGGTAGCGCATGATCAATCTAGACAAGGATTCATAAAGAGGTGATAATTACATCTTCACCTTCAAATAGCACTAGAAAATGTGAATCATGCCATACTAATTTGAGGGCTAGATTTAATTGATACTTCTACTCCTCCTTATGAAGTACCGGGAAACTGTAAAAAACATTGCTAAACAAATATAGTTTGTACTAAATTTTTATACTTATTTAGAACTTATATTTGACATGCTACAATCTTAAGTAGAATGAAATACCTCTGGTCTTGTAAGTATCGTGAAGTCAAGGGAAGTGTAAATGAAATACTGAAAGGTTCACACAAGGCTTGGAAAAGGATAAAACATATCGTGCCGAACTTCCATGTATGGATGGCTTTTTGAATTTAAGGTGATGCCCCGATTGGTCTTTTTCGATGACATTCTAGTGTACAGTTCTATAATGGTGGATGGAGATGGGCTGGAAGGAGGGGGAAATAAAACATGAACTTTGACCGATTGTCACCAGGCCAATTATTTGGATGCGCAACAAATTTCTCACGGATTGGGGGAGGGCGGCAACAACCCAGGTTGGCCCTTGAGAAGCTCTGCCACTACTCGGTAACACAACCATGACTCCAGGATAGCACACATCAATTTACATAACACCCATAATCGCCTAAAGGATTTAGCAAGTGACGAGACGACTGGACCGACGGACCCGAGGAGGGGGATAGGGGCGACAACCCAGGTTGGCCTTTGATAAGCTCTAGCACTAGTCGGTAACATGGACATAATTCCAGGATGTCATGTGTCAACGTACAAGCCATCGGTAAACGCCTAGAGGAGCCGACGAGTGGACGACATGCCCCAACCATACCTTCATAAGCTTCGACTACATTGATGACAATGTACATTGCGTTCCGAAAGCCCACACTTACCCAAAGTTGGCCGCTCCATCCCTTGCATCATATATAAAGGGGAGCATGGCGGCCAGGTGTGCAAGAAAGAATAGCCACATCCCTCCCTAGCCACCGCCCCTCTTTCTGGCGACTCATCGATCCCCCTCTCTCCTTTAGGTTGGATCTATTGCAAGATGTTGTCGTGATGTTACTTCTTCATCTTGTAAATTCCAGTTGGTCCTAATGTGCTGGTCCACGTGTTATCATGGTGTCACTCGTTCGGTGCACGTGGATACCTTTGATACTTTGTATACTTCAGCGCTTGATCTGGCGACGTTCGCGATGAGAACACTTTCATGGTTGGGAGGTATAACCTAGTTGTAGGAATCAGAGGACTTCATCGACATCGTCAATATTTTTTTGCTGCATTGACGTGATTGTCAAGAAAATAATCTTATTGCCCACACCTCATAGAGTATCCTCGTTTGGTTCGTGCACGATAAAATTATATTTTGGGTAGAGAGTTAATAGCATAATTATGGAAAATCGTAAACCTTATACACGTTGTTGTTGAGGAAAATATGTACACTGGTAAAATTAGTTAAGTTGTATAAAAATATGGATATATTAACTTAATTACGTTTGTTAATATAATAAATTAATTACAACCATACCCGCAATGTAGTTTTTCTATAAAAAAATACTCGACAAAGTTGTGTCATGTGGCGGACATCGCTTCGTTTGTGTCTGTGGTAGTCTTTGCCGAGTGTTTTTGCAGAAAAACTCGGTAAATCGGCCTCGACCGTCCTCTAAAAAATCTTAAATGAGTGGTAATATTTACCGAGTGTCACAAGAAACAATTCAACAAATATATTTTACAGAGTCTCCATGAAATAATGAAGCAAAGCTGTCTTTACCATGCATGGGTTCGCCAACTGTATTGCTCTTTTTACTAAGTGTTCTTAACACCCGGTAAAGATGTTGATTCCGGTAGAGGCACATGGAATCTCGAGTGAATTAGAAAGGGCCCCCTTGTAAGAAAAAAAATATTAGGAGGAAGGGTCTTCCAAAGGTAGACATTTGGCTATGCATCCGCACTGACGAAGCTGGAAGACATTTTGTCGAGTGTACTTTTATCTTTATTGAGTGTTCTCGTCGCTAGGAAAATGTTAATTCCGTTAGTAGCACCTGGAATCTCGTGTGAATCAGAAATGACCACCTTGCAAGGCTCAATACTCGGAGGAGAGGTTTGCTGATGGTAGATCTTTGCCTTAGTATCTCCGACTAACGAGACTTGCAAGTAGTGTAGTGTGCGAGACATGTAAATTTGTAAACCGAGAGTGATGTTTAAGAGATGAAATGGTTGTGATCTTGGTCATTTTATTTGAATCATGGAAAAGTGACCGTTTATAATATAACAACATATGACTATTAAATAGATACCATATTTGTGCGATGAGGATATATAATAAAACTTCTCTTTGATCGCTATTGTTGTTTCATTGAATTTTAATCTTCAAAAGACTGAAATCCATATCACAATATAAACAAAATAATTAGATCTTATTACAACTTAGTTATTTTATATTTATTTGAAACAAGACCAGTCTCGTTGGAAGCACCTTTCATAGTGAGGTGATAAGAATAGGTGATTTAGGCATGATTTCATACCCGTTCATTGAAATAAATATAATTTGTATTTAACTTTTATAATTATTTAGAACTTATTTTTAGCATGTTATAGTCTTAACTAGCATCATTTTTATTACTTATTTGCCTATGTAACCACATGAAAATTTTGGTAAATACTATTGTAGTGTTATATGTTGTACAACTATAATGTAATACATTGAAATTACACTTGCATTGCAATAATTTAGACTACATTTTATGAAAAAAAATCAACAATTTAATCTTGATAGCTGCAAAAATTATATCGTTTATATATATTTATGATAGATATTATCTCTAAAAACACATTGTCTAAAGTATCTTAATGGCAGATTTAAGTGTATGGTCGGGAGGCATATTTATAGAAACATCCAGAGTATAAATTGAAGCAAATGTGTGGTTTGTACCCCTTTTTCTTTGTCAAAAATCCCGGTCAATTTATTAATAAGATGAAATTTTGTGTGTATATTTTGTCCGAGATAAATTAAAGTGCTACTCATTGACCATCGCAAAACTACAATGCGAAAAATTCTAATTAAACTTATTGGCTGCGATTAGCCAGGTTTGTCCTATGTACGTGGTATACGGTATTAGTTTGCGGTGCGTACTTTTATTTTGTTTGTTTAGATATAAAACACATGATCACTATCGATCCATTTAAAAATGAGTTCACACTATTAGTTTTTCATATGTAGGTACACACTATTAATTCATGGTGTGGACTTTTTATTCTTTTCACTTGATAAAGGGCCTGAGTGCTATCAATCCATTAAAGAAAAAACTTCATAATACAACAGTTTGAAAAAAAAAACATAAGAACACCCTACAAGAGAAAAAAAATTGCTAAGCCGTCTCCTAAAAAATATTTTGTCCGAGATAAATTAAAGTGCTACTCATTGACCATCGCAAAACTACATTGCGGAAAATTCTGATGGGCAAGGAGGGCCACCTCCAATTACGAAGAGACCGGTGGTAAAAATTGATCGATGGCCGCTCCTTTCACATTTCACACATTCCAAAATGCACAGTTTTGTTTTTTGAGCCTCTCCAAAATGCACAGCTGGGACCTTGCGGAAGGCCGGCAGCACTGGATGGTCTGGGCTAGGCCGGCGTCGGCAGTGAATGGGCCTGGGCCATAAGGCGGCGGCAACGAATGGGCCACTGGACTTGGTCCACAGCTGGTTATGCAACCGCGTGGGCTCCGTCCACTTCGGATTTCGGCAGTTGGTCTCGCACGACACGTCGCCTCGCCACCGTCACCGCTCGCTGTCGGCTGTCGCACTCTCTCAGTCTCAGAGGGGTTCGTGCTCTGCTCTGCTCGCGTCCGGGGGAGAAAAGGCGGCGCCGCGAGATGGGGGGCGGCGACCCGAGCGAGAAGAAGCCTCGCCGGCCACGCAGCACGCCGTGCTCGCCTGCCCCGCGCCGGAAGCGGAAACCACCACCGCGTCTGCTGCCGGAAGCGGCGGCGGCGGCGGCGCGGGCGTCGTGATGGTGAAGCGCGCCGCCCTGGTCGCGTGCCTGACCTGCCCGCTCTGCCGCCGCCTCCTCCGCGACCCCGCCACCATCACCGAGTGCCTCCACACCTGTGAGTTCCCCATCTCTCCTCGCCGCCTCCGCCCGTGGCGGCGCCACGCGAGGGGGCTGAGCCCACGTCTTTTTTTAATTCTCTACTACTGTAGCGCGCCGCGCCCGAGTTAAAGGCGGTTGCTTTGGGCGCTCCGTGCGTCAAATCTTTGCCTCGTTCAGTGATCCCTGGGCCTTCTTTGAGCGCGATGCGTGAAAGGTGGTAGCCGCGGTCGTTCCATGCGCTGTGATTTGTGTGCGGTGCGTGAAATTTGAATGTTTTGCCCGTCTCCACCGCGGAATTGGCATTTCGTTGTTGTTGTTTGTATCATTGTATGGTTTCTAGTAGAGGTTATATGCAAGAGGTATGTTCGTCTGATGTGAAAAGGTGGTAGCCTCTGGTACCTTTGCGGTTCCTGGGAGCGCTCACCCTTTTCTTTGAGGGATTTGCCCATTCAGGAGATAACATGAGCGATTGGATGCTCCAAGTATAGTGGGATTTTGAGCGTGTCCAGTGATCCAAGTGAGATCAGATGAATTATGGTTTGTCAGGAGGGTGTATGGCTATGTAGCTTGTTTCAGAGTTACTTGAATGGTTGCTATGGATCTGTGGTGAGGGGAGGCTTAGGTGAAAGATGTGGCAAAGGTCCTGTTCTTGTGCAAGTAGGTCATAAGCCTTTCTGGGCAGGGGTGCTGATGCAGAGTGGGCAGGGTGCTGATGCACCAGAAAGGGTTGATTTTTTTGGGTCTAGAAACCTAGGTATGTTGCATTAAATTAAAACAATATGTCTTCATGATTTGGGGGGTTTCCATCTTGGACAGAGTGGGTCTGTATTGATGATTACTTAATGCGTGTTTGGATACTTCAGTTGATTTGTCGTTCAGTAAACTTAAATGTGGTGATCTTGAAGGTTTAGCGTGTGAAACTAGTAGAGTGTATAGCTCATAGAGAAGCGAGACTGGTAATTATGTCGATCTTCTACTGTTAGGATGTATGCTGGTCTTTTGATTCTTGAGGTGTTTGGGAAAAATGGGAGAACTCTTGTGGGACTGTGGGATGTATGAGGCTGGGTTCGATTGGAGATGGTGCTTGTTGTAGGTTGCTGGCCGTGGCTTGGGTCGCCAGCAACCAGGAGCGTGGTGGTGTCTACCTGAGACACACGGTCCATGTTAGCTTGTGGGGAGAGGTGAGATATAGATTAATTCCTTCTTGCTTTATTCCATGGGATGGCCTGACTATATATAGCCTAGCCAGCTTACATGCCGAAGTGACTTGAGAATCAATTCCTGCCTATTGACCCCTATCTTTAACCTTTAACTAGTTTAAATGATAACTGAGATTAGATTAGGGAGATCTTATCTTGTTCTGGCCTGAAACTGGCGTCGCTGGTAAGCCAGCCCTCACATGACAATTCTTGCATAGTTTTTTTGGTATTATTTTGTCTAGGCAGACTAGCATGCTGTCACTGAAAATCATAAACATGGGAAACTGTTTAAATAAAAATGGCTTACATTTGTGGTCAACGAAGTTTGTTACACGGATTGCTGTTGTGCAAGAACCACAGAAAACTTGTAATTCTTAAAGTAAAAACAGCTATTGATGATTAGGGACAAATCAGGAATAATAGTGTAAGACCAATTGTCTTGAATTTTGTCATGCCGTCATCTAAAATAATAAACTAAGTTGTTCAGAAGCGTAAATATAATCTCCATTTTCCTCCAAAAACCTTGTTTAGGTTCAAAATATGTAATGTTCTTCTCTATCATATAAAACATTTTAATCGTGATTAGGACAAAATGGGAAGCATTTTGTTGGCGGTCATGTGGATGAGAGAGACTTTTGTCTAGTTTTAAAGTACTGCCTGATACGGCGATTGTTCGTCTATCTACGTATTATCATTGATGAAAATCAGGAGCCAGAGAGGTGAGAGCTAACCATACAGAGAAATTATTTCTTTTTACTGGAATTGCAGAAAGTTTGTGATCAGTGGATCCACCATGCCATCTCCAACTTCATAGTTTTTGGTAGGGTATATTTAAACTAGGATTTTATTTATTTATGATATCGACCTAACTATAATATATTGCTCCAAGCTTTTTTCCAATGGAGTGCAGAGACAATTCCCTATATAATATTGCGAACTTGTCTTCTCTAGATTCTAATAATTAGTACCACCATTCCAAAGTAGGCAACACTTTCAAAATCATGCAGTCAATATCCATGACTACTAATTAAGGAAAACTTAGTTAGGTTGGCACGGCGCAGATGATAGCGTTAGGTTAGTGAAACATTGTTTCACAACATAATTTTTTGTAATATATTACTTGTATATCTGTTCAAAAAATAATGTTCAAAGTTGCATATTGGAGACTGCAAAATCAAAATCTTCATTTTTATACGGAAATGAAGGAGTACGTTTTACTGTATCTTCTTTGGATTTGTATGCGTTTCAGCCTTTTAGGGTTACTGTGGCAAACAGCCCTTCAATTGGCTCTTCCATTTTGTGCTTCATCCATTGATTTTTATACCTTTAATCAGTTTGCAGGAAGTGCATATCTGAGGAGTTCATCGATAAGGAGATCTGCTACTGCCCTACTTGCAACATTGATTTAGGCTGTGCTCCAGAGGAGAAACTCAGGTTTATCTCTGTTTCTTGAAATAATTACTGTTGCCTTTTGTGCTCTAATTGGTCTTCAGCCTTTGATATCAACTACATATCACAAACATATGTTATTTTTCTTTTCTCTTATGTCAGTTTTCTTGTGAACAACTTAATCTTATGTTTCATGTCAATCAATTTTCTGTACAGAGCTGATCACAGCCTACTATATGTGAGGTCAAAGATATTTCCTTTTAAAAGACGGAAGGTTGAGGTTGAGGACCAGGAAGTCATATCACCGATTACATCACCTATCAAGAGAAAAGAACGATCTCTATCATCACTGACGGTCCATGGTCCTCGGGTGTCTATACAGAAATGCCTTACAAAGAGGAGAACAAAAGCCCCATGCTTACGCAGTTTGTCTTTGGTATGTAGCTTTTGTTTTTATGTGCACTAGGTGATTTTATGAGCACTTTCCTGTATCGGAGTTCAAATTTCATAACAGAAGCTTGTGACTACTTTGGGGCTAATACATATCATTCGCTTGAGTGCATCTTGGTTCAGGCACTTCTTTATTTAATGCTAAATGGGTAGAACTTGAGGCCCTTTGATCTTATATTTATTTGATACCTGAAGTCCTGAAGTGTATTTGTGCATTTGAGGTTTTCTTGTTTAATCATATAAGATCGTATAGGTTATAGCTGAGTCATCAGCATTTATTGTTTTAGGGATAATACGATGCCGATTGAGTTGAGTCCTTTGAACCAACCATCAGAATTGACTGTTTTAGGGATCATACACTGTAGATTGAGTTGACTCTTATGAACCAACCTTGGTGAGACTAACTGTGTGTAAACATGGATGCGCTCGGCCTGGCCACGTTCGGAGAGATACACAACATGGACATTTTGTTTGTCTTCAACCTTATTATTTTTCTGTAGACATTTGATGCACGATGCTGTCAAAGTTGTCTTGGAACCATACTGTGATTTATGCATGCATCAAATACAATTACTGTTTTTATGTAAAAAAAGTACAATTACTGTTCATGAGGGAAGTATTGTCCACATTTTAACCCCCTTCAGACTCTGCAAAAGAACATATATATGTATTTCTCTATGCTGAAGTTTTACTTTTGTTGTAAGTCACATCTGATTAGTTATTTTCCCTGCCTTACATGATTTATACGTAGCATTCTACCTTGCAGGGCAGTAAAGATGCAACAAGGAAAGTTGGAGGATGGAAACCTTTGGCCTCTCATATTAGAGTTGGTAAAGATAGAAAAAATCTTAAATCAGTTTCCGAAGATGACAATAAAACGGAATCAAGTCTGGTGATCCAGATGATGGTGCTCCTTCCAGTCGAGCAAAGGCTAAAGAACGCCTGCCAAAATTAGGGAAACTAGCGAAGAAGACTGCAAGCAGGAAAGTGTTCACTCTGAAGGGAAAAAAGAAAAGGTTCAAGGCGAAACAACCTAGGCAAAAGACTAGATTACGAGCATTATGGTTCTATCTGGTGGCTGCTTTTGACCAGTGAGAAACGCCAGACTTCTCTTATTAGTTTTTTTTATACTTTAAAGGGAAAAGCATAAATCATGCTCTTGTGTTTTCATTTGTTTCAGGAAGGGACAACCTCCTTTACCGCAGCTACCTACAAAATTTTTGAGGATCAAGTGAGATCTCTAATTCTAGGTTACTATTTCCTGTACAAACACAATTGCTAAGTCTGTGCTAACTTGTGCCTTTTTACCTTGTCCTAGGGATGTCGATTTGCCTGCTTCTTTCATACAAAAGTACCTCGTGCAGAAACTAAATCTTTCAGGTGAAGCTGAGGTATGTTTTTCTTTTTCCCATTGGTAAGCAATACCTGAGAGAAAACTCAACTTGTTGTTGCCAGCTTGAATCCGAATCCGTGTCGGAGTTCCCTTTTCCATACTCTTTTGTGCATAAGCACACATTCCATTTTGGCATGGTGCAACAGCTTTTCCCACTGATATAAGTGCATGCCACCTCTTGGCATTTATATAGAGAACAAGAGAAGCACTGTTCAGTTCAACAAAACCTAGCAAGTGATACTTTTCATTTGTCAATATTTTCCATATGTACTGACCTATGGAGATGTGTGCTTGCAGGTGGAGTTGATGTGCGCTGGCAAGAAAGTGGACCCAGCAGTTATCCTGCACGACGTAGCAGACAGCTGGCTCGACAAAGGACCGAAGGGTCGGGTGCGGTCGTCCGAGGGCGCCCCTGCCACAGGGTTCATCACGACGTTATTCTACAGCAGGCCAGAACTGCTGACAATCCCACCCCCACCTGAAAGTCACAATGGCTGATCCAAAGCTCCGACTCAGACTCATGTCTGCCTCACTCCAGCCTTCTGATTTGGAGCCCTCTGGTTGGTGCCAGCATTGGTGCCAATCACGCGAGGCTCGAGCCACCTTGTAGTATGTAGATAGATGTTCAGTTTTCATGCACCTGTGGTGCTTCTCATCTTACGATTGAAGCTTTTCTTCGCCATTTTTCTGCATGTGATGATATGTAATTCTGGTTGTGTTGTTGAATGCTACTGTAACTTTAGGATGTGACTGACACTGACTGTAGGGCAGGTATGTAGGACGTGATGAACCTTTGTAGTAGTATCTGTATGTTGAGTTTTTTTCCTGATAAATTGTTTACTTTGTTGTTGATGCATAATATCTAACCTGTTTAGAGTAAGCTCCAGAATTCTTTGATAGTAACTTACAATTCATCGAACTGAAAATTGGTTATTGATGGGGGTGAGTTGGCCAGATATACATTCTTTCCAATGCTGAGTAGAATGGAGTATATCAACATTGGTTGATAGTAGCCTGCAATTCTCCATGCGTGCTAAGACTTGTCTTTCATAGGGATGATCACTTGCGGCGGACTTGCCAGTCGGTTAGCTGATGTTTTCCGGGAGGATGTTTTTTTATTGTATGAAATGTTTTCCAGACACAAATATTGTTACCGGGCTCCGAATATCCTGTTCTTTCAACCAATATTAGAAGAGTTGCACAATAGGCCATCCATTTTCTTCAAAATGTCGTTCTCCAGGAGCACCGGCATAGTTACAAATCCCGAACCCTAGTTTTGGGGCACGCGTAGCCGATATTTTATCGACACACAAACCAATGCTGACGTGGGGATAACCTCGAAAGATTTAGCCGAGAGTTATACCTGCCTGAAAGCCTTTAGATACTGCTAAAGAAAGATTTGATTTCCACATTAATTTCGTACCAATTTTATCTCCTCAGTATATCTTTGGACAGCTAGCACATTACCACATGTGACACGTGAACGGAGGGAGGGGAGGGGCTCTGGACCGTCCACACGCCCAACGGTAACCCTGTATACCAAAAATCGGAAGGAAATTACTCCATTTTTTTGTCATTTAGGGCAAGCAGTAACTCATTTCACGACCCAGAACCCGTAGGCCCGGCCCGGCCCACCCAGCGAAATCCTCCCCAAAAATCAAAAACCGCGCGCTACGACAGCCCTCCCTCCCGACCGCGGCCGCCCCATTTATACCCCCGCCACCCTCTCTCTCCTCGCTCGCTCACGCGTCGATCTCTTCGCTTCCTACCAGCCGCCATCCCATCGCTTCCTCGTCGCGCCGCTCGCCGGAGGGAGCTCCTCCTCGCAGTCGCCGGCCTCGGTAATCACGCCGCCCACGCGCTTGTCGTCTCTTGGGGTTTGGTTGCTAACTTCCTGTGGGGTTTTCTTTCCGGGTGAGGGATTTTGGACTTTTTTGCGCCGGGTTTTTTTGCCTCCGGGGGCGTAGCTTTTCGGTTGCTTCGATGATCGGGTTGGTGGGTGGCGAAGATCTGGGCGGGCTCCCCTGACGCCGTGAGATTTTTCCCCGAGGTTTTTTTTGGTCGAAGATTTGGCCGCCATGGTGGTGGTGGGTGTAGGATAGCTGGGGTTGGTACTCGCGTCGCCGATGATGGTGTTTTCGGGGGAGCTCGTCCCGGCCAGGGGCGTACGTCGTCGTGTTCTGCGGCGGCTCGCCTCTCCTCGCGCCGGGCTCCCCATGTCCGTTTGGTTTCTAGCTTGTCTGCGTGCTTGTGCCCGTACGGATTCCCGAGATCTTTGCTGGGTATGGATGAATCAAGGATGATCGCCGGCACGGCCGTGCAAAGAATCACGTTTTGCTTAGTTTCGCTAAACGCTGCCGTTGAGGAGCCGTGCCCGCGGGTTGCACCGGCGCCTCTCCGCCTTTTTCATTTCAGCCGCTCTGTCCGGCCGCGGGTGTGACGCCTCCGTCCTGTGAGTTGTTTGCGGAGGATCCGGGCGATTGTCATTCTATGTCCGATTTCTGGTCGCGTCCCCGATTCCTGGCTGGATTCGCGTTGCTCCTTTTTTGCGGATTTGGTTGTTTTCTGTTCTCGCCTTTTGGGCTTCTTATAAGATGCATCTCTGATGGTAATATATTCCGTGGTTTTGTTGCGCAGGAGGCTCGATTTCGGTGGTGGATCTGTCTCCTGCCCTTGGTGGAGTCTGTGAATTGCACCGGCAAGGTAATGGTCTTCTTTCTCATCTGCTAGTAAATGGGTTGGTGTAATTTGCCGTGTTGACTAGTGTATCATCACGTGGAATGAAATCAGCTACGTGTTGTTGCTTCATCTTAATTATGCGCTGCTCTCCTGTCAACCATGCTTGTTGCACCGTAGGATTGCTGCTTAGTGGCTCTGTTTGCTCTAATCATGAGATCTAGGTGCCCACTGGCAAGTCAGCGAAGCTGTTGTCGTCTTCGCAAAGTAGATCTGATGAATCCTTTTGGTTTAACAAGTTGTACATCATGTGCTCCTGCTCCTGCATAGTTGCATGGAATTTCAGCCATTTAGATCTTAATCGCACTCATTGTTATGTCATCCGTGGGGCTTTCATTACCTTGTATTGTATGCTTGTACATCATGTGGCTCTTTAATGGTTGCACTAAACTGGATGGCATTAGTTTTGTCCAAGTTCATTCTTACATGTGTTCACGAGCTAGGTCCTGCAACGTGTTTGATGAACTTTTGAACTGCGATGTAACCGCTGAACTCCTGATGTTGTAGTTTTTGTCTTTGCTGCCACTTATGCGCTGGTTTTCTTGTTGATTATGGTTGCTGTACTGTATCAATGTTGCTTAGTGGCTTTGTTTGCTCTGGTGATGAGATCCAGGTGTCTGTTGGCAAGTCGGTCACCCTGGTGTCTTCTTCATAAAGTAGAGCTGATGAATTTGTTTGGCTTAGCGAGTTGTATATAATGTGCTCCTGCATAGTTGCATGTAATAAGTTAATATGTTCAGTTGCCGCAAAAAAAATTTATCTTCATCGCGCTCGTTGTTACGTCATCTGCGGCTTTCATTACCCTGTAGGATAGCTTGTACATCATGTGGCTCTTCAATGGTTGCTATAAACTGGATAACATTATTTTTGTCCAAATTCATTGTTCCATGTCTATTCCTGGGTATTCCTAGTTAGGCAATGTGTTATTGAATTGTTTGTTTCTGATGTAATTTTTAAACTCCTGTTATTGCAGTTTGATTGCTACATATACCTGAACTTCCACTTGACATATCTACTTGATTCTAAACTTTACAGGGGAGTTATGCCGAAAATTCCACATTCTGCTGTTACTGCAGGTATTTTTCCCTTGAAATTTTTTGTTGCCAATTTTTAGATATCAACTTATTAGTTGAAATGCTTTAGTTTCTGCAATATTTCACTTCTCCATATTGTCAAACCACTGTGACAGCAGTGTAGTATATGAGGCTATGAACTGAGACACCATTGTTATTTATTGATACATGTATCATCTTGGTCATTTAGCTGATCATTCAGCAATACAAGTTTCAAGGTCACTATGTGCAGGGAGTATAAGCTAGAATTACTTTTGGCCTTTTGCTATCATGAATTAGTGAAGCTTGGCTAGTGCTTAATTACATGGGGGTAGAATATAAAAGAATGAGTATCTAAACATCAGCTTCCAGATGGAGGAATGTACAGATGATATGAACGTAAATAAATGTAACCTTTAACATCATTAAGCAGTTCAACAATTAGTAACCAAAGTTGCATAGGATGTGCATGAACACTCGAGAACTGACTGCCGCCGCATAGACTAGTTGCAGGAGTGCATGCCCAGCCAACCTGTGTGCGTGGCTTGGCCTCCGTGTGGCGCCTCATGTTTTGTTTCTTACTAAAAAAGGTCATGTGCTCATCCCTCTGTAGGTCTAGGTTTTCATACTAGACAGCTTGTCCCCCGCCTTTGCGGACATCATTCATTCATTATTTTCCACAAAAGATATAAGTTATTGTTTTGCTTGTCATTTTTGTTTTGGTTTTCCAGGTTACCGAGGGTGTTTAGCTAGCCTAGGTTGTTTTCCGGTTTTCATTTATTTCTTTTGTTTTTTCTGTTGTAAGTTCTGCGTCATCTTAAAGTTTTTTTCTAATATAAAATGACATGCATTTGGTTGCATGTTTGAAAAGAAGCTTAAGCTATTAGGAGTAACTGTATGTCTTCTTACACTTGTTGCTTTCTGTAAAGCAGGGCAGTGATGCCTTTTCTCTAAAAGAACTGTATGTCTTCTTACATCCATACATTACCCACAACTTAATTTCTTTAGTCATAGCACTTGACACGGCATGCTTGAGTTCTCGGCTCAGTGCAGGATCAAAGGTCATACTGATGATAAAAAGTATTAAAACTTGGTATTGCCGCGGTCCAGTTCAGCCACTTGTTATTTGCCCTTCTTTTTTCGATTGTACTCTGTTTAATATTCTATGTATGTGCTTCATCTTATGCATACCATAGCATTGTGTTCAGTTCTTTCAATGTGTCTAGCATTTTTGTGGCTTTCAGGAACAAAGAGGCGCAGAACAAAGCCTCATAAGAGTGAAAATGAGACCATCAACAATGACAAGTCGCAGACCGAGCTTGACAATGTTAACGAAGGGAGCAATGGTAGCACTGCAAATGGTCAGACCACTGTCCGCAAGAGACCAAAGAGAGCAGCTGCCTATTCTAATTTCAAAGAGAAGGCATTTGACTTATCTGAAGAAGATTCGCTTGTTCCAGCCAAGGAAACCCGGATTGAAGAGGAAACGGAGGCTGTTAGGTTGACAGAAACAAGACCTGAAGATAAGAAATCATGCAGAAAACTCATTGATTTTAGCCTGCATGATGGAAATGGCAATCTCCAGCCTTTTGAAATGGCTCGAAGTGACGGCATCGCCATAACAGCTCTTGTCATGCCCATGGATGATGG
This sequence comes from Poa pratensis, assembly GCA_947311845.1. Classification (NCBI taxonomy): domain Eukaryota; kingdom Viridiplantae; phylum Streptophyta; class Magnoliopsida; order Poales; family Poaceae; genus Poa; species Poa pratensis. The sequence continues at coordinate 16,028,749 of CAMZMU010000040.1, read as the reverse complement.
TCTGGAAAAGGACAGGGAAAAGGGAATACGTTGTGCAAGATTTGGGCCAATCAAGGACTGGGCAATTTCTGGCTATAAAGAAGGCTGTGCGGTAATTTGGCTCACAACAGAACTAGCTGATTACAAATGTGTGAAGCCAGCAAGCAGGTATAGGTCTTATTTTGACCGTTTCAGTCAGAAGGCTCGTGTCTGCGTTGAAGTTTACAGAAAGTTAGCTAAATCAGTTGGTGGAAATCCTTTGCTGCCCATGGAAGAATTGCTTGCTAGTGTTGTACGTTCCATTAATTCTAACAATGGAACAGTGAGCAAGGACTTTGTGGTCTCAATTGGCGAATTCATACATAACCAGCTTGCTGCATTAGATCATACAGCAAACAATGATGATGAGGTACTGTCCACTCTGCCTGTTCTTGTTGCACTAAGAAATGAATGCAAGTCTAGGGTGGAATTCAGCAACTTGCCAGCGATGCCCTCAAATGGAACTCTGATGATCAAGGATGAGCCATGTAAGGAGGTGACTGAGAATGATGATGAAGATGCGAAATTAGCAAGACTGTTGCAGGAAGAGGAAGACTGGAATATGAGGAAGCAGAGAAACAACCGTGGAACTTCACAGAAAAATGTCTACATCAAAATTAGTGAAGCTGAGATTGCCAATGACTACCCAGTGCCAGCATACTACAAACCACATAACCCAGAAATGGATGAGTACATGTTTGACTGTGACGTTGGCATGTATGGGGATGATCCGCCAGTGAGAATACTCAACAATTGGGCTTTATATAATTCAGATTCCAGACTCATTTCTTTGGAGCTCATCCCTATGAAATCAAGTGCAGAAAATGATATAGTAATCTTTGGATCTGGTTTTATGAGAGAGGATGACGGTAGTTGCTGTTCAACAGCTGAGCCAACACAGCTATCTTCTTCCTCGAGTAAATCTGACCAGGAAGATCAAGGAATTCCAATTTATCTGAGTCCGATCAAGGAATGGGTTGTAGAGTTTGGTGGTGAAATGATCTGCATATCTATTCGAACCGACATAGCTTGGTAAATACTCCTGCACCTCTAGTTCATTCTATATTGTAAGCACACATGCCCAATTACTTTTGCCATTATGTCTTCAAACTTGTATACTATTTGATGCATTGAATCTTTCAATTCCCTTCTTATTTAACCTCCCCCACTTACATATGAATATATTGTAACATTTCATTTATTCCAGGTACAAACTACTCCAGCCAACAAAGCAATATGCACCATGGTGTGACACAGTCCTTAAAACAGCACGACTGGCTGTCCGCATCATCGCCTTATTAAAAGAACAAACTCGTGTTTCCAAACTTGGGTTTTCCGATGTTATTAAGGAAGTAGCAGGATTTGAGAGTGGGCACCCTGCATTTATTTCAACGCACGACTGGCTGTCCGCATCATCGCCTTATTAAAAGAACAAACTCGTGTTTCCAAACTTGGGTTTTCCGATGTTATTAAGGAAGTAGCAGGATTTGAGAGTGGGCACCCTGCATTTATTTCAACAAATGCAGAAATTGTTGAAAGATATGTCCTGGTGCATGGACAGATAATTCTTCAGCAGTTTGCAGTATACCCAGATGCCTCTATTCGACGAAGTGCCTTTATCACGGGCCTTGTCGCGAAGATGGAAGAAAGAATACACACAAAGTTAGCAATGAATAAAAAATCTCAAGCAATGAGAGGAGTGAATCTGAACCCAAGTGCAAAAATGGGCCTACTAGAAAAAAGAAAACTTATGCGTGCGACAACTACAAGGTTGATCAGCAAGATATGGGGTGATTACTATGCCGCCCATTTCCCAGAGGACTCAAAGGAAGGCGATGAGAATGATGAACTGAAGGAAATTGAGGAGGAACAAGAAGAAAACGAAGATGATGAAGCTGGGGGAGAGGATAAAGTACTTGTAAAGAAATTGAAGACCTCACCATCAAAACGGTCTAGAAAGCCCTCATCAAATACTTGTAAAGAAATTGAATGGGAAGGTCAGACAGTTCGAAAAACAGTCTGGAGAAGTCCTATACAAGTGTGTTCGAGTTCGAGATCTCAATATTGCTGTTGGTGGGGCAGTCACAGTAGAAGATGATTCAGGAGAAGTCATCATGTGCTTTGTTGAGTACATGTATGAGAAGCATGATGGCACACAGATGATTCATGGAAGGGTTCTGCAAAAAGGTTCACATACTGTCCTTGGCAATGCTGCAAATGAAAGGGAGGTTTTCATTACTAATGACTGCTTAGAATTTGAAGTAGGTGACCTCAAAGAGTCGGTGACTGTCAATTTCCAGCAGATTCTTTGGGGCCACAAGTACAGAAAAGAGCATTTGGAAGCTAACAGGTTGGAGAGGGCTAAGGCAGAGGAGAGGAAAAAGAAAGGTATGCCAGTGGAGTATATTTGCAAAAGCTTATACTGTCCTGAGAAAGGTGCATTTTTCACCCTCCATTATGATAAATTGGGCACTGGAACTGGCACTTGTAGTTCATGTGAGGAGCGAGAATCAGTTGGTGATGAATTCAAAATTCTATCAGAGACCAGCTTTCTCTTCAAGAATGTTACATACAATGTTCATGACTTTCTGTATATAAGGCCTGAGTTTTTCTCCCGAGTGAAGGGTCAAGGGACCTACAAGGCTGGAAGAAATGTGGGCCTGAAGCCTTATGTAGTATGTCATTTGCAGAGTATCAATTTTACTGCTGGATCTAAGAAAGCTAACCCAGAATCAATCAAAGTCGGTGTAAGAAGGCTATACAGGCCCGATGACATTTCGTCAGATAAAGCTTACTCTTCAGACACAGAGAGGTTTGCACTTTGTCTACTGTTTGGTCAATATTCACACTGCGCCATTGTTGATCCATATCAATACCACCATATATGTATGTGATTCCACATACCCTTTTCTGTACTTTTGGACTGTAACGCCTATGTTTTCTTTGTTTGATCCAGGTATACTACAGTGAAGATATAATGAGTGTGCCTGTGATGATGATTGAGGGAAAATGTGAGGTTACAGCAAAGGATGACCTTCCTAATTCAAATCTTCCAGTAGTGGTTGAGCATGCTTTTTACTGTGAACATTTATATGATCCTGATACTGGAGCTCTCAAGCAGGTCGGATATTGTTAAAATTCAGCTTTTGATTTCCCCAGTTACTTTTGCTTTTACTTTTGTTGAGAAACCTCTAAAGATAGTTGACTTAGCTTGTCTTGTCTTTGAACCAGCTACCGACCAATGTTAAGCTCATGACCCTGCAAAGGAAGGCATCTGCCTCGAAAAAGAATAAAGGAAAGCAGATTTGTGACAATGAACAAGCTGGTTCAGGAAAGGACACAGTAATACCAGAGAACTGTCTTGCAACCCTTGATATTTTTGCTGGCTGTGGCGGATTGTCTGAAGGGCTGCAGCTATCTGGTAATGTATTTCATTCTGCATGTTTTTTCTATATGTATGTGCATGTTGGTAGATAGAAATGCACACCTCGGCCTCTGTAAGACTTTGTCACGTCGGTGACTTTCCCTCTTCTAATTTAATACATGCAATGCTCTTGCATGGTTCTAAAAAAAAAACTCTATAGGCGCATCACATACAAAATGGGCTATTGAATATGAAGAACCTGCTGGGCAAGCATTTGTGAAAATCATCCAGAAGCTGCAGTATTTGTGGAGAACTGCAATGTTATTCTGAAGTATGCAATCCCTTTTCCCTGTTGGGTTTAACCGGTTACTCGGTTACTTCTGCATCTCCAACTCATTTGTGACTTGTCCTTTGCAGCGCAATAATGGATAAGTGTGGTGATGTTGCTGACTGCATATCGACATCAGAGGCTTCTGAGCGAGCAGCTAAACTTTCAGATGAGAAGATTAAGAATCTCCCTGTGCCAGGTGAAGTAGAATTCATCAATGGTGGCCCTCCATGCCAGGTCAGTTGTTTCACCTATATACCAAAAGGGAATGCTTGATGCTTTGTTAATCTTCCGCGCTGCTGCTTGACACTCTTGCATCTTTTCTTAGGGGTTTTCTGGGATGAACAGATTCAATCAGAGTCCATGGAGCAAAGTCCAGTGTGAGATGATATTAGCATTCCTGTCCTTCGGAGTATTTCCGCCCTAGATTCTTCCTCTTAGAAAATGTTAGGAACTTTGTTTCATTCAACAAAGGCCAGACCTTCAGGCTGACACTAGCATCACTCCTGGAGATGGGATACCAGGTGCTTGACACTTCCCCTTCTCTGTTTGTCCTTGTGCAGTGTCATTCTTTCACTTCCATATGTTTGAACTTGTGTGCACGTTCTAGGTGCGATTTGGAATTTTAGAGGCAGGGGCGTTCGGTGTTGCGCAGTCCAGGAAAAGGGCATTCATCTGGGCTGCTGCACCAGGGGAAACTCTTCCTGACTGGCCTGAACCGATGCATGTTTTCGCTAGCCCTGAGCTGAAAATCAATCTGCCAGACAACAAATACTATGCAGCTGCCAAGAGCACAGCTGGAGGAGCACCTTTCCGCTCAATAACAGTCAGGGATACAATTGGAGATCTTCCACCGGTGGAGAATGGTGCCAGAAAACCAACAATACAGGTGTATATCACATCTTCCCTCCTCCAGTTTCTTCTGTCGATGTTCTTGATATGTACGGGCTGAACTTACTCTTCTGTCCTACAGTATGGAACCGAACCTGTCTCGTGGTTCCAGAAGAAGATCCGAGGCGACACGCTTTCGCTGAGTGACCACATATCTAAAGAGATGAATGAGCTGAATCTCATCAGGTGCAAGCACATCCCAAAGCGCCCAGGCTGTGACTGGCATGACCTCCCAGATGAGAAGGTAACATTCTGCGCCCAGGTTCTTTAACCGCGCATTGTATGGTTTTTGGGTCCGGTTTCCCTAATTAACTGGATCAATTCTATTCTCCTAATAATGCATAGGCAGAGCTCCTGCTATTTACCGTAAAAAAAACATTCTGCCATTTATTCACCTCATGATATTTATTTTTTGCTGTTTGGTGCCTTCTTGGTAACCATGAGATAACTATTTCTCATGATGTGGGTGCAGGTGAAGCTATCTACAGGGCAAACAGTGGAGTTGATCCCTTGGTGCTTGCCCAACACAGCCAAGAGGCACAATCAGTGGAAAGGTCTGTACGGTAGGCTGGACTGGGAGGGCAACTTCCCCATATCAGTAACAGATCCCCAGCCTATGGGCAAGGTGGGCATGTGCTTCCACCCTGATCAGGACAGGATCATCACTGTACGGGAATGTGCTCGATCTCAGGTAAAGTACCCTCGCACATATCCCTATCAACATAGGATCAACTGGTCTCTTTTTCAAGCGAAAAAACAGCTGTATTGACAGTTACATTTGATTAAAATGAAGTAATCTGTTTGCATCAAAGCTATTTAATCAGATATCATATGAAAGGGTACGCACAATTGCCTTGACAACTGCACTTGACTAAAAATGAAGTAATCCATGGCTATTTATTTTTCAAAAAAAGGGTGTGCAAGTGTAAGCACAGTTGCCTGGCCCGTTGTTTGGTTGGACCTCCAGGAGCACTGGCAGATCAGAATCTAGCCGAACCTCTAGGGCAAGCACATGCAGTTCGGAATTTAATGCATAATGCTATGAATCCTATCTGTTGCTAATTTTCCGAAAATATCTGATACAATCCCATGACATGACATGACATGACATGAATGAATTCTTGCAGGGCTTCCCTGATGGCTACCGTTTCGCTGGCAACATCCATAGCAAGCACAGGCAGATCGGGAATGCTGTACCACCTCCCCTTGCCTACGCTCTGGGGAGGAAGCTCAAGCAAGCCATCAATACCAAGATTTGAGTGGCTTAAGTTATCTGCATGATAAGTCTTTTTTTGATCGGTACAAGTGGCGATTAATTTATCATTGGGCATTATGTAATTTTCAGAGCAATTGACTCTGAAGTTATTACGGGCAGGCTGGTCATATGAACTGGCTTTTGTGCATTCTTATATGAAAGGATGGGTAAAAAAACACCTGCCATCAGGATGTTAGTGTATGGGTACAAGTTTAGAACATACCCTTGGCATTGGGGATATATCTTATGTAAACAGCAACTGTAAAACAATAGCAACAGGGTTTACATGAAGCTTTCTATTATTTCAACTATTTGTACTCTTAGCAAGTGAGAATCAGGCCATCAGAGTCAACTGTTGTTTTCCAAAGTTTTGAAGAAAGTATAGCAGCAATCTATCTTCTGTAGTCATGAACATAACTCTTTACTCACCTGTCACTTGATCTCTATCATGTATCCATTCTCCCAAGAATCTCCTTTGCTGACCTGTTACTCTGTTATTCTATTCATTCACAAGAATATAAGATAGTAGATTGAGTTTCACAAGTTTTTATTTCCATGATTAGTCAGAACGGATGATTTACACTTGCCTGGAACTTGGTGCAACATCTTACAAAAGTAATGTAGCAGCAATCTACCTTGTGTACTCATCACATGAACACAACTCTTTACTCACCTGTCACTTGATCTCTTTCACACATCAACTCTTCCAAGAATCTCCTCTGTTGACCAGTTACTCTGTTATAGTGTACTCATCCACAAGAATATAAGATAGTAGATTGGATTTCCCAAGTTTTATTTCCACCTTTACACTTGCCTGCACATTGGAGCAACAACTTGCAAAAGTTTCCCTTGAAAACAGGTACAGTCATCACAATCATCTAATTTTTTTCACATAAACAAGTGTAGTACAAAGAAATCAAAACTCCCTACGAAAAGGGAAAACAAAATCCTATACACAACATTTAAACTACAAGGACTGAAATCCGAGAGCACTACATCTTTCCAAGAACGGATGACAATGACAGAGTCACACAGAGAATCCTCTTATCTCGGGAGCGTGCTGTAGCCGTAGGTGCTCCCCGTGAAGGATGATACGGCGCCATCGAAGACGTCACTCTCGTCGAGGTACACGTTCATGCGGAACGCCGCGTGCACGCCGATGAGGGCGGCGGCGATGACGAGCGAAACGAGCAGGTTGAGGCCCGCTTGGGTGAGCGCGACGACGAGCACGGTGGCGGCGGAGAGGACGGCGAGCACGACGCGGTCGTCGACCTGGCGTCCGAGGCAGACGAGCGGGCCGGCCTCCGCGCGGCCGAAGTAGAGCGCGAGCCAGGCGACGAAGAGGGCGAGGAAGGCGAGCATGGAGACGGGGCGGAAGACGAGGCCGAGGAAGACGAGCACGAGGGCCGCCAGCGCGTAGTTGGCGCGGAAGTAGGCGAGGTTCCGGCGCGCCCTGGCCCGCGCCTCGCCGCAGCTCTCCGGACGCGAGAACGCCGTGGTGTCCAGCGCCTCCCGCCACGCCCGCGGCCGGCCCACGGCCGCCGCCGCCGACGCGCTGACCCCGCGCGCGAGAAGAAGGCCACGCCGGCCTCCGCCGCGGTGGCAGAAGCCACCGGGGAGGACGAGGAGGGCAGCGCCGGCGGCTCGGCGTCCCCGTTGGTCGCCGGTGCCAGCGGCGGCGGGGAGGTCGGGACGGCGCCGTGGCGCGACCAGGAGGCGGTGGAGTTGGTCATGGCTCGATCGATGGATCGGGCTTTGTGGAGTGGATCTGGCTGGAGGAGAGAGATAAAGAGAGAAGTTTTGGGGATTTTTGTGATCCTTCCGGCGGCGGTTGTGGGCAATTCGCGGGCTAATTTAATACCTCGGCTTCCACGTATGGCGACTTGTTGCGACGTCGGCAGATCGAATCGAGCGGCTTAGAATGGCTTTTCGCCACACGACATATATGTCGATTTCATAGTTGATACTCCTGCTATGTATGCAACAACCGAAACCTACTCGGCCGTGAGTTTACGGCGTGTTAGCATGGAATGTGGAAAGTGGTACTCACAATATTCTCCGACTATTCATGGGAGTATGGTTGCAAGTGGGATGGGATTGTGATGTCCCATCCCAGCTGGCATCAAATCCCCACTTAGAGCATCTCCAGTCACGTACCCTAAAATCGGCCCCCAAAGGGTCCGCGGACGCGTCCGGACGCGTCCGCGGACACTGCTCGGGCAGCCCCTAAAACATGCCTCCTACAACCATGTACCGCAAAATCTAGCTACCAAACTACTACAAACCATGCAACATAGATCATACTACGTACTACTCCTGCTAGCTATTGTTGTAGGCTATCCTACTCCTCGTCGGAGATGACGATGACCGTCGCCCCGGCCCCTTCGCCGGAGCCGCCGCCCTGTGCCTCGTCACCAGTGCGGCCCGCATTTCCCTCCTCGTCGGAGTCGGAGATGGAGAAGGTCGACGCAGATCCGGCGGCTTGAAGGTCGACGTTGCGGCCTTCCCTTATTGCCGTCTCCGCCTGGAGCTGCTGCTCGAGGAAGCCGGACCTGTTCCTCATCTGAGCGATGAGGATGCGGTCTGCCGCCTCCGCCCGGAGCTGCATCTCCGCCGCACGGTGCTCCGCCTCCGACTCCGCAAGGAGCTGCTGCTCCGCCTGTTCGGCCTGGTACCGGGACTCCTCCTCCTCCATTCGCTGGCGGAAATCCGCACCCGTCATGCGGATGAATGTGGGCTCGGCCTCAAGCTCGACGACGCCAACGGCCGCCGTCTCCGCCGCCAGGACCGCCGCGTCCGCGGCCCCTTGCGCCTCCGCGTCCGCTTGCCCTTGGGCCGCAGGTACATCGACCTCCGCCGCGTCGTGCGCGAGCGCCTCACGGTAGCTCTGCGACATGGCGTAGCCGGTCGGAAGGCGGCGACAAATGGTGGATGTGGAGAATGGTGATGTAGATGATGCGGCTAGGTTTTGCTCCGGCCATCCTTATAGTCGGAGATGGTGGATGGTGGATGGTGGATGAGGCGGCGACATGAATGCCGGCCAGCGGCTACGCCATTACTGCGGTCAAGGTGCCTTATCCGCGTCGACGAGGCGGTCAAAGCGTGGGTCCGCCCTGTCATCGACCAAGGGGCGGACGCGTCCGGGCGCGTTCGGGCGGCCCCAAACCCGCCCCAGATATGGGCTGGGTTTGGGGTGTGCCGGACCGCCCGGGCGTTTCGGCTGACTATGGGGGGTGCGGTTGGGAGATAGTTTTTGGGCCAAAAGTCGTCCGGGCTGTCCGCCCGGACGTTTGGGGGGCCTTTGGGGGAGCCGCTTGGAGATGCTCTTATCCCGTTACCCCACTTCCTATCTATCCCAGAAGCTGAAATTTTATTGGGCTTTTCTGGCACGTCCCACTTGTCCCACTAAAATCCGTGAGTAATCTTGCGACGGAGGTGGAGGACGTCGGGCACTCGGGCGGGTGATCCCTGGGCAGGGCGTCGCCGGCGCCGAGCTGGACTTTGGCGAGGAGGAGGACGAGGTGCTCCCGCTGGTTGCGCCGAGGGGATCATCAAGCCTTGTCGGCTCAGCGTGCCTCCCGCTCCGCGACGCCGTCGACGACCCTGGCGTCGGGAGCAAGGCGCCGCGCCTGGTGGATACGGTGCCGGAGCTGGCGGCCACGGGGCCGCGTACGGCGCCGCGGCGCCTCCCGCGGGGTACCCGACACAGGCAGTGTACGGTGCCGGATCGGCGGATCGGCTTATGGCGCCGCTCCGCCGGGCGCCAGAGGACGAGGCCGCGGACCATGACGACGAGGAGCAGCAGCGTGAGCTCTGCCCGGCCATCGGCGGGCGGCGACGGAGCTGAACGGCCGCGCGCTCCCGCCAGCGTCGCCCGCGGAGGCGAGCATCCTCCGCGTCCGCGACGCCGAAGACGGCTGCGGCGTACGCGAGCGCGAACCGCGTCTCGGCAGCTGAGGACGCGCTGGATCTAGAGTACTAGCGGCCAGAGCAGGAGGTCGAGGGTCGGCCGACGCCATGGCTGCGGCAGGAGCTCGCTGGAGCTCGTCGAGCTTTGAGAGGAGGGGGTGCGCGGGGCCAGGAGGCGTCGGAGGCAGACAAGAGAGAGGGAGGGGAGGAGAGAAAGGCGGCGGCGCGCGGGGCCGGGAGGCGGACGAGAGAGAGGGATGGGAGGAGAGAAAGGCGACGACATGAGCGAGGCAAGCATGGCGGCGGTGGTTGCGAGCGAAGGGGAGCGAGAGGATAAGGTGGAGAGCGTGACCGTCGGGTATATGGGATTCCAGTGGGATAAAGTAAACTCGGCCCAATTATCCCGTACGGGACTAATGGGTTTCTTAATCGGGACAGGTGGGCCAGTTTCGGTGGGATGGGACACGGGACAAATGGCATGCCCATCCCACTTGAAACCATACATGGGAGCTTACATAGCACATTTTCATTCACAAGAAGAAAATTGTCCCCATTAGTTTGTGGAAAATGTACAAAAACAGTTATAAACATGCCCACAAAATTGTCATCGTGGATCATGACAACAAAAAGAAACACCAAGGATAGACATGAGTACCAACACAAGCGCACGCACGAGAGCCATGAAGAGAAAGAGAGTGCGAAGATCGGTACAAGTGTCCTAGTCATCAGACATCGTACCGATCCAATGACTCCGACTTTACGGCATGCTACCATCTCACCAACAGTTGCACGCATGTAATGCCGGTCCATATGCGTAACAATCGACTACACACGTGAACGATAGATAAGACCAACTTTATTCGAGCATCAGAGGAGAAAGGAAGGAGACATATGCATGGGCTTGCACCGTCCGAATACTCACGCAAAAGAGCACCCTTCTCGAGTCAAGACCAAGACTCCTAGCAGTTCTAGCTCTAACTCCACGACCAACGACAAAAACACGAGAGGCCCCTCATGTTTGTGCGGTTGATTTACAAAAAGGTTGTCGAAAACCATATATGTCGACCCTTTTGAAATCAAAGAATACACATTAAACCCTCTCGTCTCCTCCGCCCTCTCTCCCTTGAGAGTCTCCTCTAGATTCCCGGCTTGCTCTGCTCGCCACTCCGGCGGCGCTGCCGTCCGGCGTGGTGGAGCGAGTATAGCGCGGGTTGTACAGAGTAGATTAGGTTTTCTTGTTTGTGGAGAGTTGCGTCTCGTGGCGGATGTCCCGTCCTTCCTCTCCTTAAGGCGTGCAGCTCCGGCGTTCGGGTTCGGCGTCGAGCTCGCCGTGGATTTGCTCTCCGTCAAGTTTCCAAGGTGGAGGATACGCGGAGGTGAGTTCGTGGCAGCCTTCTTCAATAAGTGCTTCTGGCTCCTTGTTCTGTGGATCTCTCTTCTGCTCCTGGCCGGCCTCGGTGGCGAGGGGGAGAAGAAGAGGGGTGCACGGCTGGGGGAGCATTGCGGCTATCCTGGCGATGAGGCGGACGCAGCGTCGGAGTGCAAGGTCCTGGTGATTCCTGGAGTTCCATGGTGGAGATCCGCGGCATCAGGTACTAAGAGCCGCTTCTTTATGTTGGCGTCCCGTGTTTGGTGGTGGTGGAGGTGGTTTTCTTCGGCGACCTTGCTCTGGCCGGCCGTGGCGGCGAGGGGAGTGGTCGATTGGAGAGTGGGTGTGCTTGGTGGCTGGCCTGGTCGATGCGGAGGCAGCGGGAAGATGGGTGGATTGAGGAAGCAAGTGCTATGGCTGTGTGCGTTCATCGAGCTGGGTGTCCGTCGCGTCGCGGCGGCCGGATCTGCAGTCTACTACAACATGTGGAGGTGCTTTCTTCCCCGGGAATGGCGGTACGGCGGCTCCGGCGGAGACTAGGTGTTTGGGGTGACGGGTGGATCCGATCGTGTTTCTTCCAGGTGGCTCGGGATGTTTAGTGCAATTTGCTGGGTCTTGTTGTAATTTCGGGTTCCTACTGGACCTGTTTGTAAGTTGTACTGAGCTTCCTAATATATGTGTCGAATCCTGTCAAAAAAAGAATACACATTAAAGAGTAGAACATTTTAGGTTTAAAGTTCGAATTTCCACATATGAACCTTTTGGATCGAAGGTACCCGTAAATAAATGTGGTTGCCTGAACTTGAATGCTCACGCCACTGAGTGACAGGCAAAAAAAAGTCTCACGCATTGAGTACGCGTTAAGTCAGCGTGCGCATCCCGTGTCCCGATTTCCGAAGTCGTTGGAACCTCGCCTCTGATTCTGATACGCGTACTCAAAATAGAAAAATTGCAAGCCAAACCATTTCGCGAGTCGTAGACTGAGCTGGGCGGCGGTAATCCATCGTCGCAACTGTTCTAAACAGCGGCCGTCGTCGTCGCGGACAGGAAGAAACGGCCATCTTGCCGGATGCCGGATGGGTCGACGTCGTCCTGCAGCTCAACTGTCGACGTGCCCGGCGGATCAGGTCCGCCTCGCTTGCTGTTCCTTTCTTCCACTGCTGCGACATGGGTCATGTATAGCATATACATGAAAATTTGCAAGTTGAAACTCAAAACAGTTTAGCATCTATGAAAATGAAAAATTCGGCCATGCATAGTACCTCAGGAATGAATAGTAAGATTTGCTACTATTCATAGCTGGATTTGTCATTTTTATAACTCCCAAACAATTGTGAGTTTCAACTTGCAAATTCTCATATCCATAGAACTCAATCTTCTCAACATAATGATTTTCTTTTAGGTTTTTAAGAACTTTTAAACATGTTTTTTTCGTGGTTTTCACCGGTTTCCACTGAAACTTGGTTTTCATGGGATACTTTCTCAAGGAAAAGGGACCCAGATGAGAAGGCATGTGAGAGTAGATAATTCTGTGCGAACTAGCCAGACCATTTCCACGAGCTCGTCTCGTATGATGACCTCACCATAAGAGCAGATCTAGCGGATCCTGAATAATCTCAACCCGAAAAACCAGTTTCGGGTGCTCCTCCCTCTACCACATTCGACGTTGAGCTCGGTACCTTCGCTGGTGGTGATGAGCCCAGACTCGCAGGCGTCGGTAGGCGTTGGAGTCGGAGGTGATAGAGGAGTCAGAGTCCAACGCCGCCACATCGTCGAGGCCGACACTGCCCACAGGAGGTGTGGCGCCAAAACATGCAGGAGGCGCGACACCAAAACCCTGCTCCATTTCGGGGCGGAGGTGACGCATCATATAGTGGTGGCACAGCCGCTTATTGGGTGCCCGTAAAATTGTTTTCAGACAGGACCGATATACGGTGCCTGTTGGGGTCTTAGAAAAAGCTGAACCCACATATCAGTCAGAAATTTCCAGGTCAGGGTCGTTATTCGGGATCTGGTAGTAGAGTTGCTCTAATGCTAAGTAGTTGTGCGTGATTTCTGAGCAGTGGTTGCGATCGCCGAGAGCCACGGACGGGACGTCGTGTCGGACGGATCCGGACACGGAGAAACGGCCACGGATCGAACGGGCCCTTCTCGTCTCACAGCAGCTAATTCAGCAGTGCACTGTCCCACAGATGAACTGTGCACATGCTCGACGGATCCGCCGTGTCAGCAGAGATCAATCAGATCGGCGGCCAGCGTCTCGCTGTTCCTTCCGCAGATCCGCGGCTGCAGGGAAGAAGACATGCGCGCGCGATCATTCCATTACACAGCGTCGAAAGGGTCCACTGGACCCGATGAAGAAGAAGGCTACAAGTGCAAGAAAATAAGAACACCCACGCTACCGTAACGTGTGCCGGAAAATGCCTGCTGTTTGGGGAAATCATCAGTGTCACGGCCTAACTGACATAGTTACTACTCTCTTTCTGTTCGAGCGAACGTGCGTGCGTGATGATCGAGCTTGTCGTCAGTTTTTTTTTTTTTTTTTTTTTGACAAGGCTTGTCGTCAGTTTTTGTTCTTAGGGGAATGGGGCTCTCTCATCGTCCATTTCTGGTCCTGCGACTCCACGATTTGATGATGGCCTGGGAGAAGGGCCGGCCTATCCAGTTCATTGCATTACGCCCTCTGCTGCTTATGGGCCAGGCCTGTCCTGCGCTTATGTTGGGGGCAAGGGCAGCCACTTCTCTAAGAAAAAAAGGGCAGCCACAACGTTGTCTTGGCCAAATCTGAAATATAGCAGAAATATAGCGAGGGCTCTACATTGTTGCTGGTTCCAAATATCTCTACTGCGAGTCCTACCACCGAACGAAACAACCACATAAAATGGTCACTCTCTCTCCTCTCATGTGAGTGCATTTGTTGTTGATGGTTGAAGAATAGTAGTATTAATCTATTGCTTAGGTAGAATTTGGCATCGGAGCAAGAGCATGCACCGTTCCCTCTTTTGTTCATTTTCGATCTACCCTCACAGTGTAGCGAGCTAGTTCTAAGGAAAAAGCAAATATGGAACCACTGTTGGCTACACGTTGTGGGTGCACTAAATACTGCTTACCTCCCAAAAAACATGCTTATGGGCCAAGCCTGGCCTGCGGTTATGTTGTGTGCAAAAAGCACGTTTTGGGGTTTGTTGCAAAGTTGTGCTTCTGGCGAGGAAGCAGAGCTAGCTCGAGATATCGCAATGTCCATTATCACAAATTTCGTGTGTCGACAGACTTTTATCTTTGCCATAAATGGATTGATGTACGTCCTCTAGGTAGTAAGGTTGTCAAGGGAGGTAGGAATGCTAATTCAGATGCTCACGTTATTCTTTTTTTTAACAAAGTTGCTCACGTTATTTCCATGTGTAAGATGTTAAAAGTGGTACTCCCTCTGTTCCACAATATAAGTCTATTTAGCAAACTAAACTAGCTTACTAAAACGTCTTACATTGTGGAACGGAGGTAGTAGTAGACAATCCCAGTTCATGTGTGTGGCAACTAAGAGTATTGGAGATAAGATTCCAACCAAACTTGGGATCCAGGTATCCCTACAATTTCTTGTTTCAAAGGAAAGAAGGAGACTCGTAATGCTCTTTGTGATATATGAGCAGGGGTAACTGTCATGCCATATTGGCTTTACAGAACGTTAAATTTGGAAAATTATAATCCCACTACAATAACTCTCCAAATGGCTCACAAATCAACTAAGGAAACAATAGGTATGATTGAAAATGTTTTGCCAAGCCTTGACCAACATGAGTTTTCTACTGATTTTATAATACTCGACATGTCGGAATATGAAAAATTATCTATTATTTTTGGAAAACCTTTTCTTAGTACTATAGGGGCACTTGGAAAAATCATTTCAAAATTTATGGTGAAGTAATTATTAGGTATTTTTCTAACAAGCCAAAGAAGCTGGTAAGTATATTCCACCTACCAGTAGAATCAATTCGGCAAGCGTTTGAAAGAACGGACCGTTTGAGGTCCGTATACGAAGGTGACTAAGAAAAAGGTTGAGCTTAACAACCTTAAAAACCATCCCTTAATGGGAGGCAACCCATCTTCATAAAAATAAATATTATTTCAAACCTCAAAAAAAAAATTATTTATGTTCTTAATTATAGTTACCATATCAACTCATCTAAGTTTTTTAAGTCGAAAAAATCTCTAAGATCAAGAATTACACGGAAGAAACACCTTGGAAAACCATGTGCAGGATTTTCTCGACGAAGGAAAAGAAAATGAGCCATTAGGAGGAACTGAAAGAAAGGTGAGTAACGGTACGAGCTCCCACACTTGTACCGACGCTTGCCCCTATTTTTTTGGTGCGGGATATTTGATGAACAAAAGGTTTAATGAGTGATGTTACGATCACATGTGATCGTACCGATGCTCGTATCAATAATCATCCGCAAGGTACATGTGGTAAGTTTACCGGCCAGTGGTACGACCAGATGAGGTCGTACATATGGTCACCGAACACGCCACTTCATATTGTTGTGCGTGAGCCATTGATATAACATTCATAATACAACTGTCTCACAAACATTACATCCATCATAATACTACCACAAAAGTATTGCCGGTCCAAGTTAACATCATGCATAGTACTACAATTCTATACAATACATAGATCTCGAGAAGTTACTTGATACATCAAGGTAAGTTTCGTGCAAACATAATACTAAAAGACCCAAATCGTTACACTGAACTGAATATCATCCCTACCTATAATGCCTAATCATTTACTATTGTTGTTACAACACTAATCTATTGCTTCAAGAGTATCTATATCTAGGGTTGGACTCCTCCTTCCAGTTGTCGTCGTTCACACAATTGGCAATGTAGTGTTTGAGATGCACTACCTACAACAGTGACCGTAGGTCAAAGTTTGATGCAAGTTTTTGTAAATATTTCTTCAAAAGTCAAGTTTTATTCTGAAAAACTATGTCCACCAGGCTCCACGGGGTGTGTGAGAACCTTCTGATAGTTCTTATTTTTCCACAACGATCACAGTTCTTTGCCCGGAACAAGTAGTGTGTCAATCCACATATTTAATACACTATGTAGATGTGCATTACTTTATCCACAAGCGTTTTCTAGCCTTCATGCTTTGCTAAGGGGCTAGACTCATCCACACCTCCAAGGGTATGGGTTCAGTCTAAAGTTCCAAGCCAAAAACCCACTTATCTACGACCTTGCATATCCGCCTAATTGTAAAGCAGAATAGTTGTCGACCATCTCTAAATGCAGATTGGTCTCGACTATTCTCATTACCCATCCCCACACGCATAGCACCAATCAGTAACAGGAATGTTCAATGCTTTCTCAAGCGGTAGGGCTATTCCTTGCCTCCCCTTAGGTTCCATGTGGCTGCTATCCGTCCAAGGAAATGCGAAAGGAAAAAGATCTGGCTGACTCTCGCATCCCATACTAGATCTTGCGGTCAACGCTATTTATATGGCATAAGGATACTTGACGACATTTGTTGTTATTCCTATCTGAATATACCAGGTACCATGTAATTTCCACCACATCAATAATTATGTGGTTCATGGCCCACCACATAGTCAACTCATTATTATAAGAAAGTAACATTTCATTTCAATGCGAGTACTAGCACTGTACAAATAGATTGCAGTACCTTGATAAAAAAACAGAGCAGACATGAGCAAGAACAAACTTGCCCAAGATAGAAGTGGTTGTTCAAGCCTTTCAAGGTTTAGGGTTTTCGATAAAACACCGAGTTCTGAAAATAACAAGGTAGCCCAGTAAGGACTAACTGAAACACTCTACAAGACGCTATTATGCATAGTCATGAGATGCATCGAGACTTATCCGCAAAACTACCAAAGCTTGAATGATTAAGCTTTGTTTGACGCCATAATACGATGTCATCATATTTATATGACTTAGAGTTGTTTCCCTACCCTTTTAGTAATGGCATTTATTGTTGTAAGAGTTTATAACAAGTTGGATTAGTGATTACATAGAGTTTCAGGGTTATGTAGGATTTTGTACGATTTACTTGATTATAAATCATTTTAAAATATTACTTATTCATGATTAAGTATTTAACAACTTTATTCAAGTAATAAGGTAGATATAACTTTTAGGAATATTTAAATGGAAAATAAACTAAGCATTTAATAGTATTTTGTATGTTAACTTAAATTTTAATTAAGCATGTAGTGACACTTGAAAGAAAAGCTAAGTAAAGTTTTACCTTTGACGATGGCCTTTCTTTATCACCTTAGCTTTCTTAGTTAGATTCATAGCTTAAGTCAGAGTGAGTTATTAAAATATCTACTCCCTCCGTCCCGGTTTATAGGTCCTCTACGTATCCCTAGGTCATAAATTTGACCAACATAATATAAATTTTATAATACAAAAATTATACCATTAGAAAATATAACATCTAAATTTTCTAATAATATATTTTTATAATATATATATCATATTGTGTTGGTCAAATTTGCAACCTAGGGATACGTAGAGGACTTATAAACCGGGACGGAGGGAGTAATTGAAATCGTATAATAATGATCGAAGAGGATTTAATTAGTAATTATTTAATAATTAGTGAAATTATTTTACTAATTAAAACTACTTATAATATTCATTAAATTCATCGGATATAGCAGAACAATGATTTTACATGTTTTATTTTTACTTTGGCAAGGATTTCTTCATAATTACTTCATATATAACAATAGTATTAACTTACTTGAGGAATATCATTTTAAGGATTTTTTATAACAATACTTTTAATTTGAATAATTCTTATTAATATCTTTACAAAAATTATTAATAGTATTTTAAAAAATAAGTAATTATTTGAGACCTATATAATAATTTTTAGTAATTATTATTCAAAACTTTAATTATTTATTCAATTTTTTGTAATTCTAATAGTATTAATAAAGAATTAATGAATTTTAGATTGGTTTAGTTGAGTAATAAAATACTATTATAATTCCTCAATTTATTTAGAAATTAAAATTTATTTTAGCTCTTTTATAAATACTTGTATACTTATTTGGTTAAGTAGTTGGATTATAAAGGGAAATAGAGCAATAGTAGTAAGAATAAGAGAAATGGCTCGATTTTCCTACATGATTTTATGAGATGTGTGATTCGTGGGCTAAATAGCCCAAATGGTGCTTATTGGTCCAAACCCATTTGTTAGAATAGACCGGCCCAGTTGACTCGGTCCACTAGGTCGCCTTAGTGATTGAGATCCTACTTTATCGAGGAGGCTCAAGTAGAAGAAGGTGAGCCTTTGGTGCAGTTTGGGATTCCTTCATGATAAGCCACATCTCTCAAATAGGATTAGTTTTCGCCCAAGCAGTGAACATCAAATACATCTTCATCTATGTGAGCCTCGGTTAGTTATTTTCGAGCTCTTTCATTTTTGTTTATCTTTGTGACAGCCTTCGATTTTGAAGTACCATATAATATCATATAGGTTGTTTCGTCTAGATTGCATTAGGCTCAATTTGTTTTTCGCAAAGCCTATTCTTAAAACTAAAATTCTAAACTATATCATAACCTAATCTAGGTTATCCATCTTGATCCTTCACTTGTGTTTTGTGGTGGTCGGATGATGCTTGGGGAAATCATTTTTGTCTTCCATGAAAGAGTCGTTGTGGATCACTCGTTCGTCATGTTACATCTAGCATAGGTGCCATTGAGGAGCTATGATCTTCATGTAGTGATCTGCGGCCCATTCCAAGTTATGTTTTATGTCCACCCTGTCCTGATGTTGTATGAGGTTCTCATCGTCTTACATATGGCTTAGGTTTGCTCATTTGATGATGGTTATTGCGTTCGAAGCCAAGTAGAGGTACAATGTCATCTCGGTGGAACATTGACCTTTAGTGGCGTTGATGGCTCTCGGTGTCATGACATGACTGCGGCGGTGTGATGCTCTTCGTCGGCATGTGTCTCTCTTAGTTCTGCAAGGGTGGAGTAATTTATTGGTAAATCATTAGATGTTTCTTTACGTTGTCTCAACTTAATCATTCCTTTCAACTAAGCCGACAACACTCTTTTATCCTTTTCTCGGTCCCTTCATGTGGTTTTGGGTGCAAAGTAGAATGTTTGGTATTTTTGGCAAGGTCATAGCTCGTTTCCGGTTTTGTTTCTCTAAGTTTCCTTTGTTCTTTCTTGTGTTTGTGTCGAGTACAACATTGTGTAGTTGTTTCGTTGTATCCTGGCTATTTCATTTAATTAAAATGGGGTTTAGGCCAGCTATTGTCTACCATAGTTCACCTACAAAAATCAATTTCCTTCTTGTTTTACTTGCAATTCTATTTTATTCCTAAAATTTCTCCAAGTGCATTTTCAAGGCCACCTCTTTGATTGCCAAAAAAAAATGAGAACCTCATCTTAGGCATTTGTTCTTCGTGGGTCATTTTATTGGTATGATTACAACACATAAAGGTTTAGGTGGTATCCAATTAGCGAGGATTTTAGAATTTTACCTATTTATAATGTATATCTAGAGTGATGTTGTACTTTTCTTTTCTTTTTTTGAATGATGACGAGTATTGTATTCTACAAGTTGTATACCTAGCAAAAAAAATGTACACCTAATTTGTTTTTCTTATCTCGTGTTGAATTATATTGGATTTGGATTATCTAGTGTGTATTTAATCAAATGACAGTCACACAATCATTCACATACAGGCTAATGGTGGTTGGCCTTAATCAAATATTTGGAGAAATTCCTGCGGAATTGTTTCTCTGTCTCACTTGAGATGACGGCTGGAGTTGATAACTTGCACTGAATAAAAACAAGGGACTTCGGAATGTTGATCCATTCCGCCAATGAGCTGGCAAAAGTAAAATACAACCAAATAGACTTATCATATTCAGCCTTCCCTAACTATATAGTTTTGTAGGTTTCTAGTGGCCCAAGTTCACATTCAAAATACTACTCAAGGAGAAATGGTTATGGGCACGGTTACCAATCTTTTTCTGAGGCAACAGTGCTTAATTGACCAGCTTATAAAACTGAAGAAAAAATGTTATGACGTTCAGTGAAAAGGACAGATGAAATAGCATCGAGGCCGTCAATCGTATGGACGGCTGTGATCGTCACCCGCCTAGTTGACTTTGCTATATTATTCCGGTAGTGCTCGGCCTCTCACCCTACCAACAGGGGATATTATACTACCTGGATTACTTCTTGGACAAGTGAAAAGGTCCCAATGAGACTATGTCATTGTCACATACGCTCTCCGGCCCCTTCATAAAGTCGCAGCAAGATCTAGCGAAAACATTTTCCCACTCCGCCATTGATGCAAAGTTTCTGCATGTGTTTGCATGGTGAAACTCCTCTTGATCTTTGGTCAAATCCATTTCCATACACTTATTTTTACATCAAACTCAAATCCATACTCATATCGTTGGTTTCTTCCAGTGATCTGTAGATGTTCATCCCAATCTAGAGCTCCTTGATTCCACTGCACCATCAAGATTCAAGATTACCGTCATTCTGTCTCTTGGTGGTGGTGCAATTCCTTGGACTCTTGTCCATGGAGGGGGTGGAGGAAGCCAACCGGGCGGCGGTGGTGAGCTGCAAGAAGCTCGTGGCGCGCCTGTCGCAGTCCGGCGTCGATCCGATCCGGCTCGCTGCCGTCGCCACGCAGACCGACGAGGCCGTGTCCCGGTTCGGCAAGGTGGTCACCATCCTCAGCAACAGGGTCGGCCACGCGAGGGCGAGGCTTGGTCAGAGGAGCTCGCCGCCTTTCGATGCGAGCTACCTCTTGGATTACCGCCCAATCCCGTTGGTGCCATACTGTCCACCTGCTAATGGCTTCCACCTCCATGGGAGTAGCTCCCGTGCGCCGCCGCCGCCGCAGAGCGGGCACGCGAAGGAGGCGGTACCGGTGGTGGTGGCGCCTCCTTGCACAGGCGTCAACTGCAAGATTAGTGCACCGACGGCCAAGCCTGCAGACGGAGACAGGAACATGTTCCTCGACACGCCGTTCCTGGATTCGAGCGGCTGCACCGTTCCGTCCTCCATGGCCGCCACCGCGCAAATCATCAACAAATCGAAAGTCCCCGCTGCTCCGGCGGCTAGTCCTCCTCCTTGCGCCGCTCAATTCCAGTTCCATCACCAACAGCATCCGCAGCAGCAGAACAGGTTCCAGTTCGAGCAGCAGAAGCCAGCGGGAGAGAAGCCGTTCCACATCGAGATGCCGTCGGCGGCAGCGAGGAGCGGCAAGGAGCCGGAGGTGATCACGTTCAGCTTCGACAACTCGGTGTGCACCTCGTCGGCGGCCACCTCCTTCTTCACCAACATGAGCAGCCAGCTCATCAGCATGTCCGACAACTCCGCTGCCGCGCCGTCGTCCAGGAAGGCGTCGCACTGCGCTCGGAAGGCCGACGACGACGGCAAATGCCACTGTCCAAAGAAAAAGTCGGTGGTTTAGATTGGTTGGGTTTTGATCTTGGCGAGCTAGCTGGTGTGATTTTCTTACACGTTTTTTGTTTGCGATTGTTTTGCAGGAGGCCGAGGGAGAAGAGAGTGGTGAGGGTGCCGGCGTTGAGCGACAAGGTGGCCGATATACCCTCGGACAATTACTCGTGGAGGAAGTACGGGCAGAAACCCATCAAAGGCTCCCCTCATCCAAGGTATATTCAGACCGTGTCCATCTCATCGTTGCAATGCATTTGACTGAACGAGCACGAACTGAATTTTGGTTGGATGTACAGGGGATACTACCGGTGCAGCAGCATCAAGGACTGCCCGGCGAGGAAGCACGTGGAGCGGTGTCGCGCTGACGCCGGGATGCTCATCGTCACCTACGAGAACGACCACAACCACGCGCAGCCGCTCGACCTGTCCGCGCTCGCCGCACATTCAGAAGCCTGAGCTGAAAGTGTCACGAAGAAAATACAAGAACTCTGAATTTTATTATGCCATGGATGGATGAACAGATCAGCTAGTCTTTGGTTGCTCAATCCGACAGAAAATACTATGAATTCAAGTGAAGACTTCTAAGAGTAAGGCAAAGATTTCGCTGTCTTCGTTTACGCCATGTATAGTGTAACAGTTTGATTGGGGTGCAACGCATTCACATTTTGAATTATCTTGCCGATAAATTTACTTATGGTGCAGAAATTAACTACATAATCGCAGATTCTTCCTCTTATTACCACCAAAACAGAAACTAAATGTGAAGAAATCACACACTAGTATCATCTTGCCACGTTCTAGCAAATTTGCAGCATGAACAGCTGTATGAACACACCAAATGCTGCACTATCAGGTTCAGCACACAAACTATGAGCTCATCTGAGAAGAGCGATCCAGATGCAGCTCCTTTCCTAGAGATCGATTAACATAACTGTGCGTATCACAGTGCACGCATCAGAGATCAAAACGATATGAATGTATGATTGCTTCAGATATACTAGTACACTACAAAATGCTAATTAACCAGCTAGATCATGATACTTCCAGATGCTCATACCGGCCGGTCGATATATCCCGAATCCAGCGGTGTACTATCGGCTAAGGAATGGCGATCTACCTGGTGCTGCACAACGAACTAGCTGGAAGCAAAGCATTGACCGAAATCTAGTTTAATCCACACTTGGTATTCTCAGCAGCTGCTGAAGCATGCGGCTTCTAGTTAAATCAAATCCAACAGAATCATCGTGGCATTAAATGCAACTACCCCCACCAAGAGCGCCGGCGATTAGTGGCGCTAAGCATGTGCCATTTTGATAATAATCTATTGTTTTGTCAGGGGAGATTGAGCTGGATAACAACGGTTATGTCCACCTGGCTTAGCTTATTATTGGCAGTGTGTTGATCAATTGGGAAGTGTCATGCGTGTGCATGAGGTATCTCACCAACTTGGCTGCCAATAATCTTTGGTGTGATCTTTATCCGAAATAAACATCATAAATCGGCTGCCTCATAAATCTGAGCTAATGTCATGTGTGTACAACTGCGCCTTCTCTTTAGAGAGCGAAAAAGAAATGAGCAAACAGATTATCGCTTGCTTTCATAGCGCATGTCATTTTAGGATATGCGAATATTTACTAGGGCATCGTTACATCAGTAATACTAGCAAAAGTCACACCGAACTGATAATACTACTTGGTCCGATCATCAAATAAAATTTCAAGTGCAATACTTCACTAGTATGAATACCTAGCAGTGGCATGTCGATTTGGCTCTTAGTGGCGTGTATTACGAACGTCACTGGTTATGTGCAACTAATAATAGTTATTGGTGGCGTGCAGTCCATGCGCCACCAGTAACATACATATTGGTGGTGTCGTCTGCACGCCACAGAAACACTAGTGGCGTCTGTATAGGTGCAACGGCACCATGAGGGTCTAGGCTCATTTTTTCTAGCGTGGCAGCATTTACACCAATTTAGCATCAATATTATCATAACTGAACTTCTCGACAAAGTATCATAACACTAACTTATTTTAACTAGAAACAAAAAATAGAACTTCTGGACATAACTAGAAACACTATGTTATCTCCATGACAATCTTCACAACAAAATTGCGACGGTTGCTATTCCACAGTGTAATAAGAACTGGATGTCCAACCTCCAAATTATTTCCCTTAAGAAACGGTCTCCACTCATGCTTTCCAAAGACGATGCGGCCGTCGACGTCCGTGTTGTGTGAAACACGTTGGCATCGCCTTGTGCTCCAAGGCGAAGGCTAGCTCTTCCTTCACTTGGGATGCTACTCATGTCCGCAAGTCGATGAGATAGGTTTTGGGGGGAAAACAAAATAGGAATGTCATACCACCACCACACATGATAATCACAAAACAAAGTAGATAAATCGGTTGAGAAACATACCACCACATTGGTATTCAAATTTTTGATCGTAAGACGAGTCACATGACCCCAATGTAGCTACCGATTGGCGTTAGAAGGTGAAGGATGCGGGATTTCTCATGGTCCCCGAGTTCGCTTCTTTAGGCGAAAATGGCAGATTGAAATGGGCCATCACCCTTGTCCTTGTCCTCGTCATCCTCGTCCATATTCATCTAGATTGCAGTCATCCTGGTTTGAGCCAGAAAAAAATGCATCATTTGTCCCCGGCTGGTGAGATGGTTGGTGGAAATGAATGCGTCCCAATACCGTGTAAACGTGTCTTGATTTTTGTTTTCGTCACCTCGGCATGGTACATGCACCCATGAGCAACAAAATGCACCGCGTCGCCGGTTAACTCATTAAACTCGTCTCTTATGTTGCATGGAACAATCTTTGGAACAAAATGTAAAAAACATTATACACGAAAACAAGTACCCACAAGCTATTAGAAAGTGTATGAGAATGAATTGGTTGGTAATTACCACTGAACGCAAGTGGCTCTCTCGAAATTGAGCGTGAATGAGGATCCACTATTCCCTACCCTCGTGCAATTCGACTTGCATACTTTACATGCCATATCCTACTAAAAAATGAACTGAAATTTATCAATCAACAAAAATACCTACACATTTCATCAACAAAAATACTTTACATGCCATATACACTTGAGATAGATGATGACGATCTTGATCTTCTCAAGTTGGACCACCTTTTTGATTACGCTCCGCTTGGTAAAGACTTGCAAATTGCTCCCCCGTACACAATATGGGAGAGCCTCTTTTAGGCACATCTTCACTTGACCATTATCTTGATGACGACCACCATTTGACTTGACGTCATCCTCTATGAGCTATAGGGAATCTTATTTTTGATGCGATCACATGGAAAGATACCTCCCCACATAGATACTCCACAGACATATCATGAGATAGTTCACAAAACTATCTGGAAAATTGCTTACCAAAACATTGCATCACATGATCCCACATGGTACATCATTTAGCTTTGTGTATTGATCAATTTGAATCCACTCTTTGCACTTAGATTTGATCAACCTTGTATCTTTCTTCATAGCAATGTCTTGAAGGTAAACATGAATGTTCATGTCGTGGTGGGATCACGGCAGATGCCATAGGTATGGCTAAGATGGGGCCGAATGGTCGTTGGGGGAATCCGGGGAGGGTTTATGCACTCAAGAAGTGCACAAGCAAGAACACGCAAGAAACCGCAAGAACACAAACGAGAAACCAAGAAACCAAGAACACAAAGCACACCACGATGTACCCTGCTTCGGGGCCCTCTTGTGGAGGTAACACCCCTACTGCAGCACTATCCTACTCGGTGTATAGCTCAAGGTGACAAGTACAAGCTGCTCCTCGAGCTGTGTGATGATACAATGGTGAGAACTTGAGGTAGAAGATGAAGCTACAACGGGGGGAAAAGGAACTCCGAGCTCCCTCTGCTTGAGTCCGGGGTTCCTCTCTGTATCTCCTTCTCTCCCTCGGTCGATCCCCCTAGCAGGAGGGGGGTGGAAGCCCTCTATATAGGCCAGCCGAGTTACCGTTGTGCCCCTCGCTGAACACTGTAGCCATGCCTCTGCTTTGGTCATCATCGTACTCCTGTCAGGGACAAGACATGGCCTGCCCATCCCCTGCTGCATAACGGCAGAGCTAGCATGTCCCCTCTGACAGAGACAGGACGTAGCCACGCCGTGCTACCTCGTAGCCTTTTCCCCGGATCTCGCGTGGTCAGCGGTCAGAGACGTGCGCCCCGCCGAACCCGGGGCACGCCTCTGCCAGGCTCTGTGGCAGACGCTCCCGTGTCAGGCGGGAAGTGACAGGAGCATTGACCCCTGCCCGACCTACGGCTTCTTGCCTTGGTCAGCCCGGCACGGATGTGACGGGCTCCGCACCTCGGGTCTTGCGCTTTAAGATCTTTACCAGGTCGGACCTTACTTCCTTCCAATAGCTCCTCCTGCACTCACACTACAAATCATAGCACCGAGGTAGTTAGGTCGGCTGATCATAGCTCGGATTATGAACCTCGGCCCATGCCAACGGGATACCTCGGACCCCTCTGGGCCAAGACAGGTCGGCCTTTATATCCTCCAGGTCAAGATGAAGCTCGGACACTCCCAGGCCCGAACAGGTCGGCCCTTTCCGTACCTCGGCATATCTTTAAACTCATCTTATGCCAAGCCTTGACCCTACCCGGGGGTAGCCCCCCGACATTAGTCCCCGAAGCTGGTGCGGTCCTACGACCTCGGATGGAGGGCCGTAGCAGGTTCAAAATAAGCAAGGCACCACCTCTAAAACCGACCTCAAATATAGCTCCGCCGAGGTACTTCCCACAGACCATAATCTAATCCGAGGTTGATATGCAATACGACCTTTCGAACTGTTTGACTCAGCCCATCTTGCCTCAAGTTTTTCCGAGGCACGTGGCGAAGATTCTCTGCCCGGACCTCGAAATCCGGACCTTTGAAAGACAGGTCCTGACCACACGCCGCCTCGTCAGCCAGACCCACCAAACAGTGCACACGCGCACTCGAGTACTTGACCAACTTGACCGCCCACGACCCCTCGGTTCTCGCGCTGACCAGCACAGAAAATCCGGCGCTGGCAGTTGCCGTCCTGTGGCCCACGATGTGGCCGATCGTGCGGCCATAACTACCGCAACTGCACGCTCGCCCGCCACACGATCCCGCGTCTTCCCGGTAACCGCGCGGTAGTGCGCAGTTACCGCACGCGGTTATAAATAGGGGCCCAGGGCACGACTTCATCCTCTTCCCCATTCACCCACTGCTCCGTGCTCTCCGCCTCCAGCGCCGCCGTCGAGCCCTCGCTGGTGACGTGCACCGCACCTTGCGCCGCCACGCCGCCGTTCTGTAGCAGCGTTCCGCACCGCCGTCGAGCGCCTCGCCGCACCGGAGTACGCGCGCTGCGCCTTGCGCCGTCGACTCGCCGCCGATCCTTCGCGCCACCATCGACCCGCCATCAAGCCTCGATCTTCGAGTTCTTCACCGGTGAGTTCTTCGTTTCTCCTCCATTGCCATGAACGTGTTCATCCGTAACGATGAACTCGATGACCTTGATGAACCCGATGATCCACTCTCGCATTCTTTTAGCACTTTTAGATCTCAACTAGACTTGTTTCAGACGCGCCCGTAGCACTGTCCTTTTAGGTTTGCCCCTTGATGAACTCGAGTTTATTTTCCTTTTTAGCTCATCGGTAGATCTTTGCTAGTATCTCGCAGTGGTAGAAACGTGTTTCCCGCCTAAATCCTTTAGCCCGGCTGTCTCGAATGATCCGAGGTATTTACCCCGGCTATCCTGAACTGTCCGAGGTACTTACCCCGGTTGAACCTCCCTCTTCTGCAGGAAAGCGTCAACATGTCTTCTGCCTCGGATCACGCCGAGGAAGGAGCACCTGGAGAACGAGGTAGCTGGGAGGGATCTGATGTCACGGAGGTCACATCAAGTGGCTCCGAGATTCACGGCGGATCCCGGCCAACTCATCTGCCGGGTTCCGAAGAAAGAAGATATCGAACCCGAGGTGGAATCCGGGGAGCGGGTCGTCTTCCTGGATCACTTCGAACGTGGTTTCGGGCTCCCGGCCGGGAAATTCTTCCGGGACTTCTTGGACACCTTTGGGCTACAACCACACCACTTGCCCGCCAATGCCATCCTCCAACTCGGCCTACGCAACTTTTTCCGAGGGTTACCTCGGATTATGGCCAGCATCGAGTCCTGGGCCAAGTACTTCCAGCTCAAGAAACAAAGTGTCCCGAACAAGAAGGTCGTGGACAAGGAGATGACCGCTTGCGGGGCGGCCTCGATTTCGCCTCGGCGCTCTCTGAGTTTCCTCGGATTCAGGGCCTGGACTCCTGCCGAAATGGCAACGCTCCTTCTTCTATGTGAAGAACCCGGGCACCGAAGACCTCATCAACTTGCCGGAGTTCACCATCGGAACCCCCTGCCCAACTCAACTGGGATTATGAGCCTGCACCCGACGCTCCCGAGGTTACTGATCCATCAAACCATGATGTCACTCCAGGAGAAAAGTTGGGGAGCAGATGACATCTTGCGCACCATGATCACCCGCCGAGTTAACCCTTTACAAGCGCGGGCCCATAAGATCTGCCACATGAGTGGCCGCTACGATCCCACTCGGAACAGCACTATGAACTCGATGACTCCGAAGTGAAGAGGCGCATCCGGGCCATCGCCAAGACCACCATGCCCGATAAGTGGAAATGGGGTGTCAAGCCCTATGACCGAGATCACCTTCCAGCAAGTAAGTGTACCTTACCCGACGTATAATATTCCTCGGTTTCATTTTCACCCCGACATTGTATTGATTCTTGTGCTAACTCGGTTTTACTTCGCCACCTCTGCAGAAGTTCACTCGACAGGAAATCGAGGATGGCCCCCTTTCTTCTAAGGAGTGGACTCCCGACCTGCCTATTCCGGCCGCCGCCGAGGCTGAAGATCCGGACAATGAGGATCACCTCCCTATTCCCAAGGCCACCTCGGGTAAGACTCGCGGTTGCCCATCGCACCGCCCACCAGTTCGATCGTCCATCCAGGATTGGCCCGATGATGACGATGACGATTGCCAAATTCTGGAACCTGTCAATGTTATTCCAATTTCCTATGCTCCTCCACATATAAGAACTTTCATCCAGCGTCTGCAGCTCCCGGAAGCGCTCAGGACCCGGTACCTCGGATGCCGAGGCTTCCAAGACCTCGGAGACTGCAGCGCCCAAAGCCAAGCGTGCCAAGAAGACCTCGGCGAGGCACAAGAAACGAGGCCCCGTGGAGGAAGATGCGTAAGTCACCTTGCTCCTTTTTACCTTCACGCTGTTCCGAGGTTAAGCTTTTTACTCTAACTTAATCTTTCTTTTTCGTCTAGCCCGGCTCGGCAGATCAAACAGAGCCACAGCTCGATACATTCACCACTGCCTCCAGTGGTTGAATCTCAGACAACCGAGGCGAGGTTAACCTCGGCAGCCCCGCCAGAGCCTCTCCTCCAGAACGTCCGTTGACATCCACAGCCCGGAGAGGACCATCTCCTCCCCGGTGCGTGTCGCCTCCGCCGAACTTCCACCGCCGAGCTCTGACTCCGGCCTGGGACACTCTGCTCCCCGCCGAGATCAGACTCCTCCGCGTCCTCAGAAGGATGCGGAGACAGATCGCGCCAAGACTCCGGCTAAGACCGTGCTGGAGCCTCGGCTCTCCCCCAAGTCTCAAGCTGCGCGCAACCAGCAGCAACAGCAGCAGAAGAAGCAACAACAACAACGACTGCAGAAGCAAAAGCTTCAGCAGCAGCAGAAAGATCAGCTCCAAATGTTGAGCCCCCCACACAGCAAACTCCGATGCCGCCACCGCCACCGGGACCCAAGGCTGCGAGCACCCAACTGGTGCCGCATGTCCCTGCGCCGAAGTCCACCTTGACCAAGACCGCGCCTTCGAGCTCTCAGGTCGCCACCTCCCGAGCTCTTTTCGCTGCTACCATCCAGCCGAACATCAGCAGCTGGGAGGTCGGGCAACTCCGGACCAAGAGCGGGAACAGCTTAGGCTCGGAGAAGCATACGACATGGACTGGAACTCGGCTGACACTGCCGAGGTCTCCTCTAATCCGACCTCTGAGCATCCAGCTGGACCTAGCGCCGTGCTCCAGTCCATTTACAACATGCAGACTGCGGTCCTTGATTGCAGCAAGAAGGCATCGGTAAGTTTCTTTACGCAACTCTCTTTCTTCCTTTGAAACCAAATGACAAACATACACTATTCCCAGTCCCCGAGATTCGGGTTGAGCAATTGACACTCCACCGAGTTAAAATTGCTCGGCTTGAATCTCAAAAACTTGTCATTTCTCCAATGCTGAGTCCCCGAGGCCAATGCCGAGTCCCCGGGACTCAATTGGGCCTCGGGTGCTAAAAAGACCTCGGATTTCTTCGAAATGTAACTTTCAATATTCGTGTCAAATCTCTTTCCGCCGAACTGATCTCTCTATTTTTTCAGGAGTGCAACAATGCTCGGACAAAATCTTCAAGAACCTCCTGCTGGATCACAACACACTGAAGAAGTCTCACCGGACTCTTCTATCCGCAAAGGAGCAGAGCGACAAAGATTATGCCTCCAAGTTGAAGACAGCCGAAGATGAAATAGCTCGGCTGCAACAAGAGCTGAACCGGGCTAATGAAGCCAAAGCTGCTGTGGAGGACGCTATGAAGGTCAAAGACCAGGCCGCCGAACAGCAGAAGAAATTGCCAAGACCCTGGAGAACCGCGCCACCTCGGCCGAAACCGAACTGATCGCTCTCCGAGCTATATCGAAAAGTGGTTGTCCGAGCTCACTCGGATTAATCACCAAATGGATAGTAAGTTTCCTTTCTCCTTTTCCTTATTTTCCGCCGACCTACACCCCGTGCCACCGTATGCCTTATTCAGCGACAGCCTTTTTGTCTTCTTCAGAGCATTTTGAGCACTCCAAGGACAAAGCTATCCGAGAAGTTCAAGCAGCTCGGGCAAAGAGGGCTGAGACAGAAACCCTCGGCGAAAGCTGGGATATCCAGGACCACCTTGTCGCCCTTAATGCTCGGATCAGGCCGCTCAGGGCCATTGGAACTAAACTGGTTGATGCTGCCATCGAGGTCCATCGTGCCCTCTGGCCCAAGGTTAAGACTCCCACTTGCATCGACGAGCTCGCCACGAAGCTGAAAGGAGCCGAGGCTAGACTTCGGGAGTGGAGATGCTCATCAGCTCGGGCTGGAGCGGACAAGGCCCTGGTGTTCGTGCTGTCTGGTATGAATGTTGAGATCCACACGGTTACCTCCCTGCGCAAGGGCTCTCCTTGGAACACCACTCCTGATGGCATTGAGAAACGCCAAGCAGCAGCCGACCTCTTTGCTAGTTATGCAAACACCCGGACCTTTGATGACGGGCGCCTCTATTCTGAGGATGAAGAGAGCTCGGACGAGGAAGAAGAGTCCGGTGAAGAAGGCTCTGACGGCGAGGAATTGACTTCGACGAGCCTCAGAGCTCCAAGGGCAAGGCCGGCAAACAACCGAGGTGGCCGAGATTCTGATGATGACTTCAACTTCGACGAACCTCCGAACCCCAAGGGCAAGTCCGGCAAAGCCGTAGCCACCGAGGTGATCTCCCCCGACGTGACGGACACCCCGGCATCCACTCCAACAACCGAGGTTGCTTCCGCGACCGAGGTTGTTCCTGCGCCCGAGGTCTCCCGCTTCCGAGGTCCCCACTACCACAACTTCGGCGACCGAGGTCTCTGGTTCCGAGGCCTGAACTTGTCTCAAGAAAAACATTAAATCCCGGTATGCCGGGTGCAGATGTAATAGACCTTAAGTAGTTTGCCGCTACCTCTATTATCTTGCTATCCGAACCATGCTTTTCTAAAATTTATGCCGAACCCTTTTGGAACGAGTCCCCGAGTTCACTTTCGTGTTTACTATACTTGGCATTCTTTGCTCTTGTCTACCATTTTGGCGTTCGACAGTCGAGTCACAAGATTGTTGTTTATAGCATACAGTACTTAGCAAATGTCGAGGTGTGTTTCAAAATCATCCGACATAAATGAAAGGTAAAGACAGGGGTTAGTAAACGACACATGCCGAACTATACTTTTGGACCGAGTCCCCGAGTCCATTTTCATGTTTCCCACGTTTTTTCATCT
This sequence comes from Poa pratensis, assembly GCA_947311845.1. Lineage (NCBI taxonomy): Eukaryota > Viridiplantae > Streptophyta > Magnoliopsida > Poales > Poaceae > Poa > Poa pratensis. The sequence continues at coordinate 15,997,010 of CAMZMU010000040.1, read as the reverse complement.
TTGCTCTTGACTACCATTTCGGCGTTCGTCAGTCGAGTCACAAGATTAGTTACACAGCATACATTACTTGAAGTTTGAGACGAGGTTCAAAATAGTTCGGCATATGAACGAAATTGACAAACAGAAATAAAACACAAGCACATGAGCGAGGCAGTCCCCGAGCTTCAACCTCGGAGTGCCGACATTTCATTAAGGATTAACCGAGGTACATACATTGCGCCCTTCATGAGTAGAAAGGTCGGAGTAGAGCTACATTCCATGGTCGCTGACCTCTGATCCGGGGTTGTCCAGCCCATCTTTCCTTGGTTCCTGCGCATCTATAAGATAGTACGAATCATTGAGCAGAGCTCGGCTCACAATGAACGGTCCCTCCCATGGAGGTGACAACTTGTGCCGACCTTTCTTGCGCTGCACCAGCCTCAGCACCAAATCTCCCTCGTGAAACACACGAGGGTTGACACTCCGGCTATGATAACGTCGGAGACCTTGTTGGTATATTGCTGACCGAGATGAGGCCAATTCTCTAGCTTCCTCAAGCAGATCTACTGCATCCTCCCGAGCCTCTTTTGCCTCGGCTTCAGTGTACATTGCCACTCTGGGCGCATCATATTCGATGTCAGTGGGTAGCATAGCTTCTGCCCCATAGACCATAAAAAATGGCGTATAGCCAGTTGATCGATTTGGCGTGGTCCTTAGACCCCACAGTACTGCTGGTATCTCATCTATCCAACACCCCGGCGTTTTCAGCAGTGGTTCAATGAGCCGAGCCTTGATGCCGGCCAACACTAGAGCATTTGATCTTTCCACTTGTCCATTAGACTCCGGATGTGCCACCGAGGCTATGTCCAGCCGGATTCCCTTGTCATGCAAAACCGAGCAAATTCTCCAACAGCAAAGTTCGTGCCGTTGTCCGAGATAATGCTATGGGGGTACCCATATCGCAGAATGATCTCCTTCAAGAAAGTCACTGCTGAATGACCATCCAACTTCCGGATTGGTTTCACCTCGATCCATTGGTGAACTTGTCCACCATCACCAGTATGTGTGTCATGTTACCTCGGGCTGGTTTGAACTCTCCCACCATATCCAAACACCATACCGCAAACGGCCAAGTGATAGGAATTGTTTTGAGCGCCGAGGCTGGCATATGCGTTGCTTGGCAAACCTTTGGCATCCTTCACATCTCCGGACTATGTCCTCTGCATCAGCAAGAGCAGTGGGCCAATAGAACCCATGCGAACACCTTGGCCACCAGAGCTCTTGTGCTGCAATGATGACCACACTCTCCTTGGTGGATCTCCAAAAGCATCTCCTTGCCTTCAGCTGGCTCGACACACCGTTGCAACACCTCGGTTACGCTTCTTTTATAGAGCTCCTTGTTGATGATGGTGTACGCCTTTGCCCTCCTTTGGATTCTCCTAGCCTCGGTTGTGTCACTTGGCAAGCTTCCCTCTGTTATGAACTTCATGATTTGCTCCGCCCACTCCGGCACTGGGTGCAAAGGAAAAAGTTTCTCGTCCACCTCCATTGGTTCGGCCACCATAATCTCCTCCATTATTTCCTCCACCATCCTGCGACCAGTCCCCGAGTCTTGACGAGCAGTCCCCGAGGTTCGGTGCGCAGTCCCCGAGTTCTGCCACGCAGTCCCCGGGTCCGACCAACGCATCCGACGTCTACCTCCATTGGAACAGGTCCGGACTCTTGCTCCCGGGATGAAAATAGATTCGGATTCAGGAGAAGGTTTGATTGAAGGAGTTCTCAAGTGATTCAGGGCTACTCCAGGTGGTACTGCCTCTTTAGATGAACCGAGCTTTGACAACACGTCGGCAGCATTATTTTCTGTCCGAGGTATATGCTGTATTCACACCCTTCAAAGAACCCGGATATCTTTTGCACATGGAACCGATATAACGCCATGTTGGCATCCAGAGCATCCCAAGTTCCAGAAGATTGTGCACCACCAGGTCGGAATCGCCGAAGCATTCCATACGCCGGATACCGATCTCCTTCGCCACATTGAGTCCATGGATTAAGGCCTCATACTCCGCCACATTGTTTGATGCTGAGAAATGAATCTGCAGCACGTATTTCAGCTGATCTCGCTTCGGCGAGGTGAGGACTATTCCAGCCCCCAGCCCGATCTTTGTCTTGGACCCATCAAAATGCATTTCCAATAATTATAGTCCGGCCTGGGTGGCTCATACTGCATCTCGGCCCAATCACAAAAGAAGTCCGGCAGCGCCTGGGATTTAATTGCATCTCTTCTCTCATAATGTGGTGCATATGGAGACACCTCAATCGCCCATTTGGCAACTCGGCCAGTTGCATCTTTGCACCCGATGATCTCCGAGATTGGAGCTTCGCACACCACCGTCATGGGATGCTCCTGGAAATAATGCTTCAACTTCTTGACCGCCAGGTAGACACCATACGTCATCTTCTGGTAGTGAGGGTAATTCTGCTTCGAGGTAGAGATCACCTCGCTCAAGTAATACACCGGTCTCTGCACCGACCTGCCACCTTCTTCGCGCTCCACCACCACCACACACTTACAACTCGGTTTGTGGCCGCAATGTAAAGTAACATCGGCTCATTGTGCAATGGTGACGCCAACACCGGAGCGGTGGACAACATCTTTTTCAGCTCATTGAACGCCACGTCGGCCTGCGGGGTCCATGTAAACCCGGTACTTTTCTTCATGAGCTGGTACAAAGGTAAGGCTTTTTCTCCCAGCCGACCTACAAATCGGCTCAACGAGGCTAGGCACCCTGTGAATTTCTGCACATCTTTCAAACACTTCGGTAATTTCATGTTCTCAATAGCTCGGATCTTGGCCGGGTTAACCTCGATACCTCGGCTAGACACCAGGAATCCAAGCAACTTTCCAGCCGGGACACCAAAGGTGCACTTGTCCGGGTTAAGTTTCAACCGATATTTTCTCAAATTCACAAATGTCTCCTCGAGATCCTCGAGGAGAGTACGTTTCTCCTTAGTTTTGATGACGATATCATCGACATACACTTGCACATTTTTGCCCATTTGAGAGTGCAGGCATTTCTGCATACACCTCTGATAAGTTGCCCCGGCATTCCTCAGACCAAAACACATGACACGATAGCAATACGCCCCATACGGGGTAATAAAAGCAGTCTTTATTTGATCCTTCGGGTTCAGTGGTATCTGGTGAAAACCAGAGTACGCATCGATAAAAGACAACAGTTCACAACCAGCAGTGGAATCAATCACTTGATCAATCCGAGGTAATGGAAACGGATCTTTCGGGCACGCCTTGTTGAGGTTAGTGAAGTCAATGCACATGCGCCACACCTTGACCACGGCTGGCTCGTCTTTCTTCTTTTCCACCAAGACCGGATTGGATATCCAGTCCGGATGCAGCACCTCCATAATGAACCCGGCTGCAAGCAACTTAGCCAGCTCGTCCAGCACCACTTGTCTTCGGTCGTCTGAGAGACGACGGGGGTTGCCTCACCGGTTTCACCTCCGGCCTGACAAATAAAGAGTGCTCTGCCAACTCCCTCGGAACACCAGGCAGGTCCTTAGCCGACCATGCAAAGATATCCCGATTCTCACGGAGGAAGTGACAGAGCTCGCTTTCCTATTTCTCGCCCAGCCCGGTCCCAATGAGGGCCATGCGCTCGGGTGCTCCGGGTCAATGGGGATCTTCTTGGTCTCCTTGGGCACCTCGAATGCTGCAGTTGAGTCCGGGCTCATCAGTCCGGACATGCCGAGCTGTGTTGACTGCGCCATTGCCACCACTTGATGCAGCTTCTTCTTCTCAGCTGCGATCACCAAAGATTCGGCCAGATTAGACCCCGCCGAGGCACACTGAATGGCTCGCTTGTAGTCACCCGAGATGGATATGATCCCATTAGGCCCCGGCATTTTCATCTTCAGGTATGCAACATGGGTGGAAATCATGAACTTGGCCAGAGCCGGCCTTCCAAGCAATGCATGGTATGCACTCTCCAAGTCCACCACCTCGAACTCGATACTCTCAACTCGGCAGTTATCCTTGGTTCCAAATGCTACATCCACCCATATCTTGCCCATGGGTGCACAGGAAACGCCAGGCACAATCCCATGAAAAGTACAACTGCTCGGCATCAACTGATTTGGCGATATGCCCAATTTCACCATTGTGTCTCGGTACATGATGTTGATGGCACTGCCATTGTCCACCAGAACTCGGGTAACCTCACATTGTTGTAGGCCCACACAACGTCGGATCTACCACCAGGGCATACTTTCCAGGGCTCGGCATGATCCGAGGTGTATCTTTCCTGCTCCAAGTGATCTCCTGCTCAGACCAGTTCATATAGGTCGGCACCACCGGCATTACTGCATTCACCTCCATGGCACGCCTCTGCACACTCTTCTTGTCAGTTGGCTCGGTCACAAAGACCACATAGCTCGCATGAGCCTCTCTATAGTCATTTCCGGGGTATTCATACTGCTGACTTGGTCCGGCACCATATTGTTGTTATTACCTCGGACATTCACAACATTCACGGGCCTTGCTGCTGCAGGCCTCGGAGGAGGTGCAGTGGTTATCGGGGTAACATTTGCTCCGGACAGATTCGGGTGGCCTCGGCTGAAATCTCTGAGGTGGTCCTCCTCTGTTTCCTCCGGCCTTCGCCCCTTCTTCCTGATTCTGTGGTTCCAGCTGCACTGCCGGGTTGAATGGTTGGCTGGCTTACGCGGGTCGGTCGTATGGTAACGGCAAGGACCATCTAACATCATTCATAAGTCAAGGGTGGCTCCGGGTTCGGACTAAATGCCGGACCATTGATTTTCGGCCTCTGGACACCTCCAGCTCCGGGCTGATCCGGGTTCACCGCTGCAACTTGGTTCGAGGTGTATGAGTCCGGCTCCCTCCTCTTTGTCCGAACTCTTGGCGGTCATTACACCTTGGTCCGAGCCGGTTGTTTATTGGCTCCCTCCTTCTGTTACGTGCCACTGCCTCTGCTGCTGGCTGCATCGGATCACCAAGCATAAGAATCTGCAATCCGGATTGTCTCTGCTAGGGATTTCGGCATATCTCTTTGGAGCCTCTGCCACAGCATGCTGCATGTCGGCAACCATCTGCAAACCAGGAAATGGCCTGTGCCTCTACAACTCCTTCACAGGAATTCCGAACATTGCTCCACCGAGTTAAGAATTCTCGGTCAGTTTCATGATCATCTTGCTTACATGCTGCCAGGAGCTGAGGTCGGTTTGGCCTCTTGTATGTACTAGCAAAGTTGCTGTTAAACGCCAGCTCCAAGTCTATCCAGGAGTTGATACTATACTCCGGCAAATTATTCAGCCAGATCCGAGCTGGACCTTCCAACATGTGCGGGAGATACCGGACCGCCCATCGGCGATTGCCCCCCGCTATGTGCACCGAGGATACATAATCTGTCAGCCAATCTTGCGGCTTGGTGCTCCCGTTGTATGGCTTGGTGTTCCGACCTAACTGGAACTGAGATACTGGCGGTGGTGGCTCCTTCATGATCCGAGGTCCGAAACACGCCGGACCAGGAGGGCCTTCCTCCTCCAACTGCTCGGACAAGTAGATTCTATCCAGCTTGTTACGAACATCGCCCGGAGCTAACATCCGAGCTCCTATCCGAGGTCCCAACGCCCCATCCACTCTGTGGTATCCGCTCGCGCCATGGCCGAGTCTCCATCATCATATCGGTCATCGCCTTGACCGACATTCTGAGGTTGCTGAACATACTCCGGCTCTCGCTGATATTGCCCTGCGGCCGGGTTGTTGCTGATACCTCGGGGGCGGAGGTGGTTTACCTCGGCCAGCCGACGCTGCTTGCCCGCCATTCTGATTTCCCTGACCGGAGTTACCCTTAGCTCGGCTTGCATTACCTTGGCCGGGGTTTCCCTTAGCTCGGCTAGCATTGCCCTGGCCCACCTTCTGCTTTGCTGCTAACACCGGATCATACATCTGCAGCTGCTTGTTCTGACCCGAGGTGACACTCCGGGCTCGATCGGCTCCTCCGACGAGTGGAGACGAGGCTTGCCCCTTGGACACCTGACTAACTGGCCTAGCTGAATAAACCATCTCGAATCACCAGCCCCGGCATATGCTCTGCGGAGAGCCTCATTCTGCTGGTTAGCTACATACACTAATTCATTGACTCGCTTCTGCTGCGCACGCCATGCATCTCCAGTCAACCCGGATAGCTCGGCCCTGCCTGCCTCGGCAGCTCTGAGGTTCTTAGCAGGGGAACTATATACCGGCCTTCCAGTCGACACGCGACTCTCACTCCTAGCCGAGGTGGTAGGTCGAGCCTCCCTGTTCATCTCATCATTGAGCCCCTTGCCTCTCTGCCGCACCTCGGCTCCCCTATTTGTATCAGCTGCTACCGGGGTGAAGCCATTCGCTGCATTGTACTCACGCAGATCTCTATTGAACTCATCTCTAGCTGTCATCATTGCTACAGCCTCCTTTGCAACAGGACACGCTTTGCCTCTAGCGGCCAGTCACTACTACATCCACTCCTGGATTACTGGGTCTGCCAGTGTCTCCACTATCTCTACTAGGGTCGCACCTCGGCCCTGCACCTCGGGGTACCAGGCAGCTCTTTCTCTAGCCTGGGCTTTGCAGATCTCACCTTAGCAACCTCGGCCGGCTTGGATTTGCTGGCATCTCTTTGCCAGCGGCATCAACCGGACCGGTCATCATCACCTCCACGCAGCTCTCGGGGCGAGTGATACGCCGACCTAAAGCCGCGAGGAGAGGAGTTTCGTCGTCCACGAGCACCTGCTCCGGGTACTCGCGAACAACCTCGACAGCAACATAGGTGACGAAGCTGCCAAGCATCATGGTGAAGCCATGCTCGGGGAAGGGCTTGCCGGCGAAACACCCCGCATTGTCGCTGATGAAGGTGAACTCACCGATCTTGGCGATAAGCCCGGAAAGAACACGCTCGCCTGAGCCCGTCCGGATGTAAACTCCCTCCAACGCCTCAATCTGCCCCACGGTGGGCGCCAACTGTCGTGGTGGGATCACGGCAGATGCCATAGGTATGGCTAAGATGGGGCCGAATGGTCGTTGGGGGAATCCGGGGAGGGTTTATGCACTCAAGAAGTGCACAAGCAAGAACACGCAAGAAACCGCAAGAACACGAACGAAAACCAAGAAACCAAGAACACAAAGCACACCACGATGTACCCTGCTTCGGGGCCCTCTTGTGGAGGTAACACCCCTACTGCAGCACTATCCTACTCGTGTATAGCTCAAGGTGACAAGTACAAGCTGCTCCTCGAGCTGTGTGATGATACAATGGTGAGAACTTGAGGTAGAAGATGAAGCTACAAGGGGGAAAAGGAACTCCGAGCTCCTCTGCTTGAGTCCGGGTTCCTCTCTGTTATCTCCTTCTCTCCCTCTGTCGATCCCCCAAGCAGGAGGGGTGAAGCCCTATATAGGCCAGCCGAGTTACCGTTGTGCCCCTCGCTGAACACTGTTGCCATGCCTCTGCTTTGGTCATCATCGTACTCCTGTCAGGGACAAGACATGGCCTGCCCATCCCCTGCTGCATAACGGCAGAGCTAGCATGTCCCTCTGACAGAGACAGGACGTAGCCACGCCGTGCTACCTCGTAGCCTTTCCCCCGGATCTCGCGTGGTCAGCGGTCAGAGACGTGCAGCCCCGCCGAACCCGGGGCACGCCTCTGCCAGGCTCCGTGACAGACGCTCCCGTGTCAGGCGGGAAGTGACAGGAGCATTGACTCCTGCCCGACCTACGGCTCTTGCCTTGGTTAGCCGCACGGATGTGTCGGTCCCACCTCGGGTCTTGCGCTTAAGATCTACCAGGTCGGACCTTACTTCCTTCAAATAGCTTCTCCTGCACTCACATACAAATCATAGCACCGAGGTAGTTAGGTCGGCTGATCATAGCTCGGATTATGAACCTCGGCCCATGCCAACGGGATACCTCGGACCCCTCTGGGCCAAGACAGGTCGGCCTTTATATCTCCAGGTCAAGATGAAGCTCGGACACTCCCAGGCCCAAACAGGTCGGCCCTTTCCGTACCTCGGCAATCTTTAAACTCATCTTATGCCAAGCCTTGACCCTACCCGGGG